>JAZKJV010003724.1:0-617397 GCA_037367405.1 Ottelia alismoides | reverse complement strand
TCGGGTCTTAGCACTGTATGTGGTTCCTCACGGCGCACGAACTCGAGTCCTAATTGAGCCTAACTTTTTATTAGATTATTAATAAGGTCCAATTACGAATCTATAGGTACAAGAATATATTAGGGATTGGGCCTTAATTATTTTACGTCGCAATCAAAGGAAATTCCTAAATCTAAGGATCAAATTCTTCGAGAATCAAAGAAAATAAAATGTGATAAAATCAAAATCGGCGAAAACTACGGTGAGGTCCCTCGAGCACACCAATGTTCTGCGAAACAGATCAAGATAAGCCAAGTGTCCAAGAAAATGTCTGAGTGTCCCTGTATTATTACAATAATAAATGGAATGTGCTGTAAAAATAACTAAGCTACTCCACTCCATCCAATATAACTAATTCCCTCATAATCCTTCCTGCTCCTCCTTGGATGTGGTTACTCCAACCAAAAGCCGCAGTCCTCTTGGGCAGTACCTAGCACAAAATCAAAGCAGAAGAATGTTAGAAAACAGTTATATAAGATAGAGATAAAAATATATACAAAAATATGAAAAGACTACTAAGTCATGCTCCCCGGCAACGACGCCATTCTGGTGACACACTTTGCCACTTAGGTTATATCAAAGGTCATTGCAACCCGAATCATGAGCGTAATCAACAAGAAAACAAGAAACCACTCAAAATATAACAATCAAGCAGAAAATCAATGTTAGTGGTCTCTGCTATTTATTTAACATGGTATAGCAACCTGGGTGAACACAAGGAGCATGGGAATGTACGAAGTAGTTGAAAATCAGCTGAATAAAAAATATTTTTATGGTTTTTAATTTACAATTTTCCCTTTTTATATTTTTTTTAAAATAAGGAAACAATACGTAAACACGGTAAAAACTAGTTTTATAATATTTTTTATTAAGACTAGAAATGCTTAAAAACATGAAATAAACATATTTTTGTATTTGTTCAAATATTCAGATTTTTTGATGATTTTATGGATTTTTTTTCCAATTTTTATATGATTTTATAAAAATGAAACAAGATCAAAACAATGAAACGATGTACAATCTGGACTAAAAGGCAAGTTTTAAATAGTAAAAATGCCTTGACGTCCTAGATATGATTTTACGAAAAAGCCAATAAAAATTATCTAACTACAACAACTGAAATCTTATTTTTTTTGAATTTTCTAGAATTTTTAATGATTTTTATGAGTTTTTTAGAGTTTCTAGATTTATAGGGTTTTTACAGAAGGTTTTCAAACAAAAATGCTACTGAATACAAAGCATATGAAAACACACATAAATTTTATAGAATTTTTCAGATAATTTTTCGAATTTTTTATGTATTTTGAAATAAACATAATAGTTTTTAGATGTTTTTGTTTTTTAGAAAATACTAAATAAAATTAAATTAAGTCATAAAATTACTATAAAATATTATGTGTTAGTAGGAGCAAACTATAATTTTTATAAAAACTTTTTGGAGTTGATTTTGTAATTATTTGATTAAAAACAATACACACATCATACCAGGACCTACTTGCAATTATTTAAAAGTTTTATAGGCTAAAATATAATAAACGTAAAATGTTCAGGGCTAGATTTGCAATTTATCCATTTATTCACGTACATGCTCAAAAATACACACACAGGGGCATATATGCAATAACTAAATTTTTTACTCAAAACATAACATCGATAAAGCTTAGAGATATGATATGCAAATTGCCGACAACTCACATGTACACGCACGTGTCTCAGTTTTCAGAAGGACTAAAATGTAAATACTGAAAACATGGGGTCTAGACCGCAAATTATTTACACTACAATATTTATTTACTAGACTAGAAAATAAAGCACATAAATGCTGGATGAAAGATGCAAAATACCCTGTAGGGTTACGTGGCGCACGCGGGAGCTTTGTGGGCATACGACTCTATTGGCTGCCACATGCTGATCTGACAGTGTAGAATCTGTCGCGGATGTGCGACTAGATCTGGCCCTACAACTCTGATCTAGTGTCCACAATAGCTTTCTGTCGAGTGGCTGTGATGCAATCTGGTCGGGGGCATGGATATCCAACGACAGACGAGGATAGAGGAAGAACACCCTCCAGGTGAACTTCGATCGGCGACTGGAGGAGATACACCGGGCCGATGAGCTCACCCAAGAGGTCCTAAAGTGTCATGGAGGTATTCCGTGGCTAGTGGCGAGCTCCAATGCGAAGGCGAATGACCAGATGGTCGTCGCGGTGGAGGCACGCGTCTAGAGCGGCTCCACCTGGGCAGTCGAGGGCCGAATGAGGGTCTTCCACACGATCCCAAGCCTGTAATGGGTACTCCGCTCGGAGGCATAACTCCGACGAGAGTTATTTCTTGGCGAAACTCAGAGAAATGAGGGTGGATGGAGCTTGACTCTCGTCAAAGGTGAAAGAGGAAAGTCATGGTCCTAATCCCCACCAAAAGGTTGAGCCTAAGGATGATCAGGGTGCGGTGCGAAGATGAGTGTTCGTAAGGGATTCGATCGATAAGGGTGTGAAGGTGAGATGAAGCTCCGATGACTGGGGCAGAGTAGATAAACACACAACGATGCGAAATGGAATAGTAAATCGAACGGGGGAATAAAGGGAATATGAGGGATACCTGAATTTTGGAAGAGTTCCTGAGATTCAGGCAAAGTTGGTTGGCTGGATGTTGCCTCGACCAAGCCGTGGAAGGCCGGGAGGCTAGACGCGGCGGAGCTCCGGCCATGTAAGTGAGCCGCGTGAACCTACGACCAAACTCCGCTCCAGGATGGCTTCCGGTAGCTGCCACTCAACCAAAGGTGTCTAGGGTAGAACAAAGGGCGAGGAACGAGCTAGAGCTCTGGTAGGTGGAAGAGATACCAAATGATTATTATTTTTCAAACTTTTTTTTGTCTGAATTTTTAATTATTTTCACGAAAAAAATTAGTGTATATACAATATATAGTGTTATATATAGGTATAATATACATATGTATTTTGTATAATTATTTTTATTTTGTTTTTTTTACAAAAATACCCTAATTTTGTATTTTATTTATTTTCAACGTGTGTTTTAGGGTACAAAATATTTTTTTTTATTTTTATGATTTATTTACCAGAATAAAAATAAATAGGGAGTGAAACATATATATACATGTATTTTGTACAAATGGGAAAGGACTCTTATTTTTATTTTTCTATTTTATTTATTGTTTTGTTTTATTTTTAGGATTTCTATTACAAGGAGGTAGAAAGAATATTCTATTTTTATTTGATCAAAATAATTATTTATATACACAGGTAATGTGTACAACATAGAGTTGGCCCTATCTCTCTCTACTTATTTTTATTTGGCGATCAGGTCAAGGCTTGACCTTCTCTTAGGGTTCGGGTCACTCTGAATTTACTCTAAATAGCTCCTTCCTTTTTCTTTTATTTTATTCTTTTATTTTTTGCACTAATACATGCTAATTAAACAATATTAACAAATGCATGCTAAATGCTAATTTATTGTATTTACACCTATTTACATGATAATTTGTCAAGATAAATAGCTAAAATAAAAGAATAAAGAGTGAGAATCAGAGATTCATCAATGATCGATGCAAACATAGTCACGAGAATGGCAAAGTGGATTTTGGACTATTAGTGGTGTCGAGTTGTCGATATGCCAGTGTTGAAGCTGTGCTGAGTCGCTGGCATGCCGACCTATTTGGGCAATGAAATTGCACAACGTAATATACTACGGGGAAGGAGGCAGAGTTGGCGGGGGTGAGCATTGCCTAGAGAACAAGTGCTTTATATCGTGCTAACATTGCTAGTCCAATGATTTTTAGTGTGAGATGGTGGAGAACACGTTTCATGAACTATAAGGATGAGGTAGGATTGGTTTCAATATGAAATAATACAGTGGAAGGCTGGAAGTTGAATCATTTTCTACACATTCAGAAAAAAGAGGGATAGGAATTAGGAATGCAAACAAACATAAATATTTCTGTATCCGACCGCCACCATATTTATTTTATACATATTTTGACTTTTCGTATCTATTTTAAAACGGATACGGAAATGCATTTCACTTTGATATCCGTAAAGTTCCATATCCATATCCTTTTATCCGTTTTCATATATAAATATACTTTTAGATATATTTTTAAGTATATATAACATAATTTTATACATTCTTTCACCATTTTGATATATTTACTACGATATAAACAAATCTAATACATTCATACGATGTACATCTATTCAGTACATGTATATTTAAGCTAATATGTACGGATATTCTAATATTATTCATACGCGATAAATATTCATTTCACATCTGTATCTATTCTTTTAAGGATATAGTAATATAATTTTCATATCCGTTAATGTCTGTATTCGTATTTAAAAATACACAACGTTATAGTAACACATATACCAACATCCATTTCTTTTCATCTTTAATAGAAAATGGTGGGCTTTATAAAAATTTGGAAAATGGGAAAAGGAGTGATGGTAGTACTTTATGGAAATTTCAAAAATATGAGAAAGGAATTGTGGTCCCTTTTATAGAAATTTAAAAAAGGAGAAATGGTGCTAAAATAAAAAATGGCATGGGCTCTTCGATAATTTACCCATTGGAAGGGCGGTCATGGACCTTACCACCCCCTCCCACCTCCGCATGTGATGTCAACCAAAAAAAAGTCTAAGTACTTTTGTAAGTCTTATTTTTAGCACAATTTTGAATTCTGAAAAGATTTTTGGTACAAATAACGATTCTTATCATGGATTCTAATTAAATGCCATTTTTTTATATCAAGTAAGTTGGAATATTGGGTCGGGTTAACCTGAACTCAATCCTAACCAAGCCGGAAAAGCTTGGGCCTGGCTCGACCCTCATGTGCATCGGTCATGCCAGGCCCTTATTTTGCTGATTTTTCAAGCATGGGTCAGGACCACCCTGGACCCATGTAGGCCTTTGATAGTCCAACGTGGCCCACCTCGTGGATGGGGATTTTGTATGAGATATTCTATGCAGCCATAATGGGCTTCAAATAATAACATGGTTTTATCACTGTATCTACGCACAGAATTACACATATAGCTTGTTTGTCTTCATCAGCTTCCTTTTTAGTTGGTTGTCTCGTCCTCCTCCTCCCGTAAGAATCTCATCTCATCTGCTGAGCCGAATTGGATGGAGGTCCTCTCAATTATTATTTTCCAATTTGTTTCCACAATAACATGTCATTTACCTAATCATATTCTATAAATCCGAATTTTTATAAATGCTTTATAATTTAAGAATACGGTAATTACATAATGGTGCACTAACTAGAAACGCTCTTCACTATATTCTAATGATTGTTGGACATGCGAGCCCACGGCGAGCCATTATGCAATAAATGTTATTGCGAATATCATTCCCTGATCTGAAATGAATAATAAATAATTTGCATAATAGGTCCCTTATTACAATTAGGGTTATGTACCATGGCCATCTTGATGATCATACGGCTGTTGATTCAATTGTTGAATCATAGAGGCTGGTGCTTGGATGAATATCTAAAGAGTTAGATTGAGGACTCATCAAGCACCGTCAAATGATCGTTAAGAGATGATCTCCGGCTGAGTAGAAGATGGCAATCCTTATCTCTAAAGGATGATATCTGGCCGACCACTTGATGCAGGTCCTCTGCATAGGAATAGAGATTCAGAGGTGTCAGATTAGTTAGGTCAAAGAGTTGACTTAATGAGATCGAGATAACCAAAGTCCTATATCGTATTCTGTCACGATACAAGCATGCATCCTCTGACCGGAGACAGATGTGTTACTATATGTTTGAGTATGTACATTTGGCAGACCAATAGGTTGATGACCTAACCAAGGTCTATA
The DNA here is from genome assembly GCA_037367405.1 of Ottelia alismoides. Classification (NCBI taxonomy): domain Eukaryota; kingdom Viridiplantae; phylum Streptophyta; class Magnoliopsida; order Alismatales; family Hydrocharitaceae; genus Ottelia; species Ottelia alismoides. The sequence continues at coordinate 611,518 of JAZKJV010003724.1, read as the reverse complement.
CACCGATGCGCTGGTGTGCACATAAGGGCATATGAGTAATACGATCTCTCAAAGGGATCATACATGTTCAGTTACTGAACCGGAAGACATGAGCTCACTCATGAAATATTGGGAAGAATCAAATTCCATGAGCACGGTCGTCTCGCTATGGAAGCTTGACTGAATTTGTAGGTTTGATATATACTTTTGGAAAGTATATGATCAAGACCTTGGTATGAATATGTTTTTGGAAAGTATATGATCAAGACTTGGTATGATATATGCTTTTGGAAAGTATATGATCGATACTGACTCCCAATGATTGAATGAGAAACTTACTGATAAAACCATGAAGTAGACAACATAAAGTTGATCCAATACTTTCGGTTTATTTTAAGTCTTCCAGCATGCAGGATGTACAGGTATTGGGAATACCTGAGGGTGGATGTGATCATAAACAATTGTATAACCATGACGCTTCCATTCCTAGGGAGTGATGAAACGGGTCTAGATTTTAGTGACTCCTCTTGGTAGAGAAGTAATCTGATCTTAGTCCAAATGTTGGACATTGGATCTGAATGTGATTCATATGCAATGAGAAGATTAGATTTGCGGTCTTGATTTAATCAAGCATCTATGGGAGGCCCGCTATCTGGATTTGAGATACGATATCAATATCCACGTCACTATACATGGAACAATACAATCGCCCTGTCCTTATCTCCAAGTATTCGTGGAGAAAGTGCATTATCCTTGAAAGAGTTCAGGACAATTTCTTTGTTGATACAAGTATCCGAGCATTAAGAAAATTGATAATTAAATGTGATTTAATTATCATGAGTAATATGAATTTTATTTATATTATAAAGAGAGTTATCTTAGATAATAAATGAGATTTATTATCAAAGATGTGAATAATATGAATGCGATTCATATTATTTGGGCGCACGAGAATAGAGATCTAAGATGATTAAATGTGATTTAATTATCATGGATATGAATAATGTGGATAGAAATATCCATATTAGTCATATATATTATAAATGTGATTTATAATATATAAGAGAGAGCTATTTGTAATTTGCATTTGTTAATTAAATGTTGATGTGAATTGGATTCACATTGGACAATTAATTGAAAATGTAATTCACATTTTATTTTGGGTTGTGAATATGATTAACAATTTTCGAATGGCAAGATTGCAATATTCACAAAATAATTATCAATTATTTTTGTAGAATAATTTATAACAAGTGTTGTTGTAAATCTGGGAGATTTCCATGGAATAATGTAATCTCATGAGATCTCATGAGATTACACGAGATTGCCACCAAATCCAATATTATGGAAGGAGGCAATCTTCATTCCATAATCTCCATGCTTGATTGATTTAATTTGGATTGATTTATATTGATTTATCAATATAGATTTAATCTAAATTAAATTAATTATTGTTGGTTTTTACCAACACAAATTTTTAGCCATTAAAAGAAACATAAATCAATGAGAGCCATTGGATTTGTGTTGCCCATGGATTGAGATCCATGGATCCCAAAATATTATATAAGGAGAGGCACCCCATTGCTCTTCTTTACACATAAGAGAACATAATTCTCTCTCTCTCTCTCTCTCTCTCTCTCTTTCTCTCTACACATCATCCCTCTCTCTCTTCCTCCCATGGCCGTCTACCATGGATGCCCTAGAGAGGTTCTTCATCGTCGCAGCGTCGTCATTATGCTGCCCGCTTGTTTGCCCGTGGATCTCCGTCTCTTTCGGTGCACCTCGCTCGTGAAGAAGACGTCGGATCTTATGTGTCGAGATCAGGAGATCCTACCGTTTGGATCATCAACATGGATTGCGAGAAGCACGCGGTTCATCCCCGCGCTCGCAAGCGTCACCTCCGTCGGATCGGACTTGAGACAGGAGGTCTCTTCATTTAGAGACTCAATCGCAACCACGCTTCAAGAGGTCATCCTATTACTTGTTTGTGGTTTAGACTAAACGATCTGAGAAGTGTTCTTGGATCATGTGGTTTCGTCGCATGAAAATTTTTTAATTTCCGCTGCCTAGAACAACTAGTCTGAGTAGTCGTTCTTCGTCGTATCCGATATGACGCTCACGCTTCCGTGATGCGCTTGAAGATCTAACCATATCCTTCAAGTGGTATCAGAGCCTTAGGTCGGTGTTTTGGATATGATCCATAAACCGAGAACGACTTGGGTTCGTTAGGGTTTGCGAAAGTTTTCTTGCATTTCATTTTTGCAAATCTATTTTGAGATTATTTTCTGCCCTGTTTAAATTGTTTAAATACTAAAATAATAATTTGATTTTATTCTCCTTTAAATAAAGAAACCGTAGGATCTGAGATTGCGAGATTTTGATTCCGTTTGCTCAAGTTATGCTCATTTTAGTGAACATGTATCCACAGTTTCAGGGACTGCGAATCTCAACGCAATTAAGAGTTACTTGCATATTTGATTCGCTTTGAAATACGTGCAAATCATATATGTTCTGTTGTAAATCAAATTAGCAAACTTTAGGAACTTACTTTGCTTAATTTGGATTTAAATTGATTGAGATATGATATTTTTAGTAAGTGAGGGTCACTGCTGAAATACTTTCCTAATCAAGAACCTAGTGATTGTCATTTAATCAATTAGTGAATTAAATTGTTTAATTTCCTGAAATAATGTGCATAAATATTTGTGAAATATTTGATGATAATTATTTCCTTAAATGACATTGCCTTAACCAATATCTGATTAGATATGATCTAGATCACTAATTGGTTACATGATTTACAAGATCTTCATTCCAACAAACTTGTTGCTTGAATAGGATTGGGAATTTGTGTACCAAATTTCCTTATAATAAAAAATATTTTGATTATTACTATATGGTATAATTTCGGTTGAAGAACCGATGATCATCTCAAGTACAAATTGATATATTTGGCATTATCCTTTCCTGAGGTGGATATGGTGTCTAGTCGGAGAGCATTGGGGTTGCGGGTTGCAACATATGTGGTCCGTCTCACTCTCGTCGGTTCTGACCATGACATCGGGTAGGGACTCGATAATATCGGAGAAAATCAGGTGTATTTTCTAATTATTAAAATTCGAATTAATACGGTACTTTGAGATATTACCATATATATTCTAGTAAATTAATCAAGTTTGTTGATTTAGTTGGATTGATAATTAATTAATATGATTAAATTGATTATGTCCAATTGAGACACTCTATTATGAATAGAGTTGTTATTTCCCTTGGAAGAATTAATTATATGAATGTGATTTATGATAATTAATTAAAATTTGAATATGAGATGAGGATCACATAAGTGACATCCATGGTCTCCCGTCAAGGCGAAGGGTTCCGTCGCCAGGGATTGCATGTGGGAGACGCCTGTCCGAAGTGACGGCTCCTGTATGCAAGCGCATCTAGATCGTGCTCTTTGCTTCTCGAAAGAGTAAGGCTGTATACGTAGTGACCCCAATATCGGATCCTCATATTATTGGGGCGATATTGGATTGCATATAGCGAGTACTATTCCTGTTGACAGTTGGTTCAATTAATGACGGGTCAACATAGCCTTAGGGGTGGTGGGCCTGTTGGGAAATGCAAGTTGGACTTGCAAGGCGGAATGTGTTCCACTTCTTTTTATCGGAGTTGCAGATTCTCATATTATTGAGATGTAACAAAGATAAGGAAGGAGATCCCAGATCTTGCTGAGATATAATAGTAAGTATATCTCTTACATTGAAAGTGATTAAGGGAATGAACTTTCAGTGTTGACAAGGCAAGATAACTTTGATATAAAATTCATAAATCAAAGTAAAATATGTATATATATATAAATATATACACTTATGAAAATTTCTTATTTCAGATAATCCTTCATTAAACCCACTCAATTCTATACTCAATAATAACTTATGGATTGGACTCATGATCCAGATATTGTACTTGCAGTTGGACACATAATGTATGTGGTTGCAATGTGCAAGTTTCCTCATAATAGTGAGGAATGACAATTAAATAGATAATAGGACTACAACCCTAGGGTTTGTATGTCTCTATAGTCTTGATCTCTCATCGAATGTACTTTGGAAGTGACATGTCGATGATGATCGTAATTGTCAAATAATCCTTATACAATCAATGAAGATATTCTGGCATACATATGTGCTCTTGACATTTAATCATGAGTGACATGGTTCTTTGCATCATGTAGAATGGTAGCTCTATAAGAGATGATGTATTCAAATAGTTTGAGGACCTACCCGAACCTATGTTTTAAGAGTTTAGATGGATGTAGATGATGAGTGTCAACATTCTACTATATATACTCTAGTCATTCATGAAGCTTCATAATATTCATATTGTATGAATTTAATGAAGCATGTATAAATGTTGAAATGATATTACATTGAATTCTTTTGAATTTAACGTAAGAGATCCTTAGTCTTAAGCAATGATTGTTTATAGATAAAGGGAGTGCAGTGGAAGCATGGGTTGGACCCAAGTGAAAAAGTATAGTCAAAAAGTTGACTGTACTTCTGTGACTTCCATATGACATCCAAAGAGTTGGATGAATGCCATTAATGCAATAAGTTGATGTGTTGATAGTATGACTATCAAGTCTGTCTAGAATCCTTAGAGAATGACTCGGATAGAGCATCAGAATAATCTACATAAATCATTGATATTGACTTGATTATTGAATAAGATAAAGTCTTGTAATTGTATCTCAATTTTCTACAACACTTGCAATGGGTTGCATATGTTTTAGAAGACTATAGTCATCCACATAGAAATTGATGGAATTGTTGCAACAATCTCTATTGGATTGAAAGGCTTCATAATTTCAGTGGAGAACCCTTAGTCTTAGAGAATGTCTCTATGACCTAGATATTAGAATACACCAATTGTTTAATTCTAAATGTTGGAAATAAACATGAATTCTGGAATAGATCTATCACAAAGAGTTATGATGGAGATATTTCAGATAGTAATCTAAAATCTTGTGGACTCTACTGAATTGGAAAATTAATGAATGGTTCATTAACATTTCTAATACTGAAATTAAACCTTAAGATCAATAGGAGGATGAAGATCATTTGACAATGATCTAGCATCAAGCCTTGGACATTTGTCTATTGATTTGATCAATAGACTAGTAAGAGATGAAACTTTAGAATGTCCTAAATTTCAAAACTTACATACTTATGAATATTGTATTCAAAGTAAAATGTCCAACCACCCTTCTTTGGGAATGGTGTAAGATGTCAAGGTATTCAGGATCTCATACATATTGATGTATGCAGATCATCTATATCTTAGTAAACATTATAGATATGTGATATCTATTGATGATTATGTATGATATGAGACTTCTCTTCACCTAACGAAACCTTTGAAATATTTAAAGATTTCATTATTTTGGTTTACAACCAAAGTTTGAAGGAGAATAAAATGAATTTTATCTAATCTAGCTAGCATGTACCTGTTAGATGAATTCAAAGGATACCTTATGGAGATACGAATATCATTTCTATCTCAATCCTCCTAATACACCTTAACTCAATAAAGTTATAGGGAGATACAATTGGATCATGTGTGACATGATCTTATCAATGATGATATTTAACATAATTATCCCTTAGTTTCTAGGTATATATGTGTAATAGAGACTACAATATATATCCTTAATAAGGTTCCGCACAAGATGGAATCTATCACTTGAGAGTGCTGCTTCATTAGGAAAATAAAGGATGTATACCTACTTTATGACCTTGAGATTCTTAAAATATCTCATCTCTGAGAATGTGATTCTTAGAGATTGAGACTCTTGAGAATCAAGATGAAAATGAAGCGTAGGAACTCATTTAATCTTGAGAAGATAATGAGGCTCCTGAAATTGGAAACTAAAAGGACAATTAAAGATGAAACACTAATACCTCTTCAAATGAGTTTGAGGATGGATTCTATGTGTCAGAGAAATCTGACAATGATCGAACTTCATGTGATGAATCTTCTGAAGATCATAGCATGGATAGATGGATGTTAGCAATAAAAGTTTAATGTAGACTTCATATACAAGTGTTGTATATGGACCCTCGAGGATCCACCTATATGGGTTAGACCTGTAAAGGTGTAAATGGATCTTCAAGAAAAAGGGAACCTGATGAGAAGGTAGAGACCTTCAAAGCACGGTTGGTAGCCATAAGCTACACACTGGAAGAGAAGACATTGCTTGCGATGAGACTTGCTCTTTGGTGACCATGCTTAAAACCATCAGAATATTGCTAATCTTAGATACACAACTTTACTATTGCATCTTCAATATGTAAGTCAATATTGCATTCCTCTATGAATACCTCTCTGAGAACATTCACATGAAGTATCCCCAAGGCTTCATGGTTAAGGAAAGTAAGGTGTGCAAGCTAAAGAAATCCATCTATGGACTCAAATAAGCTTCTTGAAGTTGGACCATAAGATTTGATGAAATTATAAATGCTATGATTTCAAATGGAATCTTGATGAGCCATGCGAAGCTTAGTGGGAGTTCCTTTGTATTCATCGTGCTAAATGTAGATGATATCCTAATCATTTAAAATGATATAAGTGTTATATTTTCTAGTTGTTCCATAACTTGAGATATGATCTCAAGGATACCTCTTGGATCTTAGTTCTGAAGGTGTTCGGAAGCAAAGAGAAGAGGGTATTGGGACTGTCACAATAGTAATACACCTTGAACATATTCCATTTTTTTGGAAAATTCCAATAAAGGCTTCCATCCTTTAATATATGGTACTGACCTATCTAAAGGGATAGCACCTCAAAGAGTTGAGGAAGTAAATGCTAGAACTACTTGCACTTGTGCATTAGTTACGAGAAGTTGAGTGTATACTAGATGTGTACAAAAGCCAGATATGTGCCTTGCAGTGGGAGTAGTAAAGTGTTGCTAATCCTACTATGGAGAGAAAATACTTGATTGCATTAATAAAAATATCTTCATAGATGACAAGATTTTTGAGATAGTGATCTCAAAGTCTTATCTTCAAAAGGTTAAGACTTTATGGATAGAGATCTAAAAGGTCTTAACTGTGGATACCTTAAGAGATAGTGATCTCCAGGAATAAGGGTATTATGATAAGGATTATGGAAATAATGGTTATGATAATTGTTAAGCTGTATTGTCAAGGACACTGTTACTAACAAGATTGAGTATTGGTTGCATAAGATGCAACATTCGCATTAGATGCGAGCACTATCACTCGAGATATGCAAGTGTCGTAAAAGGACTTGGCGTAGTCTCGCGGGAATAGAGTGACTGATAAGCTTTCCTAGCTATTTTCTAAATAGCCTATGATTGTCACATGAGTGTGGGTTTATATGATTAGCCCATTAATGGCTCTTTGGACTAGTGGGAGATTGTTGGACATGCGAGCCCACAACGAGCCATTATGCAATAAATGTTATTGCGAATATCATTCCCTGATATGAAATGAATAGTAAATAATTTGCATAATAGGTCCCTTAGTACAATTAGGGTTATGTACCATGGCCATCTTGATGATCATACAGCTGTTGATTCAATTGTTGAATCATAGAGGCCGATGCTTGGATGAGTATCTAAAGAGTTAGATTGAGGACTCATCAAGCACCGTCAAATGATCGTTAAGAGATAATCTCCAGCCTAAGTAGGAGATGGCAATCCTTATCTCTAAAGGCTGATATCTGACCGACCTCTTGATGCAGGTCCTCTGCATATGAATAGAGATTCGAAGGTGTCAGATTAGTTAGGTCAAAGAGTTGACTTGATGAGATTGAGATAACCAAAGTCCTATATCGTATGCTGTCACGATACAGGCATGCATCCTCTGACCAGAGACAGATGTGTTACTATATGTTTGAGTATGTACATTTGGCAGACCAATAGGTTGATGACCTAACCAGGGTCTATACACCGATGCGCTGGTGTGCACATAAGGGCATATGAGTAATACGATCTCTCAAAGGGACCATACATGTTCAGTTACTTAACCGGAAGACATGAGCTCACTCATGAGATATTGGGAAGAATCAAATTCCGTGCGCGCGGTCGTCTCGCTTTGGAAGCTTGACTGAATTTGTAGGTTTGATATATACTTTTGGAAAGTATATGATCAAGACCTTGGTATGGTATATGCTTTTGGAAAATATATGATCGATACTGACTCCCAATGATCGAATGAGAAACTTACTGATAAAACCATGAAGTAGACAGTATAAAGTTGATCCAATACTTCGGGTTTATTCTAAGTCTTCCAGTATGCAGGATGTACAGGTATTGGGAATACCTGAGGGTGATGTGATCATAAACGATTGTATAACCATGATGCTTCCGTTCCTAGGGAGTGATGAAACAGGTCTGGATTTTAGTGACTCCTCTGGGTAGAGAAGTAATATGATCTTTGTCCAAATGTTGGACATTGATCTGAATGTGATTCATATGCAATGAGGAGATTAGATTTGCGGTCTTGATTTAATCAAGCATCTATGGGAGGCCCACGACCTGGATTTGAGATATGATCTCAATATCCACATCACTATACGTGGAACAATACAATCGCCCTGTCCTTATCTCCAAGTATTCGCAGAGAAAGTGAATTATCCTTGAAAGAGTTCAGGATAATTTCATTGTTGATATAAGTATCCGAGCATTAAGAAAATAGATAATTAAATGTGATTTAATTATCATGAGTAATATGGATTTGATTTATATTATAAAGAGAGTTATCTTAGATAATTAAATGAGATTTGATTATCAAAGATGTGAATAATATGAATGCGATTCATATTATTTGGGCACACGAGAATATAGGTCTAAGATGATTAAATGTGATTTAATTATCATGGATATGAATAATGTGGATATCAATATCCATATTAGTCATATATATTATAAATGTGATTTATAATATATAAGAGAGAGCTATTTGTAATTTACATTTATTAATTAAATGTTGATGTGAATTGGATTCACATTGGACAATTAATTGAAAATGTAATTCACATTTTATTTTGGGTTGTGAATATGATTCACAATTTTCGAATGGCAAGATTGCAATATTCACAAAATAATTATCAATTATTTTTGTAGAATAATTTACAACAAGTGTTGTTGTAAATCTTGGAGATTTCCATGGAATAATGTAATCTCATGATATCTCATGAGATTACATGAGATTGCCACCAAATCCAATATTATGGAAGGAGGCAATCTTCATTCCATAATCTCCATGCTTGATTGATTTAATTTGGGATTGATTTATATTGATTTATCAATATAGATTTAATCTAAATTAAATTAATTATTGTTGGTTTTTACCAACACAAATCTTAGCCATTAAAAGAAATACAAATCAATGAGAGCCATTGGATTTGTGTTGCCCATGGATTGAAATCCATGGATCCCAAAATATTATATAAGGAGAGGCACCCCATTGCTCTTCTTTACACACAAGAGAACATAATTCTCTCTCTCTCTCTCTCTCTCTCTCTCTCTCTCTCTCTCTCTTTCTCTCTACACATCAGCCCTCTCTGTCCCTCCCATGGCCATCCATCATGGATGCCCTAGAGAGGTTCTTCATCGCCGCAACGTCGTCGTTTTGCTGCCTGCTTGTTTGCTCGTGGATCTCCGTCTCCTTCGGTGCGCCTCGCTCATGTAGAGACGTTGGATCTCATGTGTCGAGATGAAGAGATCCTACCACTACGATATCAACATGGATTGCGAGAAGCACGTGGTTCATCCCCGCGCTCGCAAGCGTCTCCTCCGTCGGATCGGACTTGAGACATGAGGTCTCTTCGTTTAGAGACTCGATCGCAACCACGCTTCAAGAGGTAATCCTATTACTTATTTGTGGTTTAGACGAAACAATCCGAGAAGTATTCTTGGATCATGTGGTTTCGTCGCATGAAAATTTTTTAATTTCCGCTGCCTTGAACAGCTAGTCCGACTAGTCGTTCTTCGTCGTATCCGATACGACGCTCACGCTTCCGTAATGCGCTTGAGGATCTAACCATATCCTTCAATGATAATTGTAACATCCTCAATGATTAACTTTGGTTTGTTTAATTTTCAAGTGACATAGCCGTATTTTCTTAAGAACGAGACCGAACCAAATAAGAAGCATTTCTCAAAAATTCTTACCTGAAGTACAATTTCACAGTTACCTATTTTTGGGCAGTGGACACCATTCTTGGTCTGTACTGATTCTTCCAAGCAATAAGAATCCCCCGATGGATCATTCATGTATGTCGATGACTTCGAATCCAAACAAGTCACCAAGTTCGAGTCATCCAACGTTCACTTTTCTTATAAGTAAAATGGGAGTGGACTACACTCACCTCAAGCCGAGCTCTAGATTTAAAAAAAACTGATCGTAACCCATACCAATACCCAAAGAAATTTGGCAGGCCTGAATTGGGCTTTCTCGGATGGGATCGTATCGAGCCTAATGCTCCTGGGTACCACAAGCCTCACAAGCCTCCCTTATGTGGACATTTCCTGGGGAAGATTTCTTCTTCTTCTTCGGAGAAATAACCCCGCACATTGGATATCTATATATTTGCAATTAAAAAGAAATGCCTTGTTAGTAATAATCTTAATAAAACAAGCTTACTTGGTTTAGTAGAGATTGAACAAGGCTTGGAATGGCTCATATGAGATGGGTGAAGACTTCAACGTACAATATTAGATTTAAGAGCTTGAACACTTAAGAATTGCATACATTAAAAATAGGTCCGGAGATCACAAAACGAAATGTACGAATAAATTCTATTCTTGTATACATTGCATTTCGATGGAAGGGTTCCATTTATGATGTTAAAAAAAAACTTATAAACTACGAAGATAAATAATTAGGGTTAGGAGTTATTACGACAATAAGTACTATGGAAGCTTCCGGGTTCATACTTGAATACCCAGCTCAAAATCAAATCAGTCCATTGGTTTGACAAGTAATTAGCTGATTTAAAAAACTACTCAACTGAAATGTCTTTTCTGAAAAAATCAACAAAGTGGCGAGTACTTGATCAATCGATCGAGGATCTTGATTAGTCTATTAACAAATGGATGAGTTGATCGAAACTTGTCTTAGTCTATTGAAAATTATCTTTGTTCGAGTGAGATATTTATTGGGGTAAACAGTCAAAGATATAAGCATGGCGGCAAAAGGTATATGGCAAAAAATACATAGGACCAACTATTTTATAGTTAGTTTGTAATCTTGAGCATAAATTGATTTAGGGGCTGAGAGACATTAAGGTTCAAATCAGTCAATTAAGGTTTTGTGTGATTTGATTGAAGGGAATTTCAAGCGAACGAAAGAGTGCATATTTGGATAAAAAATCCCAAAAAACTAGAATGATTTTCGATTCAATGTTGTCGATTATGTGAACTCATATGTTGCCTCAAAGTGGATTTTAGTCACATAAAAGATATGTTAGTCAACTACTGAATTTCGACTAGAACTTGTTTATGTGGAGTATACTGCTTTACAATTATTAAACAAATAAAATCTACAAAAATTTGCATCTTTTGTCATTTACTTTGGCAGAGTTTTGTATAGTTGAACTACTCCCCATGACTTCAAGCTTTTGAGCTTTTAACTCATGTTCTTTTACACCTTACATAGTGAATCTTTGGTATTCATCTTTTGGCGGTTTTTTTAGACTCTGATCAAGTTACATAACACTTGATAGTAGACATTGATATCGAACAACACTAAATTGCATTTAGTATCTAACAAAATAATACATTTGGAATACTATTTAAAAGGATGTGAGAATTCTATAAAGATATAAATGTAAAGGAGCAAAAGTAAAATTCTTTTAAGTAAGGCGGTTATACATGAAAATGGGGAGAGTTAAATAATAATTATTTTATATAATGATAAAGAGAGAGAGGGAATATTTCTAAATTATAAGTTCTTGCAAAATAAGCTGTATTTGTTTTTTAATAAGAGTCTTAGCACTGGAGAAAAAGAGAGAACTTGCTAGTGAATAAGTTTCAGTTTCAACAAAAACAGGTTGAAAAAGCATATTTGTTTTTATGAAAGCCCAATATTTCAAGACATATGTTGGAGTTAAAGATAAAGGAGAAATTTATTTAATACTTAACATGAATCTAAAAGACAAGGGTACACCACTTAAGGAGTAAAAGAACAGACATTTACTAACTCAAAAGCTGAAAGTCATGTGGAAAAGTGCAGTCGTAGTGCTCCGCCAAACTCAAGGATATTGATGCAAATCTTTGCTTAACTCTAAATCATACAAGTTTTTTAGATAATATAAAGTTTTCATATAACTAAATATTTTCTCAACAAGGTTTAGGGATTGATGGTTTAATGAATATATCAGCAACTTAATCATTTGTGTTCACACAATCTACTATAATTTCTTCTTTTAGTCTACAATACTAAAATGATGCCTAACATAAATGTGCTTTTTAGTGTGACATTGTATTTTAAGATAGGTTGATACCATATGTCTTGTCATGGTTAACATTGGATTTTTTTCATGATGTAAACCTTGGGATTTGGGATCTCATTGCATATTTTATATATTCACTTATTTTTGACTTGTCATTTTATGTATATTTGACTCTTTTGATTTTATTTCTTCTTAATTTCTTCATTTAATCATACATTCAAACTATTTACATAAAAATAAAAAATAAAAATAGGAAAAAGTGAAAAAAATCATTTCTCTCTTGAGCAAACTAATCAATTCATATGTTTATATCTTACATTCTCTAATTACCTCACTCAAAAAAATCCAAAAAAGTGTACTTTGTGTCCATTTCATTATTTTACGTCATGTTTGAACTTGCATGTATTTATTATTTACAGAACCCTAAATAAAAATTATAAAACAATAAAAAATGATAATTTATATGCATAAATTTTCATAAAAAATTCATAATTTGCATACATGACTTCATTTGCATTTGAGTCATTCATGAACATGGTGGAATGCATTTAGCTCAACTGTTTTCATCAGGGCATTTTCCATTTGAGGTCATTTTTTATTTTAATTCATTTCTATTTGTATTTTATTGCACTGGTCAAAGTCATCATGGCCTAGGTCAAAATCCCTTTCTTGCGGTCAACTTCCTATCCTATAGCACCTTCCATCCTTGCTGGTGGATCAAGATGGATCCAACAACCTCTATAACTTCCCCATTTTCCAGCTCTCATGATTAGGATAATTAGATCTCAGAAGATTCAACGATCATCCCTTCATCCCCCACCAATAGCTGCCCCTCCCTAACGACCAACCCCCTCTGTCCTACCTTCTCTCCGATCCTCTCCACCTTTGGACCCAACTCCTAATTAGTACCCATCGGCCTTGTTTCCTGTCTCGTCTAACGAACTCAATCCTTGAATCGAAACTCACTCTAACTCCTTAACATATCCCCTCCTCCTCCTCCTCTAATGGCCTACTCACACCAACATCCATGGATGTAACCACCCCTCTCCTCATCCTCCTCCAGTGACACCAAATAGCCCAACAAGCCTCCATCCTAACAATCCATTATTCATCAAACAAATGCCAAACCCCATAACTAACTTATTTTCTCAACGAGATTGCCAACTACTTTCATCTTCTCCCTCATAATGACTCTAATCACCTTGTCCGTCTCTTTATCCTATCTTATATCCCCAGCAAGTAACAACCTGGAAAGGTGAGTCAACACACCTTTTACTTCCTCCTTCCTTGCAGGGACACAACCCAAAACCAACTACCTGGAAACCCTCTTCCCCTCCTGAAACACATTAGAAACTCGGTCTATTTCCTCCCCAAACAACCTTAATCTGTCTTTATTGTCTAAATCATAAGCTTCAACCACGTAGACCACACGACTTTAACAACTCGAGATAAATCGACATCCCCGTGCCACTACCCACTTCACCCCTGACACAACAAAAACCAAACCAAATGACCTATATATGCCTTCTTCCCCATCCAATCATCATATCATCTGCCAATCCGTCGTCTTCAAGCATCAAGTGCGAGAGAGAGAGAGAAAGCTGAAATGAGGGTTGGTCACAACAACCTCTTTCTTTGTAGTGAAGACATCCCTCAGGTGAGATCCATGAAGCCTCCCACTTTGTGTTGCTGCTTCGAGTTCCTCGAGCAGTCAAACTCCTCCTCCTATGCGAAGTCAACACTATAAGAAATTGGACCTAAGGCAACGAATAATTTGAATATTCGTTTTTATATCTTCTAATGTTAAAGATATAACAATGAATATTATTCATTGACAAATGATCTTTTGTACTTGTAATTAGCAACGAATATCATATTCGTTGTTAAAGGTCCATATAATAATGATTTTTTCGTTGAATTATTCGTTAAAATTCACGATAATCGTTGTCATATTTAACGATTAGAAGAAAATGGCAACGAATATTTGTTGTTATATGATTCGTTGCGAGGAATATAACAACAAATAGCATTATTCGTTACGAATTTAAAGAAGTAAGCAACGAACAACATTCGCTATTATATATTTAACTACGAAAGATATGACAATGAATATTAAATTATTCATTGCCTTAGGTCAATTTTCTTGTAGTGCAAGCAACCACCATGATTTAAGGACAACCTCCTCCAGCATCCCATACGACCTCCTAGATAAAACTTCTCTATCTCCTTATTTCTGTTGTATTTAGAATTGTAGTTAGACTTTTAATTGGAAAATCGATGTAATTAAAATTGGTGTTAATTTGGTTTTAATTGGGAAATCAATTGGCTTGGACGGAAGTTGGGAATTCCCAAATTTGAAACATGGAAACCATAGGTGGAAGTTTAGTACCATACCTAGTATATCTAAACTTTTGGTGGGCTTATATACGAGTTCACATCCCAAGATCTTGTAGCAATAGTAGAGAGGAGGAATGGAGGGCCACAAACATGCGTGCGTGCTTCGCTATGTCTCCGGCATCGGCACCAGCTCGGACTCAGAAGAGTCAATTCGGATCTCGGATCTCGAATTGGGAATCCGAAGGGACACACCTGTCGAGGTCCGTTTTCAGAAATCAAAAGTTACTGCGTGGTAGGGCACGCGAGCTCCTCTTCTTATACCCCTTTCCCCATATCGTTTTTCTTCACTCGCAAGAAAACTCTCACACTGTCGCTCTTGCTCTCTGTTTTCCCACCTGCGACCTTTTATTCTCGGCTGCAAGTTCTCGGATGTACTTTCGAGGATGATCTTATCGGTGTGCGCGGACGAAGATCGTGAACCGTTGTATCCTGGGAGCGAATCGCGAGTACCCTTCGTACCGGTATTATGGGAACGAAATCCTCTCTAAGGACAGTCCATTACATGGATGCTTCGATGACTTCTTATCTAATTTGTTTATCTTTTTGTTTGCTGCAATTCGTTTATTGCATTGCCTTTCCTGGATCACGTCCTGATTTATGCTTTCGATTTATTAACTGGTTCCTGTGTGCTTTGTGTAATCAGAAAATGAATGGAAAACACATGATTACCATTATGTTAATCATTATTGTTTCTTTATTAATTCATTTGGATCCGTGTAATTACTATTTAATTTATGCAATAATGATCTTATTTTCTACAATCTTAGAGGATTTCCGGAACCGATTTTAAAATCATGTTGGAAACAATGCTTAAATCGAGGGTGGATATGGTGGGTATGCTGAAAAATTCGGTGGTAGAATTTCAAGCGTTGGCAGACAATGCATGAATATCTGGTTAACCACCATAGGACTAATCTCGATGCTTGAAACTGATTGCCCTACGATGGAAAAGGAAAACCCCTCAGTCGATAGACAGAAGGCGCAATCTGCGTGGAAGGAACGCGACCGTATATGTCATGGTTGCATCCTGTTAGCTCTTTCCAACACGTTGTTTGAGGTATACTGTTCGTCCACACATACTCCAAAGGGGCTATGGGAAGATTTAGATCGGAAGTATAATACTGAAAACCTCGGTATTGAGAAGTACTCCGTTGCCAAATTTTTAAAGTTTTCCATGGCCGAAGGGAAGTCGGTTTCTGAACAGGCACACGAGTTTTTACTCCTGCTCCATGGTTTAGAAGATGTCGAAATGAAACTTCCAGAGAAGTTTCAGGTCATGTGCATCATAAAAAAATTCTCTAAGTCGTGGGAGACTTCGGTATGACCCTGAAATATAGGAAGGGAAAATTTTCTATGGATGACTTGATGGTGGGATTTGCCATAGAGGAGGAACATAGGAAAGAAAAGCATGTGCTTCCTGTCGATATTCAGGCTAAGGTTAATTTCACGACCTCGAAGGGCAAGGATAAGAAGGGAAGGGTAATAACAACAATAAAATGAAACCAAAGGGCAAGATCCAGAAAAAGGCAAAGAATAAACCCTGCTGGCGCTATAACCAGGTTGCCCATTAGAAGAAGGATTGTCCGTCCTTAAAGGCTCAACCTAAGGATGCAAACATGAGTCCACAAGTGAATATGATCACTATGGGACTTAAGGCTAGCGAGGGGTATGTCTCTGTAAAACCTAAATATTCATGATCCAAATGAGTGGCTTGTGGATATGGGAGCCAACGTAAATATTTGTTTTGACAGAATTTTGTTTTCTTCTTATCAGACCTGCAATGGTAGGACTATGAAGATGGGGAACGATTCTACAGCCAGGGTGCTAGGGTTGAGACAAGTTAACTTGAAGTTCTCCTCTAGATGTGTCTGGACGTTGCACAGGGTGCTGCATGTTCCTGATATCAAGAAGAATGTTTTATCTGGCTCTACATTAGTTAGAAATGGTTTTGAATTGAACTTTAAATGTAATGAAGTAGTCATTCTGAGACATGACATTTTTTATGGAAAAGGCTATTTGGCTGATTTTGATTTTTTATTTAGAATTAGATGTGATTCAGTAAACGTTAATGCTATGAATGTTTTGAATTATGAATGTTCTAATTCTGTGTCTCATGTAGTTAATAATCTAGAATCTTGTGATCTGTGGCATGGTAGATTGAGACATGTAAACTTAAATTCAATTAAAAGGATGATAAATTTAGAGTTGATCCCTAAACACACTATAGATAAAACTCAAAATTGTGAAATTTGTGTGCAAGTTAAACACCTAGGAAGTCTTTTCAGTCTGTCTCTAGAGATAATGATATCTTGGATCTAGTGCACACGGATATCTGTGAGTTTAATGGTGTATTGACCCGAGATAATAAGAAATACTTTATTACCTTTATAGATGATGTAAGTAGATACTTCTATGTATATCTAATGAAAATCAAGTATGAAGTCTTAGAGAAATTTCTTATATTTAAGAATGAGGCTGAGACACAAACAGGAAAAGTGCTTAAACGCCTTAGGTCAGATAGAGGAGGAGAATATACCTCTAACTTGTTTGTTGAACAATGCAAATCATTTGGCATAGTTCATGAAGTTACTTCCCGTTATTCACCACTATCAAATGGGATATCATAACGGAAAAATATAATCTTAACTGACATGATCAATGCTCTCTTAGAGAGTTCTGGACGAACCTATATGTGGGGAGAAGCCTTGAATACGGCTTGCCATATTCTGAGTAGGGTTCCTCCAAGACATATGGAAAAATCTCATTTTGAATTCTAGAGAAATAGGAAATCAAGCTTAAGATATCTCAAAGTGCGGGGCTGTCGCGCAAAGGTTTTAGTCTCAGAACACAAGAGAAAGTGTGGGGCTGTCGCGCAAAGTGTTGATGCGCTCTTCTTAGGTTACTTGGAAAATAGCTATGCATATAGGTTCTTGGTAATTCGGTCTGAGATACCAGGCATAGATGTCAACATTATTGTTGAACTCCGTGTTGCTACCTTCTTTGAGGATGTCTCCCCTATGAAGACTAGGATTCCTCAGAATTTGGCCATTGATAGCGACTCCACATCATGATCCATTCCGGATCAAGTGGAAAGGATAACGAATATGGGGTCTGAGACTCAACCTGAACTCAATGACCTTTCAGAAGAGGTTGAGCCAAGGAGGAGTAAAAAACCTCGGATAGCCAAGGATTTGGGTAGCAACTTTGTTGTCTACCAGATTGAGGGTGATCCACCAAGTTACAAGGAAGCCATGACTTCATCTGAAGCGAAACAATTGAAGGAAGCCATCAAATCTGAGATGGATTCCATTATGTCTAATGGAACTTGGGAGTCGGTTGATTTACCCAAAGGGTGCTCTCACCATTGGGTGCAACTGGGTGTTTAAGAGAAAACTTAGGCCTGACGGATCAATTGAAAAGTACAAAGCCATATTAGTTGCCAAGGGCTTCAGGCAAAAGGAAGGTATCGATTATTTTGATACTTATTCCCCTGTGACTACGATGATCACAATCCAGATTCTCATAGCATTGACATCTGTATGTGATCTCTCTATCCACTAGATTAATGTGAAAACTGCCTTCTTGCATGGCGATCTTGTGGAAGAAATCTACATGGATCAACCTGATGGACTTGTGACCCCTGGGAATGAGGGAAAGGTTTGCAATCTTGTTAAATCTCTTTACGGATCGAAACAAGCACCAAAGCAGTGGCATGAAAATTTTGACAAACTATTTTGTCATGTGGATTTAAGGTTCATGAATCCGATAAGTATGTCTATTCCAAGGTGAAAGGTGATGAGTGTATTGTCTTGTGCCTGTATATTGATGATATATTGCTGTTCGGAACACATATGAGGATTATTAATGAGACTAAGGCATTCTTAAGTAGCAAGTTTGAGATGAAGGACATGGGTGTTACTGATGTAATCTTGGGTCTCAACTGACAAGGTCAGTTGATGGGATTGTAGTTTCTCAATCTCACTATGTTGAGAAGGTACTTGAGAAATTTGGATATCAAGATTGCAAAGCTGTAAGGACTCCTTTTGAGTCATCCAAAATGCTATTTAAGAATAAAAGTGGAGTACCTGTAGCTCAGCTAAGGTATTCACAAGTGATATGAAGTTTAATGTATCTTGCAAATTGCACGAGACCTGATATTTCATTCTCGGTTGCAAAGCTGAGTAGATATACTAGTTGTCCTGACTGTACTCACTGGGAAGCTCCGGATCGAGTACTGAAGTACTTAAAGGGAACTATTTCCCTTAGTTTGCATTATGGTAGACATCCATCTGTACTAGAAGGATATAGTGATGCAAGCTGGATAAGAAATATAGAAGAGTCTGGGAGTAATGGTGTCACCGGGTATGTCTTTACCATTGGAGGAGGTGCAGTCTTCTGGAGGTATGTGAAGCAGACCATTCTAGCTCGATCCACCTTTGAGGCCAAGCTGTGTGCTTTGGACACCACTGGAATTGAGGTTGAATGGCTAATGGAACTTCTGTATGAAATTCCCATTGCAGGTCAGCCAGTTCTTGCGATCTCGGTACACTATGATAACATGACCACAATTGCCAAGATCAAGAGTTCAAAGTTCAATCAGAAAACAAGAAGACACATACAAATCAGACTTAAGACATTAAGGGATTTGGTGTCTCAAGGAATGTTGGCTGTGGATTTTGTTGGATCCAAAGACAACATGGCAGATCCGTTAACTAAGGGACTTGATAGATCTTTAGTCTTAAAGTCTATGCTTGGGATGGGACTGAGACCCATTGGGAGTTCCTCTACAGTAGCAACCCAACCTATCTAAGTGGAGATCCCACAAAGTAGGTTCAATGTGGTAATAACAAGCTATTTAGGAGAAATGGTTGGAACTCTTAGTTTAATTCTTATGCATGAGTGTCTTATCCATGGAAGACTGAGTGTCATTTAAGTTGCAAGCTTAAGAAGAGCGTAGATACTGAATGGGATCAAGCCTTTGGGCAGGATGTTAGCAGTGCATCCTTGGAGAACGCCACCTATGTGAGTGTTACTGTGGGACACAGTTAAAGGAAGATGGTCTTTCCTGAACATACTCATGAAACAGGATAAGGGTGCATGGCCTTTAAGAGCATCAACCCTGAAAATTGTACCAAGAACAACGCGTTGTTGTTTCTACCGTATACTTTAACACCAAGGTATGAAGTAGGGCTGGCTATTGAGTCACGACTTGATGAGCCAGGCTCGGGCTTGGCTCGATACGGGCTCATAAGCTTGTCTCATTAAGCTATGGAGCCAAGCTCGAGCCAGATTTTTGGGCTCGATAGCTTATCGAGCCGAGCCCGAGCCGAGCCGAGCCCTGCTCAGCTCGATAACTCAATAACATGCTCGATAAGGAATATATATATTCTATTTGTGAAACTACAATGATTTTTATTTTTATTTGTATTAGTTTTGCAACATTGTTAATGGTGTATTATTTGTTTATATTGTTTATGTAACAACAATGTTGGGTGGACTATGTTGTAGACTTGGATTTTCTACCTTTTATCTATGTTAATCTAGGTTATAATTAGATAATTAGTTTTTTTCCTTTTTTATTAACATGCAGAATGTTACAATATATATATATATATATAATATAATTTAACTTTTATATACAACTTGGATGGTGTCCTGCTGGTAAGGTGGACGATCTTTAAAAAGGAGGTCTCAGGTTTGAGCCTTGGAAAACACTTTTTCACCAAAAAAACACCTATTTCCTTAACCAGCCTGAATAGGATCGAGCCCAGACCAGGCTTGATAAGAGGCTCGAGCTCGATAAAGGGCTCGTCTCAAGACTTATCGAGCCCGAGTTGGCTCGATAAGGGCTCGAGCC
Source organism: Ottelia alismoides (assembly GCA_037367405.1). Classification (NCBI taxonomy): domain Eukaryota; kingdom Viridiplantae; phylum Streptophyta; class Magnoliopsida; order Alismatales; family Hydrocharitaceae; genus Ottelia; species Ottelia alismoides. Next base: position 590,802 of record JAZKJV010003724.1, on the reverse strand, counting down.
CAAGCCAACTCAGCTGGGCTTGATCGAGCCCGAGCCCGAGCCCAGTTTGGCTTATGAAGCCCAAGCCCGAGCCCAATCCTGGCTCGACTCGTTAGGCTTGATAGCCAGCCCTAGTCTAAAGTTAAAGACGTAGTTCACTTCGTTCCTGTTAAAGTGAAAGTAGTAAACTCAGGTAGAGTTCAAACCGGAAGGTACCTTTACTGAAAGCAAAGTGTGACAGTCGAAAGATGTCTTTTAACTCTCTTTGAATCTCTTTTTTCAAATTGGTGAATTCGTGGGGGATTGTTGTATTTAGAATTGTAGTTAGAATTTTAATTGGAAAGTCTACGCAATTACAATTGGTGTTAATTTGGTTTTAATTAGGAAACCAATTGGCTTGGAAGGAAGTTGGGAATTCCCATATTTGAAACATGGAAAACTTGGGTGGAAGTTTATTACCATACCTATTATCTCTAAACTTTTAGTGGGATTATATATGAGTTCACACCCTAAGCTCTTGTAGCAATAGTAGAGAGGAGAAATGGAGGGCCACCCACACGCGCGCGCGCTCCGCTTCGTCTCCGTCTCCGGCACTGGCTCAGGCTCGGGCTCGGGAGAGTCAATTCGGATCTCGATACTTTTGCTGTGGGTTTCATTGGCTAATTGATTACATTGGGAATCTGACTCAATCCGATTGGCTCGTGTTAGGCGCGTTTTTGGAATCCAAAGGGACACGCTCTTCGAGGGGTGCTTTCAGAAATCAAAAGTTACTGCATGCTAGGGCACGCGAGCTCCTCTTCTTATACCCCTTTCCCCCACACCGTCTTTCTTCACTCGCAAGAAAGCTCTCATGCCACTGCCTTTGCTCTTTGTTCTCCCACGTGCGACCTGTTCTTCTCGGCTGCAAGTTCTCGGAGGTACTTTCGAGGACAATCTCGTCGGTGTGTGCAGACGGAGATCGTGGACCATCGCATCCTGGGTGCGGATCGCCAGTAACCTTCGCACCGGTATTGTGGGGGTGAAATCCTCTCTAAGGATAGTCCATTACATGGATGCTTCGGTGACTTCTGATCTAATTTATTTATCTTTTTGTTTGCTGTAATTCGTTAATTGCTTTGCCTTTCCTGGATCACGCTCTGATTTATGCTTCCAATTTATTAATTTCTTCCTATTGCTTTGTGTAATCGGAAAATGAATGGGAAATGTATGATTACCATTATGTTAGTCGTTATAATTCCTCTGTTAATTCATTTGGATCAGTGTAATTACTATTTAATTTATGCAATAATGATCCTGTTTTCTACAATTTCTTCTCATTTCCCCATCTTCTTCTTCCTCTTCTCTTCTCTTGTTTATTCTATTGATTGAGACACAACTACTCTATCTTCTTCTACATTCTCAGATCATTTCGAAAACAAATGATCATCTTCTTAGATCCCTCCATCTTCATCTCTATCTCATCGCAACCCTTCACCGATTACCACAAATGGTGCACCACCTTCCATGTGGCTTTCTGCATCTCATGTGCATCAACTCTAGGCCAAGATTTCATGGATTGGGCCACTTATCTCTTGCAGATACTGAAAGAGTTGGGAGCATGCCATCAGACCTCCACACAGTACACTATCAGCCACCAACTCCGATCGTGTGTCAATTGGAGAAGGATCTCATGTTGGTCAGGATGAAGAGAGGAAGAGGAACTCTTCATGTACAATGGATACCCTCTGATCATGGGGGTCCTCCTCATAAAATCGAAGCAACTTTGCATCATCGTCATCAGATGCTCCAGAATAAGCTACGTGGGTGCATCCAGGAGCCGCAGTTCACCATCAAACCTCCATGCGAGCCGCTCGACCAAACAGAGTCTGGATCTACTTTTGTCAAGCACTTGGAGACTCGGTCCAAACCACCATCCAAACCTCCTGCACCTCATGCGACTTCCATCAGGTGTTGACTTTTTGTGCTAAAAAACCTTCAGTCTTTCAGATATTGCAGAAGAACTTGTGTTTATTAAAGAAATAATATAAGGCACCTGACGACTTTGGAAAATCCTAGAGTATTCGTTGCACAAAGGTGTATTGAACTACATATTTGCAAATCTACTCCTTGACACTTTATTGATTATCTATCAGGACATTGGTCTAATAGTTTTGATCTTTACATCAGTTTGTAGACAATTTAATTCTCTTTCTGTGGGCATCCTAATCATATTTATTGGATATTTACTTAATTAGTTGTGAATTTTTTAATGCAACAATGATTATGAGATTCTTCAATTCATATTAAATTCAATTTATATTAACAAATTGTTTAAAAATATAAATAGGAAAGATGGTTCAATAGAAACTTCTGACACTTGATTTTACTAAGTTTCATTATCATACGCTCTCTGAATAAATAAATCGACAATTTGCTTGTTTTATTTTTAGTTGGATCCTATTTCAATATCTTTTGAAAATAAAAATACTCCTATATGCACCATCATTAGTTACATTGTTGAGAATTTCTTGGAATTTTCAGAGATCGTCATGTTGGGTTAAAATTCCTTTGATTGTTAATCATGATATTTGTGCAACTACATTTTTAATTCTTCATTCCATTTCAGAAGATTATCAAAAAAACCACATTTACTATTTTCTCACTTCGCATAACATATATTTTCTTGAATAAAAATTATATATTTTTTAAGACATTCATCATAGTTGTTTTAGTTCATTTCATCTTTATTCAAAATACAAAAAAATGTAAAAATCACAAAAACCATAAAAACCTTTTTTTTAAAACCTAACTTCGAGTTATTTTAAAATTTAATTCTATACCCTCAAATTACCTCCATGAGTTCGATCTGGGAACTTATCTAGTAAAATAAACAATTTGCTACATTGAACTAGTTATTTTCTTGTGGTTTTGATTACTCGCTCTATATCACCTACTACAAATCCTATCAAATTGAGAGTGGTAAAGAGTGTATTTTCAATAGGTGTCCTGAAAGCTATCCTTCGTAACTGTTGCGATTAGAGTTGGACTACGTAAAACTTATTAATTTGCCTTAAGGGAGTTTTCAATATCACAACAATGAATAGGATCATAGAGTTTGGTAGATGTTATCGGAACATTTCCATCAACCTCAACAATATCAAATTCAAAATTTCCTACCTTAAGTATGAGCATGTTAAGTGATGACCGAAAAAGTTGCCTCGAGAGACTGAGGGAGATAAATATTACAGGTCGTTGCGACCTCAATCCCTCGAAAATCGATCAATCAAGAAGAATCAGACCACCAAATAAGAATAATCAGTCAAAAAGCCGAATAAGCGGTCTAGCTATTTATTTAACCTAGTATAGCGACCAGGGTCGAACTCAAGGAGCACGGATTGGCCAAGTGGCCTACAAAGTAGTCAGAAGATGAGTAAAATAAGAAAATGTATTTTTGGTGGATTTTATATTTTTTAAATTTATTTATGATTTTTATTTATGAAGGAAATGAGGGAAAATGGTAAAAAGCACTCAATCCACAATTTATTAAACACTCAAAAGCAAGCCAGAAAATTAAAATATTTTTTTGTGTTTTTTTTTATATTTTTAAGTATTTTTGGTAACTTTCTCAGAATTTTGTAATTTTTAGTTGATTTTATAAAAATAGGAAAAGGCTGAAAATCAGAATCATTGTGCAACCAGATTTGAAAGTCTAATTAAAAATATATAATTAGCCTATAAGAGTCTGGGGATAATTTTTTTGAAAACCAGAAATGAAAACTAAGATACAGAAACCAAAATTGCATTTTTTGTATTTTATAGAAGTTTTATAAGATTTTTAGGGTTTTGTGGTTTTTAGGTGTTTTATACATCCAAATCAAGCAAAAATTGGACTGAAGCAAGTGAACAACAAAACAAATAGTACCTAATTTTTTTTAATTTTTAGATGAGTTTTTATATTTTTAATTGATTTTATAATTCAAATAGTGACAAAAACAAGGGTTTTTGAATTTTTCAAAATACAAACATTAATAAAAATATCCCAAAAAATTAGTGAAATTTTTATATAGTGGCAAGAGCCACATCCAAATTTCACTCAATTTGGGATTAATTTGATATTTTATTCAACCAATACAAAAGCTACAACACAAAGGGACCTAAACGCAATAAAACAAACTTTCAGGGCTAAATGGAAACACGTGCAGAAACTATAGGGGGATTAATGCAAAATACGCTTAAAATTTAACACATATTCGAATACTGTACGTACAGGGGTATATATGCAATTCTCAAAATATATCATTGATTCCATAATAGTCATAAAAACCCAGCCCTGAATATGCAAAAAACCCACAAAATCACGTGTCGAAGCAAGCATCTCCACAAAGCAGGGACTAAAATGCAAATATAAGAAACTACAGGTCTAGTTATACAAATTATCCAAATGTGCAAGTTTATTTAATAGACTAGACAAAAACTAAAATAAAATGTAGGGGGTCGGGCGCAAGTTACCCAACCAAGCGCGTGCGGGGCACGTGAGGGCCAGGTGTCGGGAGGTGAATGGCGGATGGTGTGCGGCTGAGATGGCACCTTCTGGAAGATCCAATGGTGCTGACAAGGCGCCGAACATGGGGTGTACATGGCCGTTAGATCTGGTATCTAACAGCCTGAGAGGAGCAGGGCACAGACGACTCGGATGATAATTGGAGGCGAGGAGCGATCCGACGGTAGAGAGATAGACTAGATGAACTCCTCCTAGGCGAGCTTCTTCGACGAGCTGAGAGTGATCCGAGCGTCTGATGGAAGATCGGAGAGGAGGGTTCTCCTCGCGATGACGATCTGCGTCGAGTGGTGGCGTCCGGTGGAGACTCCCAACGGTCCGATCCTCCGACGATGGAGGAGGGAGCTGGGCGAATCCGACGAAGGATGGAAGATGCGACTAAGGGGGTTTCCTGCACTTATTAACCTTCAAGATAAAGCTCGTGCTCAAAGGAAGACTCCAGCATGGGTTATTTGCAAAATGACAAAGGGAAGCGGCGTGGATATGCGAAGGGAGATTCCGGCAGAGGCGGCGAAAGGAACCAGACCCGATCTTGGCTCGGATAGCCAATAGCGAGGTGATCAGATCGTGGAAGGAAGGTGACGATGGGTCGAGGGATCTATCGATACGTATGAGATGAAGTGATGGGGCTCCGACCACTGGGGCGGAGTTGGCAGAGCGACAATGGAAGAATCGAAGCTACACGATGATCGGGAAGCTAAGGGAGACACCTGATGATCGGATGCGTCTAGGGTGGAGCTGCTGGGTCTCCTACGATCTTCGCCTCAATGGAGCGACACCTCTAGAGGCTCGGGCTACGCCGACGGTGGAGCTCGACGATGATGGTCGTCGGACCTAAGGCAAACACCTCCAAATCCTCGCTGCAACAGGCTTAATCACTCACTGTCACTCAAGGATGAAGATGGACGTCCTGGGAGTCGAAGACAGAGGCCAACGCGCGTCAAATGGCAGAAGGAGGAGAAGCTTTATACTAGTAGGTGTTCGGGAAGATGGGAGTCGGGCGCACAATCCAAAGCTCGGACCCCTAAAAAGATGGTCGGGTGTAGATCAGGATTGTATCGTCAACAATCGGAGCCCGAGGTTTGGGTGAATGGCGGTCGGATCGAGGAGCGATAATTCGGAGAAGTCGGGTCGGCGCGAAGATCCGACCAGAAGTGGTCCTGGGGGGAGAGTTGACTGGGGGTCAACAATCCCCCATGGACCAATCAGATTATTTCTTTTATTGATTATTTGTAAATTCATTTTAAAATAGTAAATGATTTTATTTCGAAAAAATTTCAACATGAAAAATGTTTATTATTTTTCAAAGTATTTTTTAGTGATGTTTATTTATTTTTTTTGAAAAATAAATTAATGTATGTACATAGTATTATATTATATACAGGTATATGTACCCATGTATCTTTTATTTTTATTTTTATTTGTTTATTTTTGTACAAGTATCCCTATTTTATATTTTATTTATTTACAACATAAAATATGGGATTCAAAATAATTTTTATTTAATTTTTATTATGTAATTACAAGGGTAAAATAAATATATATATAGGCACATATATACATGGTATATACAAGGGGAAGAAAGAGAATTTATTTTTGTTTTATTTTCATTTTTCTTATTTTTATTTTATTTTTATAAATATGTACAAAATATGGGAAACACCTATTTTTATTTTTGGAAAATAAAATATATACACTAAGAGGGGGTTTATTTGCACAAAGATGAATGACCCTATCTCTCTCTACTTCTTTTATGTTGCGGTCAGGCCCATGTTGAGCCTTCCCTTGGGTTCAGGTCACTCAATATTTATTCTAAATATTTCCCTCTTTTTCTTTATTTCTTTATTCCTTTATTTTTGTGAAAAACATGCTAATTATGGTTATTTATATGAAGCATGCATTTTGATAATTCATTCTATTTACAAACATTTACATGGTATTTTACCAAGGATTCTAGCTAAAATAAAGGAATAAAGAGTGATGAATGGCGATTCATCACCCCCCTATACTTTACATTTGCTAGTCCCTTAGCAAACACTTATTTGAAAAATAAGTGCAAAAGAGAAAGAAAAAGAAAAAGAGAGGAAATCAAGGTTGATTAAACTTTCCTTCATTAAATTGAAATACAGAGCTCAGTCAGACCTTTGGATTATTGATTTATCGGAACCTTATTTGGACTTAAGCTTAAAACTTAACTGCCTCTAAGTTCCACCAATCTATGGTCAAGACTCCTCAATAAACCAGATCAGAACAAGTCTACATACACAAACTCTAATGACCATGAATCTTTCCTTGTACTGTGTAAGTGATATGTAGCTCCCCACCTCAGAAATGACAAAGAAACAACCTCCCTCAACCTGGTAACTCTAATGCCTCGGTCTAGCAACTCTTTCCTCGAGGAGCGGGGTATTTCCTTCTATGTTCAAGTACAACCGGCTCAAGAAGAGGGGGAAGAAGAGAATTGACCATGGCCAGTGTAGCCATGTATCCTTGGGAGCTCTAACATGTGTAGCTGAGTCTCCCGCTGCAAGCTTCATGAGATGGTCTTGTGTAACATAAGCTTTGCTTTATTTGACTATATACACTCTGGTGGGATTATTAAATTTTCAATCCGACCCACCACTTTTTTGGAGTTTTTCTTTCTTTGCACATTTTTTGATGTGCATATGTACAACATATCTACATGGTGCAACATATATACATAAGGAGTTTTCCTCTTGAGCCAGTATATTATCCCTTTTTTTAAGCTTTATTGCAGCCCACAACTCCTATCTTTAGACTTCATAACCACCAGACCAAGTTGAGATGCACTTCCTTCACTATAAGAAGAAGAGAGGTTCTGCCTAGAAGTACTACCCTCATATGCTACCCCAAACCAAAGAAAACTTCCTCCTCACCACCTCATCCATGGAGAGCTATGTGTAAAGTGCTGGTGCAAGTAAAGCCATTGTCTCTGAGAGTCATGTGTGTGTTGTTAAGTGCTCTACTTAGGTTCATCGAGATGACATATGCTCATAGCCTAGTGGACTTAAAGAATTAAATCCCAATGGACCTGAAAAGTCTTAATCCCAAGCCCTATAAGGTTCCTCTTAGAATTAGGTGGATTAAGACTTAACCAAGCCCCATTTGTCAATTTAATTCCAGGCCAGTTTATATGTCAACTATGATTTGGGAAAAAAATTGTACAAATATTTACAAAGATGCGGTTTTACAAATTTTTACAAATGTGCAAAATTTTTGAAAATGTTTGAAAATATGGATGTATGCATGAATGCGACGTTTTGCAAAGTATTTACAAAAATTTACATAAGGTTTTTGCAAACTTTTTGTTTTTCAAACATTTAACAAAAATTTTGTACTATATACATAATTTTGTTATCAAAATATTTACAAACTATTTGTGCAAAATTTTTGAAAATGTTTGAAAACATGGATGTATGCATGAATGCGAAGTTTTGCAAAGTATTTACAAAAAATTACATAAGGTTTTTGCAAATTTTTTGTTTTTCAAACATTTACTAAAAATTTTGTACTATATACATAATTTTGTTATCAAAATATTTACAAACTATTTACATAAATCATTTCTACAAACATTTGTACAAAAATAATGTTTATAAATAGATAGGTATGTACAAGAAGAATTTTATGTACTAGGGAACTTTTTAAATTTTTATGATTTTTTAGCCATTTTATTTATTTACACACTCACACAAAGTACGAGTTATGGCTAAAGTATATATGAAATATATACGACACCCCCTATACTTAGCTCGAACGATGTCCTCAGAGTGATCAAGAGCGATGAAGAAGACATAACTCATGCTTAGTATAGGGAAGTGAAAAGGAATGATATATACAAAAACGAATCAATAAAGAATAGAATGAAGAGGACTCGGTGTTTCCCCCTATACTTAAGATCAAGTGATCCTTAGTATAGCAAGCTGTACATTAAGGGAAATCCGAGTGGAAGGATGTACAAGGTCTACCCCCATATACTTAGGGTAAAATATCCCTAAGTATAGGCAACAAAACATAGGTAGAAAGAATGAATAGAATACCCGAGAGTCCTACACCCCCTCTATACTTAGGGTAAAGTGCACCCTAAGTATAGCATAATCATAAGATGAGAAAGGGGTGTGGGACTAAAGAATAAAATGATATGGACAACTGGATCTATACAAGTCGGAAGAATAGTGATAATCAGGCGTGAGATGCAATAAATGTGAGTCAAGAGACCACATCTCACGCAAAGTGAACCGGGGCAACGTCAACGACCCGCGACTCATGATCTAGATATGGCTTGAGTCGCTGGCCGTTAACACGAAAGGTAACATCAGAAGACAACTCAGATATATCAATACTCCCATTGTCATGTACCTTTCTAACCAAATAGGGTTCCTTCCATTTGCTTTGTAACTTCCCTGGAAATAAACGAAGCCTAGCATCAAATAACCATACTCTCTGTCCTGGCTCAAACTGCTTGTGGCTGATATGAGAATCATGCCTCTCCTTCACTCTCTCCTTATACTGTAGGTTGTTTGAAAAGGCTGTATCACGAAGCTCCTCCAGGGCTACTAACTCTGCCCTCCTCTGATCTCCTACCCTCTCTAGATCCAAAAGTATATCAGCAATAGCCCAAAGTGACCTATGTCTCAGCTCAATAGGTAAATGGTAGGGCTTGCCATAAACGAGGAGAAAGGGAGATGTACCCAAAGGAGTCTTGAAAGACGTCCTATATGCCCACGAGACCGAGTCCAAAAGCCGTGACAAATCCTTTCGGTCAAGGCGGACGACTTTCTGCAATATAGTCTTGATCTCCCTGTTCGACACTTCAACAAGACCATTCGTCTAAGGGTGGTATGGAGTGGCTACTCTATGGTCTATGCTGAACTCGCTAGCAAGGGCCTTTACCTTGTCGTTGACGAAATGAGGCCCCCTGTCAGAAATCAACACTCGAGGTACCCCAAATCGTGAAATGATATTCTTCCTCAAAAATATGCAAATAGTCCTAGCATCTGCGGTTCGGGAGGGGTTGGCCTCAACCCAACGATTCACATAATCCACGGCCAACAGAATGTACTCGAATCCCTGATTCCTAGGGAATGGACCCATGAAATCGATGCCCTATGCATCAAAAACCTCATAGAAGTGTATGGGCTGCATCGGCATCATATCACGCTGTTCACAAGTACCCATCCTCTGACAGTCAGTACATCTCTTCACGAACTCATCAGAGTCCTTGAAGAGAGTAGGCCACCATAGGCTGGATTGGAGCACTTTTTGTGCCGTTCTCCTCCCAGAGTGATGTCCTCCTGCCTCAAGCTTGTGGCAGTACGTAAGGATGGTGTGGTGCTCCTCCTGAGGAATGCACCGACGCCAGATACTATCCCCTCCTTCATGATAAAGAACGTGATCCTCCCAATGGTAAAACTTGGCCTTCACGAGGAAGGTCTCAAGTTTCTGCCTGGGTCAATCTTGTGGAACTTTCTTGGCGACAAGATAGTTCACAATATCGGCATACCATGGGAGAGAGGCGATGGCAAGGATCGCCTCATCTAGGAAGGTCTCACATATAGGCTCAATCTGCTCAGAATCCTCAAGATACTTTAATAGGGAGAGATGATCCGCCACCACATTCTTAACTCCAGGCTTATCCTTAATCTCTATATCAAACTCCTGGAGTAGAAGGATCCATCTGGTCAATCTGGCTTTGGCATCCTTCTTTGCCATGAGGTACCTGATGGCGGTATGATCAATATAGATGGTCACTCTAGATCCAATGATGTAAGATCTGAACTTATCTAGGGCGAAAACTACGGCTAGCATCTCCTTCTCAGTGACTGTGTAGTACCGCTGGGAGGCATCCAAAGTACGGCTAGCGTAGTGAATAGCAAAGGGGACTCCATCCCTCCTCTATCCCAGCACGACCCCCACAACAAAATCGGAGGTATCCGTCATGATCTCGAATGGGAGAGACCAATCAGGCGGCTGGAGAACGGGAGCCTCTACAACACGACTCTTGAGAGTCTCAAATGATGATAGACACTTATCATCAACAAGGAACTTGGTGTCTTTCGTCAGTAGATAAGTCAACGATTGGGCAATCCTACTGAAATCATGAATGAAGCACCTGTAGAAACTGATGTGCCCCAGAAAAGACCGTAACTGCCGCAAGTTGGACGGTGGATTGAGTTTTCTAATGACATCCACCTTGGTCGGATCAACCTCCATGCCCCTGTTGGAGATGATATGGCCAACCACCGCCCCCTGAGTCACCCTGAAGTGACTCTTCTCCCAAGACAACACAAGGTGAACCTCTATGCATCGTTGAAGGACTCGGTCTAGGCAGTCAAGACAAGAATCGAATCCATCGCCGTAGACCGAGAAATCATCCATGAAGACCTCCGATTACTCCCCCACCATGTCTGAAAAGATGGACAACATGCATCTCTGGAATGTCGCTGAAGCGTTGCACAATCCAAATGGCATGCATCTGAAAGCATATGTTCCGAAGGGACAGGTGAAGGTGGTCTTGTCCAGGTCCTCGGGCGCGATGGACACCTGATTGTATCCGGAGTACCCATCCAAGAAACAGTAATGGCTCTTCCCTGCCAGCCTCTCAATAATCTGATTAATAAAGGGCAGGGGAAATGATCCTTCTTGGTGTCCTGGTTCAATCGTCTGTAGTCCACACAGATCCGCTAAGAAGTGGGTACCTGGGTAGCGATCTCCTCTCCAGACTCACTAACAACTGTGTTGATGCCCATCTTCTTGGGCACCACATGTAACAGACTGACCCATTTGGAGTCGGAGATGGGGTAGATAAAATCGGTGCTCCACCATTTCGAGATCTCCTTCATGACAACATCTCGAAGATTCGGGTTCAGCCGCCGCTGGAACTCACGCGACGGCTTCGCGTCCTCCTTGAGATATATATGGTGGGAGCACAGGGCCGGACTTGTCCCCTGGAGATCGGCTATACTCCATCCTATCGCCTTGCGATTCTTTTCAAGAAAACCCATCAGACGGGATTCCTGCTCTCAAGTCAAATAAACGGAAATAATGACTGGGTACATCTCATTAGAAGGCTGCTTTGGTGGTGTGTCTCTGCTCTATGCGGGATCAGCCTCCTCCCTAGCTATAGGCTCAATAGAAGTTAGACACGGTATCAAATCGTCAAACTCTGCCCAATCAATATCTGACTCCGAGGGATCTGTATCAGACTCACAAAAATCTGCCTCGCGATTGGGAACTGGCTCTGCTGCATGGTATGTATCCTGGACCAGGAATGTGCTCTCCAAGATCTCCTTTGCTAGAATCTCTGCGTTAGTGAACTCTGAAGGTGAGAGGATAACTTGTGCGACTGGATCTGCCCAAACTGCCTCGTCATCTGTAATCACAAAATCGTAGTCCTGGTGGATGTCTCACACTACCTCTGTCATCTGCTCTGAATCAGAAGTCGGCTCTAAGCAAGCTGAATCTCTGGCTGTAGTCTCCTCGTCCGTCTCTATTTCTCCCTCGACGCGAAAGTACACCTTCCCACTATCTTGGTCGGACACTGCCTTGGCTATGGCCAAGAACGAGCATCCTAGAATGATCGGGGTATCGGTCACGAACTCAGGGATCTCCATGTACAACACAACGAAGTCCAATGCGAATTTTAGGCCCTGAATTGTGACGACAACGTCCTTCAGCAACCCCTTCTGCCTCTTGACAGATCGATCAACAAACTGAAGGACTGTCCTGCTCTGTCGGAGAGGTCCCAACTCGAAGCGATCGAGAAGGGTTGCTGAAAGAAGGTTGATCGAAGAACCGCTGTCTAATAGAGTGCGGTCGAACCTCTGCTCATGGATGTGGCATCTGACATAAGGGGCTCCTGCATCTGGCCTCTTGGCTGGCAGACGGTTCTGAATCACGAAACACGTGGCACGAGTAAGCACATGGATCTCTGACTGATGGTTCCGCCTCTTCCTCCTAACTGTGGTCCTATCTCTGAGTGATCTCTGGAAGAGAGGTATGTGCTCCAAGGCCTTCTGTAGAGTCAACTGTATCTGAAATGTTTCCATCATATGCTAGCTGAACTCTATCTGATGGTTCTTTTTGGGATTTTCTTTTTTCTGCCCCTTAGCCAAGTAGAGTGCTCGGGGAAAGGGGACTATAGGGTCCTTCTTAGATAAAGGACCAGGAGAGGGTCTGGAATGCTCATGAACAACAGAATCCACACAAACATCATCAAGCAACACAGGTGGATCTGAAAATAATAACCCTTTCCTTTATTTGCAGAAATGTCCTGAGATACATGTACGGAAGGAGAAATAACAGGACTAGCAGAACTGAAAATGGTGGCCTCAGTACCCCCCTCGGCATCTGGACTCGCGACATCAGTACCACGCTCTGGCTCAGCAACTGAAATGGTGGCGTCAGTACCACCTCCTCCATCTGGTGAAGCGACAACCTCAGTACCGTCAGCGGGATCAACATCCATGGTGGCGTTAGCACCACCGTCATCATCTCTCACGACATCAGCACCGCTCTCCTTCTCGCCTGGCGCTCCAGAAGTGACGTGGGATCGTCGCTCAGACGAGGCGCCACCTGTTGGCATCCTACTGCTCCTAAGTGTAACAAAGTCAACATCAAACATATATGCAGTTATATCACCAAGTGAAGCACTAGGAGTGGTAATCTCAGTGAACTCTACCTGCTCAGACTTCCTCTTGGGGTTGTTCGGGTTCGGTTCGATCTGGGCAGGGATGGCAGCCTTCCCTCTCACAATCTCCCGCATCTTCTGGCGGAACTCATCCATCTCCTGTGGAAAAGTGGCCTGCTGCTCGATCATGAGGTGGGCTAGATCATCCAAGGCGGGGTTCTCATAGGTAGGCCCATGAGAACCTGACGGGTAGCCTCGCTGGTAGTGAGGCTGCTACTGTTGGTGGGGGTGAGAGGGGTACTGCTGATGATACTACTGCTACTGAGGCTGCTCACGCCTCCAAGACTGTCCTTGCTGATAGGGACGAGGACCATACTATTGGTACTGGGATGGCTGCTGCTGCTGGTGTACTGGGGGCTGGGGCTGCTGGTGCTGCTCACACTGCTGGCCGTACTGGCCACCCTGAACTGGAGACTGTTGTTGGGAACTGGTGCCTCCGGCTGACCAGCGGAATCCGGGATGGTCTCGTCGGATACCGGGCTAGGGTCGGTCGTACCAAATCCCGTTGACATCCATCAACGGCTCCTGCTCGAAGGTCGGTGGAGGAAGTACTTCCAGGGGCTGATCCGGCTGGTATACCACCATCTGAGTGTCCTGGGATGGTGGTGACTGGTAAAACTGCGGTGACTGCTGTTACGACTCCGCCTGTACAAGGTGAACCTGTCTAGGTTGACTAGAGTACTGAGACGAGCTACCACTGCTGCTCGGATCTCCTCGTGACCTAAGACGGGGCTGAGAAGCCGTCTGTGCCTCCTGGAGACACATGAGTTGTGTCTTTAGGTCACTCAGTGTCTGTGCCATCTGATCCATCTACGTGATGCCCTGGCACTGCTTCTTCTCGATCAACTCGATCCGGTCCAGCTTCTTGCTGATGATGCCCATGTCTGAGGCTGCAGAATCTGCCTGTGCGGCTGCCGCAGACGAAGTGGAGGGACCGGCATCGACCCGTGCTATCCTCTGAAACTGCATAGCCTGTGGCTGGGGACGTCCTTGAGTGTAGAGGCAAGTCTGGGACATCACGGTGTAGTTCTCGGCCATCTCCTCATAGATGGCCTAGACCTGATCCTCATCCTTGGTGAAGTAAGAATTGCCACAAGAAGCATTCACCAGGCCCTACAACTCTGGTGTCAGTCCGTAAAAGAAGCTCTGAACTAGGTTCGACTTCGTGATGTCATGGTGCGGGAATCTTTTGGTAAGCTCTCTGAACCTCTCCCATACCTCGTGAAACTGCTCGTTGGGGAGCATGGAGAAGTTGCTGATCAGGGCCCTCGCTGCATTGGTCCGCCCGAGTGGATAATACTTGTTCAAGTACTCGGTGCAGAGCTGCTCCCAGGTGTACACAAATCTCCCCAAATGCTTCATCCAGTTGGCTGCTCTGTCAACAAGGGAGAAGGGGAAGGCAATCATCCGAATAGTGTCCACGTCCACCTGACGATCGTGGACGGTGCTGTAGATCATCTCAAACTCCTGGAGATGTAGATGGGGATCCTTAGTGGTGAGCCCGTGGAAGCGGGGAAGAAGCTGAAGTGTCTGTGGGGGGAACTTGAAGTCCCCCACGATCGCCGGAAGTCCGATCCACCAGTGCGTAAGTGTCGATCCGGGGTTGTGCAACTCCCGCATTGGTCTGGCTGCTGCTGCCGGATGGACTGGCTCCTCTTGCTGATCTGGATCCCCCTCTCCCGTGGCTCTCGGCTGGTCTCGCGCTGTCCTCAGCCTCTCCATCTCTCTCCTCATCTCCACCATGAAGGCTCCCTAATCCCGTATCTGGCGCTGCATCGTCTCGAGCGAAGCCAACATGGTGTTGTTGATCACACCCTGGTCCAATACGTATGTCGTCGACTCAGGTCGCTGACCCTCGGTGCGCTCCTCACTACTGGACATGGTCTCTACAAAGGAAAAAGACCTAAACTCAGGTGCCGATAAATCATCTGTCTGCTGTCTCTCATCTGACACTGGTATCTTTGGACTGGTAGAAGGGTGGTCAAGGGGGAACAGGGAGGAATCGAACTCAGGTTCAGAGAGCGGGTCTTGGCTCTCACGAACCAACCTAGATGAACGGGCCTGAGTGCTAAAAAGCGGTGCAGCCAGAGGCTGCCTAAGGGACCTCCTGCCCATCATCTTGATCTGGCGAGTCAGGCAGATGAGATATGGAAACACACAAGATGAGCAAACAAACCCCTGATTCACCTACGCAACGCGGAGTTGAAGATCGTAAAGGTTCAGTCAATTATCTTGTCGATTTTATTTAGGTGATCAAGTCAGTCTATCAGAGCGGTTACGCGAACTGATGGGAATCCAATCCTTCCAACAGACTGTCCTGTATAAAAGGCCGGTAGTCTGATCGGAGATCGGATATGGCTCTAGCCTAGTGTGCGGGTCGCTCTCTCGCTCATCCAAACCAGCCAAGGAGGGGGTTGCTCTCCCCAAGACAAAATTTTAAGTGAGGTGTCTTTTAGGGTCAAGAGGGGTTTACAGTCCCAATTTTATAGTTTTTCTTTTTATGTATTTTTAAGCAAACAATTCCTAACGAATTTTTCGATTCTCCTGGTTATTTTAGTCTGAAAATAGGGGAGAAGATGAAAAAGTCGATGCGCGATGAAATCAATGATGCATGCAGAGTAAGAGATGCGTACCTGACTCCAGCAGTCTACATGCAAAATGATCCGCGCATAAAAGTAAAGACTGAAAATAAACTACCTATATGATGCACGAGAAACCGGCCTTAACAGAGCAATTTCTATACGATAAGAACAGTAGCCGGGTACTCAAACCTAAGTCCGGAGTCCCATCTTGGGAGCCACTCGGTGTCTGCCACAACAGATCCTGCATGCGTTGTATGTGACTCCTCAAGGCACGTGGACTAGAGTCTAAGTAATCTGGTTTTTTATTGTGATTTAATTAATTAGGTTCAATTATGATCAAATAGGAGCAGGCGGATAATTAAGGTTTGGATCCTAATCAATTACATCACAATCAAAAGAAAATCCTAAGCTAAGGCCAAAACCACGTCAATCAGTCAGGCACAGTAAATAAATAAAATACGATAAAACCAAAACTGGAAAAAACGTGGTGAGGTCCCCCGAGCACACCGGTACTCGACAAAACAGAGCCCAATAGTCACCGATAAAGTCCAAGTGTCTGAGTCCTGTATTATTACAATAATAATCTGCTGAAAAGTAAACTAAACTATCCTACATCTATTCTATGATTATTTGCGGCTATTATATGGCTCCTGCACTCCTGCTCGGCTCCTCGTGCTCTCCTACGGCTCTATGCAGAAAAGAGTCGCCTCCGACTCCTGCGGTTGCTTCGGCTTCCGAAAAAGCCGCCTCGGTCCTCGGGCCCCCGCAAGAAATCAAACAAGAAATCAGATAAATAATATGCAAAGAAAATCATAGAAAAATGTATATATAACTATGAACACAAAACCACGAAAAAGAAAACCGTGAAAAATCAATTGACTACTAAGCCGTGCTCCCCGGCAACAGCGTCATTATGATGACTGAAAAGGTCACCTCGAGAGACTAAAGAGATAAATATCATGGGTCGTTACGACCTCAATCCCTCGAAAATCGATCAATCAAGAAAAATCAGACCACCAAATAAGAATAATCAGTCAAAAAGCCGAATAAGCGGTCTTGCTATTTATTTAACCTCGTATAGCGACCAGGGTCGAACTCAAGGAGCACGGATTGGCCAAGTGGCCTACGAAGTAGTCAGAAGATGAGTAAAATAAGAAAAATGTATTTTTGGTGGAGTTTTTATTTTTTAATTTTTTTATGATTTTTATTTATGAAGGAAATGAGGGAAAAGGGTAAAAAGCACTCAATCCACAATTTATTAAACACTCAAAAGAAGCCATAAAATAAAAATAAAATTATTTTTGTGTTTTTTATATTTTAAATGTTTTTGGTAATTTTTTCAGATTTTTGTAATTTTTAATTGATTTTATAAAAATAGAAAAAGACTGAAAATCAGAATCAGTGTGCAACCATATTTGAAAGGCTAATTAAAAATATATAATTAGCTCTAAAATTCTGGGGACAATTGTTTTGAAAACCAGAAATGAAAACTAAGCTACAGAAACCAAAATTGCATTTTTTGTATTTTACAGAATTTTTAAGACTTTTTATAAGATTTTTAGGGTTTTATGGTTTTTAGGTGTTTTATATATCCAAATCAAGCCAATATTGGATTAAAGCAAGTGAACAATAAAACAAACAATATCTAATTATTTTTTGTAATTTTTAGATGAGTTTTTATATTTTTAATTTATTTTATAATTCAAATAGTGATAAAAACAAGGGTTTTTGAATTTTTAAAAATACCAAACAGTAATAAAAATGTCCCAAAAAATTAGTAAAATTTTGCCACAGTGGCAAGAGCCATGTATCCAAATTTCACTCAATTTGGAATTAATTTGATATTTTATTCAACCAATACAAAAGCTTCGGCACACAGGGACCTAAACGCAAGAAAACAAACTTTCAGGACTAAATGGAAACATGTGCAGAAACTATAGGGGGTTAATGCAAAATACACATAAAATTCAGCACATGTTCGAATACTGTACGCACATGGGTATATGTGCAATTCTCAAAACATATCATTCATTCCATAACAGTCATAAAAACCCAGCCTTGAATATGCAAGAAGCCCACAAAATCACGTGTCGAAGCACGTGTGTCCATAAGCAGGGACTAAAATGCAAATATAAGAAACTACAGGTCCAGATATGCAAATTATCCAAGTACGCGAGTTTATTTAATAGACTAGACAGAAACTAAAATAAAATGCAGGGGGTCGGGTGCATGATACCCAGCCAAAGCACGTGCGGGGCACGTGAGGGCCAAGTGTCGGGCGGTGAATGACGGATGGTGTGCGGCTGAGATGGCACCTTCTAGAAGATCCAACGGTGCTGACAAGGCGCCGAACATGGGGTGCACGTGGCCGTTAGATCTGGTATCTAATGACCTGACAGGAGCAGGGCACGGACGACTCGGATGATAACTGGAGGCGAGGCGCGATCCGACGGTAGAGAGATAGGCTAGATGAACTCCTCCTGGACGAGCTTCTCCGATGAGCTGAGAGTGATCCGAGCATCCGATGGAAGATCGGAGAGGAGGGTTCTCCTCGCGATGACGATCCGCGTCGAGTGGTGGCGTCCGGTGGAGCTCCCAACGGTCCGATCCTCCGGCGATGGAGGAGGGAGCTGGGAGACTCCGACGAAGGATGGAAGGCTCGATTAAAGGGGGTTTCCTGTTCTTATTAACCTGCAAGAGAAAGCTCGTGCTCGGAGGAAGACTCCGGCATGGGTTATTTGCGAAATGACCAAGGGAAGCGGCGTGGATATGCGAAGGGAGATTCTAGCGGAGGCGACAGAAGAAACCAGACCCGAAGATCGAGGTGATCAGATCGTGGAAGGAAGGTGATGATGGGTCGAGGGATCTATCGATACGGATGAGATGAAGTGACGGGGCTCCGACCACTGGGGCGGAGCTGGCAGAGCGACAATGGAAGAATCCAAGCTACACGATGATCGGGAAGCTAAGGGAGATACCTGATGATCGGATGCGTCTAGGGTGGAGCTGCTGGGTCTCTTACGATCTTTGCCTCGATGGAGCGACGTCTCAAGAGGCTCGGGCTACGCCGGCGGTGGAGCTCGACGACGATGGTCATCAGACCTAAGGCAAACGCCTCCAAATCCTTGCTTCAACACGCTCAATCACTCGCTATCACTCAAGGATGAAGATGGAGGTCCTGGGAGTCGAAGACGGAGGCCAAAGGTGCGTCAAATGGCGGAAGGAGGCGAAGCTTTATACTAGTAGGGGTTCAGGAAGATGGGAGTCGGGCGCGCAATCCAAATCTCGGACCCCTAAAAAGATGGTCGGGCGTGGATCAGGTTTGTATCGTCAACAATCGGAGCCCGAGGTTTGGGTGAATGGCAGTCGGATCGAGGCATGATAATTCAGAGAAGTCGGGTCGGCGTGAAGATCCGACCAGAAATGGTCCTGGGGGGAGAGTTGACCGGGGGTCAACGATCCCCCGTGGACCAATCAGATTATTTCTTTTATTAATTATTTGTAAATTCATTTTAAAATAGTAAATGATTTTATTTGAAAAAAGTTCAACATGAATTTTTTTTATTATTTTCAAAGTATTTTTTAGTGATTTTTATTTATTTTTTTGAAAAATAAATTAATGTATGTACATAGTATTATATTATATACAATGTACCTATGTATTTTTATTTTTATTTTTAATTTTTTATTTTTGTACAAGTCCCTATTTTATATTTTATTTATTTACAACATAAAATATGGGATTCAAAATATTTTTTTAATTTTTATTATGTAATTACAAGGGTAAAATAAATATATATAGGTACATATATACATGGTATATACAAGGGGAAGAAAGAGAATTTATTTTTTTTATTTTCATTTTTCTTATTTTTCTTTTATTTTTATAAATATGTACAAAATATGGGAAACACCTATTTTTATTTTTGGAAAATAAAATATATACATTAAGAGGGGGTTTATTTGCACAAAGATGAATGGCCCTATCTCTCTCTACTTGTTTTATGTTGCGGTCAGACCCATGTTGAGCCTTCCCTTGGGTTCAGGTGACTCAATATTTATTCTAAATATTGCCCACTTTTTCTTTATTTCTTTATTCCTTTATTTTTGTGCAAAAACATGCTAATTATGGTTATTTATATGAAGCATGCATTTTGACAATTCATTCTATTTACAAACATTTACATGGTATTTTACCAAGGTTTCTAGCTAAAATAAAGGAATAAAGAGTGATGAATGGTGATTCATCATTAAGCATGATAGGTCAAGATCTAGTTAAGGGATTCATGCCATAAATGCTCATTTACACGTAATTAGAGAGGAGACACAACCTCTTACCTCACATGAGACATTTTCATAGCATAGCTGGAGCTTGTTTGAGTTCTTCGAATCAACGCTTAGAAGTATACACCATGTAGATAAGTTCAAGGTCATATCAGGACACATGTTCTCATGATGATTTGAGTCATTGAACATGCCCACACACGTGAAAGGAAATCCCGATGTATAATCCTCTAGTGAAATGAAATTTCCCCCACCTAACTCATGGGCATACATGATTTCTTATACGTAATTTCTTGAATAGTCATGGAGCTCAAGGGTTTTCTTGTGGCAGACTTATGGTTATTTTGATGCCACATTGCACCCATATTATGTATGTTTGGTCAATATGAATGCATGTAGAAATGTAGAGAATGCGATGTGAGTGGGGGAACTTCAAGGGGATTCTCTCCGTAATCTCATACAGACTGATGTATCTTGGACCCAATTTACCATGTTTACCAAATCTAAGTAAACCCTTCTAATGGATACTCGTAAGAATACACAATCACCTACTAGAAATTCTAGACCTCTTCTCCTTTAATATGTACAACTTTTATATTTGTCTTGGGTAGTCTTCAAATGCCTCCTTATTTCTTCAACTTTTTCTATTAAACTTTATATCAATTCTGGTGCGACCAATTAATATTCTCCAACTTTATTCTAGGAAATGAGAGTTTTGCGTGCTTGACCATACATAGCTTCATATGGATCCATTTTAATACTCGATTGATAGATATTATTGTATATCTGAGTGCTATGTGTTCATCCCGACTGTCCTTGAAACTTAATGCACATGCCTTAATGCACATCCCCGCAACATGTGGTCTAATGTTTGAATAATTTGTGCAGACTGACCATGGTTTGTGGATGAAAATACATACAAAATTCTAATTTTTTCCATGACTTCGCATAGACTAGGCTAGAGTCTAGAGGTAAATCGAGGATTTGTATCAGATACAGTAGACATTGGTGCTCCATGCAATCTCATTATTTCATCCACAAAAATCTATACCATGCAATTGATGAATCCACGATTCATCTACCTTATTCATTATTAGCTCATTTTCAAAGATAATTCAATTAATAAATCCTTAAAATACACAAATAAACTATTAGTATGTTGTATATAATTATTCTAATTATTGTATATTAAATTATTAATAAAATCTATATCTCATTTGTGTATAAATTCACATGTATATTGAACTAACTTTCCACATTTTTAACTAGTTTATATTAACCTCAAATCAATAAAACCAACTCCATTGTGTAAAATATTACTAATACTGAAAAAATACTAGAAAGATACTAACTTCTACATGTCAAATAAAACCTAGCCCTATTTTAAGATCGATAAATTTCTGATTTATCATCTTTATTTTAATTTATTATCCCTCTAGCTTAATCATTTTAATTCAATTAATGATTATTTAATTCAAATTAACAACTAACCCTCTATAACTAATTAACCCAAACCATTGTTTATAGATAATTCTAATATTAAGTCTACTATTTTATGTGTATTCTTATTATCAAAAATCAAATAAAAATTAGATTAATAATGTATGTATTATTTTAACATTATTCATAAATAAAAATATAAAATAATAAGAAATAAAATAATAAGTATTTTTAATTATTTAATACTTGCAAAAATGTTATAGTGTATATGATCTATTTTAATTTCAAGTCCTACATCAAATTGTAGATCTTGAAAAGATCTACAACTTTCGTGTAAAAACATTTTTTCTAATTATGCATATAATTATTTATTTCTTATTTTATAGGTATTTTAGGCATTTTAAATTCTTTGATTGGTCCACGTGGCTTAATCGTGCGCACCCCTGTCACTCGTCCTTTCATAAAGGTCTGCGACATTTAGGGTCGTCTGATTTATCCAATCAAACAGCTTGCACCTTTGTCGAGCCCCATTCATTTCCAATTCACCTATTTAATGTGGCCAAGTGCTTGGGCTACACTTATAACAAGTGCAGGTGGCCAAAAGAGCCTCATTGGCTAGGGCTTGCAGCTATCCTCCGATCTCAAATTTAAGCTCTGACAAGGCATCATCGAACGACATTTCCAGTAGTCTACAGAACATCGTTGAGACACATTCATCTTCGCCAGACGGTTACAAAGGTCAACGGATCTTAAAACTTTGTAAGATATCACTAAGGAGGCTAGAAGGGCTTTGTCATAGAAACAAATCACCGCCATGCCGAAGAGAAATATAGGGGAGCATCGAAGTCCATATTATCGTTCGATGAGGTCTATTAAATCTGGTTGAATAAGTGATATTTCATTCCTTAGCTCTGGAGCACCCGAGCCTCGCCCAAAGCACGTGAGAGCGTCAAACGTCCCAAAGCACCCACCACACCTCTGCCCCTCTCCGATCCTGTGCACACGTGATTTGATTCACATGACCTTAGAATTTTACGCACCAACCCCTATGCTTTCCTTTATCTGCAAGTATACCCCCACGCTAGGGGATCCTTTGAAAGATAAGCGTGGTTTTTATTATTTACATTTAGGTCCTTTAAGGGACCGATTTATAAGGATTATTATTATATTTTAATACATTTATTTGCAATTATGCCCCTGGAGTAAAAGATTAATATTTTTTTCATGTGCTATCTAACTTTAATGATTATGGTATCATTCTGAAGGTCTTGAGATGGCTTTTAATATGGTGTGCTCAGTTTTTCGATTCACTCTATCTAATTAAAATTAAACTTAAAAGTCAAATAACTTCATGACATTTTGATTAGTGATTTGAGCACCTTTATTTAAAAAAACAACCTTTGATCATTTAATGCCCTGATTTGATTGTCATTTCATTGAATTAATATAGTGATTCTTCCCTGACTAGTTAATTATTTGTTTATTATAATCACTACTTGGTCAACCATTGAATTGAATTGTATTGTTAACTTAAGGCCTAAATTGAACGTTATATTTTAATTTCTTAATACTTCTAAATTAAGACCAATATCTTTAACCTTATTTTGAATTGATCTTTAATTGGATATTTAATTGATTACTCGGGAGCATATTAGTGTGTGATTGTATTGTATTGTATTGTGTATTATCATTTTGTGTGCATTTTCATCATTCTATCATATCATTAAAGGTGGATATAAAATTAAATAAAAATACATGCATGCATTATGTTTTGCATTCTTGACCTAGGTAGCACTTAAAATCATTTTGAAATAAATATTTAGAACTATCCTTGAGTTCGACCCATAATTTATACATGTATTTTTAGTGGAGTCACTCTTCACATATATATTTGCTCATTTCTAATAAATTGATAAGTAGTCGTATTATGAAAAGATAAAATTAAATTACCCGTTTAGCAATTCATCAGATGACATTGTTGCTGAGGTTATGATAGTACTAGTTGATTCATTTAGGTTTAAATAATTATTTCGATGTTTTGTAATGATTTCTATGTTATGTTTTGTCTTGTTGTCTTGATAGTTCTGTTGAATTATTATGTGATGTTAGAATTGTTTTGACTATTTTCTCTCTTGATATTTATCTTTTGATTATTTATAATCATTAGCTATTTGTGGCAGGCCCAGTAAAGCTAAAGGCAACTGAAATACTGCATAAGTGAAGAGCTTGGAGCTCACACTGAGGAGACCATGACTGCTAGTTCAGAGCAGTGATGATTTACATAGCTATAATAGTCATTGCGTGGTGTATATTTATTTGTGTAATAATTTGTATTTAGAACGGTTCTTGATGGAGAGCTTGTGATTGCAAAAGGCCTTTATTTATTCTTTTAATTTGTGTGTGTTGAAGACCCTCGAGGACTCGACTTGAGTGACGAACTTAAGATTTGGCACACGATTCAAATAGCCAAACTTAGGTCAAATTGAATGTACTTAATCATAAATTAGGCCACACATTTGACATCTTAAGATTCATTAATAGACGTACCTCATACATTCTACTTAGTTTAAATCTAAATCATATTCTTCCCTGCTAATAGAACACATATATTAGGACAACTTTTCTTGACCTGCATCAATCTAACATGCACATGGAGAGTGCTAGGAAAACATTATAAGTATATAGAAACGGTTGCAAGCATTAGTAATTCTTTCCTGCATTCCATTTTATGACTCCTTCATATTATTTTACAACTTAAGAACTAAAAGGAATTGGGACTGCACATTAGGTGTATTTATTTGATGCGGTCACACTAATTAAGTGATAACATAACTCTTAAAATCAAGATTGAATTATGCAAGTTAACAAAAATAATTTGGAAGGAAATCTACCATGCACTACATACCTATAAACCCTCATTGAACACGTGTACTAAACTACATACATAGTGGGTGAGGATGGTTCTTTTAGGGTTAGAACCCAAAAGCATGGACTTCCACCCTAAGTCTCCAGGTCTGACCTTTGTTAATTTTAGAGCTGCAAGTGGTTGCCTTCAACCTCAGAGATAAGTTTTGGTTGTGTAAGCATGATATTCTTCTTAGATATGTGATATTGAACCCGACAGTCCGGGAAGATCATCTCTATGCTTGGGAGATATCAGAAGCACCACTGGGTGTAAGGTGACTCCCTATGTGTAATGTAATTATAACATTATTCTACCACCAAAAAAATTTGAAAAAAACAATTAGGTCAAACTCTTATGGCCTTCGCGTGTGAAGTTGGTGACTCTAAAGGGTTTTATTTGCGTTTGATTTGTGTGAGTTCCTTCCGCACATTCAAGTACACTGTAGTATTAAATCTCCTTGATTAAATAATGTTCATTATCATCTCCTCTTGATTTCGAAGATGACTAGTTGGGGGGAGGGATTTTTGTTCAGACTTTATGAATCTCGCTCTAAGCTCTCCAAAGAGTAAATCTTCCGAGGTCCCTTCACTTCATGGACCTCCCTAAACTCATGATCCACTTGACTCCAGGTTCACTCACTTCAAGGATGGTCACACATCAACCAACCCATTTCTCTCTCCCCTACTTACCGAGGAAGACCTTCCCCTCTGTGAGGTTGATCTGAGTTTAAACATCTCATATAATTTGAATCTAGTTTTTGATGAAGGAAACCAATAAGATTCGATTGAGATGCCTTCTGAGAGATAGAATGAGAATGAGGAGCAGCGTGAAGACCCATTACAGTTAATACTAGCTTGATTAGCAAATCTGAGCAGCAAAATGCTCTATTAAGAGCTCAAATGGGTCAGTTGAATGTAGGAGTTGATGCTCCAATGGATAAAACTTACAACCCGAGATAGTTTAGAGTGCAAAATTGCCTAAGTATCATCCAACCTAATATAGAATACGAATTGAAACCATAGTTTTTGAAGTTTCTATCTTACTTTGATATGAATGCTCATGAAGGACACTATGCATTCTTGAGGAACTTTGAGCTCATTTGCGCTAACCTTAGGCACATTAGGGTTATTAAAGATTATATAAGGCTTATAGCCCTACCATTTTCCTGAATCTAGGCGTAGTGGTAACTACCTACATCCAGTTCAAGGACATGTTTTTAAAGAAGTCCTACCATTTGAGTAGAACGAATCATATGAGGACTCAGATTACCAATTTCTCCCAACTCCCTAATGAGCCTTTTTATGACACAAGGAAGAGATTAAAGGACATATTGCGGAAATGTCCATGTCATGGTATGGAGGATACCATTTTGGTAGTCTCTTTACAACGATCTTAACATATGGTTTAATAAGCGCTGCTTGTGCAGGAAGCTATACTTCACGAGGAGAAGATGCCATCTGGAATGTATTCGAGATGATGGCTGAGAGGAACCACTCATTGACTACCACCAAAGCATATGTAAAGTCACCCATTTCACTCCTATACTCTTATCGAGATGGGGAAAGAAGGATGTTAGTCAATCTCTCTACAGACCTGATTCCTAGCATGGGAATCATTGCAGGCAAGATTACAGTAGACAAGAGGCTCAACAAGAGGATGAATAAGCTAGAAAGTCTATCTAAGTTTCCGAAGCAGGTGGAGAGTTGTCTAAGAAGGTATACAAGTTGAAGATGCATGCCATGACTACATTTATTGCTCCTATTTACCAAGTAAACCATGTACAGAAATAGTCGATGTCAGGGATTTTCCAGTCATGGGTAGAGGACCACTCCTTTACCTGATCTTACCATCAATATCCACCATCAGTCGAGCCAGCTACGAAGGATCCTCCTCACGTATGAGAGGTGAATGATGTTTGGTACACCCAGGACCCTACGAGACAGGGAAGTACAGGGGACCTCTCGACTTATCAGTGTCCCCCAACCTTCTACAATACTGCTTTTACCCGTCGCCTCTTCTTACACAGCCGAGTCCTGGTTCATACCACCCCTAATAGTAGCAACAATATGCAAGGTTTAGTAAAGCGTTATGCGTATGCATTCGGACAAGTCACTGAATAGCGATTAAGCGGCATGCAGGGGCATATGCGGGGTATATGCGGTTCTACGTAGTTTCCTAATTTTTATTTAAAAATAAATAAATATGTACAAATTTAACTACAACTAAACTAAACTTATGAATAATTGTGGTCCAACATAAGGTCTAAAAAAGATGGCTTTCATTTATCTACCAATCAAATATCAATACTTCGATAGAACAGTTAGCAAACATAATAATTGCAGTAATCACCAAAATATGTAAGAGTCTGAAAGAAAACTGAAATTCAAAATAACTAACATTAGCAAAAGTATGAATTAAGATAGCATAAGAAAAATGAAATGTTCAAGCGACAATGAGGTACAAAGTACAAAGCAATTCTAATCTAATCATCATCAAATTCCACTGCGATATTGTCTTCATCTTCACTTTCCTCCTCAGATGAGAGTTACTCTTCATTCAAACTCCGCAAGGAGGTTGAACTAGTAGCATGTCTTTGACTTCTTCTATGTTGCACGAAATCTTCTGCGCCAGTTGCATCATCCACTAAGTTCCACGTTAGCCTCGATCATTCGAAAACTTCATCTTCTTTATCTTCTTCACCAATATAATCTCTCAAATGAGTTCTATCATTTGCGGAAAATGGATCATTTTGTTTTTTTAAGACGATGATCTCTCAATTTGGCGTTGAATCTGACATACACCAAGTCATTTAATCGCTTGAATTCAAGCCCGTTCCTTTTCTTCGTGTGGATCTACAAAATAATCATAAATATATCATTTACCACATAATGAATGAGACACAACATATAACATGTGCCATCATTTTTTTAACTTTAACGCCTCTAATGTGCTCCAATTCCTTTCACAACCCGAGGAAGAAGCTGCCAACTTTAAAACTTTCATTGCCATTTCCTTCAAATGTGGCGTTTCTATACCATGCAATCCCAACCAACGGGCTATTTTCAAAAAATAGTTAATAATCATTAAACATATAAGTCTATTAATTCTAATGAGAAATTATACCTGAATTGAAATCATTATCAATGATTGACCTCTGTTTGATAGCCAAAGGTTTTCCAAATGGTCCTTCTGCCCCTTCATACAAAGACAACTCCTTTCTGGTGATGATATCTTGGATCTCTAAATCAGGATAGAAAATATCCATACAATCCAAAAATCCTTTCAAAGTGAGGCCTTCCTTCTAGATTTGAGCATTATCCCTATAAAAGAAATATGGATTCAAAAAATACACAACAAGATGGAGGGGGCTATCCAGTCTTCTTTCTGACTTTGATTCAATGGCATCAACAAAATATTTTTAAGAAGCTTCGACATCTTTGAAAATGATCATGATCTCTTTTCTAGCATCTTGCAACTCACTGTATACAAACCCCATGACCGGCCTCCTATCTCCATCAACAATCCACAGAACATGTACCAACGGAGAAAAAAACCTTCAATGTCAAAGCACTTGAGTCTAAAATGAAGGACTCAAATGACTGAAGCCATCTCCCCCTTCTTGGTTCTATACCATTTACAAGCTCTCCATTCATCAAAAGAAAACATAAGTCTCAACTTATCTTTCTTCTCCATCACATATTGCAAAGTGAGATATGTGGTATCAAATCTTGTTGTTCCCGGCTTCATTGGTCGCCCTTTTGCGTAAATTGTCTCATCAAGCTCAATGTTTTGGCATGGCCATATATGAATACAATCAATGTCCTTGCCTTTATGATAGTAGTTTTCGCCTTTGATTCTTTTTCAATCTCTTCTAGCATAAGGCCGATGCAATGTGTTGCACAAGAACTCCAGAATATCAGTGGGGGTACTTGGTTCTTAAAATTTTACTAGCAACCATGTTAGTAGATGCATTGTCTGTCACTACTTGGACTACATTCTCGGGCCCAACTTCCTCAATGGACTTATACACTAAGGAAGCAATGTACTCCGTGGTAGGAGAATCTGCAGACGTGTCAATTGAATTCAGAAAACTAGTTCTCAGCTCGCAGTTGACGCAAATATTCATTGTGCACCTTCCTCTCCTATAGTTCCATGCATCCATCATAATAGAACATACAAAATTCTTCCATGTATCATGATGCGCCTGTAAAAAATCTGTTGTTTCCAACCTGTTCCTTCAAAAGAGTTTCTATAAGATCATAATACACTGGAGGCTTATATGACCTTCCATATTGCCCAATTGCTTCATACATTCGGAGAAAGGAGTCACTTTTGACAACACTGAAAGAAATGTCATTGTCATAGAAATACTTTTCCACGAATGAATTCACACGTCCACATTCCTCCTTGGCAAAGGTATCTTTGATGGTGGATTTGCGGAGATTCTCCACAGGCACATCTTCTGTTGAAATTCGAGGCCTTTTCCCATCCCTCTCCTCATCAAACAAGGGTTCATTCATCCTAATGGAGACTTGCCCTTGAATGTCTTTCATTCTCATGGTCTTCTCATTCCTTTTCACTTTAATTTCCTCCATGTTGTCCATGATTTCTTTCTTCACCTCAGGAGTCACCTTAGGATAAGATGATGTATTGCCTTTAGTATGAGCCAAATGTTGCTTCATGCGATTGATCCCTCCTGTCACAACCTTCCGACATAATCGGCAAGTGACCATGCTAGGAGTACTCGGATTCACTAGAAAAGCATACTTCCATCCATGATCATTAGATCCAAGAGGAACGCAAAATTTTGATGTATCGCTCCTCTAAATAGGAGGCTCACTTCCTCTTTCAGCTCTAGACGTAGGAGAAGAAGCGTTATCAGATGGTAGTCTGGAGGCCATAGTTGCCTAACATTCAATCATAATTACAAAACATCAAAAAAAAAGGTTTAATAAGCACATACAAGTAAGAGTTTTAGGAAAATATTTGTTTAAATAATTATATTCTCATATTTTGGATACGTGCTCAAATGTGCATTAACAATCCAAATTGCGAGAAAATTCCATCAATGAATACATGTAAAATCAAGAATTAAAAATCTAGCATTCCATCAATAAATACACAATTTTTTTGGTGAGAAGCTAGAAAAATATTCTTGAAGTCATATCATCTAACATTCTATAATTATGTAAAATCGAACATTCCATTAATGAATACTTGTATTTCTCAATTAAAAATCAACTATGCGAAAATATAACATTCCATCATCAAATATGGTAAACAATTATTCAATAAGTTGCCTTCACACGATCGATAGTTTAAGGAATCTCGCAAAGTCGGTAGTTGAAGGAATCTAACAAATGAGAGGCGGAGGATGCACAGTTGGAGGGAGGCGACAAAACTGGGAGCTTGTGGAGGAGTTGCAGTTGGGAGGAGGTGGGGTTGGGAGGGGCGGAGGAGGTAGAGGAGTTGGGAAGAGGCGTAGGAGCTGGGAGGAGGTGGCGATGGAGGTGCAGTTGGGAGGAGTATTGTGGAGGCGTGGGCTCGCGTAGGGGATGGGATTAAGGTATTGGGATATCGGGGCACATGGGGTTAGGGTAACCAGGTATCATGGGTAATCAGGTACGGGAGCTATGGGTAATAAGGTTACGGGGCTTATGGGTAATCGGATCTAATGATCCGATCTGACAGCATGGCAAACCAATGAGGCGGGCACACAGTCCTCATATTCGATCGCACAGCCTGCATATGCGGGCCACATATGCATGATCGCCACATATTGAGGGGCTTCACTAATGCGGTGTGTCTAATGGTCCGCACGCGCATATGCATCTTCTTCAACCGATTTCGTGAATAGTTACAGTACGCACGCCAACCGATGTACCAATCATGCTAGTAGGGCCCACACTACCAACATTACCTACAACAACAACATTACCAAGTCCATCAGTGCCAGTCTTCGTGTTATCCTTCATTTATGTGCAATCCTCTTCGTCGGAACCCACAAACTTCTAATGTCAGATTCTTGAGAAGCTTCATTACTACATGAGTGAAATACATGATATGTAGGTGGACATCAACTGCCTTTCTTGTTGGAAAGACAAGCAGTATGCACCTTCGACCTCATTCCTGTCCAAGTTTAGGCTAATCCCACTAGCTTGAACAAGACATAACAACAACAACATTATGGTTTGTCCATTTGATTGTGTTATCATATGCCACTTATGAGCAGAAGTAATGTGGTCATACATGATCGAGCAAGGGACATGGAGAGGAGTGATGAATCTCGGATTCATCGCTCTAAATCTCATTTATTAAGCTTAAGTCCCTAAAAATCAACAACATATTTGCATTTATTCTGCATAATTAGCATTCATGCATGTTTTCATAAAAATGGCATTTTATCCATAATTTCTGCACAAAATAAAAGCCAAAAATCCAAGCCACATTTTACCTGTAAATAGCCTAACTTCCCAGATTTTTAACTCCTTCATGCTAACTCCGAATAACCCAAACCACTTCCATTGTGTACATATCACTCACAAGAATAAATGAAAAATACAAAAAATCACTAACCCCAAATAAGTAGACCAAAAACCCAAACCCTAGTTTCAGGATTTTCAGACTAAAAGACACATATCTTCCCCATTCAGTGTCCGATTTGATCCTACTCATTTTGAACTAATGTACATTCAATTACGTTAAAAACAAGACCAAGTTCAAGTGAATCGGAGCTCGTATGTGAAAGTTGGGTTTTGGGCCTCTTTTGTAAATTGTATATTTTCGCGGTTTTTGACCTTGTATTTTATGTATATATTTTCTGAATCATTAAAAATCCAACAAAATTAGAACTAGGTGTCTTTTATTTATCTTTGATTTTTCCTTATTTTTCCGGATTTTTATCGTGTTTAAAAATGACAAAAAAATTAGAAAACCCCAAAATCAAGGTATTCTATGTACATAGGATACCCAAAAAATTCACTTTTTACATTTGACCGATTTTGTCTTTGATGTCTTCATGAAAGTTGTAGATCTCGTCGAGACGAGCATTTTTCGTGAAGGAATATTTTCAATCCGAGGTCATTTGCTATTTCTTTTTGATTTTAGAAATATTTTATTTTCGGGTTTTTCTGGTGCTGACACATGGCAGCACTTGGTGCCGCCACGTGTCAGCTATTTTTCGCGTATTTATTTATCCGTTTTTATAAAAAAAATAAAAAAACAAAAAAAAACCACGCACGTGCAGCGCACGTGCAACCCCCGCACGCGCACTGCACGTGCGCCCCGCGCCCTTTCTCTTTATCCCGCCACGCGTCGACATCTGGGCCGTCCGATCTCGGCCGATTGGACGGCCCTTGACCATCTTCTCCAGTCGCGTCTTCCCCGAATCCTCCGCCTTCTTCCGCAACCGCCGTGCCGCCCTTATCCTCGCAACCTCCCTCAACGACCAACGCCCCCCCGAGTCCTCCTCCGTTATCCTCGCCGATCTCGCCAACTACCACCGGTCGCCGACCCCTCTCGTGGCCTATTTAAGAGCCTCGCCGACCCCGACCCCCATTATCCGCCGCTTGCACGAAAGGACAGGAGACCGGTGTGACAGGCCGCCTCTTCTCCTTCTCCGGCGAGGTCCGAGCCCCATCAGCTCGTTGCAGCGCCGCCAAGACGACCTGCCTCGCTCCGGCAGCTCGTTGCCGTCGAGCCCCTCCTGCTTCGTCCAGGTACTTTATCCCTCTCTCTCTCTCTCTCCCCCAATCTCTCTATATCTCTCTCCGTCTCCGAGCTCGTCGTTCTGCTCGGAGCTTCGCCTCACGCCTCCGCTCTGTCTCCCCCACTACTCCTTCGAGCACCCTTTTCCAGCTTCGCTCCTCGACCTACGACATCTTCATTAAAGCCGCCCTCCACCGCCAGGAGCTCTGCTCCTCCAATGATGCTTCATCGCCTTCACTACGATCGTCTTCTCCGACATCCTCCGCCAGCCGCCTCGCTCCGACCTCGGTCGTCGAGCCACTGACCATCGTCTTCGACACGCGACTCCACCGCTTCAACTCCTTCGCCACACCGCTACGCCTCCTCCGCCTTCCAGGAGCCCGAGCTGCTGCTTCGACCTCCAGTTCACCCGCTACGCCTCCTGCGTCAAGCCAACGACGACGATATCTTCAAGCTCCAGCTGCCACGTCTCGCCTTCGACGCCCACCGGCCGTGTGTCGGCCAACGCCTTCGTCTTCAACCACCACTACTGGGGCCCTACCGCAGTCCGCCTTTGCCACCATCTAGGCCGGCAAGCCCCGGCCGAGCCCCTCTACCGCGTCACCAGAGCCACGACCATCTCCAGAGCCGAGCTCCGCCCAGACACCTGACTCCGCTCTGCCTCTGCATCAGCCGCTGGGTCTAGGCCCGAGACCTCCCGCACGTGAGCTGCACGTGCGTGGGGGGACGACCTCAGCATTGCGTCGGCAGCTCAGGTCACGTGCAGCGCACGTGATCCTAGGTAAATTGCAAGTGTGCCCCCGGAACTCTATCATATTGCATTCGAGTCCAAGATCAGAGGGCACGTGCTGCGCATGTGCTGCTCTGTAAAATTTGCAAAAAGGGCCCCCAAACTCCTGGTAATTTCAACTAGGTCCCCCTGCATTGTTTTTATTTATTTATTTTGTTTGCATATGTACCCCTGTGTTCTACATTAAGTTTAGACCCCTATATTGCATTATTTTATTTATCAAAAATTGGCATGATGTTCCTCACTTAATTCTTTAGGACTTGACATATTGTGGATATTTTTGTGATTGACGGTTCATTAATAAATAATTATTTTGTGGAAATTGGTATATTTTGCCCAATCTGTGCTCTTAAATTTGCCATTGATTAACTGTTGCTCTAAAAATTCCCCAAAAATCATATGTTGTAGAGTTTATTTTGGTGAACATTGTGCCCAAAAAGATTTGCATTTGCATGCATCGTTTTCCCTGTAAAAATCATTTTGCACATTTCATTATTCCATTTTTAATAGGTATAGATCTAACATTTTTGAAGATTAGGATTTTTCTGAGATCAATCAACTAGTGATAGATCTTTTTGTTTGATATCTATTATAATTTTGGTCCTCGAAAATAAATAGGTTTGATATCTATTATAATTAAATTTTGAAAATCTTTTTGTTTGCATTTAAAAATTCCTAAAAAATCAAATTGCATCCAAAAATTCCAAAAAAAGTATAGTGCACTCATTTCATCATAATATACATTGTGGCCAATTTTCATATTTTTCGGACATTGCTTGATTGAAAGTTGTATTTTAGTCCCTAAAATAGGCCAAAATTGCATCTTGCACCCCTCATTAGCATTAAAAATTCCAAAAAAAGACCGCCTTGAAAACCGAACACGAAATTGAATAGACACAACTCTAAGTTGTTCCTTTGCCTCCTTGTGATCGACCTTGGGACTTGCCCAAGTAAAATAAACATAAAACCACTCGATAAAAATTGAATAAAATTTGTGGTTATTTCTTGACCGTTTCCGATCACCGCCTACAACGAACGACTTTAATTTATTTCTCACACGAAGATAAAAACAACTTCTTAACGCCGTATTTTCGGGCTCGTCAGATGGCGCCGTTGCCGGGGAGGCAAATGACTTAGTTTTGTGTTTTGAAACTTTTCGCTCAGTTTTCCGCATTCGGGTAGTCTGACCCCCGAATTTTTCATTGTGAATACCATTTTATTTCCAGCATTTATTTTCTTATTTTATTATTTTTTGAGTCACCCTCTTACATCCTCTCTCTTATTTTTCTTGCGAGGTACCCGACGTACGTGGAACTGTTTTTCAAGAAACCGACGCATCTTCACCGACATCCGAGAAAGCCGCAAATTAATTTAAGACCGAGTCGAGTCGTGAGAGAGAGTAGAGTCTAGGTTTTCAATTTCTGTAATTTTGTTTACTTGCTCATTTACAGCGGTGTCCGTTTGGACTCTCGCGCATGTAAAAAAGACCTTGAACTTTTCTGTGGTGTGTCGTGGCCTGTTTCACTCTCCGGTGAGGGTGGGGCCCGACTTGAGTGGCGACTAGGATAGACCTGCACATACGGCTCAAAGAGCATTTTTTATTTTTTGATTGTGCTCGTAGGATCTTAAGCCACACTGCACTTTAATCAAGACGCACATAGATCGTTCAACTTAGCCAAATTTAACTCAATTCTTCCCGCTAATAGAACTTTCTGCTTAGGTGCGGTCTTTATCGGCTTGCATACATATAGAATAACTTTTCAATTCTGTCTAGCATCCCACATGAAGATTGCGAGGAGGCACTGTAAGTCTTCTAACTGAGCATTCATCATAGTTTTCCGCATGCATCGGCTTTTTCCGACTTTCTCCCTCTTGTTTTATCACATAAATCTAAAGGAAATTGGGACTGGACGGTAGACGTGTATTTGTTCTCATCTAAATTCTTCAGTGATCACCTAATTAAAATTGGGACTGCTAAATATAGCCGATCTTAAGAACCCATAAAATCAAGAATTTTTGCGGGAGAGAAACCAGTCATTGCTTGGTTTACTTGAGCGAGAAAGCGACCCGCACACTAGGATAGAGCCACACCTTAACTCTTTTCAGACTACTATCTTGGGATAGGCCAGTCTCATGAGAGTATTGGGTTCCTAAACAGCTTGCTTTAAACGCTCTGATACATTGCATTATCACCGAACTCTAAAATTGACAAGATAATTGACTGAACCCTCACGGTCTTCACTTTGAGTTGAGTTGGTGAAACAACCCTTGTATTGTGTTTGGTTTGTGCGTAGAAAATAAGTCATCAGCGAATACTGCACATTTGTGCCTCTATCATAAACCGCAAACCTCTTGTTGACCTCGAGAATGGAAGATTGTGGTAATTCTTGTTCTAACTCCGCGAACCCTTCTTTCTCTACCACAAACTCTCCAATCTCAAAAGCCCAGAGAAACTCTTACTCTGGACCTGGTTGGCCTCCGGGAAACCCTTCCAAAGAACCCTATTCCTATGATTCCTTCTTCTTCCTAGAAGGAGGACAGACCCAAACTGTCTCTCTATCACCAAAAATCGAGGACAACTATTACATCAATTCTTTCCAATCTATTAACTCGAACCCTTTATATTCTGAAGGTGAAGAAGAAGAGATGCCCCCCAAGATGGCTTCCAAGAAAGACCCGGAAGATGAAACCAATGATGATGCCATTCAAATGATTCTAGCAAGGTTGGCTGCATCTAAACAGTAACAACAGTTACTGAGGCAACATCTTGAGCAATTGAGTGCTGGGGAAGAAGTGCCAACGGAAGCCGCCTACAACCCTGGACAGTATCAAGTGTGGAATTATTTACAGCCACCACAACCGGCAATCCACTATGAACTGAAGCCACATTCTGTCAGTCAATTACCTCAATTCCATGGTAATACGACTGAGGAACCATATGAATTCTTGCGGGACCTGGAGCTGATCTGTTCTAATCTGAGGCACCCACAAGTCAGCCAAGACTACATTCGTCTCACTGCACTACCTTTCGCCTTGAAAGGGAAAGCAGACTACTGGGTGAAGAACTTGGGGGTGACTATGATGACTTATGAGAGTTTTAAAAACTTATTCTTGAAGAAATTTTACCCCTTAAGCCGGACCAATCAAATGAGGACCCGCATCACCAGTTTCTCTCAGATGCCCAATGAACCACTCTGTGAGGCGTGGGATCGGTTTAAAGACCTACTACAAAAATGTCCCTGCCATGATCTGGACAACAACATCCTAGTCCAATCCCTCTACTCTGGCCTCAATCACGAGACTCAAGGGTTAGTTAGCGCTGCCTGCGGAGGGAATTATGCATCACGTGGAGCTGAGACCGTCTGGAAAATACTGGAGCAGATGGCAGAAACAAGCCGCTCTCAACTTGCCAGTAGAGCCTACACTGATTCCCTCAACACCCTTCAAGCTAAAGGCGGGAAGTAGACGGTTGCTGAAATAGCGGAGGACTTGATTCCAAACATGCATTTCATAGCTGACAAAATAACAATAGTGGACAAGAGAGTGAGCGACATCGACAACCGGATCTCCCAGTTCCCAAAGCAGATGGAGGAGCTCACTACTAAGATGTCCAAGATGGGGGTACCTACTACACCAACGGTCCCGGTCTACCATGTGCACCATGTCCAGGAGCAGGTAGGATCAGAACAACAACAGTCATGGGTACAGGACCAATCCTATGCCCAAGCTTCTCAGCAGCCACCCCCACCGGCCGAGACAATCCAAGAAGCCCCGCCCCTGACCTTCGAAATAAACGGCATTTGGTACACACAGGACACTACCTGACAGGGTAGTATGGGGGAACGCCAGCCTTATCAACGCTCCCACACTTTCTATAATGCCGCATTCCCTCAGCCTCCTCATTACCCTCAAAGCATTTCAACTTCCCAGCATCCGAAACAGCAGCAGCCCTACAATCGCCCGAACCAATCTCAGCAATACCGTCAGCAACACCAATCTCCCAGACCATCAACTCAATCATCCAATCCTCCGGAAGAACCTGTTGATATCCAGAGATAGATGCTGGAAGAACTTCACAGCTTCCGAAATGAGCTGTATGATCTGCGGGTGGACGTTAATCGTCTATCCTGATGGAAGGATGAGCAGACTGTTCCCACCACAACCATTCCCGCCCAAGTTCAAGCTAACCCCAATAGCTTGAACAGATCTCAATCATCTCAACACAATGGCCAGGTATACTATTCAGATTTTTCCACATCTGAACATGAGAACCTTTCGTTTGACAATATCCATGCCATGTCACTCAGGAGCGGAAGGACCGTGGTCGTACCTGACTGGACTCGGGAATCAGTTCATGAAGACTCGGAGGATCAACCGGAGGATGCTTCCGAGGAGGATGAAGAAGGACGCCTGAAGATCCCAACACCAGAGAAGGGGAAAGCATCTATGGAGTCTGCAGAGGACCTTGAGCCTCTAGTTGCTGCAAAAATACCTTTGTCATCTTTTCAGCAACCTGATTTTGATTATTATCAAAAATCTGATGATTGTAATAAAAACTCCAAGTCTAATAAAGATGCTCGTATTTATGATTCTGATCTTCTATCCCCTGTCTCAAATGCTTCCATTCCTTTCCCCCATGCCCTCAAGAAAGGAAAACAAAAGAAAAACATTCAGGATGATCCAGTAATGAAAACTTCTGCCAGCAAAACATCACCGTCAAAGTACCCTTTGACCAGTATGTGGCCAGTAATCTTGCCTTTCAGAAATATTTGAAGGCAAAATGCACTCCCACCAGGATTCGAACAAAGAGAACAAGTCAATTTGTGGAAACTCACATCTTGACAGTTGCCACCACCAAATGTGTCAAAAATCAACATCTGCCAAGAAAGAAAAGGGATCTAGGCGCCCATTATGTGGAGAGTCGCATTGGCGGCATTGTGTTCACACGCACACTCCTTGATAATGGTTCTTCCATAAATCTTCTACCCTTAGCCTTATACTATAAATTGGATTTAGGCCCTCTCAAGAAATCATCATCTCTACTCCAATTTGCCGATAAATCCACCAAAAGACCTAAGGGAGAAGTAAAGAATGTCATCATCATTATCGAGGGTATAGAATACAAAGTGGACTTCACTGTCCTTGATATGGAAACCCCGAACCATTGGAAAGAATCGCAAATCATTCTCGGAAGACCATTTTTAAGAACCGCTAAGGCTATATTTGATTACGGTTCTGGCATGATGAAATTCCGATCTCCAGGAGGGGAAGTAGAGTTAGAGATGAAGCAGACAAAGTGGCAAAGACCAGTTTCTGAGTCCACAACTGAAGAGGCAGAAACATCTGAATGCAATCTCCTTCGAACCACTGGGCCGTGGGACCAACTGCCAGACATGCAGACTGAAAGCACTTCCTCAGAAGAAGAAATGATGCAGAATGCATTTTGCGAGATATTTCCAAACATACCAAAACACCCAGATTACTTCACCATTGATAACACAGAAAGCCTTTCGGATATGTCAAGAAAGATTGATGACGAGTCGGACGCAGCTCTGGCCGAATTACCATTCTACTCTAGCAATCCGACTCATCTGTCTTCGGAATTGGTAGCCAACATCTCTCACAGTGACTCACCACCAACCGACACTGGACCGGATACAAAGATAATTCAGCCAGACTTGATTGATGACTTACAATTACCAGAGCTGAAACCAGTACCTCCCACACTGAAGTATGCATTTCTCAATGGGCCCAAAGAGAAATTTCCTGTGATCATTAGCTCATCCTTGACACTAGGTCAGGAGTCTAGACTACTCGAAGTCCACGAGCGAAATCGAAAAGCCATCGGCTGGACTGTGTCGGATCTCGTTGGAATAAACCCCGCTCTATGCTCGCACCAAATTTATGTTGAGGATAATGCAAGGCCTTCCCGTGAATTTCAGAGAAGATTAAACCCCAATCTTCGGGAAGTAGTGAAGAAAAAAATAGAAAAATGGTGCAAAGCAGGATTCATTTACCCCATTTCTGACTACAAGTGGGTGTCCCCCCTTCATGTCGTCTCGAAGAAGTCAGGAATCCAGATGGTCACCAACGAGGAGGGGGTAGAGATCGCGACACGAGTACCCACGTCGTGGCGTGTCTGTGTCGATTACAGGCGCCTGAATGCTACGACCAAGAAAGATTACTTTCCACTGCCATTTATTGATCAAATCTTGGAGAGACTTGCAGGGAAAGCATTCTTCTATTTTCTTGACGGGTACTCAGGCTACAATCAAGTAGCTATCGCTCCTGAGGATCAAGAA
This sequence comes from Ottelia alismoides, assembly GCA_037367405.1. Taxonomy (NCBI): domain Eukaryota; kingdom Viridiplantae; phylum Streptophyta; class Magnoliopsida; order Alismatales; family Hydrocharitaceae; genus Ottelia; species Ottelia alismoides. Next base: position 551,566 of record JAZKJV010003724.1, on the reverse strand, counting down.
AAGACCACTTTCACATGTCCCTTCGGTACTTACGCATTCAAGCGCATGCCATTCGGGCTATGTAATGCCCCAGGCACATTTCAGCGGTGCATGATTGCTGTATTTGCCGAAATGGTTGGTGATTTCTTGGAAGTCTTCATGGATGACTTCTCGGTTCATGGTGATTCATTTGACACATGTTTAGCACACTTGGACCGAGTTCTTCAGAGATGCAGGGAGGTTAATTTGGTACTCTCCTGGGAGAAAAGTCACTTTATGGTAACTGAGGGTATCGTGTTGGGGCATGTCATCTCCAAAAAGGGAATGGAGGTCGACCCTGCCAAGGTGGATGTGATCAAGAAACTTGATCTACCAACCAACGTCAAGTCAGCGAGGTCTTTCTTAGGGCATGTTGGATTCTATCGAAGATTCATACCTGATTTTTCAAAGATCGCCCGCCCACTGACTGAGATCTTAGGCAAAGACACCGAGTTTATTGTAAATCACAGGTGTCTAGAGGCCTTCGAGCTTCTGAAAAAGAAAATTTGTGAATCGCCGATATTACAAGCGCCCGACTGGTCTCTTCCCTTCGAGATCATGACTGATGCATCGGATTTCGCTATCGGAACAGTACTTGGACAAAGAAGAGATGGAATTCCTTATGCGTATCACTACACGAGCAAAGTGTTGGATCATGCACAAAGAAATTACACAGTGACTGAAAAAGAGATGCTCGCGGTTGTTTGGGCCCTTGAAAAATTTAGATCATACATATTGGGCTCCAAGGTGACTATTTTCACAGATCACACGGCCATCAGATATCTCATGGACAAGAAAGATGCCAAGGCACGACTCTTGAGATGGATCTTGCTAATCTAGGAATTTAATTTAGAGATAAAGGATAAACCTGGAATAAAGAATGTTGTTGCTGATCACCTTTCCCGAATAGAGCAAAACGATAATCTTGATACTGGACCAATCAAGGAGACTTTTCCAGACGAATCAGTTTGCGTCATTAATTCAACCCCATGGTATTCCGATATAGTGAACTATCTTGTCTCCAAGAAAGTTCCCTTTGGTTGGACCAAGAGAATGATTGATCGATTAAAGACAGATTCAAGAAAATACCATCAGGACGATCCTTTCCTTTTCTATGAAGGACCAGATTGTGTCTGGCGAAGATGTATTCCTCAAGAGGAATATCAGAGTGTCCTCACACATTGTCATTCTCTCGAGGCTGGAGGACACCATTCGGGAAGAGAACCGCACACAAGGTACTCCAATGTGGATTTTACTGGCGGACCTTATTTCAGGATGCAAATGAATTTGTACGATCATGCCCAATTTGTCAAAGAATGGGAGGGACTATCGGTCATCGTGATGAAATGCCCATGCAACCAATGATTTTCTGTGATGTTTTCGACGCATGGGGGATTGATTTTATGGGTCCCTTTCCCAATAGCAATGGATTTAAGTACATCTTGTTAGCGGTTGATTATTTGTCAAGATGGGTAGAGGCTATTCCAACCCGAACAACAGATAGCAAAACCGTCTGTAAATTCATCAAGGACAATATCATTGCAAGATTCGAGATACCAAAAGTTTTGATTTCTGATGGAGGTAGCCACTTTGTGAACAAGGAGATGATATCTTTGGCTAAGGAGTACAAATTTGAGCATAGAATAGCCAACCCATATCATCCACAATCTAATGGCATGGCTGAGGTTTCTAATAGAGAGGTGAAGGGTATTCTTCAGAAGTTGGTCCGTCAAGATAGGAAGAATTGGTCTAAGCTGTTGGACCAAGTTCTATGGGCCTATAGGATAGCCTATAAGACCCCACTCGGTACTTCACCTTTTAGGATGATCTATGGCAAGCCATGCCATCTACCTGCAGAATTGATCCACAAATCTGAATGGGCAATCAAAAAGTTGAATTGGAGTTGTCACCTTGGGAAATTATGTCGAGACCTAAATCTAAATAAGCTAATTGAAATCCGAAATCGGGCATATGACAACAGTGTGATTTATAAGGACAAGGTCAAGAGATAGCATGATAGACACATTCGAGACAAGACCTTTGTCCCTGGGCTGAAAGTTTGGTTGTTTAATCCTCGGTTAAAGATTTTTCATGGGAAGCTAAAATCAAAATGGTCGGGCCCTTACATTATCATCGATGTGCATACCACTGGAAGCGTGGATATTGCCGAACTCAAGGAGGATGCACAACCTTTCTCAGTAAATGGTCAGTTGCTAAAGCCATATATTGAATCACCCAGAGAGCAGACAGTTCAAGTTGAGGCCATCTATTTCACGCAGAACGAGGATATTGAAGAAATATCAGATCAAACCCGCCCACCCTCCCAACCACATCGGCCCCCTTGTACAGCTTCTTTCTCTACTTAGGCCAAGGCCTAAGTATAGGGGGGACCGATGCCATTTGTATATACCATTTCTCTCATCACACCTATCCTTCTCCCGATCACCCCATTTCCACCCTTCTTCCATACTTAGGTTGTCCAAAGCCTAAGTATAGGGGGAACCGACACCCACCTGTATATACTCTCCTCATTTACATTTCATGACACCCTTTTTTTTCCGCTCTTCCTCTTCTATACTCAGACTGTAAATAAATTTTCCACTCTCTTACGCTTAGCCCGAGCTATGTCTTCATTATGCTTTTGTGCTTTGAGGACACAACACTTGCTAAGTATAGGGGGGTCTGTATATATACTTTGTATATATTTTACCCATATCTCGTACTTTCACGTAAGTCTATATGTATTTATGGGGTGGGTACTAAAAAAAACACAAAAAAAAACAAAACAAAAGAAAAGAAAAAAAGGAGAGTTTTGCTACTAACACTGCAAATTTTTTGAAAAAAAAAGAAGGCTTCTTATTTCATTTTTGCATTTTTTAAAAAAATCTCTTACATAAATTATCAATTTTTTTTGCATTTCACACACCTGCACTTCATCCATTATCACATGCATTTGCATCTGTGAAAAGTCATTGGGTTCTGAACCGAGTTATGAGCCGAAACCGAGAGTGGTCTGGACTTGACCTTAATCCACCTAATTTTCAGAGGAACTTCACCGAGAAATAGGATTTTAAGAGCTTCAAGTTTTTTGACTTAATTATTTAAGTTCCACATGACAATGTGCAGTGTTTGACTCTTAGTGTCTAACCTGGTCTCTTCATTCTGGGTACAACTCTGGAATAGAGAATTAATTCGCACTCTCGCACTATGCACTTAGCTCAACTCAGATGGGATGTTGTAAGACTGTGTGAGTTTTTTTTCTGGTAGCGTGGAAATCTAAAGACCGGAGTACGGGTTGAAATAAAGCTTCGGAAAAGGGATGGACGCTGGGCACAATTTTTCTAAGACCCCAAAAAATGTACGGAATAAAAATATTCTATATCTGTAGGGGCACAAAAAGATCCAAGCAGAACCACCAAAAATTCCAAAATACAAAGAAGCATTCTAACAAATAAAAATCCGACCAAAAAGGTCCAAGCTTCAAGAAACCTGCAGATCCTGATGGAGACTTGGCTACACTGGCCATCTTCACAAGGAGAGGTGGCTACACTGGCCACCCCCTCCAGTTCTTTTCTCTTTCTTCTAGCTTCTCCCCATTTCGATTGTGAACACAGCACGACATACCTTAGAAGGAAATACCTGATTCCCCGAGGACGAGTTACTGGAGAGGAAAGGAGCATGGTAGTCCGACATTCTGGATGGGAAGAGCTAAAACCCTTCACACACACGAGTCGGTTATTCAATGTTCATAGGGTACACTTTGGGAAGAGGATTGATCTAAGATGACTTCTGAGCCGAAATTGTGACAATGATGTGTAGAACTTGAGGGCTATTGATTTTAAAATTCTAAGTCTCACAGAAGTTCCGCCACACTATTAATCCAAAGGTCAAGTTTAGTTTCACTTTCACCTTCAGTTCATGGTCTTGGTATGGAACCCAGTCTCATTTCACCTCATGGCATTCTTTTTTATGCTCAGGGACAAGCATGGTTTAAGTATAGGGGGATGATGAATCTCGGATTCATCACTCTAAATCTCATTTATTAAGCTTAAGTCCCTAAAAATCAACAGCATATTTGCATTTATTCTGCATAATTAGCATTCATGCATGTTTTCATAAAAATGGCATTTTATCCATAATTTCTGCACAAAATAAAAGCCAAAAATCCAAGCCACAGTTGACCTGTAAATAGCCTAACTTCCCAGATTTTTAACTCCTTCATGCTAACTCCGAATAACCCAAAACCACTTCCATTGTGTACATATCACTCACAAGAATAAATAAAAAATACAAAAAATCACTAACCCCAAATAAGTAGACCAAAAACCCAAACCCTAGTTTCAGGATTTTCGGACTAAAAGCCACATATCTTCCCCATCCAGTGTCCGATTTGATCCTACTCACTTTTTAACTAATGTACATTCAATTACCTTCAAAACAAGACCAAGTTCAAGTGAATCGGAGCTCGTATGTGAAAGTTGGGTTTTGGGCCTTTTTGTAAATTGTATATTTTCGCGGTTTTTGACCTTGTATTTTATGTATATATTTTCTGAATCATTAAAAATCCAAAAAAATAGAACTAGGTGTCTTTTATTTATCTTTGATTTTTCCTTATTTTTCCGGATTTTTATCGTGTTTAAAAATGACAAAAAATTAGAAAACCCCAAAATCAAGGTATTCTATGTACATAGGATACCCCAAAAATTCACTTTTTACATTTGACCGATTTTGGCTTTGATGTATTCATGAAAGTTGTAGATCTCGTCGAGACGAGCATTTTTCGTGAAGGAACATTTTCAATCCGAGGTCATTTGCTATTTCTGTTTGATTTTACAAATATTTTATTTTCGGTTTTTTCTGGTGCTGACACATGGCAGCACCTGGTGCCGCCACGTGTCAGCTATTTTTCGCGTATTTATTTATCTGTTTTTATAAAAAATAAAAAAATAAAAAAAACCATGCACGTGCAGCGCACGTGCCACCCCCGCACGCGCACTGCACGTGCGCCCCGCGCCCTTTCTCTTTATCCCGCCACGTGTCGACATCTGGGCCGTCCGATCTCGGCTGATCGGACGACCCTTGACCATCTTCTCCAGTCGCGTCTTCCCCGAATCCTCCGCCTTCTTCTGCAACCTCTGCGCCGCCCTTATCCTTGCAACCTTCCTCAACGGCCAACGCCCCCCCGAGTCCTCCTCCGTTATCCTCGCCGATCTCGCCAACTACCACCGGTCGCCGACCCCTCTCGTGGCCTATTTAAGAGCCTCGCCGACCCCGACCCCCATTATCCACCGCTTGCACGAAAGGCCAGGAGACGGTGTGACAGGCCGCCTCTTCTCCTTCTCCGGCGAGGTCCGAGCTCCATCAGCTCGTTGCAGCGCCGCCAAGACGACCTGCCTCGCTCCGGCAGCTCGTTGCCGTCGAGCCCCTACTGCTTCGTCCAGGTACTTTCTCCCTCTCTTTCTCTCTCCCAATCTCTCTATCTCTCTCTCCGTCTCCGAGCTCGTCGTTCCGCTCGGAGCTTCGCCTCACGCATCCGCTCCGACTCCCCCACTACTCCTTCGAGCACCCTTTTCCACCTTCGCTCCTCGACCTACGACATCTTCATCAAAGCCGCCCTCCACCGCTAGGAGCTCTGCTCCTCCAACGACGCTTCATCGCCTTCACTACGATCATCTTCTCCGACATCCTCCGCCAGCCGCCTCGCTCCGACGTCGGTCGTCGAGCCACCGACCATCGTCTTCGACACGCGACTCCACCGCTTCAACTCCTTCGCCACACCGCTACGCCTCCTCCGCCTTCCAGGAGCCCGAGCTGCCGCTTCGACCTCCAGTTCACCTGCTACGCCTCCTGCGTTAAGCCAACAACGACGACGATATCTTCAAGCTCCAGCTTCTACGTCTCGCCTTCGACGCTCGCCGACCGTGTGTCGGCCAACGCCTTCGTCTTCAACCACCACTACTGGGGCCCCACCGCAGTCCGCCTTCGCCACCACCTAGGCCGGCAAGCCCCGGCCGAGCCCCTCCGCCGCGTCACCAGAGCCACGACCATCTCCAGAGCAGAGCTCCGCCCAGACACCTGACTCCGCTCCGCCTCCGCATCAGCCGCCGGGTCTAGGCCCGAGACCTCCCACACGTGAGCCGCACGTGCGTGGGGGGACGACCTCAGCATTGCGTCAGCAGCTCAGGTCACGTGCGGCGCACGTGATCCTGGGTAAATTGCAAGTGTGCCCCCGGAACTCCGCCATATTGCATTCCAGTCCAAGATCAGAGGGCACGTGCTGTGCACGTGCCGCTCTGTGAAATTTGCAAAAAGGGCCCCCAAACTCCTGGTAATTCCAACTAGGTCCCCCCTGCATTGTTTTTATTTATTTATTTTGTTTGCATCTGTACCCCTGTGTTCTACATTAAGTTTATACCCCTATATTGCATTATTTTATTTATCAAAAATTGGCATGATGTTCCTCACTTAATTCTTTAGGACTTGACATATTGTGGATATTTTTGTGATTGACGGTTCATTAATAAATAATTATTTTGTGGAAATTGGTATATTTTGCCCAATCTGTGCTTTAAATTTGCCATTGATTAACTGTTGCTCTGAAAATTCCCCAAAAATCACATGTTGTAGAGTTTATTTTGGTGAACATTGTGCCCAAAAAGATTTGCATTTGCATGCATCGTTTGCCCTGTAAAAATCATTTTGCACATTTCACTATTCAATTTTTAATAGGTATTAGATCTCACATTTTTGAAGATTAGGATTTTTCTGAGATCAATCACCTAGTGATAGATCTTAGATAATTTTGGTCCTCGAAAATAAGTAGGTTTGATATCTATTATAATTAAATTTTGAAAATCATTTTGTTTGCATTTAAAAATTCCTAAAAAAATCATATTACATCCAAAAATTCCAAAAAAATTATAGTGCACTCATTTCATCATAATATTCATTGTGGCTTTTCATATTTTTCGGACATTGTTTGATTGAAATTTACATTTTAGTCCCTAAAATAGGCCAAAATTGCATCTTGCACCCCTCATTAGCATTAAAAATTCCAAAAAAAAAGACCGCCTTGAAAACCGAACACGAAATTGGATAGACGCAACTCTAGGTTGTTCCTTTGCCTCCTTGTGATCGACCTTGGGACTTGACCAAGTAAAATAAATATAAAACCACTCGATAAAAATTGAATAAAATTTGTAGTTATTTCTTGACCGTTTCCGATCGCCGCCTACAACGAACGACTTTAATTTATTTCTCACACGAAGATAAAAACAACTTCTTAACGCGGTATTTTCGGGCTCGTCAAGGAGTTTCTCCATAACTCTACCTGAGGAGACTTCAAAGGTCGAGGAGAACATGCATCAGACACAACAACCCCTTCAGAGAGCAAGGAGATTCACGTCGAGTGGAGAAAGGATGAGGAGTACGAGGTCACGGCAACTTGGAGATGTAAATTCAATCTACGGAGGACCTTGTACCTTCGGTTGAGGAGGATCTAGCAACAACAGACATTCCCTAGCCTTTAGTAGACAGTCCTATTTTACATTCCAAGTTGTATTGTAGAGATTCATGTATGAAGAACCATGTTTCAAAGAATAAAAAGAAACATATTTCAGCTTATCATTCAGTTTCTTCTTCTTCATCTTCATCATCTTCTTCTTTTGTTTCTTCAATACCTTTCCCCTGTGCTTTAATGATTGGGAAATGCATCTTAAGAAGATTCAGAAAGAGGATCCTGAAATGACACGGTTTCGCAAAGACAACATTATGGTTAAGGTGCCATTTGATGAGTATGTGGCTAGCAATCCTGCATTTCAGGAATATATTAAGGAGGGATGCACACCTACTAGGGTTAGTTGGACAAAACTGAACAGTTATGTGAAGAAACATGTCTTATCAATGGCCACAACTTATTGACTCAAGAACCATTAGTTACCAAGAAAGAAGAAAGAAATAAGTATACATTATGTGATGAGTCATATCGATGACATAGTGTTTACACACACTCTCCTAGATAACGATACTTCAACCAACCTCTTACCCTTAGATTTATACAAGAAAATGGATTTGGGACCTCTTCGCAAATCACGAACATTACTCCAATTTGTAGATAATTCAGTTAATAATCCATCTATATGATATAAACTTATCATCTTTATTTCATTTATTATCCCTCTAGATTAAATAATGCAATTCAATTAACAATTAATTTATTCAAATTGACAACTAACCAGTTGTAATTAATTAACCTTAATTATTGTACATAAATAATTCTATTATCGTGCCTATTATTTTATGTATGTTCTTATTATAAAAATCAAATAAAAATTATATTAGTAATGCATATATTATATTTAACACTATTCACAAATAACAATACAATAAGAAAAGAAAATATCAAGTATTTTTAATTCTTCAAAAATGATTGCAAAAATATTATAGTGTATATATGATCTATTTTGATTTCAAGTTCTGCATGGAAGATGTAGATCTTGAAAAGATGTATAAATTCATGTTGAACATTTTTTTAATGTTATACCCATAAATATTTATTTTTTATTTTACAAATATTTCATTTGTTTTGAACTCTTTGATTAGGCCACATGGACCAATCGTACGTACCCATGTCACCTGACCTTTCATAAAGGCACATGCACATTTAGGTTTGTCTGATCCTTCTGATTAGATGGCTCTGATCCACCAAAGCCTGCTTTTCTCTTGGACCTCCGATCAGAGTGATTAGGGCCTTGTATCTGTGCCTAAATCCTAACCGTCTGATCAAAGATCAAATGGTCCATGTTTCATCTTCTTTTTCCATCCGCCGATGTTCAATCAACGTAACGCTTCGCTTGTCGTCTCCTTCTCCATCTCTTCTGGTTACCATACATGTCGCAACCATATGATTCCGACACCATCTCATAGAATATTCTCACATCCCCTTTGCGATATCCTCCAACCTAAGTATCTCTCTCACGTGCATCATCTGGAGTTGGTCGAAATCACATCCATGAAGCATTAGTAACCTCCATCGCACCTGAACAAAACCACACGCCAACCAGCATCTTCATGTATCTGCCACTTCGTGTGACTTCTCTTAGCCCTATTACAACCCTAAGTGACAGTTAGCAGTTGAAGTGGAGTGCCATGATGAAGATTAGATCACAGGTGAGAGCCAAGGTGAAGTCTGCTTTGTTGTAGGTCCTTGAAGATGCTACTCCAGCTCTACAACAGTCGATGTATTAAGGGATGATCCGGGAGTCTCTTGAATTTCCTAATACTAGGCACATCATTCTATCTTTGATACGCTTCCATAGATTATCCAACTTAGCCCCGATTTCATTTTCTTTCTAATTTTCAGATTTTATTCCAATAGGTTTAATCATTATTCACTATGTTAAACATTCACTCATCTCTATAATAGTTTACTGATCTTCATGTTCGTATCCATGATCTTTGTTCTGCTTATCCGTCGATGTATTCACCTCGATTCACAATCCTTCTTCTTTAAGAAGTACCCATTTAGGGCTCTTATCGATCTCCTCCGTCGAGCCCCCATTTCACTTCCAATTCTCCCATTTAAGGTGGTCAAGTGCTTGGATTACACTTCTAACAATTGTAGTTGTTCAAAAGAGCTTCTTTGGATGAAGCTTTTGGCTCTTCTCTGATCTTGAATTTAAGCTCGATAAGCATCATTGAACGACATCTCCAACAGTCTACAGAGCATTATTGAGATACCTTCATCTTCGCCAGATAGATACGAAGGTTAGCGGATCCTCAGACTTTGCAAGATAGCACATAGAAAGATAGATGGTCTTCGTCCAAGCCATGAATCTACTGATGTGTTGAAGAGAAAGATGGAGGAGCATTGAAGTCCAAAATCCGTTCGATGAGCCCTATCGGATTTAATTGAATGTCCCGGATCGACTACCGAAGCGAGGTTTCATCCCTTAGCTTCGGAGCACCCGAGCCTCGCATGAAGCACACAAGAGTGCCACACGTCCCAAAGCACCCACCGGTCCTTAACCCTTGTTCGAGCCTGGGAACAACTGACTCGACTCACGTAACCTATAAATTTGTCACGCTAACCTTGCACTTTTCGGTATTTACGAATATACTACCTCGCAGAGGGCTCCTCTAAAAGATAAGTGTAGTTTTGTTATTTGCATTTAGGTCCTTTAAGGGACCAATTTGTAAGGACTATTTTTATTTTTTAATATGTTTCATTGCAATTATGCTCGTGGAGTAAAAGCTTAATATTTTGTCATGTGGCATCCATTTTTAATGATCTTGATATCATTTTGAATGTCTTAAGATGCTCTTTAATATGATGTGATCAGTTTTCTGATTCACTCTATATAATTTAAATTAAAATTAGGAGAACTGTATGACATTTCAATTAGTGATTTGAGCACCTTTATTTTTAAAAAGCAATCTTTGATCATATAAAGCTTTGATTTGTTGGCAATTTTATTGAATTGATAGAGTGATTGTTTCCCTAATTCCTATTCATTTGTTTAGCATAATCACTACTTGATTGAGCATTGAATTGAATTATTATTAACTTAAGGCCTAAATTTAACATTAAATTTTGATTTCTTAATTACTTCTAAGTTAATATGAAGATCTTTAACCTTTTTTTGGATTGATCATTAATTTTATATTTAATTGATTTGATTACTCAGGGGCACATTAGTATGTAGTTGTATTGTATTGTGTATTATCATTTTGTGTGCATTTTTATCATTCTATCATATTAATAAAATTGCAAATAAAATTAAATAAAAATACATGTGTGCATTTTGTTTTGCATACTTGAACTAGGTAGCATCTAAAATTACTTGAATTAAAATATTTAGAACCTAGATTAAATTAGCTAATTGATCGTGTCCTTAAGTTAGACCCTGAACGTATCTAGGTATGTTTAACCTATCCACTCTTCGCAGAAATATATGCTTGGTTCTAATAAATTGATAAGTGATTGTATTACAACGAGAAAAAAAATAAGTTAGTCATTTCGTGATTCATCAGAGTCCAACAACTGTAAATGCAAATATCTCTCACATACAACATCCTATGTATGAAATGTTTTTCTTTTTCTTATATCTATTTTTCTTTTTCTTATATCTATTTTTCTTTTCCATGTGTCCTTCTTTTGGTCGTTCTATCTAGATAGATTGAATGACTGAGACCTCGTCCCCTTCTCCCGATCTTCTTAGCCACACCACCGCCATGTCTCCTCCGCACGACCATTTCTCCCTCATTGTACATCTCCTCTACCTCTCTCATTGACCACCACATTTTCTTGTGTCCTCGATTGACTCCACCTTCCCACAACCCTCATAAACCCTAACTACTCTCATCAAAATCTCCACCTCTGCCATCGAGCAAGGGCATCCGCCACTCCCTAGTTGAGAAGGAGAGACCAATGACCCCCTAGTGTTATTGGTGACAACTCCTGCACTTCAGTCGAGCAATGATGGTTTCTGAGGTGAGATCCATGAGGGCTCTTCCTCTTGTTGTTGGCATATGTTCGGGTCACAACTTTGCTTCTCTGTTGTTTTCCAATCTGATCATGGACATAATCACTGAGCTTCTTTGAGCTCAACACCTCATGCAAGAAAGTCAACAAATATATCACCTATAGCCTTCGATTGGGTTGAGGAATCATCTCCATCCTTCCACTATCCCCAATTTTCTTGGATTGATAGGAGAGAGCCCACATGTTTCTAGGTCATAGCTAGAACCCTTTTGGTCGAGCAACGACCTTCTAGATCAATCTGTGATGTGATATGGGGAACTACCTCGTCATTTCAGCTTCAATCCAAAACGAGTTACTGAGCTCGCCACCTTACCGAGTGGCTCTAGTGACAACCAGTTTGAGCCCGAGCTCTAGAAACCCAAGAACCAACCTCCACCATCATGCAAACCTAAACAAACCATTCCCAGGTAAAGCACTCTATTTCTCTTCTCCTTCTATTGCTCCCTTGTCACATGTCTTCTTCAAGTTCTCTACTGTACCTTTCTTCTTCCCCCAATATTCTCCTTATGTTCTGCAGCCTGAAACCATATTAGAACCTCCGAACTCCTAGAAAATCACTTGATCTCCGTCAACATACCTATGTTCACTCTACTTCATCGAAACCCCCCTTATTGATCAAATAAGATTGGAGTAACTGATCCTTCCTTACATGTTTACAGAGCTGCGCCTACCTTCCAACCTCTATTCTTGCATGCCATAGCCGAGCATTGTTGCTCAAGTAGCATCTACCCATCTCTCGCAAAAAGCATACTCTTCAACTTGTGCATCATCTAGACCTCTGCTGCATCGCCAAACTTTGAGACATTCGAGCCTGCAACCTCGAGGTCCAGAGTGGGTTGGGGTATGGAGCCTTAAGAGCAGTGGGGCCGAGTATGTGCCTATACGATTCATGGGTGGGATATGATATGCGATTGGTTGGGACCTTTCACTCACTCCCCTCTATTCGAAATATGCCTTTCTAGGAGCATTACGATATGCATCTCAAATGGTCCCTTATGAGGTCTCTATTTGTGTTATTCTTATTGTGTGCCTTGTGTGCACGCTTGGATCTGCGAAGGCATGCATCGAGTGTTCCCCTAACCCAACCCGGGAAGTTCCTGGAAGGAACGACAACATGAGGAATGTCTGCGTCTCGTCGCAAGGTATCGAAGGATTTTAAACCAAGGCTCATTTTGAGTTGTCAGTTCATAGGGCTGGAAGTGCAGTGTAGGGCATAAGGGTCCTAGTACTATCCAGGTCGAATAAGCTCGGAGGTGACTGCAATGAGACGATTTCCCCCAGCTCCATCGGCCTAAACGAGGAGCAAACACTCAAATGTGAGATCCTCCATTTTCATCGAAAATAAATATATCAAGTTTCATGGGCTATGGTTCAGATCCATAGTGGTTGACCAGTCACGAAAAGGGGGAACCCCACACTTGATCAGCGAGCAACTTCAGTCAAAGTCATACGTATCGAGCATCTTCGATGCATGGGTTAAACAATGTAGTACCTAGAGTATGTCATGTACCTATTTTATAGAGTACTTAAATATATTATCTTCACCATAATTCCAAGCTTTATCTCCAAGCTCGAGCCATGACAGAACAAAGCTCCTTACTCAACCTCCATCTCCTCTTGCGTGACCAAGGAAAATTAGGAAGGGGAAGGAGGTGGTCTCCCTCTCCTCCATCGATCAAAGTAGTCGCCTTGTCGTAGTCGTACCCCACTATCCATCATTGCAAGCCCAGAAGGTGATGGCTTTGATCGACAATAGTAGCAATAGCTATTATCCCCACCTCTATAGCGGATCTCGGTTGTGTGTCAACTAAGTACGCTTCTAGGCTTGGGGTCGATCTTGGACTTCTTCGAACTACCATCAGTTGCGAGCTCCAAGACTGCAAATCATCATAGTCCATTGTTCATCATTCGAAGAGAAGGGAAGCAACGTAGTCAGACATCCGTCCAGAACGTCACGCGTATCTCACGTGCGGTGTAAGTAAGGAAATTATAGGTGCACCCCATCTTTCCAGTATTAGCAAAAGTTTTTCCAGTATTAGCAAAAGTCTCCAGCTTCTCACATGCCTCCACATGCTCTTGAGACTAATTGCGAAAACCTCCTAGTAGTATTGGGTAATTGCATAAGTGCCATAGAGCACAAGTTCTTTTCAGTTCCTTTTATTTCTAGATTTTGCATTTCAACCACTGCCTTTGAGAAAATAGTTGAACATCATATATCATCATTTTTCATTTAAAAAATTGCCTTTTGTAGAATAATTAATTCTTTTTCTTGTGAATATTTAATGGATTTTTATGAGCTAGCGTGGATTTATCATAATTATTGTGGTAGAATTGATTGTATTTTATCCATTCTATGATCTTTAATTCCCATTAATTCATATCTTGCTCTAAATGTCCCTCAAATTTGAAATTTATTATGATTATTGCTCTATGTAATGTGCCTAAAAATAACATCATTTGCATGATTCATTTTCCTTAAATAAATTATTTGGTGATGTCTATAATTGAGTTTTAATTAAACCATCTATTACTATTTTTAGATTTTAAGATTGTTCTAGATTCCCCTTGTTAAAGCTATTTAGGATAATTTCTATTCAATAAATAATCAGTGTTGGTTATTTTTAGACTTAAATTACTCACAATCACCATTTTTGCATTTATTAGTTCATGAAAAATTCACAATGTTTCAGAAAACTACAAAAAATTACAGTAGGTTAATTTTACATTAATTTACTTTTTAACTAAATTTCATAATTTCTAGAACTTATTTTTTTAATATTTACAAAATAACCGTTAAACTCAACCAGATTTGCATAACTCATTTCATTGCATTTAAAAATAAAAACATTCTCTTGGAAATCATATGCACTTAATGATATGAAAATATTTCTAAGTTGATAGTTTCTCCTTTTTCTTACCTTGGTTTTTCCTGAGTAAAAATGAAAATCGAGTGCTTTTCACAATAATTCATATCAATAGTTTAAGTGGTTTTTGATGAATTGCTATCTTTTCAACTACAACATCTAATTCACACTAATTAACTATGGTATTTAGCAGTTTTTTCAAATCATATCATTGTTGGGGCAACATGACTTAGGATAAATAAAAAAATCAGTATTTAGAATTTCCACCCATCATGTAGTCTGACCCTCGAGTTTCATGTATTTATTTATCCTTTTATTTTTCAACATTTTGCTTATTTTATTTATTTATGTATCCTCTCTCTCTCTAACATCTATATGTATTTTGTGTGAGGGACCTGATGTACTTGGAGCCGCTTTCTCGAAAGCTGCCACATCTCGAGTTGATTAGAGGCATGAGCTTCTCAGGACCAACCTACTGCAAGGACTGGATAAAGTTAAGATCTAGTCAAGTCGTGAGAGAGTGTAGAGTTTTTTATTTCAGTATTTTATTCATGTAATTAATTGTAACCTATGTTCTTAACATTTTCCAGCAGTTCCCATTTGGGTTCTCGCGATTATATGAGTAGTGGACATTAGGGCATGTTTCGACCAGGTGTGGTCACGATCCTCGTGGTTTGTATGGTTGTGATCTTCATAGGATTGACTTGCACTCGCGGATCATGGAGCTTACATAGCTTTATTTTCTGCATGTGCTCATACATACATAGTACCACATATCACTACTTTTGAGACACGTCGACTTTAAAGATAATATTCAAAAATCAACTTTTTCATAACTCGTTAATAGAATTGCATGTTTAGGAGTGGTTTTCTTGTCTGCATTCATCTAACATATATTCTTTTTGAAATTATGTATTGCATCACGTGTGTAGAGTGAGGGGATCACTATAAGTCTTCTAAATTGGGCATGCATCATTGGTCTTATCGATTACATTGGTTTTTTATGCCACCACCCTCGATTTGGTAACTTAGGTCAAAGAAAATCGAGGGAATAATCATTAGGCATGCATTATTTGGTGGACTTAATTAATTGGTAATCTAACTTAACATTCGGACTGCTAATTAGATTGATAAAAGTGGAATAAAATTGAAACTTATTTGCGGGAGTTGAACACATGTAATTTTCTCAATTGAGAGAGTGACAATGCACACTTTAAGGTTAGATCCCAAATTCCTAGACTTGCGCCCTAGGTATCCAAATTTGACTCTTATGGGTTTGGGAGCTGCAAGCGCTTGCCTATGACCTTAGATTGATATTTCAGTTCTCATCTTTTTACCATTGCCCTTAAGGACTTGAACCCAACAACTCGGGCATATATTCCTCATGTTTAGGGTTTGGTAGAAGCGAGAACTAGGTGTCAGGTGACTCACATTGTGTGCTTGTGTTAAAAAGATTTGTATTAACTAAAATAAAAAAGAAAATGGTTGGACCTTTGTGACCTTCATTGAGTTGAGTAGGTGAAATGAAGGTTTGCTCTTGTGTATTGTTTGTTTATGTGTGTTATTCTGTGCACTTACACACTTTACACCATGATTCACATTCATTTTACAAATTCCTTTTTGAAGATGTCAGGATATTGGTCCTCGTACCCATAGATCATAGGTCACTTTTCCCTGACCATACACTGTTAATCTTCATCTTCTCTTTTGTCCATGTACCCTCAACCTTAAATGAGAGACTCTTACTTGTGACTGATTCCATTCCACCCAGACTACGAAGTTAGAACTCCAACTAACTTCTCCATTTCTTCGCACTTCTCACCTACTCCACCTTCTTACATTTGTGATATTCTTCCATCTTGGGTTGACTCACCTTATTCTTGAATGCTTGTCAGAATCAAGGAACTATTTGAAGGATAAGTTAGTGCTGAGATAGATGACTGACAAAAATATTTACCCCAACATACTTCATTATCTCCTCATATGAATATTGGGACGGGTCAACTATTCACCTCTACGCATTGAGACTTGACCCATGGATAATACACGATCGGTTGAGTGGAGAGGCCCACACTCAATGAATGAGACTTCAAGTTCTATGTAGCATCCTGTAACTGAACAAATCTCTCCCATGATTTGTCATGAGAATATTTTGGATGACATTTCTAGATTTGTCATTAGATATAACTCATTAAGTGACAACTTGGAAAATGTCAGTGATATATTTAATTCCATTGCTTCTAGCCTAGACATGAAAATGAAGAATGAAATAAGTAGAGTCAATATTGAAAACCTAGATGGCACTAGGAAAACCACATACTATGTACAGTTAGACTCCATTCTACCTCCCTCATGTACTAACCACCTGTCTTCCAATCCAGAGTCTGTACATCCTCCCATCCCATCTTCACCTTTAGAAAATACCAAAAAACTAAAAAATATAAAAAAGATTAAAAAATTGAAAATGAAAAAGATCTACAAATTTTGGATCCTATCTTGAGGGAAGCGATGGCTAAATAACTAATTCTTGAGAATCCCTTAATAAAGGCTATAGACCACTATACCGGCATCAAAAGATTTGTGAGAAGTAAATTGATATCTAAGAGGTCGGGTAATAAGAGTACACAAACTAAAAGACACCTAGTGTCTATGGCCATCTACTTGATGATGGGGAGAAAAACCAAGAACCATAGAGTGAAGTTGTGCTTAGGGTTGAATGTAAAATCAGAGATATCATGTTTACCCATGCAAAAATCGATGATGAATTATATGTAAATATCCTCCCGACCTCCGTATTTGACAAGCTTAAACTCGGACCACTCGAGAAATCAAGAGTGATCGTTCCGTTTGCTAACCGATCTATAAAACAATCGAGGGGGATTATTTCAATCATCATTACTTTCCAAGGTGCTCCACTCATAGTAGACTTTACGATTATTGACATTGAGCACCAATGAGAGTTCACTCAATCTTTTGGGAAGCTATTCTTAGCCTTGTCTATAGTGACTATAGATTGCGAGACTCGGGCGATCGATTTCTCAGTAGTGAGTACACACTGACCTCTCCTAACCTCTGAGGGAACACACTAACCTAAGGAGACCCACATACCTGTAGATAACCATGACTGTCAAGAGATAGATGAGTCATATCTCTCTATGGTAGTTGAGATATTGATGGTCAAACTGACCATTAGTTTCGAGATTTTTCTTGTATCAACATAACCAATTTCTTGACCCACTACCCCCTTGAAAAATTCTATAAAGGACTCACAAATAGAAGCTTACATGGAATTGGAATCGGACTTTATAGACTATCTCGATCATTTTAACAACACAATTCATATGCCTACACTGCTACAACCAATCAACTTCTTCTAAGACCACCTCCAAGACATAGACATAAAGATACAACCTTTACTGCACCACTCCATTCCAACAAAGAGACCACTTCCTCTAGTCATTTATCTAATGAGAAGAAGATGAGTACTGAATCCACGAGATGTTCCCCTGAAACCCTCAAGGCATATCATTCTCCTCGTCCTCTTTGTGCTTCAAGTTCTACAGGAGCGACTAAGACGATCTCTATAGACAGGGACATTTTTGAGAACTCCTCATCGAGCTCTGATGATGTGAGATGCATTATTGTGCTAGGTATAATTGTTATCGTACTCTACTCTAGAAAGCAGCCATGTATCGATTCTCATTGGACATCCCATTCTTCTCACTACTACTCTTTTGAGGATGAGTCTAACATCGACACATACCCCAAGTTCATCTACCCTCTTCGTTCTTTCTAGAAGCTTCACCCTAATCCTTCTTGACCCATGTATATTCTCATTCCACCTTGTATTGGTTTTCGTTTTGTTCCCTCCCTCTCCAGTGATTCACATCACTCACCCCAGTTTCGTCTCGTTTTCATTTTGTGGATATAAATAGGATGATTAGATCCTAACTATATGTAGTGAGCAACCCAAGTTTCTCCTTCTTTTCTTTTTCTTTCATTTTTATACATTCTTTAGATCTCATCAGTTCCCCATTCACTTCAATATTTAGCCTGACCAGAGCCTAAGTATGGGGTGATGTCCATTATATATTCCTCGCTTCTTCTCCCCATTCATATTTTGCACTTGTTCACCTCGTTTCGATCTTCTTATATACCTAGGCCTTCAAAACCCTAAGTATAGGGGGTCAACTTCTATTCTTTTCACCCACTTATGCTTCGTTTGAGCTATGTCTTTTTGTCACCTAGTGCCATGAGGACGTAATACAAGCTGAGTATGTGGGGTATATATATGTCACATATACTTTACCTATAGCTCATACTTTTCACTTGGTTGTAAATATATATTGGGTAGTGGATAATCATTTACAAACCTTATGCAATATGTAAAATATTTGTAAAACGTGTATAATTTGTAACCCTTGTAAAAAATTTCTAAAATTATGTAAAATAGTACACTCTTGTATATACATGTAAATCATACTGGCTTTGTATATTTTGGTAAAAATTTAGGGGTATCAAAAAATTTGAAAACAGAAAAAATTTGAAAAAAATAATTTTTAAAAGGATCTAACCTTGACATCTGCCATATACACAAAAATTGTGTATCAAGATACTTGATTGGGAGTGACTCTTGACTCAAGATCTCACCATTCTTCTTCATTAGGATTTTATGGCTTAATTACCCAAACTCTCTGGTTTGAAGATATACATGCTATATCGCATGTAGAATCTATATGCTGAAAACAATATAACTTGCACCACACATGCACGATTGCATACTTCTCGTGATGAGTCACTATTTTGCCTAAGGATCTAGGATTTGAGAACTTAACTGGGATTCGATTTGAAGACACTTGATAATAGGAAGGATTTGGGAATCACCTTATAAAAAATGTGTGTCAACACATAGCTAGAATGGGGATAAGGATCTCTCTACTACGTTGCTTTGACCTAGGTGTTAGTGTTTATAAAAATCTAATTAATTGTGGATCGATATGCACCAACTTGGTAAGAGCAGAGGAGTTATCCAAACCCATCATTATGTTGTCAATGAAAAAGCTCAAAATTCTAGAGCTCGATAATAACTTGCGAGCACTCTCAACCATTTGAGAGTCCACTTGGACCAAGAGGAAGTAGGCCACAATATCACCTCTTCCCAATGGTATTACACACCAAATAAGAGTCACGTGAGCATGAAAAAAGGGCCATGCATTAAACACTACAAGTTTGGGTGGAGAAGATACATTAGGTACTCGCAAAAGGCATACTCCAGTGCATCCAAGAAAACAAATGTCGACAGTTAGACCTTCGTAACAGACATATTGATCCACACCCAAAAAATACAAGTGTGTGTTTTATCACCTGAGTGATTCCTATGTCCAATGAGAGGAGATAAGAATAAAACACAATCTTACTCGATCCCTAATTGGCCTTCTATATTCACACTTTTGAATTGACAATTAAAGAGATGGTGGATTGAGGTGAAACCTGGCTGTGAAATTAGAGCTGAGAATTGGGTTCCTAAACTACCTCTTCGACTAGAACCTTGTATGAAGAAAATACTATACATTTGAAGATGTGATTAACACTAAATGTTATACCTATTATATTATATGTACATCTAGAGAGTCTAAAAAATCAGAGGAGTTGAGTTCCTTTTAGGTAAGAATTGACAGTGACTTGACTTATAAAGTCATATGAAACTTGTGGACTCATTATTGAGTCTTGTTCTATCACTTGCACATGTAGGCATTTAACAAAAGTAATGCTTTTACATAATTAATTTCTTAGGGACGAGCAATGATTAAGTATAGGGGGCGATGAATCCGTATTTCACCTACCTTATTCATTAATATTAGCTCATTTTCCAAGATAATTCAATCAATAATACTTAAAATACAGAAATAAACAATTGATATATTATATATAATTAGTGCTAATTGATGTAAATTAAATTCTCAATAAAATCTTTATCTTATATTTATATATTCACATGTATATTGACCTAACTTTCCACATTTTAATTATTTTATACTAAACTCCAAAACAAATAAAATCAACTTCAGTATTAAATATTCCTAACATTACTAAATGAAAAATACCAGAAGAATACTAGCGTGTGTGTGTATAATTAAACCCTATTTCGAGACCAAAAAACTGCAAATGCAAATATCTCTTACATACAGTCTCCTATGCGCACATACTCACTTTGAATTAATGTACATTCAAGCATCTACAAATCAAGACCAAATTCAAAAGAATCAAAGTTCATATGTGAAATGGGTTTTGGGTCCATATTGTATATATATTGTACCGATTTACTAACTTTGATTTCTCATTTTATGTACATAATTAACTCTCTTTAATTTATTTCTTTATCATTTATTTTCTTGGATTTTTATTTTACTAAATTTTATAAACATCCAAATCAGAAAAAAGCTAAAAATCAAAGAAAAAGAATGGTTTTGAGTTTGTATATAACATTTGTACACAAATCTCTCTTATTTTATTTCTTTATTTTCTCAACTAGTTAGAATCCCAAAAAACAGATTAATATGTATATATTTCTATTCTATTTTATTTTTATTTTATTTAGATTTTTTCTTAAAAAATTTAAAAATGCAAATGTAAAAATTTACTACTGAAAATTGCATGTTGTACAAATGACGTCTCTTGGTTTTGATTTCTTCACAAAAGTTGTAGATCTCATCTAGACGAACAACTTCATCGAGGAGCACTTTTTTAGTTTAATATTATTTCTATGTCATTTTGATTTTTATTTTTTTATACTTTAAATTTTATGGAGGCAGCATGTGGTAGCTCCTAGAGCCGCCACACGTCCCTCCACTTAATACCCTAACAATCTTCTGTTTGGGATGTTGGATGAAGCCTTGTCATCCAACAACTACGTTATTTGTTTTATCCTTTTTATTTAATTATTTATTTTCTTCTTCTTTTATTTCCTTTTCTTTTCCACTTGTCCTCCTCTTTGTCGTTCGATCTCAACCCAATCTAATGATCGATACCTCGTCCCCTTCCTCCGATCTTCTCGACTACACCATTACCACGCCTCCTTCGCATGACTGCTCCTCCCTTGTTGCACACCTCCTTTGCCTCTCGTGTCAACCACCATATCCCTCATTCTCTCGATCAACTCCACCTTCCCACAACCCTCACAAACCCTGGTTGTCCCTCATTAAAACCTTCATCTCCGTCGTCGAGCGCGAGCATTCGAGTTCGCTTGAGAGGGGGAGGGCAACAACCTCTAGTGTTGTCGGTGACAGCTTCAGCAACTTAAGGTCGAGTAACATTGGTTTATATGGTGAGATACACAAGGTATCCTCCTCGTATTGCTGTGCATATCTTCACGTTACAACTTAGCTTCTCAATTGTTCATCGAGCTGATTGAGGCCATAATCGTCGAGCTTCTCCTAACTCAGCACTTCATGTGATAAACCCATAAGATTTATCACCTCCAAGATTCGATTAGGATGAGGAATTAACTCCAACCTTCCACCATCTGTAATTTTCCTAGATTGAGAGGAGAGATACCACATATTTCTAGGTGTCAAGCAATGACCTCCTACATCGATCTGTGGCGTGATCAGGTAAATTAACTCGTCATTGTAGCTTCAATCAAGAATGAGATGCTATGCTTGCTTCCCTGCCAAGTATTTGATGATTATTACTTGATATACCACCTAACAAGATAGAGTATTAATCGTTGCCCGACCAAGTGCTAAATCAATCAACAATTAACCCACAATGTGATAAATAAATCAATGCAATGTAGATGTGAGTCAAAATTTATAATAAATCTATAATGCATGTGTACAAGTGTAAGCATGTATAGAGGTCGAACACTGGGAGCAACCAATATAGACAATATCGAGAAATTAATGATTAATTATTAGTAATTAGTATTAATCTTTTGCTTGTTTTCTTTTTGTCCTATTCTTTTTACAATTTTTGTGGGTTTTGGTAATATTTGATTATATGAAATCTTAATTATTCTGTATATAGATTTTATTTTTTTAATTTTGTAAAACTTAATTTATTTTCAATTTTTAAATAAGATATATGATTATATATATTAATATAGATATTATAGATAATATAAGTAATAGATAAGGTATAGGATATTATATTTTTAAATATATCAAAATATAATCAAAAGAAATAAAATAAAACATTTTTGTGATTATTATATTTTCTCAATTTTTGGTTATTTTTGTATATTTTTTATTTATTTAATGTATTTTAAAGTAATAACTATGTTAAAATAGTAAACAAAATAATTATTGAGATTATTTTAAGTTTAATATATAAACAAATCCAAAATTAATCTAAAATTATTTTTAGTTATCATGTATTTAATATAGAAAATTTAGAAACTAAAAGATATATTTTTTTATTTTTCTTTTGCTATTTTTATAAGAATTTAAGGTTTTGTTATTTTTAAGTTTTTTATTTCGTATTTTTTAGGGATTTTTTGGATATGTGGTATAATATAATTAAATATAGATAATATATTTTTTGGGGAATTTTTAGAAAAGTTTTTCTAATTTTTATAGCCTTTATATTTATCTAGATAATAAAAGCATCTTTTTAGATTTTTTGTAAATAGGAAAATTAGTTAAAATGCCAAACAAAAATTGAACACTGATAAACACAATATCAGTCCCTTACAATAATTTTCATATGATTTTGGTATCCATAAAAACATTTATAATGAACAAAATACAATACATAAACTGGTTACAGACACATGGACCAATTTAGAATTAATAAAAACTATAAATGCATTTACAAAATTAGTCGAGAAACTACAAAGGTATACGTGCAAATATTACTACACTTCACATGGGACAACACATGATAAGCGAGGACCAAAATGCAAATAACAGAAACCTTAGGATCCTTTTCTCAAAACTCCTTAAAGTTTTACACTTAATTAAATATTTGCAGGACTTTTTTAAAATGTAAAAAGACATAAAGGGTTAGGTGCAATTTACCCCTTAACCATGTGCTCATCAAAGATCCAAAGTACACCACACCGCTTTACTTGTCACGATCAATGACTAAGGAAGGACGATACCCCTTCGATGTTGGACGCACAAGATTAGATCTTGGAGGTAGATCTGGTGGTAGTTGCAGGGAGCGTTCCAACATGCAAGAACTACTGATGACCTGGAGCAACATTCATCTTTGGACGACTCTGGAGGTTTTTGGATGAACACGAAAGAACAACACCCCTGATCCACTTCAATTAGTCATATCTCCTCGCTCAATTGCTCAAATGGATGTTGTGATGCTCAACCATCTCCTACCGATGGTCCACAATAGTTAGGGTGCTCGAGAAGTTCCATGCCTAATCAATAGAGGCTTGGAGGTTAAGGATGGTTCACCGCACCTTGAGCTCCTGTGATGGCTCGAATCAACCCCGATAAGAGTCCCTTGAAGCTATATCTTGTAGACGAATCAAAGGGGCATAAGGGAGAAGAGTTCGGACCCTTTATTGGGTGGATATGAATGGAGATGAGGCGAAATGGCTTCTTTTCGATGATAGGTGGAAAAGGGAGATGGGGATCATATTCTGTGCAAGAACAAGGTGATCTAGATGGTTGAGGAAGTGGATAAGTGAATGGGAAAGGAGATAGAGGTGGATATGGGCCGGGGTAGGGTGTGTAGCATGGTGAACACTGTTTGGAGCTGTCGAACTCTGAAGTACTGAGATATTAGAAATCAAAGCTAAAACTACACTAAATGCATGAAATCAAAGGCATAATTAAATGCTGGAAAGAATGGCTAACTAAAATGAAGGAAAATAGCTCGTATATGGTTGGGAGGCCAATGAGCAGAGGTTGTCGGATGTGTCTCTACTGAGGGGTGGATCGATCTTTCTACGCCGACTTTCTCCACGTTGACATAGTGGGGTGAAACTTCTGTCACTAGCTCACTCTCTCACACCTGGATTGGGGTTACCGAAGGGTAGAAGAGGAACAATATTGAATTAAAGGTACACGAGGTGTTCTTATAGCCTAAACAAGTAGGTTACATGATCTAGGGTTTCTTATTGATTCGACACTCGATTGTCAACACACAAGATAGGACGTGATTGACCATACTTAGGAGAGGAGATTGCATGGAGAATAGAACTCTATTGAGATCTGTATCAGGTGTGAAAAACTGTGGAAAATGGGTAGTCACACAATCTGACAAGGTCGGGCTACTAGTAGAGGTACAATTGACCTAGAGTTAACGAAGGGAGGTGCATCAATGGTCCACGTAGGACCAGATGAGGACAAAACATAATTTAAATGATTTATTAATTAAAAATAAATAGTAAATTATTTTATAATTTAAAACTTAAAACATGAATTTTTTTTCTTATTTTTCAAACTATTTTATGAGAATTTTTATTTATTTTTACAATCTTATTTGTAGGATGTTAATATTTACTTCTATAGATATAGGTATATTACATATATTTTGGGTATTTTATTTTTTTATTATCATATGTAAATTTCATCTATTTATAATATAGTTTAATAAATATTTCCATATTTTTATTTTATTTCCTAATTTTATTTACAAACTCAAATAATTGTATATATATACATTGTATATAGTTTTCCTATATAATTTAATGTATTAGTTATTTCAATTATATTTTGATTGTTTTATTTATGTTTATATTTTTAGTATTTTTTAAATAATATCTAAAATTATTTTAAAATATAAGAGTAAAAATATAAAAATAAAATTTATGAATAAAATTGTACAGATACATAGTACAATGAGACCCTAGAAAGTCAACTTTTGTATCTTAACTCCACTTTATATGAAACACCTTCATTAAATAAATGATTTAATTTAGAATACAATGGAGGTGAGTTTGGTGAATCTTGAGCTTATATGGAGAGCATATTGATATGTGAAATTCGATTTGCAACCTTTTCTTCTTTAAGTCGTAGTTACACGGTTCATTATTTTTATGTGCAATTGTTTTTATAATTTCCTATTATATTTTACATACAAGTTTCATGTTTTAAACTTTATTATTTGGAGTGTTTAAAATATAGAATAAAATAGTGTAAAATAGCTATTTTCAGAATAAATAATTGGGGTTTTATATATATATATATATTATTTGACACTTATCTCCCCCTACTTTATTCCTTGTCGACCTAGTTAATATTGACTCGGTCTCCATGTTTAGGGTTATTCAGTATCCTTGGCACTCCATTTATTTTTATTTTCTTTTATGTATTCATCTATTTTGAATTTAAATATAGTGATTTGTATAATAGTTAGATACTAATTATAAGTGAATGATGAATGGACCCCCCAGGTGAACAAACACCTAATGAAATGGGTCTAGAGAGTCACGTGTCCAATGTCCTGTCTTGTATTATTACAGATTTATTCATGAATCTCTATCTCCAAAATAAAATAAAAGCTATGCTACAACTATTCTGCTCCTCTCTCTCTCTTCTCGTCTTCTTCCTGCTTTCTCCTGTCAGCTTGGTCAAAAAGCTGGCCTCTGTGTTCCTTAGGTTCTTCGAACCTTCTAAGAAGTTCGCCCTCGATTGTCGGGCCCTCATAGAAAAGTTAAAGAAGATAGTGGTCGGAATAGTTCATAAAATATAGATAAAAATATATAAAGTTGAAAAGGAGATAATGCACTAAGCAGACTAAACAAGCAATCTATAATATGTTGCTCCATGAATACGGGGCCATTTGATGTTTAGCACATGATCTACCATATAACAAGTTAGAGCTGTAATCATTGCGTGACCAAGTGCTAAATAAATCAATAATAACCTACAATATGATAAATAAATAACTACGATGTAGTTGTGAGTCAAATTTAATTATAACTCTATAACATATGTGTATATATGTAAGTACACATACATGTCAAACAAAAGAAGAAATTAGGATAGATTGATAAATTAATGATCAATTATTGCTAATGAATATTAATTTCTTACTTATTTTTCTTTTATTTTATAATTTTGTGGGTTTTTTATAATATTAATTTTTATAATTTTTTAATTGTTTTATATTTTAAAATTTCAAATGTTATTTTATTTTTTTAATTTGGTAAATTTTTAATTTCTTTCTAATTTTTAAAATAAGGTATATTATTGTGGATTAATATATCTTATATATAATATAAGTGATATATAAGGTATATAGTATATACAGGCCAATATATTTTTAAATATATCAAAAATATAATTAAAATACAAAAATAAAATATTTTTTGCGATTTTTGTATTTTTCTCCATTTTTGTTAATTTATGTAGAAGTTTTAATAATTTTTATTTATTTTAAAGAAACATATATGTCAAATTAGTGAATAGAATATTCATCTGAGATTATTTTAGGTTTTAATAAATATAGATACGTATAAAATTACCTTTTTTTAATGTATCTTATATATAATATATAATATCCGGAAAAATAAATATAACTTTTTTTGGATTTTTATTTAATTTTTATCAATTTTTATAAGGTTTTTAGAGTTCTACTATTTTAAGTTTTATATTTTGTATTTTTATGTATTTTTTGTATATGTGGTATAATATATATAACATATTCTTTTGGGAATTTTTGGAGACGTTTTTCTAATTTTTATGAGTTTTTTATATTTAGACATGAAAGAAAAGCATCTTTTGTATCTTTTGTAAATAGGAAAATTATCTAAAATACCATATAAAAATTAGACGCGGATAAGCACATTATCGTGCACTTATAGTAATTTTACTACGATTTTGGGAGCAATAAAAATATTTATAATTAACAATGTACAATAAATATAATGGTCCTAGGTACATGGACCAATTTGTAATTCATAAAAACTATAAATGCATTTAGAAATAAGTCCAGAAACTATAGAGGTGTACGTACAAATATCACATCACCTAAAGTGGGACTACACGCGAGGCCCAAGGACCAAAATGCAAATAATAGAAACCTTAGGGTCCTTTTCATAAAATACTTTAAGTATTACATTTATTAAATATTTAGAAGACTATTTTAAAATGCAAAAAGATGCAAGGGTTAGGTGTAATTTATCCCTTAGCCACACGCTCACCAACGACCTAGAGCGTGCCACGTCGCCTCACTTATCATTATCAACGACCAAGGAAGGCTGATACCCCTTCATTATTGGATGCCCAAGATTAGATCTTAGAAGTAGATTTGATGGTGGTTGCAGGGAGCGATCAAGTGACTAATGATGTCCTAGAGAAACACTCATCATCAGAGGACTCTAGAAGTGGTTGGATGAATAGGAAGAACAATGCCCATGGTCGGCTTCAATCAATCATATCTCCTTGATCCATTATCAAATCTGCTGCTAGGATGTTCAATGGTCTTCTGCTAATGGTCTGCAACTACTAGGATTCTTGAGAAGTTCCATGCCTCGTCGATGGAGGTCTGGAGGTCAAGGATGCTTCTTGGCAACTGGAGCTTTTGTGCAAGCTCGAATCAAACTCAGGAAGGGTCCCTTGAAGCTCATGCACATGAAGAAAAGGGGGACAAGGGTGAATAACTCGGTCCCTTTATTAGGTGGATATGAATGGACATGAGGAAAAATGGGTTCTCTCCGATGATAAGTGGAAGGAGGAGATGGGGATCTCGTTCTATGCAAGAACGAGGTGATATGGGTGGTAGAGGAAGTGGACAAGTGAACAGGGAAGGATATGGATGCAGAGATGGGTCGGGATAGGGTGTGTAGCACGATGAAGACTGGCCAGAGCTCTAGACCTTCGACGCAATGAGATCTCATAAATCAATGCTAAAACAATGCTACATGCATGAAATAAAAGATATAATTAAATGCTATAAGAAAGGCTAATTAAAATGAGAAGAAAATCAACTCATACCTGATTGGGAGGCCAAGGAGCAGAGGTCGTCGGAGGTGTCTATGGCAAGGGTTAGATCGATCTTTCTACCTCGACTTTCTCCCTGCTAGCACTAGTGGAGTGAAGCTACTATCACTAGCTCACTCTCTCACACAACTTGAATCAAAGGTGCAGGAGGTGTTCTTATAGTTGAAACAAGAGGATCACATGATCTAGGGTTTCTCATTGATTCAACACTCGATTGTCAATGCACAAGATACGACGTGATTGACCATACTTAGGAGAGGAGATTATGTGGAGAATTGAGTGCATCGAGCCATGGATTAGGCGTGAAAAATTAGGGGAAATGGTAGTCGCGCATTCTAACAGGGCCGGTCTACTACTTGGTACAATTGGCCTAGAGTCAATGAAGGGAGGTGCCTCATTGGTCCAAGTATTACCATATGGGACAAAAAAGAATTTAAATGTTTCTCATTAATTCAAAAAATAAATAATAAATGTTATTATTAAATAAAAATCAAAATAATAAAATTATTTCTTATTTTTCAAACTATTTATGATGATTTTTATTTTGTTTTACAATCTTAATTGTAGGATGTTAATATTTACATGTATAGATATATGTATATTTACCTATATTTTAGGTATTTTATTTTTATTTTGGATTTTTTTTAATTATATGTACATATTTTATATATATTTATAATATAGTTAAATAGATATTTACATATTTTTATTTTATTTTTTTGATTTTATTTACATACTTAAATACTTATGTGTATATATATACATTGTAGGTATAGTAGACCTATATATTTTTATGTATTAGTTATTTCAAGTATATTTAAATTGTTTTATTTTAAGTTTATATTTTTAATATGTTTTAAATAATATTTGCAATTATTTAAAATATACAAATTAAAAATATGAATAAAATATGCAAATACATAGTAGAACGAAACCCAAAAAGCTGGCCTTTGTATCTTAAATTTATTTTTACTGAAACACACTTTGTTAAATATATAATTTAATTTAAAATACAATGGAGGTGAGTTTGGTAAATTTTGGGCTTATATTGACAAGATATTGACATGTAAAATTCAGTTTGTAGCTTTTTCATCTGTGTGTCCCACTTGCATAGTGCATTATTTTTATGTGCAATTATTTTTATAATTATATATATGTAAAAGTTTCATGTTGAAAACTTTATTATTTGGAGTGCGTAAAACATAGAACAAAATGATGTAAAATGGCTATTTTTAGAATAAATTATTCAGGTTTTATATACAATATTTGGCCCTTTTCTCTCCCTACTTTATTCCTTGTCCACCTAGTCAATATTGACTCGGTCTCGATATTTAGGGCCATTTGACAGATTTGATCATTCATTTATTCTCCTTTTCTTTAATTTATTCTTCTATTTCTGATTAATTTATTCTTCTATTTTTGATTTAAATATAAGAATTTGTATAATAGTTAGAGTCTAATTATAGATGATGATGAATGTTAATTTATACAAATTATTGATATTTACAAGTGTTTTGTTAGAGATTTGAAGACGGAATGGAAGAATAAAGGTAGATGAATTGATATTAGACTATTTTTAATAAGTAGCTATTAGAATAAAATATAACATTTAATAAATGTTGATATTTATATGTGTTTTCAAGATTTTGCATTTAGACCCCTGACTTCGAGCAAATATTTGAAAATCATATATCATCAATTTTCATTTCCAAAAATTTCATGTTGGATAACAATTAATTCTATTTCTTTGAAAATTTAGTGGAACTTTTATGAGCTAGCGTGGATTTATCATAATTATTGTGGTAGAATTGATTATATTTTACCCATCCAATGATTTTTAATTCATTGTATTTCATATCTTACTCTAAAAATCCCTGAAAAATCACATTTCTTACGATTAATTGTTATCTGTAATGTGACCAAAATCACATCATTTGCACG
Organism: Ottelia alismoides; assembly: GCA_037367405.1. Taxonomy (NCBI): domain Eukaryota; kingdom Viridiplantae; phylum Streptophyta; class Magnoliopsida; order Alismatales; family Hydrocharitaceae; genus Ottelia; species Ottelia alismoides. The sequence continues at coordinate 521,294 of JAZKJV010003724.1, read as the reverse complement.
CATCATTCTCCTTAGTAAATTATTTGGTGATTTATGTAATTAACTTTTAATTAAACCATCTATTAATAATTTTAGATTTTAAGATTGTTCTGGATTCCTCTTATTTAGAGCTATTTAAGATAATTTTGATTATGGAAATAATTAGTATTGGGTACTTTTAAACTTAAATTACTCATAACTATGGTTTCTACATTCATTAATTCATTAAAAATTGACAATGCATGAGAAAAATATTAATAGGTTAATTTTGCATTAATCTAAATTCTAGCCAAATTTCATAACGTTTGGAATTTACTTATTTGAAAAATTTGTGATATAACCCTAAACTTGATCATAATTTCATAATTCATTTCATTGGATTTAAAAATAAAAAATTCTCTTGAAAACTATCTGCACTTAATGATATGAAAATATTCCTAAGTTGATAGTTGCCTCCTATGTTTGATCTTGAGTTTGCCCAAGTAGAAATAAAAATTGACCCTTTTCATAGCAATTTGATATTATTAATTTAAGTGATTTTTTATAATTCGTTATCTGTCCAACTACAAATCATAATTTACTCTAATTAGCAAGGCATTTAGCATATTTTCAGCAATCCAATGTGTATACCATGTGGACCGCTATGAAGTGAGAGGATCAGGTCAACCTATCAACAATCACCCAAATTGCATCATGAACTCCCCAGGTCGTGGGCTATCCAATAAAAAAAGTCCATGGCGATTGCAATGCACCAATTATATGTTTCTATTACAACTCAGTTTAAAAAGTGATTACAATGCACCGGTTGATTCCATGTGCTCCATTTTGATTTGTTGACAAATTAGGCATCTAGATACATATTCTGCAATCTCTTTTCATTCCTGACTACCAATAACATGTCATCAATGTTTCATACATTTAAGTGCTTATTTTATGCATTATATATATATATAATTGTATAATAATTAAAGACTAATATGATGATGATTTGAATATAAGAATTTGTATAATAGTTAAAGACTAATTATAGATGATGATGAATGTTAATTTATACAAATTATTGATATTTACAAGTGTTTTGTTAGAGATTCGAAGACATAATGGAAGAATAAAGGTAGATAAATTGCTATTAGACCATTTTTAATAAGTAGCTATTAGAACAAAATATAGCATTTAATAAATGTTGATATTTACTTGTGTTTTTCAAGATTTTGCATTTAGACCATGACTTCGAGCAAATATTTGAATATCATATATCATCAATTTTAATTTCCCAAATATACATGTTGGAGAATAATTAATTCTATTTCTTTGAACATTTAGTGGAACTTTTATGAGCTAGTGTGGAGTTATCATAATTATTGTGGCAGAATTGATTATATTTTTCCCATTTAATGATTTTTAGTTCATTGTAATTCATATCTTACTCTAAAAATCCCTGAAAAATCGCATTTCTTACGATTAATTGTTATCTGTAATGTGACCAAAAATCACATCATTTGCGTGCATCATTATCCTTAATAAATTATTTGGTGATTTATGTAATTAGTTTTTAATTACACCATCTATTGGTATTTTTAGATTTTAAGATTGTTCCAGATATCTCTTAATTAGAGCTATTTAAGATAATTTTATTATGGAAATAATTAGTATTGGGTACTTTTAAACTTAAATTACTCATAACTAGGGTTTTTACATTCATTAATTCATTAAAAATTGACAGTACATAAGAAAAATACCAATAGATTAATTTTGCATTAATCTACATTCTAGCCAAATTTAATAATTTTTGGAATTGACTTATTTGAAAATTTTGTGAAATAACCCCTAAACTTGATTAGTTTTTCATAATTCATTTCATTACATTTAAAAATAAAAAAATTTCTCTTGAAAACTGTCTGCACTTAATGATTTAAAAATATTCCTAAGTTGATAGTTGCCTCCTATTTTTGATCTTGAGTTTGCCCAAGTAAAAATAAAAATTCACCGCTTTTCACATTAATTTCATATTATTAATTTAAGTTATTTTTTTATAATTCTTTATCTGTCCAACTACAAATCATACTTCGCTCTAATTATCAAGGCATTTATCATCTTTTCAGTAATCCAACGTGTATGCCATGTGGACCACTATAAAGTGAGAGGATCAGGTCAACCTATCAACAATCACCCAAATTGCATCGTGAACTCCCCATGTCCTGGGTTATCCAGTAAAAAAGTCCATGGCGATTGCAATGCACCCGTTGTATGCTTCCACTACAACTCAGGATTAAAAAGTGATTACAACGCACCGTTTGATCCCTTGTGCTCCATTTTGGTTCGTTGACAAATTAGGCATCTAGATACATATTCTGCAATCTCTTTTCATTCCTGACTACCAATAACATGTCATCAATGTTTTATACATTTTAGTGCTTCTTTTGTGCATTATATATATATATATATCGAATTATGTGCTTCCTCCAAAATCTTGGCTTTGATTTATGGGGATTTTGGAAAATACATCTTTTCTTAAAAAAACGACATCCCATGCTCATTCGAATGATTCTCACTTCTCTAATTTCTTTAATGTTATTCTAATTTCAGACCATGTTCTTTGACTTCCAATATTTTGTCATATAGTATAGGCTTGACTTGCAAAGTGGGTAATAAAATTTCAAAATTATCCATGGTCATATTTGCATGCATTCCCCTTGATTGTGCAAACATGGGATATCTTTCAACCTTTGTGCGTGATAATGCTCCACCAGATTTTTGACTTAGAGCATGTGATGCTACACTAGGTTTTTAGGATGATACTTAATGGTACAATCATAGTCTTTAATCAATTCCAACCATCTTCTTCTACTTAGATTCATCATCTTATGGGAGAAAAATATATTTTGTACTTGTATGGTTTGTGAAAAATTGAAATGTCTCACCATATAAGTAGTTCCTACAAAATTCTAAGGCAAATACAAAGGTAGCTAATTCCAGATCACATGTGGGATAATTTAGCTCATGTGATTGTAGTTGTCTAGAAGCATATGCAATCACTTTTCCCTTTTGCACCACAACACATCCTAATTCTTGGCGTGATGCATCATTATATACCATAAATCAACCTTTTCTATACATAAGGATGAGAATTAATACTGTGGTAAGGTGATTCTTAAGTTCTTGAAACTCTTTTCAGATTCATAATCCTAGATGGACTTCACGTACTTACCAGTCAATATTGTCCACGGTGTCATAATTCTATAGAAGTTTACAATGAACATTATAGTATCCAGTCGAACTTATAAAACTTTGAATTTTCTTTTATATTAGTCAGTTGCATCCAATTAAAGATTGCCTCTATGTTACTCGGATATATCGAAATACATTCTCCTGAAATACGTCTCCGAGGAATGCAACCTTATTATCTAAAACTTACATTTCTCAAACTTTGCAAATAACTATTAGTCCTTCAAAGTTTGCATTACAATCCTCAAATGTTCTTTATGCTCTTCTTTTGATCGTGAGTATATTGTAATATCACCAATAAATACAATCACAAATTTATCAAAGAAAGGATGAACTATTCGACTCCATACAAGCAACAAGGGCACTTATTAGTTCGAAAGGCATCAAAATTCATAGTGCCCATATCAAGTTTGAAAGGTTAGGTTGGGGACATCTTAGGGTAACCTGATCTCGAATCTATTTTGGAGAATACAAAAACACCATGCAATTGATCAAACAAACCATCTGTACAAGGAAGAGGATAGATATTACGTATTGTCACTAATTAAACCTTCACAATCAATGTTAAACCTCAAAGAATAATATTTCTCTTTAACAAAAAGAACCCCAGAAACCCAAAGAGATATATATTTTATTCAATAAATATTTTATCTATTAGTTCTCATAATTTAACCTTAAGTTTCCTAGGTCCAGTTGGAGCCATTTGGTAGGGCTCTAAAACAATCAGAGTGGTAACATGTACCAAGTCAATAGTAAATTTAATTTCTATGTCTGGTGGAAGTTCCAGTAGTTATTTTGAAAATGCTCTAAAAATTCTTTTACTATAAAGACGTTCTCTACATTAACAATGTCTGCTTTTGTGTTATATGCAATGGCAACATAGCATAAACATCCCTTTCTGAGTAATTTTTGTGTTAGGAGGAAAGGGATGACATGAGTGGGATACACTCATTTTCCCTGAAAAGATGAACCCATTTTCACCTAGTCTTTGAATAACAACTTCGTTATTAAAGCAATCTAAAAGTGTGTAACATGCGATCAAACAATCCATCCCTATATTTGCATCAAATTCCTTCATATCTACAAGAATTAGATTAACTATTACCCAACCTTCTCCTATCCCAACTAAGAAATCTTAAAGACATTCGAGACAATTTTAAGCTTCTCTTCAGATAAAGAGATTGATAAGGCATTGCTCAAGCACAACCATTTTGGTATCAACGTGTACAGAAATTTTTCTATAAACAAAAGAATGGTTAGCTCTAAAATCACAAAATATATGTGCATTTCTACAAAAGATAACGGTGGTACCTGACACTGCATGACTTCTTGAAGTGTCACCAAAAAACTTTCCCCATATGTTGTTCCTTCTTATCTCTCCCTCCTTGAATATTATTTACTTTGTCCGCTTCCATGTTTTGGGGTTTACGGGCTCTGGCATTACCATGAACAAACTTTTGAGTTGGTTCTCTTGTACTACAACCATTTGAATTCATAACAAAGTATTTTGCCGTATGCGGCATGTTTATCTATAGTTATACCATTCAACCAGTCCTATACGACATTCTCCATGATGATGTTTCCCATAGATATGTCTTTCTAGAAGTCCCTACAACAAATCTACTAGTGTGGTATTCTCCATTTATTCGAGCAGATAAACTATAGTACATTAGATTTCCAAAATTTCTCCTAGGTTTATTCCCTGGGTCTCTCCACTATGGTCTATCCCCTAACCTCTTGTTTCCTTGGTCACTACATCTTCTTTTTTCTTGCATTGCACGTTTGCCACTACGAGTTGCTTCCACCATCCTACCATAACTAGTATACTCTTAGGATGAGACCATTAATTTTATATCCACATAGAGGCCATCCTAAAAATGTATGAACTTATATTCTCCATACATTACTAAGAAGGCAGCGAAATTAAACTATGCAAACTACCTTTCATACTTGTCGATGGTCATGCTTCCTTGTGTAAGGAATGAGAACTCCTTGCACCACACCTCTTGGTAAAATCTTGAATAGCATTTCTCGTTAAATCCTTTATTGAATATATACCATGTGATTTGAGATCGGTATGGGTTTTTTATTCCAAGAGACTTCCACCAATCATCAACACTTCCTTTTAGCAAAAACACATAATATTTCAATTTTCGAGCACCGGTAACAATCCATCAGAGCAAATATTTTCTCCATGTGCTAAAAACAATCTCTTGCTATCTTTGGATCAGTGGTTCCAACAAAGGGTTATGTATCTAACGTCCAACATGTACAAAAGGCAACAACTGCTGAAATTCAAACCTTTTGAGACACTATGAAGCCATACATCCTAATATATGTCATATCAATGTCAACGTATTATACACCATGTTTTTATAATGTGTCATTGATGAATCCAAGATTCATATACTTTATATAGAAATCTAAGCAGAATCCCTTTAAGAAATCACTAATTAGATATATTAAAATTGATTTATTAACACTCACTAACTTTGCTAAAATAAATGTTAAAATCTGTAATTAAAAACATGTGTTTTGGACCTTATTTAAGCATATTATTTTATATACAAATATTAATATTTTAACCTAATTATTTCTCTACTATATTCTTTTATTAATTAACTAACTTAGCATAAAGAATTAAAACTCATAAAAATCTGAAAATTAGAAAAAAAACATAAAAATCTGATGTTGTATATATTTGTACATATTTTATCTTTATCGATTGTATTTAAAGATTTCTAACATATAAAAGTCTATAAAATTAGATTAAGTATGTATACGTTGTATATAAAATAATTCACTAATTAAATCAAATTAAAAATCCAAAAAATATGAAAAATAAAAAATAAAGTTTTATAGTATGTAGAGTATCACCAAAAATACTTTTTGGACAGATGACCTCTTTTGGTTCTGGTCTCTTCATGGGTTGATGGTACTCTCTTCCCTTGGCTTATGATATGAAACCATAGGGTAGGATCTCAAATAATCCATCAGTTGCAAAGACCTGCAGGATGAATTATGGATCCAACAATAAACAATAGATTACTTCTCTCTCTTCTGACTTTTTCCAACACAAACAAGACTAGTTAGACTCGGTCTCAGAAAAGGAAATAGTGGCAAGGGAGGCTTTTTGAAAGGGCCAAACCAAAGAGGGCGGAAAGATCGTCTTTGAATTTCGGAGTTTGTCGACCCCTTGAGCTTGGAGACTCTTCTTCAACTGACATAGCTTATTAAGTAGCATTCTTGAATGTTGTAGATCTCGTTGAGACAAACAACTTTCATGTAGACCACTTTTGATTTGACCTTATTTTCATTTTCATTTTATTTTTTATTTTTCTTCTGATTTAATTTTCGAACTTTCTGGGAGTGACATGTGGCAGATCCTAGAGCTGTCACATGTTACCCCCCTTATTTATCTATTCATTTATTTATATTTATATTTATATTTATATTTATATTTATATTTGATTTACTTATTTTTATTTATTTATACTTATATTTTTTATTATTTGACAACTACGTGGTCGCCTTACAGTGCACCACATGGCCCTTCTCTCTCTCTCCCCTCTCTCAGGCACGTATCGGGCCCTCCCCATTCTCCCTCCACCCACCGGCGATGCACTACCCCCCTGTCTCACTATCGTCACCCACCTCGCCTCCCTTGCTGTTACACCTCCTCGCATCCTCAGAAGACCGTTACGATCCTCCCATCCATGGTCGTTTCACTCGCCCTCCTCCTATAAAGCCTCAACTCCGTCGCCCTCATCCTCCATCCTCCTTTAACAGAGGTCATAGGCCCAGCTTGCTCCTCCACTTGGTGACAACCTTGGTATTTGGAGCTTGAGTCGATGATGAACTGTGACCCCCTGGCGAGATTCGACGACGTTATCTTTGTCGCTGCATCTCTTCTCATGCGGCTGCCTAGCTCATCACACTCCACCGATTCGAGTGAAGAACGAGTGCTATGACAAGCAGCTCATCCCCAAGCGAACCTCTTTCAGGCAAGTCCTCTTTCTTCTTCCTTCCTTCTCTTATTTTCCTCTACGTCTCCTTCGTCACCTCCATTTGCCTCTGATCTATATTCTGGCTTTAATCGTGACCACCCCTTTCATCACCGTTGCTTGCATCACCAACCCACCCTCCGCCTCCATCTCATCTCCATTTTGATCGCTCATCTTCTCATACTTCTGATGAATCTGTGATTCATCACTCTAAAAGTTGAAAATATATCTTTGTTCCCGAGTAAATAGCTGCATATATCCACTTATATTGTATAATTGGCATTCATGCATGCATAAACAAAATCTGCATTTTAACATTCATATTTGCATTAAATAAGAAGCCCAATTCACTTGTAAAAATCACCTGTAAATACCATATTTTTATATATTTCAAACTAACTCCAAATCCAATAAAATCAACTCTATAGTTTATATATTACTAACATTCATAAAGGAAAAATATCAAAAAAATACTGACTTTTAAAATTGTCCAATAAAATCCAAATCCAAGTTCGAGATCAAGAACCTTAAAATGCACATATCTCTCTCACACAACGTTCGATTTAGGTTAACTCACTTTTAAAGTATTATACATTCAAAGACCTTCAAAATGAGACCAATTTCATTAAAATAAGAGATCGTATGCAAAACTTGGGTTTCAGGCCCATAGTATATATTGTTTATATTGACCAAAATGCCCTTGTATTTTATCCTTTTATTTTTTATTATTAAAAGTCCAAAAATAGATTAAATTTTAAATATTCCTTTCATATTTCCTGTATTTTTATTTTAATTTTTCTTTTATTTAAAAATGACAAAAAATCTGCAAAAGATAAAAATACGGTATTTTATACCTATAAGGTACCACCCAAAAATATACTATGTATAGATGATTTCATTTGATTTTCAATCTTCACAAAAGTTATAGATCTTATCGAGATGAGCAAATTTTGTGTTGACCACTTTTTGATTTGGCCGCTTTTGGTATTTCGTTTCAATTTTTCTTTACATTTAACTTTGATTTTTCTGGGAGCGACAAGTGGTAGCTCTTGAAGCCTCCATGTATTGCCCATATCTTCTCTTATTACTAAAAAAAGTTAAATAAAAATAAAAATAGGCACCACGTGGCCGCATCCCAACGTACCACTTGGCACCACTAACTATCCCCTGCCCAGTCACGCACGCCACATGTGACCAGGCCCAACCCAGTCATGCGCACGCACGTGACTGTCCCTCTCTCCCGTTTCTTGCGGCACAGCTCGCTCTACCTCCGCCTTGCGTGGCCGAACCACCCACCCTCTTCATCCATAGCCTTCGCGTCGCGTACCTCGTTCACTCCTCTCCCCATGCCTTCCTCATCAACCGCACGTACCTCCTCGAACTCCACCTCCTTCACTCGCCCACTCCTCCTCACTCGGCCATAAAAGGGCATCGACCGCCAACTGCTTATTCATCCGTCAGTCGAAAAGAAGAGGGCTCAGCTCTGAGATTCTGCACGTGACAGCTCTGGAGTCCCATTGAGTAACAACGACCTATCTTTAGAGTTCCGGCAAAGGCATCTTCGTCGTTGTAGCTGCGTACGCACTGCTGAGCTCCGCACTGCCGCAACGTCGAGCAACGATCTAGGGCCATTTGAAGACCCATCCTCAGGCACTCCCTCATCTCATCCAGGTAAACTTCCTTCTTCCATCTCTTCCTTATTCTTCCCCCTTCTCCTCTCTGTTCATCTACCTTCTCTCTCTCTCCTTTATTCACTCATCTCCACTCATCAAATTGCAAAACCAACTAAAATTCCACAGATAAATCACCCATGGAGAGCCTAAAAATCCAAGTCAAATAGCTTTTTAAATGAATTATTAGCTAATTCCAATTACGATCTATAGGTGCAGACAAGATATTAGGTGTGGGGACTTAGCTAATTACGTCACAATCAACAAAAACTCCTAAACTAGGGGCTAAATCTGCGTGAATCAAGCAGATAGTAAAATCGGGAAAATGATGAAAAACCGCGCAAAAATGACGAGGCCCCCAAGGGAACAATCCCTCGGGCAATGGACCTCGTGAAGTGTCGAAATTTCCAAGTCCAAGTTATTACAAATAATAAAGTCACTCTCTCTCTCTCACTTCAAATTACATAAATAATTGCAATAAAATAAATAGAGCTAAATCTACAAAAATCTCTAAGTGTCCTTGGTGCAAGGGTAGCAAGCGTAAAGCCGTCTTCACGTGGTTGCGTAAGCACCTAGAGTAGAGCACCTCCCTCGATCTGTGGTACCTCGCACAAAATCAACAAAGAGAGGAGGTTAGATAGCTCAATAAGATATATCAATAAATGAGAGAATGAATGGGACAAAAATATAGACAAATAATCAAAATCAATCACAAAGAAATCCAATCTATATGTTGTTGTTCCCCGACAACGATGCCATTTGATAAATCTTGAAATCAGGCGGTCATGTATTCCATACAAGGCGGGAACACGGTTGATGCGTTGACCGTTCAGAAATCCGGATTTAATCAACAATTAACCCACAAATAATATCAAACAATGGAAATCAAAGTGTGGAGTTAAATTCATTATAACTCTACAAAATATGAGTACAGGGAAAGTAATGTAGAGTGTCGAACACAGGAAGCAAACATGTATATCGGGGAATCAAACTCAAATGCGAATGTGATGTATTTGTCCATACAAGTGCTATTTTTTGTGGGTTTTAATTTTTTGTTTTATTTGATTTATATTCAAATGTTTCTTTGTAGTTTTATATTTATAAATATAATTATAGTAATAATACAAATAATGATAGAGATATATAGATATCTAGATCTACTAAGAGAGAGATATAAATGAAAAAAATAGAGAAAATATTTTTGGATTTTTTTTTAAATAAGTCAAATAAATTCAAAATAAAGATTCTAAAATATTTTGGTGTTTTAATTAATTTTTCAAATGTTTTTAGAAAATATTTTTAGAAAAGAGCAAGTAATAAAATAAAACGGGCAATTCTAAACTTGGAAAAATAAGGCAAATAGGATACTCAAATAAATACTATCAGTAGTTCAAAATGAAGTCCTAAAATTATACCTGTATTTTTCCTAGATAGATAAGATTATATCAAACAAAACAAGACTTTGCTTTTTGGTTTTTGACACTATTTCAATTTTTAGTCATTTTTGCAAGTTTTGAAGTGTTTTTGGATTTTTGGACGCTAGACCTAATATTACTGAATGCCTTTCGGATATGATATACATATAGGTGAGAGAAAGCTTCATTATTGTTTTGATATATTTCTGAGATGTAATGAATATACTAAAAATAAAAGTTAACAAGAAAGTAGAAATGATATTTTCGATTTTTTTGACTACTCAAACAATAGGATAAAAATACAACAAAAATCCCTGACTATAAAACAAATTTAGGGGCACACGAACATATTTTTCGATTTTCAAATAGATAAAAGGTGTGACAGAAAATAAACCAATCACTCAAAATATTGTAGAAATTCTACAGGATACAAACCACAATAGAGTCGATGAAATTTGAATACAAATTCGGCCCCACAAATTTCTACAATCTATCCATAAATGAGCAAGTGATATCAAGTATTGAAAGAGTTATTAACAAAATACGTTAAATTAGTATCCTAAGTTCAAAAATTCACCATTAATAGTTCGTACATTAGAATATTTTGAAATTTGGATAAATGTAGATCTTTAAAGTAGCTTTATAACAAAAACATCTGGCATGAAACGAAGTTCACATGAATGATTTATGAGCATTTAAGTGCAGGGGTACAATTGCAATAGTAAGTACGGAACTACAGTTCAAAATAGAGCTTAAAAAGTTTTTGAAATATCCCAAAAGTGCAAGGGTATGGCCGCAAAACTTGCCACTTATCCACGTGGCATTCAGAGGCTCTTAAAGTGCTGGGGACACACGCACGTAAAATGCTAGAAATAAAGGGGTGTGTGTACAATATTTCTACCCCTTATATGGAGGGCTGCGATTAGAAGGAGAGGGGCAGATCCAATGGTGGTTGCTATTCGCCCCTCCCTTCTTCTTCCTTTTGACAACAAAAACAAGAAGGCTGATCTGAGGGTCGATGGCGTGCGACGCCGTGAAGATGCTTCGATGTACCTACGATTAGAAGAAGGGCTCGAGTATAAAACTCGGTCAAGATGTTAGGTACACAAAAAATGGTGTATGAATGGATTTTCATTCGATTTGGTTAGGGAAGAAGGAGGTGCTCTGGCCACCGTATGTGATCGAAGATGGAGGGGGTTACGTGGGAGAATACACAGAATAACAAAGGATGGCGGCAGTGAGATGTAAGCCGCGTCGAGGAGGATGGATGAAAGTTGAAGATGATGGGTTGTTACACTACAACAAGAAGGAAAACTAAATCTAAAAGTTACCTCTACTAGCCGAGAATCCAGGAAGTCAAACCTTGACGGTGGCGATGGGCGGAGGTGGTGGAGACTGCTCTGAAACAATCTAACCACGCCTCCGAGGAGCGGGGGAACGTGCTATCACCTTGCTCTACCTTGGAGCTCGAATAAGGAGGGCTAGATCTGGTCCAAGAGGGTTCAAAAAACGAATGGGAAGAAGATGGGGTGTTTTGTACATGTGAGGTGGGCGGCTCCAAAGAACGATGGAGATCAAGAGAATCGTTGATGTAATCCTCCAAGCAATCTATGGGCATGTATAAGGGTAAGTAGAGGAGAAAAAGTTATGAAGGAAGCTCAGCTATTGGGTAAAAGGACCGGCCTTGAAAAATCCAAGAAAACGAACAAAAACAAGGCTCTGACAGGAGTGGCAGGGGTTGGTTAGAGAGTTGATGAGGCTACAAGAAGATCGGTGTGTATCCAACGAATCGACAAATCAATCCTCGAGCTAATGCTTGGGTGTGTATGAGGGTACTTTGAGGAGAAAAATTCATGAAGGAATCTTAGTGATTGGGAAAAGGAGGCGGCCTCTAAATATTCGAGAAAATCAGTGAAAACCAATGTTCTGACGCACAACAGAGGCGGATCAGACAACATGATGAACATGTTCCAAGGATCGAAGAAAATAGGACGAATCCATGATCCATTCCCCAAGATATACCCTGGGCGTGCAAGAGGGATATAAGGGGAGAAAAGTCAAGAAGATCGCATCGCGAAACGATGCATGATTCATCCTCCAAAATTCGGTGAAAATGGCCAAAAACACAGTTTTAACACAGTGCAGACTCCTGGTTGGTCCACGTAGACCAACCGGGAAAAGCCTGGAGAAATTAATTCAAATCAATTAAAAATAAAAATCGATTTTATTAATTTTTGGTTATAAAATAAAAAATAGTTATTATTTTATAAAGTATTTTATTATGATTTTTATTGATTTTTTTGACGTATAAAATTACAAATTCCCTTTTAAGGGCTACATAGGTATATTTATCTATATATTTTAATATTTTTTACTTTGTATATTTATTTTATTAATTTGGTTTATTATTTTATAAATTTACAACTTTATTTTGTACACCTAAATAGATTTTTATTTTATTTTTCTTATGTATTTTATACAATTAAGTAAATAGATGTATTATTTACATAGGTATAGTTATAGGTATTTCATCTATGTATTGTATACACGTATTTTATTTTTTTGTTTTCTTTAGTGTTTTATTCCTATTTTAATATAAATATATATTATAAATAATATTTACAAAATTATAAAAACATAAAATTACAAAATAATGAATAATAAATAAAATGAATATTTTAATCGGTGTAAGTATACAACAGGGGTCCAAAACCTAACTTTCAAACCGTAACTCAGAAAAATATGAAACCACCTTCATTAAATAGCTTATTGAAAATTATATACAATTAAAGATGATTTTGATATGTTTCAAATTTTTATTTGAGAGATACAAGTATGGGAAGTTGGGATTTTGGAATCTTATTCAGATCATAAGTTTTTATCTGTATATTATTTTTGTGTGAAATCAATTTCATATTTTTCTACATTTAATTATCTATAACTTTCATGTAGAAAGTTTCTTTATTGGAAGTATAAAAAGTGTAACTAAAAATAGGTCCCAAAAGTGAAGAATAAATGAATAAATAAAAGGGTATTTTTATTGGTTTTTGGCCCTTTTCTCCCCCTACTTTATGCCTTGTCGACCTATTCATCTAGATGCCTAGGTCTCAGGGTTTTGGATCATAAAATATTTTCAATATTTTATTTTTTTTATTTTCTTTTCTTTATTCTATAATTTTGGTATTAAAAACAATATTTTATACAATATTTACACATACATGCATGATTGCTAAAATGCAGGAATTAGGGGTATTTAAACGTATTTATTAGGGTTTTTGAGGCCAAAATGATAGAATAAAGATGATGAAATGGAGGTTCATCATCCCCCTATACTTGCCTTTTCTAGTCCCTAGCAAACACTTATGCAATAAGTGTAGAAAAGAAAAATAAAGAAAAGAAAAAGAAGAAAGATGGATTAAATTTAATTATCAAACTTGTCTTTAGAAAATAAAAGTTTGGTGCTTAAGTCAGACATTTGGAATTATACTGCGGGAGAACCTTAATGAGAACCGGATTTCAAATCCAACTGCCTTCGAGAATCCCAAAACTTTGCTCAAGTCCCCTCAATAGCCAGGATATAATACTTCGATTCATACACAAACCTTTACGACTATGAATCTAACTCATACAATGTAAGTGCTGGTGGTTCTCCCCAAATAAAATGACAAAGAGACGAACTTCTCTAGTATGACAACCCAATGATTTTCCCCAATCCAATAACTCATTCCTTGAGGAGCGCGGTATTCCCTTCTAAGTTCAACTAGCAACCAACTCAAGAGGAGGGGGTGAAGAGAAGAATGGAAGGTAGCCAGTGTAGCTACCTATCCTAGGATGCATGACCAGTGTAGTCAAGTCATCCAGCTGCAGGCTCACATGATTTGATTTTGAAGCTCACGCTTGCTTATTGACTATACAAATATATACACTCCGGCATGCATTTTTATTTTTGTACATGCCTCTCCACTTTTTTGGAGTTTTTGCTTTTTGCATTTTTTTGAAATACTATACAGAACAACATTTGCATAGGGAGTTTTTCCTCTTGAGCCAATAGACTATCCCTCTTTTGAATCTTTATTGCAACCCACACTCTCCTGTCTTCAAAACTCATCATCACCGGACGGGTTGGGGTGCACTTCCCTCCCTAGAGGAGGACAAGTGTTTCCACCTGTGTACATCTCATACCAACAAATCTAACCCCCTCACCACTCCAACTGAGTTGAGACAAGTGAAATGTGCATGTGTCCAAGTTAGGTCATTATCAACAAGAGTCGTGCGTGTGCTCCGAAATACTCTACTTAGGCAGTCAAGAATCCATTGAACCAAGTCTCATGATCCTCAAAGAATTAAGTCAACTAGACCTAAAGTACCTCAATTCCAGTTCCTATAAGGTTCCTGTTAATTAGGTAGATTTGAAGGTCCAACCGAGCTCCAATCTTCGGATTTTACTTAGACTTGTTCAACTATTCAACTAAATCCAAAAAATGCTAATGCTATGCATAAAATATTTTTGTGATGCAATTTTCAAAGATTTTGAACTTTTTATGAATTTTTGAAAAGGATGATGTATATGCATATTTTTTGTATTTTTCAAAAAAAAATTCAAATGTTTTTTGGATTTTAGTTTTGCAAATGTTTTTGGGATTTTTAAAAACGAAAGATTTTGGCTAAAAACTAGGTACGAATATTTACATGGGGATTCATTTTATAGTTACATGAAGTAGATTTTAAGCATTTACAAGGGTAACTGGTCAATTTTATAGGTATATATGTATAAAGAATTTTATAGAGATGTACATATTATATTTGAAAAGGTTTTTTTCAAACAATTTCTGAAAACTGTAGTCCAAAATAATTTTTATAATCATTTTTACAAATATGTACACACATTTGAAAATCATTTTGCAAAGGTTTTCCAAACAATATATATAGATTTTTCAAATATTTTTGCAACCATTTTGGAAATCATTTTTCAAACATTTTTATTTCACACAAAGAAAATAAATTTTACAAAACAAAATGTTTTACAAAGGTTGAAAACATGTAATAACATGTTTTCTAAATAATTTTCAAAAAAATTTCAAAAGGATTTTCAAATTATTTTTCAAACATTTTGCAAAAAAATATTTTCACCTGATTTATTAATCAGTAAATAGAAAAATAATCTGGGGAATAATAACATCTTTTTATTAAGTATTTTTAATGAATTTAATTGTATTAATTAGTCATAATTATTAATAAAATACGAAAGTACGAGTTATGGCTAAAGTATATAGCAATATATACGACCCTCTATACTTAGCTTAAGCTATGGCCTCATAGATCAGAGAGAAAAGAGAATATATAACTCGTAATGAGTATAGAAAAGTCTAAAGAATAAATGATTAAGAAATGAATGAATAAATTAATGAGAAGTCGACCGTCTCCCTATACTTAGGATCAAATAATCCTAAGTATAAGAGACTGTACACAAGGTAGGGAGGGTTGAGGGTGGGAATGAACAGATCAAAGGTGCACACCCCCTATACATAGGACAAAGTACATCAGAAGTATAGAAGACTGATAAAAAGGGCGAAATTTGTCGGAAGAATAGAGAAGAAGATAAGGAAAAGAAGAAAAGAAGAAAACAAGAAAAGAGAACAAACAGATCACAACTCAGTCCGTCACCCCCTATACTTACGGTAAAATACCCTGAGAATAGAAAATAAGAAGAGACAAAAGAGGGGATCATAGAAGACAACAACTCAGTGTGTGCACCCCCCTATACTTAGGACAACTGTATCCTAAGTATAGCAAAATCATAAGATGATGATGGGGTGGCATACATAAAGAAAGAAAGAAAGAATGATATGGACATATGGATCTATACAGAGGTGATCAATGTTGAGGTGCCTCTCAACAAGCGGTAGGTTTACAGCCCTAGCAGGGCGCAAAGGCTAGGATAATGCCGTATCGAGGTTCAGGATAGTATCTGTGAGGCGAATACCATACTGTCGTTGCAGTCTCAATATGAGAATCACAATGAACTCAACAGAGAAAATGATGACACCCAGGTAAATAATCAAGCGGGTGTCTGCTACCGGGTAAAGATATGGGAAGATGAAATCGGGCACCGTTAACACAAAAGAAATCGTTGGCTTAAGATCTTAATGGAGTGAAATGAAAGAGCTGAAGAAGTTGAACGTGGAGAAGGAAGGATCTGTTAGTGAATCCTACATGCCAATCACTGTCTTGAATAGATAATCAAGATCAAGATCACGAAACTCACTAAAAAGACTGATATCCGATGCATATAACGTAGATAAATCAGTGAAATCATCGAATACCTCAAAGATCGGGTCATCCTCGCGAGGGTCGTCGAGGAGAGAAACATCAAACTTGTGATCAGAAATATAAGAAGACTCGGTCTCGTGATCTGACAGATCGGATGCATTCCCAGAAAGTAAAATTGAGTACATAGGGTCCGTGGCATCCTCACGCATATAACCCTCGGTGAGTAATGCCGAATCGTCAGGAAATGGAGGATCAATGTTGTCAAATATAAAGTCCTCCGAAAATATATCGACGTCATCAACTGGGAGGACATAAGGCTCAAATACA
Organism: Ottelia alismoides; assembly: GCA_037367405.1. Lineage (NCBI taxonomy): Eukaryota > Viridiplantae > Streptophyta > Magnoliopsida > Alismatales > Hydrocharitaceae > Ottelia > Ottelia alismoides. The sequence continues at coordinate 504,404 of JAZKJV010003724.1, read as the reverse complement.
TGACTATCTATGTCTTTCAAATCAAAAATCGGTCCCTCCTCCAGCTCTCTCTACTGAGATGGATCAAACCGTATATCTAAATCCGAGATAATCTTCTAAAGAAATGACACTGAATCAACTGAGCATGGACACTGAAATGATTCAAAGGATGGTTGAGATGTGGGCTCTACCTCTATTTCTTGGGCTCCCAACAAATTTAGAATCCAAGAATCGTCTATGTGAAAGAGTGGGATTGGTTCAAAATCTGACTGTAAATCCAATGGGTCCTCAACCAATGTCCGGCTCTGGGAACTCACAGCAGTAGTCAACACATCCATCATATGAAAAGTAGTAGCATCCATATCCTCTGACTCGTGATGTCTGAATCTACATAATGTGTCACACACTCAACATGTGTCATCTCTCCCTCTTGTGTTGTCCCGAATAAATCATCTAGTGTATATGAAATGTCTTAATGTGTTCCCAAGATGGTCTCAAATAAATCTAGATCGGGACGGTGGTGAGAACCACCACACAAGGTAATAACATATGCAATCTGTCCTATGGTCATCCCCCCTCATAGCGATCTCGACTAAGTCAGTAATCGAAAATCCATGATCCGGAAATCGCCTCAAAAGATCAAGTAACCTCAACCACGAATCTCTCAATGGCTCCTGGGGGTCACCTAAAAATCAAGAATGCAAGACCGCATCACATCAGCTCTATGCCGGGGGTAAAATCTCTGCAAAAATAATGATCGTAAATCTCCCCACGTAGCAATATCCCTTCCCAACTCTCTATGCCATCTCAAAGCTCTAGTCTGAAGTGAGAAAGGGAAGGTCATCAACATCAGATCCTCATAAGTGATATCAAGGTATGATTGCGATTCACAAAAATCCTCAAACTCAGATATATGAATATATGGTTCCTCCTGCACTCCTCCTGAAAATTTGGGCAGTAGATTAATGAACTCTAAATCCAAAAATAAGGGGCTCACTGTAGAAGCAGAGTGTGCTTCTTGACTGGTGTAATCATCCATCATCTCAGGGTTAAAGTCATCTAAATCTTGCAACTGCTCCATTTGATCTCCTATGGAATGCACTCTCATCTCAGAAAGGTAATCGCCCAGGTTTTCTATCTGGTCATCTGAACTCTTCGAGCATCACTCACAACATGTCCCGAGAAATAAGATGGGTTGGGAGAGGATGGGAAGTCTGTTGGAGTTCCGACCTCCCAAGAGAGTGGGAGGGAATTATGGGCATGAAACAAAGATACCGCAAAATTCGGCTGAAATGAAGTATGGCCCATCATGAAGAGAAGAAATGAGAATGATGAAGGGAGGGAGGGTGGTATAGAAGAGAGTGAAAGGAAGAGAAGGTGACTACTAATGATAGAAGATAAACGTAACCAATCTCATACCAAAGATATTTAAACACAAAGCAAACCCCTGATTCACCAACACACAATGTGAAGACTGTGAGATCTAGTCTTTTATATTTTCAATTTTATAGTTATGTTATCAAACAAAAGTTGTACAAACACTTAGGAGGCTTGAATGGGATTTGGACACTACTCCTTAGTGAGTACGCGAGCAATTAAAAGCGTAAACAATGAGGGGGTTGCTCTACTAATACAATGGTGAATCAATTATGTTTTTAGAGGTCAAGTTCAATTAGCAGTCCCAATTTTATTTAGTTATCTCTTTTTTTTCATATTTTTCTTAATAAAAGCAATGCCTAACGAATTTTCCAATTTCCTTGGTTATTTTGAGTCCAATAAAATGGGGGAGGAAGTCAGAAAAGTCGATGCGCGATCAAACAGAATAATGCATGCAAAGTTAGAAATGCGTACCTTGCTCCAACACTCTACATGCAGGGTGATCCGCACATAAATTTGAAGACAAGAAATAAACTACCTATATGACGTACGAGGAAACAATCCCTAAATGAACAATTTCTATTGATCGTGAAGAACAAGTAGCTATCACTAGGAAGAGAGACCGGAGTCCGATCTTGGAAGCTGATCGGTGTGCACCACAATGGATCCTGCAAGCGTTGTATACGACCTCTACTGCACATGGTCTCTAATCCAAGTCAAATAGCTTTTTAAATGAATTATTAGCTAAGTCCAATTACGATCAATAGGTGCAGGCAAGATATTAGGTGTGGGGCCTTAGCTAATTACGTCACAATAAACAAAAGAATCCTAAGTCTGGGGCTAAATCTACATGAATCAAGCAGATAATAAAATCGGTAAAATGGCGAAAAACCGTGAAAAACCGACGAGGCCCCCAAGGGAACAGTCCCTCGGGCAATGGACCCCGTGAAGTGTCGAAATTTCCAAGTCCAAGTTATTACAAATAATAGAGTAACTCTCTCTCACTTCAAATTACACAAATAATTGTAATAAAATAAATAGAGCTAAATCTACAAAAATCTCTAAGTGCCCTTGGTGCAAGGGTAGCAAGCGTGAAGCCAGCTTCACGTGGGTGCATAAGCGCCTAGAGTAGAGTGTCTCTCTCGATTCGCGGTACCTCGCATAAAGTCAACAAAGAGAGAAGGTTAGATAGCTCAACAAGATATATCAATAATTGAGAGAATGAATGGGACAAAAAATATAGACAAATAATCACAATCAATCACAAAGAAATCCGATATATACGCTGTTGTTCCCCGACGACGACGCCATTTGATAAACCCTGAAATTAGGCGGTCGTGTATTCCACACAAGGCGGGAACACGGTCGATGCGTTGACCGCTCAGAAATCCAGATTTAATCAACAATTAACCCACAAATAATATCAAACAATGGAAATCAAAGTGTGGAGTTAAAATTTATTATAACTCTACAAAATATGTCTATAGGGCAAGTAATGTAGAGTGTCGAACACATGAAGCAAACAGGTAGATCGGGGCAATCAAGCTCAAATGCGAATGTGATGTATTTGTCTATACAAGTGCTATTTTTTATGGGTTTTTAATTTTTATTTGATTTTTAAATATTCAAATGTTTTTGTAGTTTTATATTTATAAATAAAATTATAGTAATAATTATACAAATAATAATGACAGAGTAATGTAGATATCTAGATCTACTAAGAGAGAGATATAAATGAAAGAAATAGAGAAAATATTTTTGGATTTTTTTAAAATTAGTCAAATAAATTCAAAATAAAGATTCTAAAATATTTTTGGTGTTTTAATTAATTTTGCAAATGTTTTTAGATTTTTTTAGAAAAGAGCAAGTAATAAAATAAAATAGGCAATTCTAAACTTGAAAAAATAAGGCAAATATGACACTTAAAAATACAACCAATAGTTCAAAGTGAAGTCCTAAAATTATACCTATATTTTTCCGAGACAGAGAATATTATATTAAAGAAAACAAGCCTTTGTTTTTAGGTTTTTGACACTATTTCAATTTTAAGTGATTTTTGCAATTTTGAAGTGTTTTTGGGTTTTTGGACACTAGGCCTAATATTACTTAATGCCTATCGGATATTATATAAATATAGATGAGAGAAAGCTCCAGTATTTTTTGGTATTTTTCTGAGATGTAATGAATATAGTAAAATAAAAGACAACAGGAAAGTATAAATGATATTTTTGATTTTTTGACTATTCAAACAATAGGATAAAAATAAACAAAAATCCTTGACTATAGAACAAACTTAGGGGCACAGAGACATATTTTTAGATTTTCAAATAGATAAAAAGAGTTCCATAAATAAATCAATCGCTCAAAATATTGTAGAAATTCTACAGGGCACAAACCACAATATCTTTCGATGAAATATGAATACAAATTCAGCCCCACTAATTTCTACAACATATCCAGAAATTAGCAAGTGATATAAAGTATTGAAAGAGTTATTAACAAAATACACCAAATCAGTATCCTGAGTTCAAAAATTCACCATTATTAGTTCGTACATCAGAATATTTTAAAATTTGGGTACAATGTAGATCTTTAAAGAAGCCTTCTAATAGAAAACATCTCGCATTAACAGAGTTCAGATGAATGATTTATGTGCATTTAAGTGCAGGGGTACAACTGCAACAGTAAGTACGAAACTGCAGTTCAAAATAGAGCTCAAAAAGTTTCTGAAATATCCCAAAAGCGCAGGGGTATGGCCGCAAAACTTGCCACTTATCCACGTGCCATTCAGAGGCTCTTGGAGGGCTGGGGACACATACGTAAAATGCCAGAAGTAAAGGGGTGCGTGTACAAGATTTCTTCCCCTTGGATGGAGGGCTGCGATTAGAAGGAGAGGGGCTCCAATGGTGGCTGCTATCCGCTCCTCCCTTCTTCTTCCTTTGGACTGCAAAAACAAGAAGGCCGATCCGAGGGCCAATGGCACATGACGACGTGAAGATGCTTCGATGTACCTGCGATTAGAAGAAGGTCTCGAGTATAAAACTCGGCCAAGATGTTAGGTACACAAAAAACGAGGTATGAATGGATTTTCCTTCGATTTGGTGTAGGAAGAAGGAGGTGCTCCGACCACCGTATGTGATCGAAAATGATGGGGGTTGCATGGGAGAATATGCAGAATAGCGGAGGATGGCGATGGTGAGATGTGAGCCGCGTTGAGGAGGATGAATGAAAGTTGAAGAAGATGGGTTGTTACACTACAACAAGAAGAAAAACTAAATCTAAAAGTTACCTCTACCGGTCGGGAAGCCAGGAAGGTGGAACCTTGACGGCGGCGACGGGCGGAGGTGGTGGAGACCGCTCTGAAACAACCTAACCACGTCTCCGAGGAGCGGGGGAACGTGCTGTCACCTTGCTCTACCTTGGTGCTCAAAGAAGGAGGGCTAGATCTGGTCCAAGAGGTTCAAAAAATGAATGGGAAGAAGATGGGGTGTTTTGTACATGTGAGGTGGGCGGTTCCAAAGAACGATGGAGATCAAGAGAATCGTTGATCCAATCCTCCAAGCAATCTATGGGCGTGTATGAGGGTACATCGAGGAGAAAAAGTCAAGAAGGAAGCTCAGCTATTGGGTGAAAGGATCAATTAAAAATAGATATCGATTTTATTAATTTTTTATAAGATAAAAATATTTATTATTTTATAAAGTAATTTATTATGATTTTTATTGATTTTATCGAGGTATAAAATTACAAGTTCCCTTTTAAGGGCTACATAGGTTGATTTATCTATATATTTTAATATTTTTTTACTTTGTATATTTAATTTTATTAATTTGGTTTATTATTTTATAAATTGACAACTTAATTTCATACCCTTAAATATATTTTTATTTTATTTTCTGATGTATTTTATACAATTAAATAAATAGATGTATTATTTACATAGGTATAGTTATAGGTATTTCATCTATGTATTGTATACACGTATTTTTTTGTGTTTTCTTTAGTGTTTTATTCTTGTTTTAATATGAACATATATTATAAATAATATTTACAAAATTATAAAACATAAATTTACAAAAATAATGAATAATAAATAAAATGAATATTTTAATCGGTATAAGTATACAATAGAGGTCCAAAACCTAACTTTCAAACCATAACTCAGAAAAATATGAAACCACCTTCATTAAATAGATTATTGAAAATTATTTACATTTAAATTGATACGTTTCGAGCTTTTATTCGAGAGATACAGGTCTGGGAAGTTGATATTTTGGAATCTTATTCAGATCATAGCTTTTTATCTATATATTATTTTTGTGTGAAATCAATTTTGTATTTTTCTATATTTAATTATCTATAACTTTTCATGTACACAATTTCTCTATTTGAAGTATAAAAAGTGGAACTAAAAATAGGTCCCAAAAATGAAGAATAAATGGATAAATAAAAGGGTATTTTTATTGGGTTTTGGCCCTTATCTCCCCCAACTTTATGCCTTGTCGACCTATTCATCTAGATGCCTAGGTCTCGGGGTTTCAGGTCATAAAATATTGCAATATTTTATTATTTTTATTTTATTTTCTTTATTATATAATTTTGGTATTAAAAACAATATTTTATACAATATTTACACATACATGCATGATTGCTAAAATGCAGGAATTAGGGGTATTTACATGTATTTACTAGGGTTTTGAGGCCAAAATGATAGAATGAAGATGATGAAATGGAGGTTCATCACATACGTAGACCACCAAACCCGTGAGCACAACTGCCGTTCTGCTCCTTCCTCGGCCATGTGTCGGCCAAGGCATCGTCCACCTCACAGCTCAACATTCATGCACGACCCATCACTCCAGCCACTTCTTTGCAGCTTTGCCTTCTCCGCCTAGAGCTCCATGGCTGAAGCCCGCCTCCAGAATCGAGCTACGCCGACAACGACACCACCCTCGCTTGCCATCAGTTCACCACCTACCTCCTCTAGGCTCTGCCCCCTTGCGCTCTTGGCTGGGTATGCATCCAACACCCCTGTGATTCTCCTTCCACGCACCAGGCAGCTGTCTCCATCAGCTACCCTACGTATGTGAAGCAGTTTAGCCACCACCGTACTTCTTCTTCCAACAATAGGCCGCAACTCTTCCATGCACACACCCTCCACGTGCGGTCCACCTCAGAATCCACCCACCTACCGCGAGGTCTCCACTCCAGTCACTCTACCAGGGCTGGCCGCCATCCCTCTGGCCACTTGCCTCCTCCAGTCTGCCTGAGCACCGACCTATAGTGCACCGCCCACACCGAGTGCGAGTGCACGAGGACCTCCGCCACCCCTCACTGCGGGAGAGCGTCGACCACCTGGCCCAACGAGGGCATGCCTACCAATCCTTGTTTTTTTCCTCCTCACGTGCAAAACACGTCGGGTGGGAAATTTGCAAGAACCCCCTTGCTTGATTCAACTGCTATGATCTCTTCAAGCAAGTAGGTGCTTTGCATGTGCCCTGGTGGAGTATTTACATAGTGGCCCCGAACATTCAGCTTTTACACCTAAATCCCCACTAGCTAAAGGTATGTGCCTTGCACACGCCTGGTGGAGAAACTGCATAAAACCCCATCTGGGTTTAGGTAATTGCATCCGTGTCTAGTCTGCATTTTTATTTTTTTATTTTTGTTTTGCATTCATACCCCTATCTTTGCATATTTATTTGAGCATCAATTTATCATTCCTAAAATTGCATATTGTAGATCTTTTTAGACTTTATCATTGTGAATGCTTGTTATATTTTTGTGAGCTTCAAATTATTTAATATAATTCTTTTAGTGGAAAATAGCATATTTTCACATAAATTGATTGTTGATCCAAAAATCACCAAAAAGTCACGATAGGCCTAGTTTAAGTAGTTCTACATTGTGCCCAAAAATCACATTATTTGCATGCATATCTAGGTCGTAATAAATTAAATGGTGATTGACGTAATTTATTTCTAATTAATTCCTCACTTAATATTTTTAGAAATAAAAAATTGTTCTGGATGTCTCTACTTAGACCTATCTAGGATAATTTAGTTTTTGAAAAATATTGATGTTTGGTATTTATTAAAATTAAAACTGCGTAAATCACCCTGCATTCATAATTAATAATATAGAGTCAAAAATTCCAAAAAAATGCAGTAGGTTAATTTCATTACATTTAACATTTAGGCCAAGTTTCATAATTTTTGGACTTAATTTGGCTATACTTCACATTTTTAACTCTCGAATTTGGCGTGAATTACATCGCATTGCTTAAAAAATACCACAAAAATATTCTTCTAAAAACCTAATATCAGAATTGACTTCAAATTAAACTAAGGAAAAGTTATCTCCCTGAGTTTGACCTTGTCCTTGCCTAAGTAAAAGAATTGTTGCTTATGTTTAATTGACTATTAATCAAAGTGGTTTTGATAAGTCTGATTTTACCTAACTACAACGAACACACATTAAATTTAATCGTTAATCCGATTAAATTAAGAAGGGTAATTTCAGGTTTTTCAACTTCCCGCCACCTCCATCTTTTTTACAGCTTCTTCTTCAACCTGTCTACTGATGAATACAAAATCCGCCTCTTTAAGAATCAATAATTGTAGTATAGGAGGCCAAAAACAATTCAACAAAAACCACAAACTTTTGAATATTGTGGAGTATTTATACTTGGCAAGTCTACCAAGGTCGAACACAAGGACATGAGCTACTCTATCCACTTATCGAATTCCGGTCAATTAAGAGCAAGTGTGAACAATTTTTAATTCTAAGGTCTTCATGCAGATGCAGATGCATTATACGAGTTAAAATGCAATAAAGTAATGCATGCAATTTTTAGTTGATTTTCATGCAATTATTGGATGATGCATGAAATAATGCAAGTCTACATGAAAAAGTGATGTATGCAACCGTCTGTACAATGATACCCTAAAAGATCAATAAATTAAGCAACAAATGATGAATTGAAATCATAGTCATTTTGGGCACAGAAATATAAGCAAACATCTATTCAGGACACACATATCTAGATCAAGAATATCATCTAACATTAAAAATTCTTCATATTAAAATGGTGTCAGATGAAAAAAATTAAATGTGCCACAACACAGATGGTGAAAGAATGATCAAAACGACACTAAAATTATGCAATTCGGACCTACGATGCTTAAGTTATGAAGAAAACAATGCAGGGGCATAATTGTAGTAAAAATGCAAGATATAAAAAGATAAATATTACAAATAGGTCCCTGAAGGGACCTAAATGCAATTTCCAAAAACCGCCTAGGCCCCATTATAATTTTTCCATATACGTGGGGCATTTTTGTATTATGCAAACTTACGAGGGCCTCCTTGTAAAATGCCCAGGCATACAAGTAAGGAACGTGCTTGGGGACCAAAGTATAAATACCAAAACTTCCAGAGTCTTTCATGCAAATTACCCAAGCCCTCACGCGGGGTACACGTGAGGGGCCTAGGCTCAGGAGGCGTCACTGGTTCGGGACACGTGGCATCATAGGGAGGCTCCGAGCGAGGTTTGGTGGACCTGAGCCTATATGTGCGACAGGAGGCTTGGAGCACCACGTGTCTTCATCTTGGCTGTCTGATCCATATGATCGGACAACATCTACTTTTTGTCCTCCGTCGTGGGTCTACTAGAGGAGGCGGGGATCGGGCGTACCCTCTATGGCTTCTCCGTTCTCCAACAGCTCGCCTGGAGGTCAGGGAAGTTCATTGGATGGATGGTAGAGGTCCTGGAAGAGTGGCGAGGCTCTGGTGCTGATTAGAGCTTGAGTTCGACAAAGCCTCGCTAGAGAAGATCAGCTCAAAGGAGCTCTGATGCAAGCTCCAGCCATTGAGGTTCCTGCATGCGTTAGATAATAACCGAAGCGTACGAGTTTGCAAGGTGAGTGAATAGTGAGGGAATGGGGGCCGTGGGGTATCGGGAGGTGGTGGCCCAATTGCTTCTTCTCCGACGAAGTGGAGAAGAAGGGGGGTCGGAGCAGGGGATCTTCTGGAGAAGAGAAGGGTGGTCGGTGAGGATGAGGGTGATGTGGCAGAGGTATTTGGATGGTCTGTGGCCGATGAAAGTGGGTGAGTGCCAGAAAAATTATGAGAAATAAAGGAAAAATAAAGGGGAAGGGGACCTCATCGGAGAGAGGAACCCAGTGGAGGAGGGGCTTATGCTGGGCTTCGAGAAAGCCCGGGGTCGTTCCCCGATCTATTCAACCATTCCAGAGAGTTCAGCTAACACCGAAGATGGTGGAGCTTTCATGGCAGATGCCATGGATCACACCTGGGGCAAGGGCTGTTGATGCCTCGACATCGGACCTCTTCGCTGGCACCAGAGGGCCAAAGGCTGGGCTAAAGCCCCTTGGAGTGGTGGATGTGGTGGAGGTCCATTACATGATGGATGGAGGAGTTTTAACGACTAGGGGAGTGATTGAGAAGTAAAGACGGGGGTGATGAAGGTGGCGTGAGGAAGGCGGAGGATAGGGCTTCACGGAGAAGCATTTTGATGTGGAGGGGGTGGCTTGTGGTGCCTTCTAAATTGGAAGGGGACGGTGCATCGGAGAGGGTAACGACGGGGCTTGAGGTAGGGGAAGAAGCCCTAGATGTTGGATTTCGAGATCCAACGGCCATGATTAAGGAGGAGTTGAGCGGTTTGGATCAGATCTGGTATCTGATCGAGCGGATGAGATGTAGACATGGATGAGTGGATTATATGGAGTTAGGATTTAATCCAACGACGAGGGGTGAAGGGGTGATGTGGAGATATGCTAGTCGTAGGATGTTAAGGGGATCATAGGGTTGTGATTTAGGCGGATGCGGGTGGTTGAGATCTGATCAGGGAAAGGATCAGATGGTGGAAGATGGACCGGTGATGGATGGTTGAGATGGGGGCGGGAAGGAGCAGTTCCGATAGCCCAGGAGAGCGTCGGGTGGCGGAAGGAGGACGAGCCATGTGGGCGGCCCAGAAGGTGCCATGTGGCCCAATCAGGAAATTAGAAAAAGCAAAAATAAAGATAAATACAAAAGAAATAGTTAAGGGCAAAATTAGGAAAAAGTCAAAACTTAATTGTTCGCCTCGATGAGATCTACAAGTTTCATGTTGAACGAAAAGCCAAAAAAGTTCATTTATACAAAAAGTATTTTTAAGGGGTTAAAAACACCGATTTTCTGTTTTTGAGTTGTTTTTGTATTTTTTAGTTCTTTTAAGGGTTAGAGAATTATAGATAATTGATTCACCTAATTTTTAGGGGTTTTTGATGAGAAAATAATTACAAGGTAAATAATAGTAATTAAATACAATTAATTATGGGTTAATTACACACAATATAATAAAGTATAAAAAGGAGGAATTATTGGTGAATTCTATTGGATTGATTAAGCCAGGGGTTTAATTATTGACTATTAGCATGATGAATTTGAGATTCATCATCTACCAACCATGAAGCCCTACATCGGGAAGCCCTCACTTCCACTCTGCCTCAGTGGCATCTCCATTGTCGGCTACATTACAACATCACTTCTTGGCCCTCACACTTCACCACCACTTTCGACACCCGACACAGTGATTTTACCTTGCGGACCAGTGTTACCTTGACACCATCCGCTCCTTTGCTCCCCACCAAGCTCGCATCAAACTAGCCCCTCAACCTCGATCCTTGGGTATGTGTCGCCTGAGGTCCGTGTTTTTTCTGACCATCGGAGCACTGATACATCCACCATTTTTCTTGTACACCCTCGCTACCACCACTGACCGCTGTTACCCTCAAACTGCTCAGCCCCTATGCTTAACCGTTGTTAGATCAGGGGCTCGTCCGAAATCCAATGGCCATTAAGCCACAACGTGGAAGACCCAAGCATCGACCCATGCCTCGAGGTTCTGGTGAGCCAAGCCTCCCTAGCACTCACGCGCTGCCTCGGGAGGTGTCATCCCTCAACCCCATGCCTGATCCTTAGATCTGTGCTCGGGCCTCCATAGACACACACAAAGCATGTGCAGGCATAAATTGCACACCTACCCCCATCAGTCCAGCAAATTATAATCGGGTTCTCGCTGACTATTAGCACACGTCCTGTATGTTCCTACATGGAGAATTTGCATAAAAGCCCTGATGATTTTTGCTCATTACATATATACCTCTAGAGACTATTTTGTTTAAAAAACTTTATTTTTATTGCAATTTAGACCCGAGAACTTTATTCTATCATATGTTTCTCATATTTTATCTAATTTTAACGCATAATATGTCATTTTAATCTTATTTTGTGCACTATCATTTTACTTATGATGTGAACAGATCAAACCTTGGTTTAAATTGCATATTATTTAAGGAATCTTCTAATCATGCATGCTTAATTTTGACTTATTGGTGTTGTTTTTTCTTGAGAAAAAAATTATTTCATCTGCATGGACTCAATTGAGAAGATTTACTCGTGATTATTGTTGATTATCTTTGAGGAATTAATCTTTGCTACAAAAAGTATGGTTCTGATTCAATTTAGTTTGATCATTCTTGATGAATAATGAGTGAGACTCTAGCCTATTATATTGGAGTCTTAACAGGTAAATACCTCTTTTGATGCATTCATGGGAATTGGGATTAATTGGGTGATAATTGCACAGTTTAGAAGGTGATTTATGATATTTTTCTGTAGGGATTATGGAGATCTAAATTTCAATTTAAGATGAGGGTATTGATTATAGAATTTGAACTCCCGACGTGCAGCTTGGATTTAATTTGAATACATTTCTTGGATTTGTTTCTTTTTGGTCTATGATTTCTTTTGAGGACTAATTGATCACTTTAATTAAGGATTAAAAACAGACACAATCACATGCTTCATTGTTTCCTCTGTTTATTTTGCTTGCATTGCATTGCATTTCTTTTATTTTGTTTTTATTTTATTTTCTGAATCGAAATTTTTGTCACAATTAGTTAATTATTTAAATAAATTTAGAACCATACAACTAGAAATATATTGTTCCCTATGATCGACCTTGGTACACTTACCAAGTAAAAAAAATATTCCACAATGTTCACAATTTGTTATTTTTATTGATATGATTTCTGCCTCCTATGCTGCAATTACTATTTTTTGAAGAGGTGGGTTTCCAGTTCATCAAATGGTGCCGTTGTCGGGGACGATGAATTTTTAGGGTTTTAGATCAATTTTTTGATTAACTCTTGTGATTGTTATTTCTATGTCTATTTTCTTTCATTTTTGTTTTATTTTCTGCATTTCTCTCTATCATATACTAAATACATTTTCTCTCTTTGTAGATAACTAGCTTGGAGCATTTTTGGACAAAATTTAAGGATCTTCAGAGAAGATTGTTTGAATTTTTATCTTATGAGAGAGTAATTAGATTTGGTTTACTTTTCTGCATTAATTTTAGGGTCTCTTTGAACCTTCAAACTTGTAAATGAACTGGATTGAACTGTAGGGGCACTCGGGCCTGTTTTGACCCATGTTTTGTGGTCGAGGACCTAAGTGTGTTGTTTCATAGATCTAGGACCTGCACTCAATGTAGAATAATATATATTTGCATGTTCTCGGTTTTAACTTTAGGACATCCATCGAAAAAATTATACGCATTTTAGATCGTTCAACTTAGCCAAATTTTAAATCAATTCTTCACAGCTAATAGAACTATCTTCTTAGGAGTGTTTTCATCAGTTGCATTCATTTAGAGTAAATTCAATTATGTTATGCATCCCACATGAAGAATGCTGGGAAGCACCGTCAGTCCTCTAACTGAGCATACATCATTGTTTTCATCATGCATTTGTTTTTTTCAATTACTCCCTCTATTTTCTCATTTAAGTTAAAAAGAAATTGTGACTGATTGGTAGATGGATATTTTTGTGCTCATTAAGACCCTCAGTGACAACCTAAATTAAAATTGGGACTGTTAACAAGGACGATTAAAACAAGTGGAATAAAATAAACCCTTGTTTTGGTAGAATAATACCCATCATTGGATACAGGTACTCTCCAGACTGAGCGAGGCATGCCATACTTAAGGATTAGAGCCCAAATCCTTGGGTGTTTGCTTGGAATATTAGGTTGTAAGAGACCTTACTCGAGGGTGTGGAGCAGAGAGCTACCTATTAGCACTAGCACAGAGTAGGAACTCCCCACAAGTTTTGTTGGGTTTTCCGAAGTATTGCTAAAGCTATCTTGCTAGTGAATGTTCCCCCTCTAGCGTTTACTTCTCGGAGACCATGGTGGAATGGTACTATCTTATTGGGACTTCGTCAAAGGTCATCATCTCGTGCACACTTGAGTCTGGCAGGTGACAACTTTGGTATTACAAATATTCATCCTCATGTGAAACAAGGATCTCATTATTAGCCATGTGATCATGATGCGAACCATTCCTACAATAAATATTATTGTAATCATTCTTATATCAATAAAAGTTATTAATTTGTTTTTACTTTATTTCTGAGATTAAATGAATGAATGAACTATGGGGTCTCTCGGTACAATTAGGGTTATGTACCATGGCATCTTGATAATCAAACAGCTCTTGATTCAATGGTTGAATCATATAGGTTGGTGATGGGATAATATCTAAAGAATTAGATTGAGGACTCATCAAGCACCGTCAAATAATTATTAAGAGATAATCTCCATCTTGAGAAGGAGATGGAAATCCTTCTCTAGGTATGATATATATTTTTGGAAAGCATATGATCGATACCAACTCCCAATGACCTTAATGATAAAATCCTAAAGAAGATAGTCTAAAAGAGATCTAAAACTTCAGGTTTATTCTAGGTCTTTAGGTATGCATGATGTACATATATTAAGAATACTCAAGGGTGATGCGATAAAAAACGATTGTATAACCATAAAGCTTCTATTCCAAGGGAGTGATGAAACAATTTGGATTTTAGTGACTCCTCTCAGTAGAGAGGTACTCTAATCTAAATCCAATGGTTGGACATTGATCTGGATATAATTCATATGCAATGGGAATATTAGATTTATGAATTTGAATTAATCTGACATCTATGAGAGGTCCTCGAGATCAGGATTTGAGATACGATCTCAGTATCCATGTCACTATACATGGAACGTACAATCACCATGTCCTTTTCTCCAAATATCCATAGAGAAAGCACAATATTCTTTAAAGAGTTCAAGAATAATTCCATTGATGAATGATGTATCTGAGCACTGAGAAATTGATAACTAAATGTGATTTAATTATCATGAATAATGTGAATATGATTCATATTATTTAGATGCATGAGAATGATGATCCAAGATTATTAAATATGATTTAATTATCAAGGATATGAATAATGTGGATAGCACTATCCATATTGTTTATATATTATAAATTTGGTTTATAATACATTTGAGAGAACTAATTGTAAATAGTATTTACGTTTCATATTAGATAATTAATTGAAAAATACAATTTATTGTATTTTAGATATATGAATATTATTCATATTTTTTCAATGGCATGATTGAGAGATTCACAAATTAATTTGGAATTACTCTTGTGAGTATATTTGCAATAAAAGTTGTTGCAAATATATAGAAGATAATGTGATATATTAAATATCACATAAACTAAGAGGATGTGCGACTTTCCATATATAGAGGGTGGATTACTACCCTTGACTTAATCAATAATGTTTATCCCCCCTATATTTAGAAAGTGTCTCATTTTTCATACTCTTATCCATATTGATTAAATTAAATTATGTTGATGATAGATAAATAAATATAATTTATGTAATTTAATTGTTTCTACACTTTTAAACAACAAGGATTATGGCCATTGATTAAAAACATAAATCAATCTAACCAATGATTTGGTGTTGCACATGGATTGTGATCCAAGGACTCCTAAAATATTATAAAAGAAGAGACAACCATAGATCTTCTTTTACAACACTTTGTCAGTCTCTCTCTCATTCTCACTCCCCAACTCTTTCTCTTTCTCTCTCTCAAGTGTGGCCATTGACCCCTTGTGCTAGAGAGAATCGATGTCGTTGCTACGCGATCGTGCAACCACTTCGACCGTTCGCGAATCTCCATCTTCTTCGATGCTCCTTGCTCATGAAGAAGACGTATGATTTCATGAGACAAAATATGGAGATTTGAGACTTGGATATTCATCTTGGATCGTGAGAATATTGCATCTCATCAATGCGTTCCAAGCGTCTCTTTTGTCGGGTCAGACTTGAGACAAGCAATCTCTTCGCTTAAAGACTTTGATCGTAACCACACTTCAAGAGGTATTCCTTTATCATGTTTGTGGATTGATGAAACAATTCAAGAAGTTTTCTCGAATCATGTGATTTCACCTCTTTAAATTTTTTAAAATTCGCTGCCTTGAGCAACTAGTACGACTAGTTGCTCTTCATCGCATTGGGTCGATCATCACACTTCCATGATACGCTTAAGGATTTCTTCCCATAGCCTTCATTCGTGTGGAAAATCTTATAGGAGGATTAGTCGATCCTAGACTAACCCTCTCTTTAATTCTCCCCCTATCAAGGAAACTTTTATCTTCGGTAACACCTTTAAACATTCATCACTCTTTATTCTTTTATTTTAGCTACAAAACCTTTGCCAAACACTTGTAGATACTTGTAAATATCAATAATTAGCAATAGCATGCATTGTGTAAAAATAAAGAATTAGCATATTTTTGTGCATAAATAAAAGAATAAAGAAACAAAAGAAAAAGAGGGAGATATTTAGAATAAATATTGAGCGACCTAATCCCGAGGGAGGGCTCAGCATGGGCCTAACCGCTTAAAAACCAAAGTAGAGAGAGATAAGGAAGCTCATGTGTGCATATACTTGTAATTAAATAAAAATATATATTTTCCTCTAAAAATAAAAATAAAAATGGGTTTGTATTTATATGTATATATTTGTAAATATTAACTTAAAATAAAAATGGAAAAATTAAAAAGAAAATAAAAATTCCTTCATCATTATAGATACACCATGTACATAGAACCACTCTTCTATTTATTTATCCCTATAAATAAATACATAAAAATCCCATAAAAATTGTATATATATTCTACATTCCATGGTGTAAATAAATAAAATAAAATTCATAAAAACAAAAATTAAATAAAAAGAACAAAAATAAAAATCAAAATAACCATTCTATATATACCATGTACATACTTATATATATCTATTTATTTAACCCTTGTAAATAATTAATAAAAATACCAAAATATTCCAAATTTTATTCTATAAATAAATAAAATATAAAATTGGAATAAAAATATACAAAAATAAATAATTAAAAATCAAAATTAAAAATACAGTATTATATATACCTATGTATATAATACTGTAATGTAAATACCTAATTTTTATTTCAAAAAAATCACAAAAAAATAATTTAAAATAAAATAAACATTTTTCATATTTTAACTTTTTCCTAATTCGGCCATTTGCTTTTTAAAATTATATTTCCAAATCTTTTCTGACGTGGCCGCTTCCCATTTGTCCACGGGGGATGTTGACCCCTCGATCAACTCCCCCCTGGACCACAGCCCGCGGATCAAGTGCACCCGACCCAATTTCTCGATATTTTCGCCACTCGATCCGACACCCAAATCCACAAACCCCAGGCTCCTTATCTTCCTTGCAGATCCGACACCTTCGCCCAGGGTGGGTTATCGGGGTTCGAGCTCCGAGTGTCTCGCCCGATCATCTTCAAGTCGGACCCCTAACCATATATAACATCTGCTCCGCCGCACGATTCTCTCATCTTTGGCTCCGCATTCTCCTTCCCAGGACCTCCACCACCTTCGCCTGAGTGACAGCAAGCGACCGGTGGCGTCGCAGCGAGGAGAGAGTGACCTGACCATCGATCCGGCGACCTAGCGCCGCCGTGCACCGCCCAGGAGTGGTGCTCGAGCCTCGGGCATCGACGGTCCTCGAGGCAAGGACCCAGATCTTCAGCAGCTCGCCCACAGTCGACTCCGATCATCTGGTAAGCCTAGTTTCCCCTATCTTTCTTCAATTTCCATTTACGCCCAAATCAGCCATTCACCGTCGACCCTCGATTTCGACCATACCCATCACTATCTCGATCATCAGAACCGACCATCACCTTCGCCTCACTTCCCCGCACGTTCTTCGCCCCTTCATTCAACCCAGTTCGCCACGGAACTGGGAGTCGAGCTCCTTCGCCGTCGCATCGCCGGAGCTCCATCGTCCCGACGCACCGTTCACTCCCCTCACCTCTAAAAGGGTCGAGGCATTTCGCCCTCGACCCAGGAGGCTTTCTGTGTCGCTTTGCAGGTCAGAGGAGGACCATCTGAGGTCCCCCCATATTCAACACAGGAGCTTCAGCTCCGCCGCTGTTGCCTGGGCTCCTCGGAGCTCCTTGGCGCCATCAAAGGGGTTCTTCAGACGCGAGAGGCTCCGACGATTCTCTTCCGATCATCAGTAGCCCCCGAGGAGGTCCACCGTGCGCGTACCGGGCCGGCAAAGTTCGCCGGCCACCTGTTCCTCTAGGTGCCTCCCCAGCCATCCATCCAGCCTCGCCGCTCCAGATGCGATCTCGACCCTTGGTTTGAGGAGCAACAACACATGTTCGATCACCAGAGCAGGATCTGGACCGTCAAATCAGCGAGGGTTAGCCACAACACATAGTAGATGTCCGATTCGCTACGTGGCACTGCCTCCACCGTCCGATCAGAGCTGAGGTCCTTCGGTTACCCACGTCGCACCACAGCCGTCAGATCCTCCACGTGGGAGGTCCTCAGTCGTTCGATCCGCACCGAGGGTTCTTCGTTGAGGTGCCACCGCTCCAGATCGTTTGATCATCCACGTGGCGGCATCACAGCCCTCCGATAATAAATAGGGGTAATTGCTCTTAGGCCCCTTCAGTCTTTAAATTTAGCATTTAGTCCTGTAAATATTTTATAGTGTTCATTTTATTTTGGTACATTTGCATAGTGGACCTGGTAGTTTATTTGAATTGCATTTCTACCCCTGTACGTTGTGGGACACGTGCTTCGTCATGTGCATTTTGGGAGAATTTGCATGTATGGGCCTATAGGTTATGGGTGTTCATGAATGAAATATCTTTTTAGTTATTTGCATATATACCCCAGTGAGTGTTTTATTTCCACATGTGCCGAATTTCCTGGGTTAATTGCAAATAGTTCCCTGGGCTTTTAGCACCTGTTGCTAAAAAGCCCTCGGAACTATTTTATTTACATATAGGTCCCTGAGTGCCCAGTTCACGTGCCTCACGCGTGCATTCGTGGGGTTTTTGCACCAGGGTCCCCTGCAGTTTTGTTTTTGTTACTTTTAGGCCCCTGAAAGATATTTTTATTGCAATCAGGTCCCCGTGACTGTGGGCTCTTGTTTGCTTTAAATAAAATATCGAATTATATCCAATTTAAGTGAAAATTTGACACATGGCTCCTACCACGGTGTGGAATTTTCACTATTTTTTGGGAAATTTTTGGAGCCCTTTCATTATTTTAAAAAATTCAAAAACCTCTCTTTTTCTATCTGTCCAGATATAAAAATCACAAAAAATAGTAAAACCTTCTCAAAAATTCTAAAAAATTCGTATTTTGTGTGTTTTGCCGTGCTTGATTTTCTGACCAATTTTGGTCGTTTTTGGATTTATAGAAAATATAAAAATTGAAAATCATTAGAAAAATAAAAAATTAATAAATCTTTTTCCTGATTATTTTTTGTTGTTCATACTTTATAGGAAAAATACCTTCCGGGTTTGTTAGGGCCATTTTACATTTTATTTTGGCCCTTGAAACCTGACTGGACATTGTTCTTCTGTTTTTGTCTTGTTTCATTTTTATAAAATTCCATAAAAATCAGAAAATTATCAAAATTCACTAAAAACAGTAAAACAATATAAAAATTCTAAAAATATTTTTGTTTGATTTTTTGAGCATTTTAGAGTAATTAAATAATTGTTGAAAGTTGCTTGTTTAGTTGTTTTCTCATTTTCTTTATAATTAAAAATTCCAAAAAAATATAAAAAATATTAAAAATCCACCAAAAATCCTTTGTTTTTATTTTTCTGTATTTTGGACTGCTTAGTAGGCCACAAGGCCATCTCGTGCTCCTCGAGTTCGACCCTGGGTGCTATACCAGGTTAATCCAATAGCGAGACCGCTAGTTTGAGTTTTCATCGATTTGTATCCTTCTTTGGCGGTCCAAATTTTTCTTGATTAAGCTCTGAGTCCCGAGAGACTGAGGTCACAACGACCTTAGTGATTTATACTTTACCTTAGTTGTTCGGGCGGCTCATCAGAATGGCACCGTTGCCGGGGAGCACGATTTAGTAGTAATATTTTTCCGTGGCTTTCTGTATAGATTTTTGTATATATTTTTCGTATATATTTTTCTGACTCGTTTACAATAATCTGGTCTGATCACACTCTTCTTATTTTCTTGCGAGGGTCCGAGGACCGAGGCAGTGACTTTCGAGGAGCCGACGCAACCGCGGCAATCGAAGGCGGCTCCCTTCTACATGGAGCCGCAGGAGAGCACGAGGAGATTAGCTTAGATTTTATTTTCTACATTATTTGAACTATTATTGTAATAAAATAGGGACAGGACACTCAGTAGACTTTTGAGACTCTCGGGGTCTGTTTCTCCAAGCACCGGTGTGCTCGGGGGACCCCTCGGTTTTTCGCGGTTTTCTCGCGGCTTTTACCGTTTATTTCCTACTTTTCTGATTCTCACGGTTTTGAGCCCCTAGCCTTAGGATTTTTGCTTGACTGTGACGTAATAAATAGGATCCAAACACCCTAATAAATCTACCTGTACCTATAGATCGGTAATCGAACCAACAATAAAAAGACTAATAAAATAGTCGATCCATTACCTTCGAGCCTACGCGCCACGATCCTACCCCGTCAAGCGCTACTCCTGAACTCGATTTGTCGAGAAGAGGAGGGGTGGGTCTAGACCAGACTCTTGGATTGGAGGCTGGTGGTCGACTAGCCGTTCTTTTGAGTAGAACTGCTTGCTTAGGCCGGTTTTCTGCCTGCATCATTTAGGTAGTTTTATTTCTGTCTTTAAATTCTACGCGGATCATTTTGCTTGTAGATTGCAGGAGTCAGGTACGCCTTCTATCTCGTGCATGCATCATTGATTTTTCGCGCATCGGCTTTTTCGTCTTCTCCCCCTATTTTGGATTAAAATAATCAGGAGAACCGAAAAATTCGTTAGGCATTTGCTTTTTATTGAAAAATACATAAAAATTTGAACCATAAAATTGGGAATTGTTAACTCTATTGACCCTAAAAGACACTCACCAAAAAATTTGTCTTGGGGAGAGCAACCCCCTCCTTGTCTGGTTTGCTTGCACGAGAGAGTGACCCGCACACTAGGTAGAGCCATATCCGATATTTTTCTCGACTGATTACCGGCTCTTTCTGTACGGGACAGTCGGTTGAGAAAATATCAGATTACCCAACAGGTCATGTTAATCGTTTTGCTATCCTGACTTATCACCTAATAAGATTGATAAGATAATTGACCGAGCCTTTACAGTCTTCAGCTCGTGTTGCGTAGGTGAATCGGGGGTTTGCTTGTGATCATTATTGTTACCAGATCTCATCCGCCCAACTCGCCAGATCACGATGATGGGCAGGAGGTCTCTTAGGAAGCCTTTGGCTGCACTGCTTTTCAGCACTCCAGCACATTCATCTAGGTCGGTTCGTGAGAGCTCAGACCCGCTCTCCGAACCCGAGTTCAACTCCGCCCTGTTCCCCCTCGACTACCCTTCTACCATTCCTGAGAGGCCAGTGCCAAATGAGAGACTACAATCAGATGATTTATCGGCACATGAGTTTGGGTCTTTTGCCTTTGCAGAGACCATGGCCGACAGCAGTGACGACCGCACCACAGGTCTCCGAGGAGAGCAGACTTTTGTCCTTGACCAGGGTGCGATTAACTCCACACTGATCGCCTCCCTAGACTCATTTCAGCAACAGTTGAGGGATCAGGGAGATTTTATGATAGAGATGAGGCGTGAGATGGAGCAGATGAGAGCCGACCGCGAGTAGCGCGCATACCCCACGATGCGGCAGCAGCCGCAGCAGCCCCTGCAGCAGCCGCAGCAGCAGCAGGAGCAGAGCCACTGAGACCTATGCGGGAGTTGCACAGCCCCAGATCGACTTTGACGCACCGTTGGGTAGTACTTCCAGCTATCGTGGGGGACTTCAAGTTCCCCCTGAACACTCTCCAGCTTCTACCCCGTTTCATGGGCAGGCTACTGAGGAGCCCCATCTCCACCTTTAGGAGTTTGAGATGATATACAGCATTGTCCATGACCGTCAGGTGGACCAGGATACCATCCGCATGATTGCCTTCCCCTTCTCACTAGCTGACAGAGCAGCCACCTGGCTGAAGCATCTGGGGAGATTTGTCTATACCTGGGAGCAACTCCGCACCGAGTACTTGAGCAAGTACTATCCACTCGGGCGGACGAATGCAGCGAGGGCCCTGATCAGCAACTTCTCCATGCTTCCCAACGAGCAGTTTCACGAGGCATGGGAGAGGTTTAGAGAGCTTACAGACAGATGCCCGCACCATGACATCTCGAAGCTGAACCTTGTTCAGAGCTTCTTCTGCGGGTTGACACCAGAGCTGCAGGGCCTGGTGAACGCTTCTTGTGAGGGGTCCTATTTCGCCAAGGACCATGATCAGGTCTGGGCCATCTACGAGGAGATGGCAGAGAATTATATGGTGATGTCCCAGACCCGACTCTACACACAGGGACGCCCCCAGCCACAGACCGTGCAGTACCAGAGGATAGCACGAGTTGACACCGGTCCATCCAGTTCGTCAGCGGCAGCAGCACAGGCTGAGTCCACAACCGCTGACATGGGCATCATCAGCGAGAAGCTGGACCGGATGGAGATCATAGAGAAGAAGCAGTGCCAGGGTATCACGCAGATGGAGCAGATGGTACAGACTCTGAGTGACCTGAAGACACAGCTCATGTGTCTCCAGAAGGCACAGACGGCTTCCCAGCCCCGTCTTTAGGCACGAGGCGATCCGAGTAGCTCCGACAGCTCATCCCAATGCTCCAGTCACCAGCAGCATAGACAGGTCCATCTTGTCCAGGCGGAGCCGTACCAGTAGCTGCAGCCCACCTACCAGTCACCGCCATCTCCAGACATGCAGATGGTAGTATACCAGCCGGATCAGCCTCTGGCAGTGCTCCCGCCACCCCAGTACGAGTCAGAACCGTTGATGGATGTCAATGGGATTTGGTACGACCACCCCCAGCCCGGTATCCGACGAGACCATCCCGGATTCTGTTGGGCGGCCGGAGGTGCCCAGCCCCAGCAGCAGCCGTCAGGATAGGGTGGCCAATACAACCATTAGAGGGATCACCAGCTGTAGCAGCAGCAGCCCCCAGTGTACCCACAGCAGCAGCATCAGTCACAGTCGTATGGTCCTCATCCCTATCAGCAGGTACAGTCTTGGAGGCGTGATCAACCTCATCAGCCGTAGCATCATCCACAGTCGTACCCCTCTCACCCACAGCATCAGCAGCAGCAGCCTCAATACCAGAGAGGCTACCCGTCAGGTTCTCATAGGCCATCCTATGAGAACCCCGCCTTGGATGACATAACCCGCCTCCTTACAGATCAGCAGGATACATTCCGACGGGAGATGTATGAGTTCCGCCACGAGATGCGGGACATCGTGAGAGGGAAGGTCGCCATCCCTGCCCAGATAGAGCCCAATCCGAGCAACCTCAAGAGGAAATCTGAGCAGGTAGTTTGTACTGAGTATGCCACTCCTAGTGATACATTTGGAGATATGTATGCATATTTGTTTGATACTGATTTCGTCACACTTAGGAGCGGTAGGATGCCAGCAGGTGGTGCCTCGTCTGAGCGACATCCAGAGGCCACTTCCAGATTGCCCGACGAGGAGGAGAGCGGTACTGAGGCTGCTAGAGATGATGACGGTGGTACTGATGCCACCATGGATGCTGATCCCACCGGCGGTACTGATGCCTTCGTTTCACCAGTTGGAGGAGGTGGTATTGAGGCCACCCATGTTGCCGAGCTAGAGCGCGGTACTGAGGCCGCCCGTCTACCAGCCGATTGTGGTGCTGATGCCACCGATTTTACTTCTGAGATTCCTGTAGTTTTTCCTTCTGCTGATGTACCTCGAGACATTTCTGGCAATAAAGGAAAGGGTTTATTTTCTTCTGGTCCCACTGTGGTGCTTGATGTATGTGTGGATCCGGCCGTCGAGCCGTCTAGACCCTCTCCTAGTCCTTCATCTGAGAAGGACCCTGTGATCCCTTTCCCTAGAGCTCTTCAGATGGGGAAGGGGAAGAAAATAGAAAACCCCAAAAAGAGGCAGCAGGAATAGTTCAGCCAGCAGATGATAGACCGTTTTCACATTCAGCTGACTCTTCAGGAGGCTCTGCAGCACATCCCTCTACTCCAGCATTCACTTAGAGACAGGACCACAGTTAGGAGGAAGAGGAGGAACCACCAGTCAGAGATCCATGTGCTGGCCAGAGCTACTTGTTTCGCAATCCAGAACCGTCTGTCGGCCAATAGGCCAGATTCAGGAGCCCCATATGTCAGATGCCATATCAGAGAGTAGAGGTTCGACCGTACTCTATTAGACAGCGGATCATCGATCAACCTACTTCCGACAGCCCTTCTCGACCGCTTCGAGTTGGGCACTCTTCGACAGAGCAGGACAGTCCTTCAGTTTGCTGATCGATCTGTCAAGAGGCCGAAAAGGTTGCTGAGGGACATTGTTGTCACGATTCAGGGCCTGCAATTCCCTGTGGACTTCGTAGTGTTAGACATGGAGATCCCTGAGTCAGTGACCGATACCCCCATCATTCTAGGTCGCCCATTCTTTTCCACAGCAAGGGCAGTGACCAACCATGATAGCAGGAAGGTATACTTTCGCGTCGAGGGCGAAAGTGTACAAATAGAGACGGTCGAGGACATCAGAATCAGAGACAGAGCATGCTCAGAGACCACTTCCGATACAGAGCAGATGACAGATGTCGGGCCAGACATCCACCAGGATTACAGATGATGAGGCAGTATGGGCAGATCCAGATGCACAGGCCATCCTCTCACCTTCAGAGTCCGTTGATGCAGAGACGCCAGCAGAGGAGAGCTTGGAGAGTGCATTCCTGGTCCAGGATACTTTTGAGGCAGCAGAGCCGGTTCTCGATCGCGAGACTGATTTGTTTTGTGATGATGGTGGTACTGAGGCCACATTGGATGATACAAATCCCTCGGAGTCAAACCTTGATTGGGCAGAGTTTGAGGATTACATGCCAGATCTGACTTCCATTGAGCCTGCAGCTAGGGAGGAGGTAGATGTCGAGCAGAGCAGAGACAGTCCATCAGGGCAGCCTTCTCCAGATTCAGAGAGTGACAGAGAGTTTCAGTTCTCCCATGCGGATTTGGCAGCGTTCACTTAGAGTTTTCAGAGGCCAGATCCACCAGCACCCAGTTGTCCAGAGCTGAAGCCGCTTCTTGCGTCGCTGAAGTATAGGTTCCTTGCAGGTGAGCATGAGATGTACCCAGTCATTATCTCCGCCGATTTGACTGGAGAGCAAGAATCCCGTCTGATGGGGGTTCTTGAAAAGAACCACAAGGCGATAGGATGGAGTGTAGCAGATCTCCAGGGGATAAGTCCGGCCCTGTGCTCCTACCATATCTATCTCGAGGATGCAACAAAGCCGTCGTGTGAGTTCCAGCGGCGGCTGAACCCGAATCTGAGAGAGGTTGTCATGAAGGAGATATCGAAATGGTGGAGCGCCAATTTTATCTACCCCATCTCCGACTCCAAGTGGGTCAGCCCTTTGCATGTGGTGCCCAAGAAGACGGGCATTACTACAGTAGTCATTGAGTCTGGAGAGGATATTGCTACACGGGTACCCACTTCTTGGCGAGTCTGCGTTGATTACAAACGACTCAACCAGGCCACCAAGAAGGATCATTCCCCCTGCCCTTTATAGATTAGATCATTGAGAGACTGGTAGGGAAGAGTCACTATTGTTTTCTGGATGGGTACTCGGGCTACAACCAGGTGGCAATCGCTCCCGAGGACCAGGACAAGAGTACCTTTACCTGTCCCTTCGGCACATACGCCTTCTGACGCATGCCATTTGGGCTATGCAACGCCCCAGCGACTTTTCAGAGATGCATGCTGTCGATCTTTTCGGACATGGTAGGGGAGTGCTTAGAGGTCTTCATGGATGATTTCTCGATTTACGGCGACGGATTCGACTCCTGTCTTGATTGCCTAGACCGAGTCCTGCAACGATGTATAGAGGTCCACCTTGTGCTATCTTGGGAGAAGAGTCACTTCATGGTGACTCAAGGGACGGTGCTTGGCCATATCATCTCCAACAGGGCCATGGAGGTTGATCCGGCCAAGGTAGATGTCATTAGAAAACTCGCACCGTCGTCCAATTTGCGGCAGTTACGGTCTTTCCTTGGGCATGTCGGTTTCTATCGACGATTCATTCATGATTTCAACAGGATTTCCCGACCGTTAACTGATCTGCTGACGAAAGACACCGAGTTCCTTGTCGATGACAAGTGTCTTTCGTCGTTTGAGACTCTCAAGCGATGTGTTGTTGAGGCTCCTGTTCTCCAGCCGCCTGATTGGTCTCTCCCATTTGAGATCATGACAGATGCCTTCGATTTTGCCATAGGGGCCGTGCTGGGACAGAGGAGGGATGGAGTTCCATTTGCTATTCACTATGCTAACCACACATTGGATTCCGCACAATGGAATTACACAGTCACAGAGAAGGAGATTCTAGCCGTAGTCTTCGCCCTAGATAAGTTCAGATCGTACATTATTGGATCTAGAGTGACCTTGTACACTGATCATACCGCCATCAGGTACCTCATGGCAAAGAAGGATGCCAAGGCCAGGTTGACTAGATGGATCCTTCTACTCCAGGAGTTCGACATAGAGATTAAGGATAAGCCTGGAGTCAAGAATGTGGTGGCGGATGATCTCTCCCGATTGGAGTATCTTGAGGATTCTGAGAAGATTGACCCTATTTGTGAGACCTTCCCAGATGAGGCGATCCTTGCTATCACCTCGCTCCCATGGTATGCCGATATTGTGAACTATCTTGTCGCCAAGAAAGTTCCACAAGATTGGCCCAGGCAGAAACTTGAGACCTTCCTCGTGAAGGCCAAGTTTTACCATTGGGAGGATCCCATCCTTTACCACTAGGGAGGGGATAGTATCTGGCGTAGGTGCATTCCTCAGGAGGAGCACCATAGCGTCCTCACTTACTGCCACATGCTTGAGGCAGGAGGACATTACTCTGGAGGAGAACGACACAGAAAGTGCTCCAATCGGGCCTATGGTGGCCTACCCTCTTCAAGGACTCTGATGAGTTCGTGAAGAGGTGTATTGACTGTTAGAGGATGGGCACTTGTGGACAGTGTGATATGATGTCGATGCAGCCCATTCACTTCTGTGAGGTTTTTGACGCATGGGGCATCAATTTCATGGGTCCATTCCCAAAGAGTCAGGGATTTGAGTACATTCTGTTGGTCGTTGATTATGTGAGTCGTTGGGTTGAGGCCATCCCCGCTCGAACCGCAGATGCCAGGACTGTTTGCAGATTTTTGAGGAAGCGTATCAATACACGGTTCGGGGTACCTCGAGTGTTGATAACTGACGGGGGGTCTCATTTCGTCAACGACAAGGTAAAGGCCCTTGCTAGCGAGTTCAGGATAGACCATCGAGTTGCCACTCCATACCACCCTCAGACGAATGGTCTTGCTGAAGTGTCGAACAGGGAGATCAAGACTATATTGCAGAAAGTCATCCGCCAAAGGATTGGTCACAGCTTTTGGACTCGGTCTTGTGGGCATATCGGACGTCTTTCAAGACTCCTTTGGGTACATCTCCCTTTCGCCTCGTTTATGGCAAGCCATGCCATTTACCTGTTGAGCTGAGACATAGGTCACTTTGGGCAGTCACTGATATACTTTTGGATCCAGATAGTGTAGGAGACCAGAGGAGGGCAGAGTTAGCAGCCCTGGAGGAGCTTCGTGATACCGCCTTTTCAAACATCCTACATTATAAGGAGAGAGTGAATGAGTGGCATGATTCTCGTATCAGCCACAAGCAGTTTGAGCCAGGACAGAGAGTATGGCCGTTTGATGCTAGGCTTAGATTATTCCCAGGGAAGCTACAGAGCAAATGGAAGGGACCGTATTTGGTGAGAAAGGTACACGACAATGGGAATATTGACATATCTGAGTTGTCTTCTGAGAGTACCTTTCGAGTGAACGGTCAGCGGCTCAAGCCATATCTAGATCACGAGTCGCGGGTCATCGATGTTGTCCCTATTCACTTTGCGTGAGATGTGGTCTCTTGACTCACATCTATTGCATCTCACGCCTGATTATCACTGTTCTTCCGACCTGTATAGATCCAATTGTCCATATCACTCTATTCTTTAGTCCCACATCCCTTTCTCTCATCTTATAATTATGCTATACTTAGGGTGTACTTTATCCTAAGTATAGGGGGGATGTTGGACTCTCGCGTATTTCTTTTGATTCTTTCTACCCCTGTTTTTGTTGCCTATACTTAGGGATATTTCACCCTAAGTATAGGGGGGGTAGAACCTGTACATCCTTCACTCGGATTTCCCTTCATGTACAACTTGCTATACCTAGGATTACTTGATCCTAAGTATAGGGTGAAAACACCGAGTTTTCTTCATTCTATTCTTTCATTCGTCTTTGTAGTTAGCCATTCATGTTCACTTCCCTATACTAAGCACGAGTTATGTCTTCTTCATAGCTCTTGATCACTCTGAGGACATCGTTCGAGCTAAGTATAGGGGGGGGTGTATATATTTCGTATATACTTTAGCCATAACTCGTACTTTGTGTGAGTGTGTAAATAAATAAAAATGGCTAAAAATCCATAAAATTTAAAAATTTCTCCCTTGAATATAAAATTCATTTTGCACATACCTATTTATTTATACAAATTATTTTTGTACAAATGATTGTAAAATGAGTTGTGTAAAGGATTTGTAAAGATTTCTATATAAAAATCTATGTATATAGTACAAAATTTTTGTAAAATGTTTTGAAAACAAAAAGTTTGCAAAAACCTTGTGTAAATGTTTGTAAATATTTTGCAAAACTTTGCATTCATGCAACATCCATGTTTTCAAACATTTTTCAAAAATTTTGCACATTTGTAAACACTTGTAAATAACATCTTTGTAAATAATTGTATAGTTTTTCCTGGATTATAGTTGACATTTAAACTAGCCTGGAATTAAATTGGAAAATGGAGATTGATTAAGATCTTAATCCACCTAACAATAAGAGGAACCTTATAGGGCTTAGGGTTAAGGCTTTTCAGGTCCATGGTGACTTAATTCTTTGGGTCCACTAGGCTATAAGCATATGTCATCTTGATGAGCCTAAGTAGAGCACTTAACAACACACACATGACTCTCAGAGATAATGGCTTTACTTGCACCCGCACTTTACACATAGATCTCTACGGATGAGGTGGTGAGGAGGCAGTTTCCTTTGGCTTGGGGTAGCATATGAGGGTAGTACTTCTAGGCGGAACCTCTCTTCTTCTTCTAGTGAAGGAAGTGCATCTCAACTTGGTCTGATGGTGATGAAGTCTAAAGACAGAAGTTGTGGGTTGCAATAAAGCTTCAAAAGAGAGATAGTCTACTGGCTCAAGAGAAAAAACTCCTTGTATATATGCTGCACCATGTAGATATGTTGTACAGTTGCACATGAAAAAAATGTGCAAAAATAAAAGAACTCCAAAAAAGTGGTGGGTCGGATTGAAAATTTAATAATCCCACCGGAGTGTATATAGTCAAATAAAGCAAAAGCTTATGGTATACATGTTACATCTCATGAAGCTTGTAGCGGGAGACTCAGCTACATTGGTTAGAGCTCCCAAGGATTCATGGCTACACTGGCTATGGTCCATTCTCTTGTTCCCCCTCTTCTTGAGGCAGTTGCACTTGAACTTAGAAGGGAATACCCTGCTTCTCGAGGAAAGAGTTGCTAGACCGAGGCATTAGAGTTACCAGGTTAGGGGAGGTTGTTTCTTTGTTACTTCTGAGGTGGGGAGCTTCATATCACTTACACTGCAAGGAAAGATTCATGGTCATTAGAGTTTGTGTATGTAGATTTGTTCTGATCTGGTTTATTGAGGAGTCTTGCCCATAGATTGGTGGAACTTGGAGGCTGCTAGGTTTTAAGCTTAAGTCCAAATAAGGTTCCGACACATTAATAATCCAAAGATCTGATCGAGCTCCATAATTCAATTTAATAAAAGCAAGTTTAATTTTCAGCATTAATCCATGCATATTCTCCTCCTTTTCTTTTTCTTTTCCTTTTTCTTTTTCATTTCTTTTTCAAATAAGTGTTTGCTAAGGGACTAGCAAGGTTAAGTATAGGGAGGTGATGAATACCCATTCATCACTCTTTATTCTTTTATTTTAGCTACAAAACCTTTGCCAAACACATGTAGATACTTGTAAATATCAATAATTAGCAAATAGCATGCATTGTGTAAAAATAAAGAATTAGCATGTTTTTGTGAATAAATAAAAGAATAAAGAGACAAAACAAAAAGAGGGAGATATTTAGAATAAACATTGAGCGACCTAATCCCAATGGAGGGCTCAGCATGGGCCAGACCGCATAAAAACCAAAGTAGAGAGAGATAAGGAAGCTCATGTGTGCATATACTTGTAATTAAATAAAAAATATATTTTCCTGTAAAAATAAAAATAAAAATGGGTTTGTATTTATATGTATATATTTATAAATATTAACTTAAAATAAAAATGGAAAAATTAAAAAGAAAATAAAAATTCCTTCATCATTGTAGATACACCATTTACATAGAACCACTCTTCTATTTATTTATCCCTATAAATAAATACATAAAAATCCCATAAAAATTGTATATATTCTATATTCCATGGTGTAAATAAATAAAATAAAATTCATAAAAACAAAAACAAAATAAAAAGAACAAAAATAAAAATCAAAATAACCATTGTATATATACCATGTACATACTTATATATATCTATTTACTTAACCCTTGTAAATAATTAATAAAAATAAAATAAAAATACCAAAATATTCCAAATTTTATTCTATAAATAATAAAATATAAAATTGGAATAAAAATATACAAAAATAAATAATTAAAAATCAAAATTAAAAATACAATATTATATATACCTATGTATATAATACTATAATGTAAATACCTAATTTTTATTTCAAAAAAATAAATAAAAATCACAAAAAAATAATTTAAAATAAAATAAACATTTTTCATGTTTTTAAATTTTTCCTAATTCGGCCATTTGCTATTTTAAATTCAATTTCCAAATCTTTTCTGACGTGGTCGCTTCCCATTGGTCTACAGGGGATGTTGACCCCCCGGTCAACTCCCCCCTGGACCACAGCCCGCGGATCAAGTGCGCCCGACCCGATTTCTCGATATTTTCACCACTCAATCCGACACCCAAATCCACAAACCCCGGGCTCCATCTCTTCCTTGCAGATCCGACACCTTCGCCCGGGGTGGATTATCGGGGTCCGAAATCCGAGTGTCTCGCCCGATCATCTTCAAGCCGGACCCCTAACCATATATAACATCTGCTCCGCCGCACGATTCTCTCATCTTTGGCTCCGCATTCTCCTTCCCAGGACCTCCACCACCTTCGCCTGAGTGACAGCAAGCGACCGGTGGTGTCGCAGCAAGGAGAGAGTGACCCGACCATCGATCCGGCGACCTAGCGTCGTCGTACGCCGCCCAGGAGTGGTTCTCGAGCCTCGGGCATCGACGACCCTCGAGGCAAGGACCCAGAGCTTCAGCAGCTCGCCCACAGTCAACTTCGACCATCTGGTAAGCCTAGTTTCCCCTATCTTTCTCCAATTTCCATTTACGCCCAAATCAGTTATTCACCGTCGACCCTCGATTTCGACCATACTCATCACTATCTCGATCATCGGAACCATCCATAACCTTCGCCTCACTTCCCCGCACGTTCTTCACCCCTTCATTCAACCCAGTTCGCCACGGAACTGGGAGTCGAGCTCCTTCGTCGTCGCATCGCCGGAGCTCCATCGTCCCGATGCACCGTTCACTCCCCTCACCTCTAACCGGGTCGAGGCATTTTGCCCTCGACCCAGGAGGCTTTTTGTGTCGCTTTGTAGGTCAGAGGATGACCATCTAAGGTCCCCCCACATTCAGCACATGAGCTTAAGCTCCGCCGCTGTCGCATGGGCTCCTCGGAGCTCCTTGGCGCCATCGGCGGGGTTCTTCATATGCGGGAGGCTCCTGCGATTCTCTTCCGATCATCAGTAGCTCCCGAGGAGGTCCACCGTGCGTGTACCGGGCTGGCAAAGTTCGTCGGCCACCTGTTCTTCCAGGAGCCTCCCCAGCCGTCCATCCAGCCTCGCTGCTCCAGATGCGATCTCGGCCCTTGGTTTGACGAGCAGCAGCACCCGTTTGATCACCAGAGGCAGGATCTGGACCGTCAGATCAGCGAGGGTTAGCCACAACACATAGTAAACGTCCAATTCACTACGTGGCACCGCCTCCACCGTCCGATCAGAGCTGAGGTCCTTCGGTTACCCACGTCGCACCACAACCGTCAGATCCTCCACGTGGGAGGTCCTCAGCCGTTCGATCCGCGCCGAGGGTTCTTCGTTGAGGCGCCACCGCTCCAGACCGTTTGATCATCCACGTGGCGGCATCACAATCCTCCGATAATAAATAGGGGCAATTGCTCTTAGGCCCCTTCAGTCTTTAAATTTAGCATTTAGTCCTGTAAATATTTTATAGCGTTCATTTTATTTTGGTACATTTGCATAGTGGACCTGGTAGTTTATTTGAATTGCATTTCTACCCCTGTACGTTGTGGGACACGTGCTTCGTCACGTGCATTTTGGGAGAATTTGCATGTATGGGCCTATAGGTTATGTGTGTTCATGAATGAAATATCTTTTTAGTTATTTGCACATATACCCCTGTGAGTGTTTTATTTCCACAAGTGCCGAATTTCCTAGGTTAATTGCAAATAGTTCCCTGGGCTTTTAGCACCTGTTGCTAAAAAGCCCTCGGAACTATTTTATTTACATATAGGTCCCTGAGTGCCCAGTTCACGTGCCTCGCGCGTGTATTCGTGGTGTTTTTGCACCAGGGCCCCCTGCAGTTTTGTTTTTGTTACTTTAGGCCCTTGAAAGATATTTTTATTGCAATCAGGTCCCTATGACTTTGGGCTCTTGTTTTCTTTAAATAAAATATCAAATTATATCCAATTTAAGTGAAAATTTGACACTTGGCTCCTGCCACTATGTGGAATTTTCACTAATTTTTGGGAAATCTTTGGAGCCCTTTTATAATTTTCAAAAAATTCAAAAACCTCTCTTTTTCTGTCTGTCCAGATATAAAAATCACAAAAAATAGTAAAACCTTCTCAAAAATTCTAAAAAATTCGTATTTTGTGTGTTTTGCTGTGCTTGATTTTCTGACCAATTTTGGTCGTTTTTGGATTTATAGAAAATATAAAAATTGAAAAACATTTAAAAACTTATAAAAATTCTAGTAAATCATAGAAAAATCAAAAATTGATAACTCTTTTTCCTGATTATTCCTTGTTGTTGTTCATACTTTACAGGAAAAATACCTTCAGGGTTTGTTAGGGCCATTTTACATTTTATTTTGGCCCTTGAAACCTGATTGGACATTGTTCTTCTGTTTTTGTCTTGTTTCATTTTTTAAATTTCATAAAAATCAGAAAATTATCAAAATTTCATTAAAAATAGTAAAAAATATAAAAATTCTAAAAATATTTTTGTTTGATTTTTTGAGCATTTTAGAGTAATTAAATAATTGTTGAAAGTTGCTTGTTTAGTTGTTTTCTCATTTTCTTTATAATTAAAAATTCCAAAAAAATATAAAAAATATTAAAAATACACCAAAAATCCTTTGTTTTTATTTTTCTGTATTTTAGACTACTTAGTAGTCCGCAAGGCCATCTCGTGCTCCTCGAGTTCGACCCTGGGTGCTATACCAGGTTAATCCAATAGCGAGACCGCTAGTTTGAGTTTTCATCGATTTTTATCCTTCTTTGGTGGTCTGAATTTTTCTTGATTGAGCTCTGAGTCCCGAGTGACTGAGGTCACAACGACCTTAGTGATTTATACTTTACCTTAGTTGTTCGGGCGGCTCATCAATAACCGCAACCGAGCAACAGAACAAACTAATCAAAGCTCAATTGGCAGTACTGCAAGGAGTTGTAGATCAGGAAGTGGTTGCAATGGAAGACACATATCTCCCAGAGATTGATAAGGACTACAACTGGCCGAGACCAATTCCTCCTAAGGATGTGTTTGAGCACAAATTGAATTTCCGCGTGCAACTTCCAATGTTTGGAGGAAACAACCATGAAGAGCCATACTCTTTTCTCTAAGACTTTAAATTAGTCTGTGACAACTTGTCTCATTCTAAGGTTAGTTAAGATTTCATTAGTTTGAGAGCCGCCTCCTATGCCTTAACATATAATGTTGCATATTGGTTAAAAAAATTAGGAGAGGTAGTCTCGAATTTGGTTACAATTAACCAAATGAGGATCAAATTCAGAAGCATCCAGTTCTCAAATGAACCATTTCATGAAACCTATGAGAGGTTTCCGGACCTAATTAAAAAATATTCAGGGCATGGCATAATCAAGATGATGCTAGGCCAGAATCTAGCGAGTGGTTTAAACCCTGAAATGCAAGGGTTAATCAGTGCCTCTTGTGGAAGAAGCTAAATGGGATATCACGAGGAAACAATTTTTAAAGTGTTCGTACAATTTAATCTATTTTTTTTATTTTTAATAATTAAGAAAATAAAAAGATAGAAACAAAGGGTATTTTGGTAAATATATACAGTATACAATAGGGGCCCAAAACCCAAGTTTTACATACGATCCTCGATGTTTATGAAATTAGTCTTGTTTTGAAGATCTTTGAATATATATTACTTTAAAGGTGAGGAGACCTAAATTGGATATTGTATGATAGAGATATGTGCATTTAAAGGTTCTTAATCTCAAACTGGGGCTCGGGTTTTATTAGACAATTTTACAAGTTAATTTCTTTAGTATTTTCCTTTATTAGTGTTAGTAATATATACACTATAGATTCGTTTTTATTCGATTTGGAGTTAGTATAAAATATAAGCAAATATGCGAATTTGGTTAATATACCCGTGAATATGTACAAGATGAAAATATGCAGCTAATTGCTCGGGAATGAAACTCTATTTCAAACTTTTAGAGTGATGAATCACAGATTCTTCACCTCTGCTAAAGAGACTATCATTTATGAGACTCAAGACACAAGATTCTCGAACTCATACCACAATGAACAAACCCTTGATGACATATTCTGCCTTGAGACAACCTAACCAGCCACGGACAAGCGTGAGAAAGAGGAGACCATCGAGTCAAGCACTTTACATGATCAGATTTCTACTCATAAAACATCGATGCAAACCCTAGGAGAGACACCTAAAGAGATAATCGATGAGCCAACAAACAATGACATCACCAGAAAATTTGCATATCCCCTTTTGGAAACCTCCTATATCACTAAAACTCAGGGATATCAAAAGATGACATCGTCATCCCCAGCCATCACTCATATTGTCACTAGGAATAAGCTCACAATACCCAATCAAGCTGGGGATACTACTATAAGATATGTTATGACTCTTTCGGAGTGGGTCAATGAACAATCTGATTCATCAGACGAGGAACCCATAAGCTTCACATCTTCCAGACCGGTTAACAGTAACAGGGGGAAGAACTCTGACCTTCCTCCTCTTGTTGCTTCTTATAAAAACAAATCGACCAAGAAGGTCACCTTCGATCTTAGGAACCATGTGAATTCAAAGGATTCATCATCAAGTTCCTCATATGATCATGAGGTGATAATTCAAGTAAGTGCCATCAGTACGACTTTTATCAAAGGATATTTATATTTTGATGTAATTGTGTTAGATCCTCTACTTGTGACTACTATTCTTCTAAGGATGACTCTGATGATGGCTACGATTCTTCTTCTTCTTCCTTGACCATTCTTCATCCTCTTGCTCTTTCTTTCTAACCATACTCATGCAAGAAGGTTTGTTGAAAACCTCCATGATCCCTTGTATATCCATCTCGAATCTATTCGGTATTCCACCTATGAGTACTCTTCCATACTTAGGCTAACCTGAGCCTAAGTATAGGGGAGCCATAGCATTGTGTATATTGCACTTCTATTCTTTATTCTTACCCTCGACTGCTTCATTTCATACTCTTTTGATGTGTTTAGGTCCTGAAAAGCCTAAGTATAGGGGGATGAGTTGACTTCCGATTTTTTTCACTTAACTATACTTGGTACGAGTTATGTTTTCATTCCACCCTGTGTCATAGGAACACAACACATGCTAAGTATAAGGGTATGTGTATATGCTATATACTTTATCCATAGCTCGTACTTTAACTATTTTCAAATCAAAAGTTGGGTAAGGGTAAGTTTTTGTCAAAATTAGGGGGAATAATAAAATATTTGAAAATTTAAAAATTCTTTTTGTGATAATTATGACTACTGAATTTAAAAATGGCTTGCTACTTTTCAGTAAGTGAACTATGGTCTCCCTTAGAAGATTGGGTGGTTAAAGGACAACATGTAAGACACTGTCCTGAAGTAACATGGGTAGCTGTTCTATTGTCCATACTTACGCCCATACTGGATGAAAGTAGATGCGACTAGCCATAAGAGTTCAAGCCAGTCATTATTTCACTTTAATCAGACTTTCTTCTTCTTTTTAAAAAAAACTAACTTAAGGTTTTATCCCTGAGACCTTCACTTCACACAAGACTTGTGTATTTCATATTACTTGATTTAGAGCGAGACTTAAGTCTGAGTTTGTCATGCCCCCAAAGTTGCGATACTCAACCAACAAATCCACAACATACGATTCTAAATTCGAAATACCAAGTTGTATAATAAATGTAGGAGAGTAATAAGGAAAGAAAAACAAACTATAATTTTTTCATGTAATTTACATTTGCATCAGTGTCCACCAAAAATGTACAATTTACCAAAATATAAAGCAACTTGTACATGTGCACCATGTCTCTCAAAACATGTACAAGAACTAGAACAAAATAAAAGTAAAGTATAACACCGATAGTTTTTGCTGCCAAAAAGGTCAAGCCACAAACCGCCTACTATCGCAGTTGCTTCTCTTGCAAATCTGACAATATCATGCAAATAGGATTATGATCAAAGCACCCGGTATGAATATATAACTATATTTAAACATGATAAAAAAGTATGCACAAGAAACTGACTGTAAGGTAAGCAATTATCCATAAGAAATAAAATGACTACTAACTAGTACTCAGCAGTAAGTGAATAACCTATAGCGTAGCTATGTCATTTAAGCTATGACATTTAAAATTTTAATAAATATTATTGTCATTTATATGCTCCCATACTCAATTTCATAAATTACAGATGAGATATGATATTTGATTTGAACCATGATCAATTTAGATCCGCTACTCAATGATAAGGGTCAACGACGGTATGGAACAAGACAGTATTAGTAATAGAAAATGTATGCGGTCTTGACCATAGGGGTCTCACTTAATATACATCGTATCTTAGGTTTGGGGGCCTCGGTACGCATGCGTGAAGTATATGCATCCTAAATAAGTTTCCAACATTTTCCGTTACTAAACTCCCTACTTTCCTTCTAGATTATCATTCTCATTTCATTAAATATTCAACTGTATTGATCTAACGTCCAACCTAATGAGATAAGATGCTTGATTGGTGACATGGTAATCTAATATACACTACTCGTCGATAAGAGTCCACGACAATAGTGCACAAGGTAGAGCTCAAGATTTGCTTATACGATTCGATTTAGCACTTATCATTTTTTTAATTTATTTCACACCCTGGCACCTAGGTTAATAACAAGAGATTAGTATAAGAACCAAGTTCTCATACTGGCTAATATTGCTGACACTCAGGTTTCCTGAAGCCTTCAAAGATTTTATCCCATCCTCGAGCCTCATTAGATCAAATCCAGACTCGAATCTCTCATCCCAATTCCTCAAGTGAAAAATCAACTCATCTCAATCAAAACCGCAGTCGTGCATGTGATGTGCTGATCATATTCTCTTTGTCTGAGATTAAGCATGGAATATAACATGCAAATATAGAAACCTAGGGGAATGTGGACGATTAAGTCTATGACCCTGATGACTAAGGCTGGTTAACCGCAAATCTCAAAGACCTCATAAATCAAGCTTCCTTGAACATTTCAGATCCTGGTTGAAGGTGTAGAGGTTTAATCCAACTCCTTCATTCAAAAACATTTTTTTTTGAATTTTGCAATTTTTATGGATTTTAGTTTTTAAAGTTAAACACAGGTTAGACTCAACTTTCCTTGATAAAACATTTTGAAAACCATGTCACATAAATAAAAGATTTTCAAAACATTTTTCAAAAAGATTTTTTCAAAACAAGAAAAACTCATTTTTCAAATCATTTCGAAAATATTTTTATCAAAATAGTGTAACATAGTGTAGAAAAGCCGTGAAATCATTTGAGTTCTCTTAGTCCAAAGAATTTTACTTTAGCCAAAAAGTTTTAAATTTTTCAAATTTTTCAGACATTAGCTAAAGTAAGTAAATTGTATATACGGTATACCCCCCTATCCTTAAACTTTGCTATGTCCTCATAGCACTAAATGATACGAGTCCATAGGTCCATTTAAGTACAGAGAAATATACGGGAGCTAAGAGGTGCTCCCCCTATACTTAGGTTAGAAATAACCTAAGTATAAAGGCAAGAAAAGATGAGTAGAGAAATCACAGGGACTTGGGTCCCCCCTATACTTAGGCTGAGATTAGCCTAAGTATAAAGATGGAAATTGATGTTGGAAGAGACCCAAGGTGAACGAAGAAGAAGGATGGATGTACAAGTGAGCGGTTGAATCTTCGGAGATGAAATGGAGTGTCTTCGGTTTTGGGGTGCGTGTCGCATCATACAAGGCTCAATCAAGCAAGCAAACCCTTAGTTTCACCAACTCACACATGAAACCAACCAAAGTTGGTTTATTATCTTGTCTATTTTATTGGTGATAAAACGTTTGATTTTTACGCAAAGAAAAGAATTGGAGTGAAAATCATTAGGTAAGTGAGGGTATTGCTCTCCCAAAACCGAATTTTACTCCATTTTTGGTTGACTTGCAATTAACAGTCCCAATTTTATTTTAGGTTTTCACTGATTATGGTTAGCACAAAATCAAGAAGTCATCGTCTACCGGTGAATCCCTTTTTCCATTTAACCTAGGTGATCAAGCTAGGAAAACGAAACCGAGAAAAACATGTATTCGATAAAAACCGTTATCTAGGCTAAGCGAGAAATCATGCAGTGATTTGACAAAAACACGTGAAAAACTGGGGCTGTTGTGAAAACCAAATCCAACATGTATGCAAGTCGAAAAAGCCGCACCTAATCGTGCATCTATTAGCGGTGATTGATTTTCGTTAATTTTAGCTAAGTGATGCGAGATTATGTGCGTATAGAATTTAGTGTGTCCTACCTACGATCAAGCACGTAAAATATGAAAGATGTGCTCGGAAAGTCGCGTGCCTAGTCCTAGGTCGACACTCAAGTGGGGACGATCCCCACACAACCACATTCGTTCGATTACAATCGCGAGTCTTCGATCGAAGACCGCTGTAAAAGACGAGTTTGTTATGAACAAAAATAAAATGCGACAAATTTTTTTTCTCTTTTCTTTCTTAACGGCTCCAAGCATGCTCATGCGGCTCCTCGCAGCGGGGAGCGTCCTGCTCCTCGCCTCCTTGATCCATCAAGGGCCCTGCCACAAAAACAATGGTTAGATATCAAATAAGAAAGAAAAAAAATTTATATGCAAAATATGTGATCATTTGACCTATAAAAAGGAACACTAAATTAAACATACAAAAATCCAAAAAAATATAAGAAATGAGCCGTGTCCCCGGCAACGGCGCCATTTGATGAACCGCAAAATTGACCCTTTAAGAGTGCTAAATTAGCACTTGGAATTGTCGTGGCAGCCGGGCCGATTTTGGTCATCAAAGAGACCATCTCATTGATACCTGTCAGATAAGAATGCGATGGTCGTGATTTTTATTTTACTTGGCAAGAAACCAAGGTCGAACTCAGGGACACGAGCCTCTCTCGTATTAATCGGACTTCTATTTATTTAACTAAGTGTTGAATTGGAGATCTATAGGTCAAAAGTATGCAAGACGACACAACAACAAGAACCATGCATTAAAATAAACATGCATATTTATTTAATCATTTTTGTCGTGCAAGTAAATGCAATGCGGTGCAATGGAGATATGCCCTAGGTAGAAAATAATGAACAACATAGTCAACAAGTCAAATCCAGATTTAATTAAGGTGATGAACTCAACTCGAACAAGGCATAGATTAAGTGACACATAGTTATCAAAATAATACATCAAAATTCATTGTGTCCAAAACAACAAATTAAGCATGCCATTAGAAAGATCATCAAACCAGCTTTAAAATGAAACTGAAATCAACTTAATCGGAGCAACGAGGCTCAAGATATGCATCAAAGAAAGCAAGGGCATAACTGAAAGAAAACATGAAAGATAAATACAAAAAGGTCCCTAGAAGGGACTGAAATGCAATAAAAATAAAGTACGGGGCCTTCCCTGTAAATTATCCATACGTGTGGGGACCTTTTTGCAAATTTGAAGAACTTCCGGGCTCCTCTGCAATTTTCCCAGAATAGCACGTGTGAAGCACGTGCTATCTAGGCTCGGATTCAGGCTCGGCAGAGGCTTTGTGTAGCTTCAGCCAGGCTCGGATGAGGTTCGGACTCGCTGCAGGCTCGGAGTTGCTTCGTTTTGGCTCGGAACTTGGTTCAGGCTCGGTCGTCGGCTCGTGGAGGCTCGGGAGCATCCCATCCTGGAGGCTCGGATGCCAGTCTCGTGGAGGTTCTGGCGTCGACGTATGGCAACCGGGTAGCCCTTGGATTGAGACAATCGGGCGGCTGCTGTGTGATCCTGGAGTGTCGACGTGGCGTCATCAGAACTGTTGGATCGTGTGGATCCAACGGTTGATGAAGTCGATGGCGTGGCCTCCTCAGGGCCATTGGATGATCGCCGAGAAAGGATCATCCAACGGCCACTGTTCCTTCTCCTTCGTCCGTAGCTGGCGGCGAGTTTGGAGCTCCGGCGAAGGAGCTCCTCCTCCGCCTCTCTTTCCTGGACGACATGGACCTCCCCCGCGCTCACGGAGATATCTTCGATGCTGCGGGGAACATGGGGGAGATCCAGGGGCATCTGATGTTGCTCATCGGTGCTCGGCAAGCGACTGCGGAATCGATGAAGTAGGCTCCGGTCGAGTTCCGATCATTGAATGAGGAGAGACCTGACAGGTTAGTCGCATATAGCCGAAGCTT
The DNA here is from genome assembly GCA_037367405.1 of Ottelia alismoides. Lineage (NCBI taxonomy): Eukaryota > Viridiplantae > Streptophyta > Magnoliopsida > Alismatales > Hydrocharitaceae > Ottelia > Ottelia alismoides. The sequence continues at coordinate 463,421 of JAZKJV010003724.1, read as the reverse complement.
AGGGGTGCATGAGTGAGCGAAGTGAGAGCTCGTAGGAAACGGAGGAAGCGGGGAGCTCGGAGCTGCTCCGCTGCGTGGGCGGAGGAGATGGGTCGGAGGCGATGGGAGGTATGGAAGAATGAGAAGGTGAGCGGAGGAGTTCGCGAGAAAGGGAGAGTGATAGCGAAACTCGAAGAAGGTTTAATGGAGGTCACGGATGACTGACGGAGCCTAATTAACTAAAAGAAATTGAAGAAAAAGACAAAGGAAGAAGAGGGAGCTTACCTGACGTCGGGCGGGTGAGATGGCATGTGCTTGAGCTCCGAGAGGAGCTCGGGGTCTTCGCAACATGCTGGGCGGCCTTCCCAGCGAGCTCGGGCGGTCGCTAAGCACCGCAACTTCGCCGTGTATGGAGGAGGGTCTCACCGGAGGAATTTCGTCGTCTTCTCTCGATCCTCTGCCTCCCCCTGTCACCAGGAGACGGAGGAGGGCTGGGCGAACCCTCGCTTAAAGGTGGACGGGGCTGAACGGAGGAGGGTGCGATGTATTTGAAGAAGTGAAGGCTGATGATGGTGGTGGTGGTCGTGTGTTTCGAGGCGAAGATGGGGTGAGTGGAAGGGAGTCGTGGGTCTTGGAGGAGTGCGCGGGGGAGAGGGAAGAGTGGGGAAGACTGTGGGACGGTTGGCAAAGGAAGAGGTTGACTGGAGTGGTGAAGAAAATACGAAGGGGGAGAGATGTGCGCGAGCTGGAGAAAGTGGGAAGAGTGGGGGTCTGGAGGTTGACGATGACCTCTGACCGTTGGATCTGGAGATCCAACGGTGGAGATCTAAGCACGAAAGAGCGGTCTTGATTAGATCCGAGGCGGTGCAATCAAAGGGATGTGAAGCAGCCACATGTCGAGCTCTGGCCGCGGCGCTGGCGAGCATCTTGGATGTGAAGGAGTTGTTGATCGGAAGGTTGAGGATTAAGCGATCATGGACGGCAGAGATCAAGACATTATGGGCGTGATCTGACGGATCTCAATGCGCCACGTGGCGCGCTCTGCGCAAGGCGCTTATATGAGGTGGTGATCATCTCTGGAGACTTGATCGCGCGGCTATTAACGTCGAGGCCGTTAACGGTGGAGATGGCAAGATGATTGCGTGATCGGAGGGCTCCGCAATCGACACGTGGCGTGAGGGAAGAGAGGCGGCAATGAACGGCGGAGATTAAGGGCGGGGATGATCAGACGACCCAGGAAAAAGAAGGTGCGTGGAACGCCTGGTATCGTTGGATCTTAGGAGGAGATCCGACGGTTGGATGAGGAGGCGGAAGAGACAAGGGAGGCGGGGCCACGTGGCGCCCCCAGAACGGGCCACATGGCCCAATCAGATTATTCCGATGATATTTTTGATATTTGAAAGCTTATTTGGTCGAATTTGAGAAAACTCAAAACATGAAAGTTGTAGGTCTTGACGAGATCTACAAGTTTCATGTTGACCAAAACTGGAAATGAGATCAAACAAAGACCCGAAATATTTTTGAGGGTATTTTTAAGTCTAAAAATACCACGAATTTTTGTTTTGTCATTTTTTTGTGATTTTTAATTTATTCGAGACTCTGATAATTACAAGACTTTAACTGGGATTTATTTACACTAAGCTTAAGCAAGGGGGTTAATAATGTGAAATTATGATGATGAAATCGAGTTTCATCAAGCCACTCTAGGATTTGCTTGTGCTCGTAATTTGTTAGGACTACACATCACTTAAAAGACGCACTTAGACCGCAGATCTAGTCAAATATAATATGTTCTTCATTCGCTAATAGAACTGCCTGTCTATGAGCGGCTTTTTTGTCGATTGCATTCATTTAGTGTAAAATTTCAATTCAGTACTGCATCCCGCATTGTAAAGGGTTGGAGGCACTGTAAGTCTTCTTACTCGAGCATTCATCATCGTTTTCTCGATTGGATCGGCTTTTTCCGATTCTCTCTCTCTCGGTTTTCTAACCTAGGATAAAGGAATTGGGACTGGACTGTAGAAGTGATTGCTTGTGTGGATTAATATTAGTGATAACTAATCTCTAAAATCAGGACTTCTAATTGAATTGGACCAAAACAATTAACTAAAATTAACCCTTGTTTGCGGGAGAGTAACCCCGACCTTGTTTTCAGGCTGAGTGAGGGTACTTGAGTGTGTATGAACACCTTAAGGCGGAACCCAAATCCCCGTCTTCCATATCACATTCCAACTGATCCTAGCAAATATCACGAGTTGAATATTTTTAGATTCATCGACTAGTACCAAGTAGCCTCCGTCGGTTTACAGGTAGTCAGGGGTGAACCAGCGGTACTCTGCGATAAGCTGCTAGTAACCCTTCGAGGCGAAGTTCCAGCCTTGCCAGCCTCCGCCTGCTTGCAGGTAGATAGGGGCATGGTCTTTGAATCCATCAACTTGGGATAGGAGCGAAGAAAGGAAGGGCATCGGTATCTAAGGAGATAGGTTAAACAAGAGGAGATGCATTCGGCTTTTTAGCCGATTCCCCTATAGGATGTGTAACCTTTGCTACTTGGCTGAAAATTCACACTTAAAATCAACAAAACTAGTCGGACTCGGTTTCGAGTCCTTCACCGTGTTGAGTGTGAACTCAGGGTTTGCTCTTGTGTTTGTCTTTGTGTCTGTCTGAGTGTGTTATCCCGTGTAATTGCACATTTTCTACCTCAACCTACTTACATTCATCATTTACTCCTCAAGATGTCAGGATATTGGTCCCCATACCTTGTGACCTCTGGTCATTCCTCCTTGACCATATATCGATCATCTTCACCTTCTCATTCTTCCATGTATCCTTCGCCACCCACGGGAGACCCTTATCCGTGGTCGGCTCCACCTCAACCCGATGATGAAGTCAGAACTTCGACTGACTTCTCCACTTCTTCGCATTTCTCACCTACTCCATATTCTAACACTCTAGATCCACTTCCACCTTGGGTTGACTGTCCTTACTCTCGAGAGCTTGCAGGAATAAAAGAACCGAATGAAGAGCAAGCCACTGCTGAGACAGATGATTGGCAAAATTATATGCCCCCACGTACTTCATTCTCACCTCAAGTAGGGACCATACCTCCATTTACATATACACATCCCGACCTGACCTGAGGGCATAACTTGGTCGATCGAACAACCCGAATGGAGAGGCCTGAACATCATGATTTCCCAGACATGATTGACTTTAGTGATCAAGCCTCAATTAACCAGCCTTCATTCGGAGATCCCATACATTCAAAAGATTGGACTCATGAGCTAGACTTATCAATCCCCGTTTCATCATATGAGGCTCTAACCAATATTTGCCATTCGGATGGTCCATACTCGACCTAGAATTACATGCCAGAGTCTAGGTATGTTGAGTATGAGACCCCAATATCTCAGCAGTATCCTCCAATTGATCAGAACACTCCCATGATTTGTCATGAGAATTTTGTGGAGGATGACATCTCTAGACTTATTAAGAAAAATGAATCATTTGGTAACGAGTTAAGAGACGTCATGGAAATATTGCACTCAATTTCAGCCGGTCTAGGTATGAAAGTGGAGAAGGATGTAAGTAGATCTGATGTTGAAAACCGAACGAGCATCAGGGAACCCACACCGTTTGTACAGCTGGAGTCCATTCTATCTCCCTCTTCTACTAACCACTTACCCTCCATTCCAGAGTCTGATCATTCATCCACCAAAAATACCAAAAAAATTGAAAAACCAAAAACTCACATAAAAATTGAAAATGAAAAAGACCTAAAAAATTGGATTCTGCCCTAATTGAAGCACTCGATGAAGAATCGATTTCAAACTTCCCTTAATAAAGGCCATAGATCACTTCCCCGACCTCAAGAGATTTGTAAAGAGTAAATTGATGCCCAAGAGGTCGGGTACTAAGAGAACAAGGACCGAGAGATTCATAGTGTTTATGGCCACCTCCTTGGTGATGGAGAGAAAGACCAAGAGCCACAGAGTGAAGCGGTTGCCTAGGGTTGAATGTGAAATCAAAGACACCATCTTTACCCATGCGAGAACCGATGATGACTCACCGATAAATATCCTCCCGACCTCTATGTTTGACAAGCTCAAACTCAGGCCAAGCAAAAAGTCAAGAGAGATCGTTCAGCTGGCTGATCGATCTATTAAACGGGCGAGAGGAAACATTTCAGTCATCATTACTTTCCAAGGTGCTCTACTCCAGGTGGACTTCACGATCATTGATATCGAGCACCGAGGAGAGTTTACCCAGTCTCCGATTATTCTTGGGAAGCCGTTCTTAGCCTTGGCTAAGGCAACTATAGATTACGAGACTCAGGAGATCGATTTTTCAGCATTCTGAGCACTCCGACCTCACCCATTCTTTTATAGACTTTACTCTAAGGTGACCCGCCCATCCGCTGACAGTTGTAACCATCAAGAGGTAGATGACTCCCACCTCTCTGCTACACCTAAGAGACCGACTGCCCGGACGACCGTTGGTTTTGAGACTCCCCACATCTTCACTTCACCAACTGCTTGCACCACCACTGTGACAGCTTCTAAGGAGAACTCACGAACAGAAGCTATCACTAAGTTGGACACGACCTTTGTTGATTGCCTTGACCATTTGGATGATCCGACACAAGAGCCCAATAATGCCAAGCCAACTGAGACCACTAGCACCTTCCCAAGACATATGCTGACCCTTCAGGAATATTACAATCTATATGGTGACTCGTCTGATGAGGAACCCATGGTCAGCACCACATCACGTTCCGGACCTTCAAAGGAAACAACCAAGACTAAATTGAGTCCACATAAAAATACGGTTGCTCCCTCTTCTAGTCAGCTATCTGGTGGGAGGAAGTCGATAATTGATTCCTTGAGATGTTCCCCCGAACCTCTCAAGGTGCGTCTCTCTCATCGCCCTCTCAATGATTCAGGTTCTAGAAAATCGACTAAGAAAGTTTCCATCAACACACCGGAGAAGGAATTTTCTGAGCAGTCCTCATCTGGTCCGGACAAGGTGATTTATATGAGTGAGCTCAGTTCAGTTGTTCTCAAGCCTTATCTAAGAAAGCAACCGTGTGTCGACCCGCGTTGGATGATCCCTAAGCCTCACTATTATTCATCTGAGGATGAATATGACAGCGACGCATATGTATATTATCCACCTCCTCGTGTCCGCAAGAAGGTTCGTCGCAAACCTTCTTAATCCTTGTATATTCTCACTCCTTTCTTGTATATATTTTCTTTCCCTCCCTCCCTAGTGATTCGAATCACTCACCCCGATTTCATATCATTTTATGACTATACTTAGGATAACCATATCCTAAGATAGGGGGGAGAGTGACCCGCATCTATTCATTGTACATCCTCCAGATCACATCGGTTCTTATACTCACTCTTGTCCTATACATAGGCTGACCAGAGGCTAAGTATAGGGGGGATCGATGCCTGCCATGTATATAATCATCTATTTCCCCTCTTGCCCTCCTCCGCCCCATTTTTGATCTTCTTCTACACTTAGGCTGCTAGAGCCTAAGTATAGGGGGGCAGAGCGACTCCTATACATTCTGTAATTTTAGCTCTCCTACGCTTAGCACGAGCTATGTCTTTTAAATCGCTTTTCATGCTCTGAGGACATAGCACACGCTAAGTATGGGGGGCGTGTATATATTACATATATACTTTACCCATAGCTCGTACTTTCGCGTATTTTCGCGTATTTTTGTATATATTATGCAATAATTACAGGTTGGGTAAAAATTGAAAAAAAATTAGTGTATAATTTTGTACTATATGTATAATACTTGTATAAAAATTTGTAAAATTCTTTTAAAACATACTTTTGTAAAATTTGTTGTAAAATAGGATGTATACCAAAAAAACTTGTATACTATGTATATTATTACAAACTAAAAATTGTTGTAAATAATAAAAATTATTGTATACCAGAGAATAAAACAAAAAGGCTTCTTATTTACTCTTGCATACCTTCCTTGCATTTCAAAAAAAAGTCTTGCATTTCATTCATCTTTATAGCATGTCATATGCACCTCATCTGCATATCTTGTATATGCAAGGTGAAAAGCTTGTGGGCTCTGAACCAAGTTATGAGTAGATATTGAGTATGGACTTGATTTGACCTTAATCCACCTAATTTCAGAGGAACCTTATAGGAATTGGAGTTAATATTTTTCAGGTCAAGTGACTTAATTTGTTGAGTCCGTAAGTCTATGTTCACATGTCATCCTGATTAGTCTAAGTAGAATATCTCGTGCCCAGGCATGGTTCTTTTAGACAGTGACCTAACTTGGACAAGCACAATGCACGTAGCTCTTCGTTGATGAGGTGGTGAGGAGGTAGAATCCTTTAGCTTTGAGTAGCACACGGGTGGAAACATCCGTCCTCCTCTAGGGAGGGTAGTGCATCTCAACCTAGTCTGGTAGTGTTGAAGTCTGAGGACAGGACGCTGTGGGTTGCAATAATGCTTCAAAAGAGGGATAGTCTACTGGCTTAAGAGGAAAAACTCATGATGTACATGTTGCACCTTGTATATAGTTCCAAAAAAATAAAAAAAGGGATAAAAATGCAAGAACTCCAAAAAAATAAGACATGCCAAAAAAATTGCCTGTCGGAGTATGTATATTAACAAGAAGTCTGCAGCTGGATGACTTGGCTACACTGGTCATGCATCCCGGGATAGGTAGCTACACTGGCTACCGTCCATTCTTTTCTCTACCCCCTCCTCTTGAGCTGGTTGCACTTGAACTTAGAAGGGAATACTCTGCTCCTCTAGGAAAGAGTTACTGGACCAGGTTATTTGAGTTACCTTGTTAGAGGAGGCTGGTTCTGAGCCATTTCTGATGTGGAGAGTTACATTTCACTTACACAGTACAAGTAAGAATCATAGTCATCAGAAATTTGCGTTTGAGGATTTGTTCTGACCTGACTGTTGAGGCGTCTTGAATAGAAAACTTGTGGAACTTGAAGTCTTTTAGGTCTTAAGTTCAGATCCCAATAACGTTCCGCCACACAATTAATCCAAAGGTCGATTCAAGCTCCATTTTGACCTTTTGTTCATGACCTTGGTATGGAACCCAATCTCATTTCACTCTTGCATTTCATTTTAGATGATCGGGGACGAGCAAGGTTTAAGTATAGGGGGTTGATGAATCTGTGATTCATCACTCTAAAAGTTGAAAATAGAGCTTTGTTTCCGAGTAAATAGTAGCATATTTCCCCTTATCTTACATAATTAGCATTCATGCATGCAAGCATAATATCTACATTTGAGCACTCATATCTGCATAAAATAAGAAGCCAAATTCACTTGTAAATATTCACCTGTATATTAGCTAAAATACCTTATTCGTATATATTTTATACTGACTCCGAATCCAATAAAACCAACTCTATTCTGTATATATTACTAACACTAAGTAAAGAAAAATATTAAAAAAAATACTAACTTGCAATATTGACCAATAAACCCTCAATCCAACTTTGAAACTAGGAATCTTAAAATTCACATATCTCTCTCATACGACCTCCGAATTAGATCTACTCACTTTTAAAGTAATATACATTCAAAGAACTTCGAAACAAGACCAATTTCATTAAAATCGGAGATCGTATGCAAAACTTGGGTTTTGGGCCCCTTTTGTATATTGTACATATTGACCGTTTTACCCCTGTATTTTATCCTCTTATTTTCTTCATTATTAAAAATACAAAAAAATAGATTAAATTGTAAATATTCTTCTCATATTTTATCTATTTTTATTTTAATTTTTCTATTATTGAAAAATGATAAAAAAATTGCAAAAACAAAAATGTGGTATTTTATATCTATAAGGTACCACCCAAAAATAAATTTTTGTAAAGAACACTTCCTTTGATTTTCGGCCCTTTACAAAAGTTGTAGATCTTGTTGAGACGAGCAACTTTTGTGTTGACCACTTTTTGATTTAATCCCTTTTGTTATTTCTTTTTGATTTTCTTTATATTTAATTTTTCAATTTTCTAGGAGTGACATGTGGCAGCTCCTGGAGCTGCCACATGTCACCCCATTTTCTTTTTTCGGATTTATTTTATTATTTTCAGATTTATTATTATTATTTTACTATTCCTATTTTAATTATTTTTAGTAGCCTACTATATTAGTTTATTAATTTCTTTATTTTACCCCCCTTTTACCACTTCTTTTCTTACTCTCCACTCCAAGTCACCACTTTCTCCACTACTCCATTCCCTCCACCCCTTCCCCAACTTCCTCCTCCTCTTTATATTCTCCTCCACTCCTCCATTCATCATCATCCACCATTTTTCGACGGAAAAGAGAGAGAGAGAGAGCTCCGGATATCTGTAGGTGATAGCTATCGAGAACCACCGTCGAGCGACAACCTCCGATCACGGCGAGATCCGAAGGTTCCCAACCTTCATCACTCCTCCTTCCTGGAAGAGCTCTGGCTTCTCGGTGCCTCATCGTGCATTGATCGAAGTGACAACAGAAAGCTGCACATCGTGGCTCCAAAATCGGCGACTCTCACAGGTAAGTATTCTATCTTCATCTTTCCATTTCATTTTATCTAACAATTTTTTTTGTTGTTCTCCCATCTTCATCAAATCATCATTATCACCACCATCACAATCAACACCATCACCATCATTTTATTTCCACATCTTCATTCCTATTTACAAAATATAAAAAAATGAAAAAAAAACACAAAAAAAATTAAGAAACAGGAGCAGCCTTGGACAGTCGTCCTTCACTCCTCGGTCGCACGACGTTGCGCCGCTCCGCGCACGGCTGCCGGTAGCCCCCAGCTTCGTCGGCTGCGCGGTGCTCCAACGCCCAACGCCGCTCCAGAGCACCTCCAACGCCCTTCGCCGGCCCGCTCCAGCGCCTGCACCGTCCCGCGACGCTTAGCGCGCCACCCACGATCCAACCTCGCGCTTGCGCGGCCCCCAACCCCGACCTCCGTGTGCGTCGCCGCACACGGCGCCCGCCAGCTCCGCCCCCAGCGGCCAACGCGTGCCTGCCGCCCGCGCCGCCCTCTCCATTCTCGGTCTCCAGTCCTCCACGCTCGCCCCTCGGGCGTCCGCCGCCGCCCCCAGTCGTGGGCTCCGCCCGCACCGTCGCGCGACGCGGCCATGCACCACCCACCTTCGTGCTCCACCGCCAAGCCACGCCGCCGTCCTCACGAGCTTGCGCCGCCCCTCGAGCTCCGCCTGCCGTCCTCCTCCTCGTCCCCGCCGTGCAGCCCTTGGCCGCCGCCCCTTGTCCGTGCTTTTGCCCTAGCATTGGCTAAAGGTCCCTCTTTCTATTATTTTTATATTTTAAAAATTGCATAATCTTCATTCTAAGTTTTAGTTATAGCAAAAGAGTCCCTGTTAGCATTTTAGTTAGTTTTTCTTTCATTTCAGTTTTGCAAAGATTCCCCTGACTTTGAGCGTCAATTTGGACATTAGTTTTGCATCACTTTATTCAATGAAAAATAGCATTTTATAGAGCAACACATTATTTATCTTGTGGCTATTTATTTACATTTTTGTGAGCATTTGAAATTTTATTAAAAATCAGATATATTGAAATTGAGTGATATTTTACCCATTTACTCTCTGAAATTCGCACATGCCTATTTATTGCTCTACAATTGTGAAAAATTGTGAATGGTGCATCTAATTGTGCTTTAATTATTGTCCAAATTTCGTCCAATTAGGAGTTGTCTTGTGCATAAAATAACTTCTAGGGTGATTTAGGTAATTGATTTTTAATTAATTCCACGAATAAAATTTTTGAGAAATTTCAAAGCTCGTGGATTCCTTATTAAAATATCTATTTGAGATAAATAGGTTTTTGGAAGATTTGATTTCGTGGATTAATTAGGAATTAAAAACTCACAGTGGCTCTGTTTTAGTTTAAAAAATTCATAAAAAAATCATAAAGTGTCAGAAAATTCTAAAAAAATACAGTAGCTTAATTTCATCATTTTTAACTTCCTGTAAATTTTTCATAATTTTTGCATGACATTTGCACGTAAAATTGCTTAAAACCCCCAAAAAAAGTTTGCATTTTTCATGTGTGCATTTTAAATCCAAAAATTCCAAAAAAAGTACATTTGCATTCATCATTGGATTAGGTTTATAGGAAAAATACAATTTAGTCAATTTGAACTAATTTAACATTAAAATTAAAATTGACTAAGTTGTTAATTTTCTTAATAACCAAGTTCATTCGCATCATTGCATTTGGCATTATATTTGCATAAAAAATTACAAAATAATCCCATTTGGAAAACCTCAATCTAATCCCTCTAACTTGATCCCGAGTTGTTCCTTTGCCTCCTTGAGTCGACCCTGGGGCTTGCCCAGGTTAAACAAACATAAAATCGCATATTAAATTCAATCGATGATTCATCAATTTATGCGGTAATTTTTTATCGATGCGGATCTATCCGATTGATACGAAGACGTCAATTAGACAACACAAAAGGGTAGGTTCGCGGCCCGTCAAATGGTGCAGGTCAGCGGGTTGGCGTGGAGATCTGCGCCAGTCCGCACGGTGGCTGGTGCCTGAAGGTCTGTGGCTGCTCCTGCACGCCGCCCCGAGCTCTGTCGTCGCCCTCTGCCTCTGTGCGCCGCTCCGCGCACGGCCGCCGGCAACCGCTCCAGCACACAGCCGTCGAGCACCCCGCAGCCCCAGACCATCAGACACCAGCCACCGCGCGGACTGGCGCGGATCTCCACGCCAACCCGTTGACCTACACCATTTGACGGGTCGCGGACCTACCCTTTTTGTGTTGTCTAATTGACGTCTTCGTTGCAGTCGGATAGATCCGCGTTGATCAAAAATTACCGCACAAATCGATGAATCGTTGATCTAATTTAATATGTGGTTTTATGTTTGTTTAACCTAGGCAAGCACCAGGGTCGACTCAAGGAGGCAAAGGAACAACTCGGGATCAAGTTAGAGGGATTAGATTGCAGTTTTCCAAGTGGGAATTTTTTGTAATTTTTTATGCAAATATAATGCCAAATGCAATGATGCGAATGAACTAGGTTATTAAGAAAATTAACAACTTAGCCAATTTTAATTTTAATGTTAAATTAGTTCAAATTGACCAAATTGTATTTTTCCTATAAACCTAATTCAATGAGGAATGCAAATGTACCTTTTTTTTTAATTTTTGGATTTAAAATGCACACATGAAAAATGCAAACTTTTTTGGGGTTTTTAAGCAATTTTTCGTGCAAATGTCATGCACAAATTATGAAGAATTTACTGGAAGTTAAAAATGATGAAATTAAGCTACAGTATTTTTTTAGAATTTTCTGACACTTTATGATTTTTTATGAATTTTTTGCTGAAAACAGAGCGTCTGTGAGTCTTTAATTCTTAATTAATCCACGAAATCAAATCATCAAAAAACCTATTTATCTCAAATAGATATTTTAATAAGGAATCTACGAGTTTGAAATTTCTCAAAAATCTTATTCGTGGAATTAATTAAAAATAAATTACCTAAATCACCTAGAATTTATTTTATGCACAAGACAACTCCTAATTGGACGAAATTTGGACAATAATTAAAGAACAATTAGATGCACCATTCATAATTTTTTTCACAATTTTTAGAGCAATAAATAGTCCTGTGCGAATTTCAGAGCGTAAATGGGTAAAATATCACTCAATTTAAATATCTGATTTTTAATAAAATGTCAAATACTCACAAAAATATAACTAAATAGCCACAAGATAAATAATGAGTTTCTCTATAAAAACTTATTTTTCGTTGAATAAAATGGTGCAAAACTAATGTCCAAATTGACGCTCAAAGTCAGGGGTATCTTTGCAAAACTGAAATGAAAGAAAAACTAACTAAAATGCTAACATGGACTATTTTGCAATAAATAAAACTTAGGATGAAGATTATGCAATTTTTACAATATAAAAATAATAGAAAGAGGGACCTTTAGCCAATGCTAGGGCAAAAGCACGGACAAGGGGCGGCAGCCAAGGGCTGCGCGGTGGGGATGAGGAGGAGGACGGTGGGCAAAGCTCGGGGGCGACGCAAGCTCGTAAGGACGACGGCGTGGCTTGGCAGTGGAGCATGAAGGTGGGCGACGCGCAGCCGCGTCGTGCGACGGCGCGGGCGGAACCCGTGGCTGGGGGCGACGGAGGACGCGCGAAGGGCGAGCGCTGGGACTGGAGGCCGAGGACGGAGGGGGCGACGCGGGAAGCAGGCGCGCGTTGGCCAATCGAAGCTGGCGGGCGCCGTGCGCGGCGGCGCGTATGGAGGTCGGGGTTGGGGGCTGCGCAAGCGTGAGGTTGGACCGTGGGTGGCGCGCCACGCATCGTGGGATGACGCAGGCGCTGGAGCGGGTCGGCAAAGGGCGTTGGAAGTGCTCTAGAGCGGCGTTGGGCGTTGGAGCGCCGCGCAACCGGCGGAGCTGGGGCTGTCGGCGGCCGTGCGCGGAGCGGCGCAACGCCGTGCGGCCGAGGGTGAAGGACGACCGTCCAAGGCTGCTCCTGTTTCTTTATTTTTGTGTATTTTTCAATTTTTTTATATTTTTTAAACAGGAATGAAGATGTGGAAATAAAATGATGGTAATGGTGTTGATTGTGATGGTGGTGATAATGATGATTTGATGAAGATGAGAGAACAACAAAAAAATTTGTTAGATAAAATAAAATGGAAAGATGAAGATAGAATACTTACCTATGAGAGTCGTCGATTTTGGAGCCACGATGTGCAGCTTTCTGTTGTCGCTTCGATCAATGCCCGACGAGGCACCGAGAAGCTAGAGCTCTTCCAAGAAGGAGGAGTGACGAAGGTTGGGAACATTCGGATCTCGTCGTGATCGGAGGTCGTCGCTCGACGGTGGTTCTCGGTAGCTGTCACCTACAGATATCCGGAGCTCTCTCTCTCTCTCTTCTGTCGAAAAATGGCGGATGATGATGAATGGAGGAGTGTAGGAGAATATAAAGAGGAGGAGGAGGATGTTGGAGAAGGGGTGGAGGGAATGGAGTAGTGGAGAAAGTGGTGACTTGGAGTGGGGAGTAAGAAAAGAAGTGGTAAAAGGGGGATAAAAGAAATAAATTAATAAAATAATATAGCAGGCTACTAAAAATAATTAAAATAGTAATAGTAAAATAATAATAATAATAAATCCGAAAATAATAAAATAAATCCGAAATTAAAGAAATGGTGTGACATGTGGCAGCTCCAGGAGCTGCCACATGTCGCTCCTAGAAAATTCAAAAATTAAATGTAAAGAAAATAAAAAAGAAATAACAAAAGAGGTCAAATAAAAAAGTGGTCAACACAAAAGTTGCTCGTCTCGACGAGATCTACAACTTTTATGAAGGGCTAAAATCAAAGGAAGTGATCTGTACAAAAATGTATTTTGGGTGGTACCTTATAGATATAAAATACCACATTTTTCTTTTTGCATTTTTTTGTCATTTTTCAATAAGAAAAAAATTAAAATAAAAATAGAGAAAATATGAGAAGAATATTTACAATTTAATCTATTTTTTTGGATTTTTAATAATGAAGAAAATAAGAGGATAAAATACAGTGGTAAAATGGTCAATATGTACAATATACAAAAGGGGCCCAAAACCTAAGTTTTGCATACGAGCTCCGATTTTAAGGAAATTGGTCTTGTTTCGAAGGTCTTTGAATGTATATTACTTTAAAAGTGAGTAGACCTAATTCAGAGGTCATATGAGAGAGATATATGTATTTTAATATTCCTAGTTTCAAACTTGGATTGAGGATTTATTGGTCAATTTTGCAAGTTAGTATTTTTTTAATATTTTTCTTTACGTAGTGTTAGTAATATATACATAATAGAGTTGGTTTTATTGGATTCGGAGTCAGTATAAAATATATACAAATAGGGTATTTTAGCTAATATACAGGTGAATATTTACAAGTGAATTTGGCTTCTTATTTTATGCAGATATGAGTGCTCAAATGTAGATATTATGCTTGCATGCATGAATGCTAATTATGTAAGATAAGGGGAAATATGCTACTATTTACTCGGAAACAAAGCTCTATTTTCAACTTTTAGAGTGATGAATCACAGATTCATCAACCCCCTATACTTAAACCTTGCTCGTCCCCGATCATCTAAAATGAAATGCAAGAGTGAAATGAGATTGGGTTCCATACCAAGGTCATGAACAAAAGGTCAAAATGGAGCTTGAATCGACCTTTGGATTAATTGTGTGGCGGAACGTTATTGGGATCTGAACTTAAGACCTAAAAGACTTCAAGTTCCACAAGTTTTCTATTCAAGACGCCTCAACAGTCAAGTCAGAACAAATCCTCAAACGCAAATTTCTGATGACTATGATTCTTACTTGTACTGTGTAAGTGAAATGTAACTCTCCACATCAGAAATGGCTCAGAACCAGCCTCCTCTAACAAGGTAACTCAAATAACCCGGTCCAATAACTCTTTCCTCGAGGAGCGGGGTATTCCCTTATAAGTTCAAGTGCAACCAGCTCAAGAGGTGGGGGTAGAGAAAAGAATGGGCGGTAGACAGTGTAGCTACCTATCCCGGGATGCCTAACCAGTGTAGCCAAGTCATCCAGCTGCAGACTTCTTGCTAATATACATACTCCGACAGGCAATTTCTTTTTTGGCCTGTCTTATTTTTTTTAGAGTTCTTGCATTTTTTTTCTCCCTTTTTTCTTTTTTTTGGAACTATATACAAGGTGCAGCATGTACATTAGGAGTTTTTCCTCTTAAGCCAGTAGACTATCCCTCTTTTGAAGCATTATTGCAACCCACAGCGTCCTGTCCTCAGACTTCAACACTACCAGACTAGGTTGAGATGCACTACCCTCCTAGAGGAGACGGATGTTTCCACCCGTGTGCTACTCCAAGCTAAAGGATTCTACCTCCTCACCACCTCATCAACGAAGAGCTACATGCATTGTGCTTGTCCAAGTTAGGTCACTGTCTAAAAGAACCATGTGTGTACACGAGATATTCTACTTAGACTAATCAAGATGACATGTGAACATAGACTTGCGGACTCAAAGAATTAAGTCACTTGACCTGAAAAATATTAACTCCAATTCCTATAAGGTTCCTCTGAAATTAGGTGGATTAAGGTCAAATCAAGTCCATCCTCAATATCTACTCATAACTTGGTTCAGAACCCACTAGCTTTTCACCTTGCATATGCAAGATATGCAGATGAGGTGCAGATGACATGCTATAAAGATGAATGAAATGCAAGACTTTTTTTTTGAAATGCAAGTATGGTATGCAAGAGTAAATAAGAAGCCTTTTTGTTTTATTCTCTGGTATACAATAATTTTTATTATTTAAAACAATTTTTAGTTTGTAATAATATACATAGTATACAAGTTTTTTTTGTATACATCCTATTTTACAACAAATTTTACAAAAGTATGTTTTACAAGAATTTTACAAATTTTTATACAAGTATTATACATATAGTACAAAATTATACACTAATTGTTTTTCAATTTTTACCCACCCTGTAATTATTGCATTATATATACAAAAATACGTGAAAGTACGAGATATGGGTAAAGTATATATGTAATGCACATATCTCTCTCATACGACCTCTGAATTAGGTCTACTCACTTTTAAAGTAATATACATTCAAAGACCTTCGAAACAAGACCAATTTCATTAAAATAAGAGCTCGTATGCAAAACTTGGGTTTTGGGTCCCTTTTATATATTGTACATATTGATCGTTTTACCCCTGTATTTTATCCTCTTATTTTCTTCATTATTTAAATCCAAAAAATTAGATTAAATTATAAATATTCTTCTCATATTTTCTCTATTTTTATTAGGAATTCATCTTCTTGAAACTTGATATCTTTAGAAATAAATATCCTTTGGGTCTCGGGATCATAAACTTGGTACGCAGTATGTTCTTTACGTATCTAATGAAGTGGCACTCTCTAGTGCGAGATTCCAGCTTGCTTGCATCCACATTTTTATCATCGACCAAACAACCACAAATCTTCAAATATCGCACACTTGGATTGGTACCATACCAAATATCGTGAGGGGTTTTAGGTATAGATTTAGATGAATCTTGTTTAGGACACAAGTTACAGTCTCTAATGCATGTCTTCAGAAACTAAGAGTTAAGTTTGCTTTACTTAACATTGATCTTACCATGTCCAACATGATTCCATTGCATCTCTCTACAACTTTGTTGTGTTGAAGAGTATCTGGAGGTGTGAGATTGGAAATAATTCCTCTCTTCTTAAGGTATTCTTTATGAGAGGTATTAACCAACTCGATCAGATTGAATCTATTTTTATCTTCTTTTCTATTTGGTTCTTAACCAAAGCCATGAATTCTTTGAACCTTTCAAAGGTTTCATATTTATGGCATAATAAGAAGACAAAACCATACAGTGAATGATCATCAATAAATGTCACATAATATTGATGTCCATTTCGAGTCGCGGTACAAAAGGGATCACATACATCGGTATGTATTAGGTCCAATATACCTTCGCATCGTTCACCTTTCTCAGAGAAGGGCATCCTGAACATTTTTCCACGAATACAATGTTTGCAATTTGGTAAATCACGGATTTCCAGAAATCTAAAGGTTTGTCCTTCACCATTCTATTGATCCTATCAATAGATACAAGTCCAAGACTTTGATGCCAAATCATAGTTAAATGATGTACAACCTCCCCTAATCGTTTAGGGGTTTAAATATTGCTATTAATATTAATGTTATTAGTGATATTGATATTCATGATACATTTATGCATGTTCAATTCGTAGGGTCTGCATGTTGTTAGAGTACCATCTATTACAAAATTACCATAACGATTTATGATAAGTTTATTATAGAAAAGGAAAGTATATCCATAACCAACGATCTTAGAAACATATAGTAAGTTCCTTCTAACATTTGGTGCATAAATACAATCTCTAATGTATAGTATTCTCCCACTGGATAATGATAGTCTACAGGTTCCAATAGTGATCGATGCAACAGTTGCATTGGATCCCATCTGGATGACTATCTCCCCTTCATCAAGAATCTTGCAACATATGATTGCATACATGTACATAAGCGCCAGAATCAACAATCCAACTTCCTTCTCGTCCTACGAGTAAGTTGGTTTCAATGATGAATGTAGATTTCTTATTTGATAGTGTTATACTTTTATCCTTCTCCAAGGACTTTAAATGTTCTAGATGGTTATTCTTCCAGAATCCTAGCTTATTGCAGTGATGGTAGACATCCATCTCTATGGGTGTGTGATGTGTTGAAGCTTCGGAAGATTGATCAATAGTTTGACCTTTCTTCTTCTCTTGGATCGGACCCTTCTGAGATCCACGCTTCCTCTCACGCTTCCCTTTAACATGTGCAACCATTGCACTGCTAGATGGAAATTCCTTCTTCTTAATATCCTCAGTGGGTTCAATGTAGGAAGAGTGCAATTCACATGTCCATGCATCTCCTTCAGTAGGATATCATGAGCATATTCAACGTCTATAAGTTGCTTCTAAAGCACATTAGACAATTATCCAAGAATGTAGAAACAAGTAATCGAGTGATCCTCGTCATACTTCTTATTGAATTCATATGCATCCTTTTTCTGAGGGATCTCATACTTCATAGACAAGAGAACATACACTTTGTGTTCTTTCTCAAGTACGAGTTCGAAATTATGCATCCAATCCGAATAATTTGGGTCGATGAACTAATTGACCTCAAGCATATTAGTAAGTGGATTGAGATATTTCATCTGAAATAAAAGGAAAAATATAATACACTTTAATATATTGATTAAGTAAATTAAATAATTTAACATTTTAAATCAAGAGTTCTCGTATTTTTTTACTTTTAAATCCTTTCCTTTATAAGCTTTCAAAGCATGAGGCAAGCTAACCAAAAGCCTTACTACGAGATCTGAGTCTCCTTTCCATTTTCATTACATCCAAATAATATGAGAAAAGGAAACTACGATGAAAGAGGTGAGAACTCTTTCCACCTTACAAGTCCAAATTGTATTCTCAGTTCGATCTTCAACAACCATACCCAAAACATATATGAAGTTAGCATGTTGTCGATTAAACCAATCATCAATGAGAGAATATCAATTTACTCTATGCGCACTCCAATGTCGTCTCAATAATATGGATAAGAACATTAGGGACACTACGCATACGACCCATCTCTTTTGAGAAATGAAGAATTCGATCTATGTGAATTTGTATTCCAGAGTCAAGACTACGTATGAACGTCTCCAAAAATACAACCCATGGCGACATAGTTTCCACAATGACGGAAGACCATGGATGTAATCATATGACTTAGTCCATTTCATGTTTAAATTAATGATTACTCAATTCAAATCATATTCTCATGATTACTCTAAGGGATAGAGTTAGGACATATGCTTATTGCCTCAATTTTAATTCAAATAAAACAATGGCACAAGATGCCCCAACAAGGGTTTGATATTTTATGCACTTGATGTTACCATATAGTACTACACCCTCACTTAGTACAATTTAATGCTCTAATTTTAGTTGTTAAAGTATGCTATGACTCCTCATGTCACCTCTCATCGAAACGGATCCAGTCTGGTCGGACAGACAATGCTAACAGGGAGCGCTTCCACTGCAAATACGGTGTAGGGTGCCAATTAAGTAACCCATTAGCATTTCCACAACCTAGACACCTTCTCCGAACCAAATCGAGACAATGCAATCGGTACATATTGTACTAAAGGTTTTGTCGATCTTTCGACCGTGTATGATACAATATAGTAACTCTCGGATATTTTAAGAATTTAGAATTTTTTTTAATTTCCCAAAAGGTTTAGTGCAACAATATATACACTTGTTGAATTCAAAAAATCATTTTTTTAATTTCAAAAGGTCAAGTGCAACAATCTTGACAATTCCTTGAATCAAAACAATTTCAATTGCGAAAGATGTCTAGTGCAACAATCCAGACAATTCATGAAATTAATCAAAGTAATTCCATAATTCTAATTACAATGTAAACATTCAAGTGAATAATTAATTAGAAATAAATTACTTAAAAATACATTCAATTTTATTGCATCTTTCTGAAATAAACAAACAATGACTTCATATTCAAATTTGCAAGATGTGACCATCTTACTTTAAAATAGAAAGAAGCATACAACTTGGACTTGAAATTCATTGAGATCTCAAATATTTTCAAAATATTAGGTCTAACTCCTTATGTAAATATATCAAATATATTTCCATCAAGTTTGAGTCTCAAAATATCAGAAACAAGTCAATAAGACAATCGAGTCCTCTTCCAACTCCGCCTATGGAGATATCCAATTTCTCGAGGTCGCACAATCAGAATCGCATGAAACCTTTTCACACTGATTGGAGACTTGATTTATGACTTATTAATAAGTATTTTTATCATATTATATGATCCTAAAATAGTATCTAAAAATTCATAATTTTAATGCTACAATTTTTGGTCAAAGTCGGAGTCTGTGATCGCTTTTAATATCTGAATCTTCTCCCGCATGTCATCAACAATAGGTGCATCATTTGGGTATAAGTTCAGACCTTATATATCTCACATATATCTCCAAAAAAATTTAAAATGAGTAGAGCAGTAGTGACTTAAAATTTTCCGAATGATCCGAATCATTTAAACTTCCGCAAGATAATATACCCGATAATCGGGATGATCTAGCCGATTGTTCATCGGACTTTGATGCAATCCAAATCCTCTAAAATTATTGCTATGATACTAATTGAATGAAGTAAATAAAAAAATTATTTACTATGCATCATGAAAATGCGTAATATTTAGCAAATAATTTACCAAAATAATGTTAGTTCATCGTAGGAACAAGAAAATGTAGCACAACGATTTGTGCATCTAGAAATAAAATATATGAGGAAATGATTTCCTATATGATTACTAATATTCATGATGTATAATAAAGGTAAATTAGGATTACCTTTGATAAGTGAGTTTCTACGAAAGAAACCTCCCGAATTGAAGTCCGATCTGCAGACTTCTCTCTCGTGGGCGCGGAGATGAGTCATGTTACTTCCCACGAATAGGACGTCGACTAGGGCAAGAAGAGGAGAGTTGTGAGAGTTTTAGACTCTCAATACTCTATATATATATATATGGGGCATGAAATTTAGAGGACTTGCTCTTCGAAATTTTTGTGAAAAAGGAGTTGCTTTTGAACTCCTTTTATACATAAAGCACGTCCTGCATGTGCCTTGGTTTACCTTGGATTTTGAATCAAGGGCTAATACCAAGTATAAATTCAATAAATATCATCTCATTATTATCTCTAATCAATATTAATTAAAATAAAATAAGCAACAACTTTAGAGTGCTAATTCAGTTAGAACTCAATCATATGGAGCCATGTGTACATCATATGTCATGCCACATCATCTTCCATATATGGACGTTGTTGTTGTAAATTTTATTAGTTAATTCTTTTGACAATCATATTATCAATATGGGAGAAGTTATGAAGTTAATCCTTAAAGTTTATGAATCATATTCATGAGCTCAGAATTAAATGCAAATCCAATTTACATCTACAAATTAATGTGAATCAAATTCACAAAATCTCATGCCTTGGAAAATTTATGTAAATCATATTTACATAAATATTTATATGAATCACATCTATATAAATATTAATTATTGTGAACCGCTATTTACATTAATTAACGAGTTATACTTGTGAATCATATTCACAAAATTGCCCTTGTCAATAATATATAATAATAATAATAATAATTATTATTATTATTACAATATTTCCATAAACAGGTAGAAGTCCTAATCCAATGAGAGCTCATGAGATAGGAATGCATATACTTGGAGATAATGTCGAGAAGATCATTCTATCCATGTATAGTGACTTGAAATGTGGATCCAATTTCAGGGTTTATACCACTTTTGCAAAAACATCACCTACGAATATTGAGATCGAGCCATAACACTTTACACTCCCAGTGAGCTCAACAAAATGCATCACACTCTCCATGAGCTGAACAAAGTGTTGGTGAGATGAATCCTTGACCATTTCTAATCATAATACAAAATATTTTGGAGCTAAGAAATGAGCTCATGGAGAACGTATATTTCTATTTCCATGACCATTTCTGTTTCGAACATTTGGACATTGGAATTGGAAATTGGATTCAAATGAATTGTGATTTAACCATCTAGATAAATGGAGCCACTAAAATCCATCATGTTTCATCACTTCTTCAGTATGGAAGTGTCATGGTAGATGATCCATTACAACAACAAAAGTAACCTTGAATCCTTCACACTAGAAGACTTTGACAAGTCCGAAGTTCAAACTCTGGCTTGACTATCTTCTTCGGAATGTACCAATAGATTTCTCATTTGATAAGTGGGTGAAAATATTTATCATATACTTTCCATAAGCATATATTAATATCTCGAATTCGTGTCTTATTTCATAAATAAGATGACCATACATGGAATTATTTTGACCCCAAAATATCTCACGAGTGAGCTCTGTCTCCTGGTTTATCAACTATGAACATGTATGATTCCTTCGAGAGATCATACATCTCATACGACTTCATATGCATACCAACGTGTTGGTATATGGACCTTTTCTAGGCCATCAAATTTTTAATCCATCAAATGTGCATACTCAGGCATATAGATGCATATCTGACTCACATTGCAGGGAAGGTGGCTGATATGTTGACTCTGATGGACAAACAGAATCAGCTCCCATCACAATCTGCTTGTTATGAGCCTCCACCATCGGAAAGGTGTGTGCATGATAGTGATAGCTACGATTCAGATTTTAGTTTAGCTCGACCTCATCAAGTCAACTCTTTGAATTGATTATTCCACCATTTTCGAATTTACATTCCTATGCAAAGGACCTGTACCAAGAAGTCAGTTGGAAATCAATCTTTAGGGAAAGATTGTCATATCTTTCTCAGATTGGAGATCTTTACTGAATATCACATGTTTGAAGTCAGTTGTATCCTCTCAACTGCATGGTATTCAATATGTCCATGGTACATAACCCTAATTGTATAAAGGAACGTTAATAATAAAATGCATTAATTCAATTATTTATTTGATTTCAGATGGACAAGATGAAATAATAAATTTTATTGCATTAAGGGTCGCTAAGGGATTACAAGTCCAGCAATGGGAGCCTCGACTTGGTCGGAACCAAGGAGGAGAAACCACTGGGCGAAGCTCTGGCAATGGGTGGATGCGCCTCTTCTTTCACTCCTCTTCTCTGCAAATGGTTTCTCGTCACTCCTTTCATCACTGCTAGACCTTTAGGGGCAATTTGAGGGGATAAGAATGGAGTAAAAGCGATCAAAATGAGCAAAGGGGGTCTAGGGTGATTATTTATAGACATATTGAGGAGGTCCATTGGCTGCTGATTTTTGGAAGATTAGGGGAATGTGTAAGGGATTTTAGGATTAGGCATGCATTGTGAATGATCAAAGCTGAAATTTCGTGAAAAATCAAGTCGATTGGAGCGACTGATCACCCGATAAATGAGGGAAAAGACAAGGGTCTTCTCATCCGGATGGGGGTAGGTGGTCTTAGTCGAAGAACTGGCCCAGGTCAACCAAGAGAGACCTCTGGTTGTTCCACGTGGACCAATCAGAAAAATCCGAGTAAAAAATCCTTATTAATTGAATTAGAAATAGTAAATGATTTAATTATTTTTAAGTTAAAACATAAAGAATATTGTTATTTTTATTTATTTGTACAAATTAATTTGTTAGGTGCAAATAATTGTATGTATAGTTATAGGTATATTTACCTGTATAACGTATATTTTAATTTTTTATTTTAGATTTTATTATTTTATATACATAATTTATAGATTTATAATTTTTTATTTGCATATAAATATATTTTTATTTTATTTTTTCTGAAGTTATATGTACACTTAAATAAATACGTATATTTAGTATATATGTATATGTAGTTCATCTATGTATTTGTGTACATTTATTTATTTTAGCATATTATTTATGATTTTATTTTATTTTAATTATGTAGATATACTATAAATAAATGTTTACAAAATTATTAGAATATAAATTAGTGAAAAATATAAAGAATAAAAAATGACTATTTTATTCAAGTTTATTACAATAGGGACCCAAAACCTAACTTTTGCATCTTAACTCCAAACTACATGAAGCACCTTCATTAAATAACTAATTAAAAGTTATATACAATTAAAGTTGGTTTTGATGCATTTTAATCTCATATGGAGAAGATAGGGGCATGTGAAGTTTGGATTTTGGAATTTTATTTTGAACGTAGAAGGCACATTGTGTATTAGTTCCATGTGAAATAAATTTTGTATTTTCTATGCATTTTTGTACAATCTTTCTTTATTTGATGTATAAATAATAAAGAATAAAATAGTAACAAAAAGAAATTATAGATTAAAAATTATATTTTTGATGTGATTTTTATACAATTTATCTGCCCTATCTCTCCTTAATTTATTCCTTATCGATCAAGTCATCATAATGACTGGGTCTCGAGGTCTAGGGTCACTCTACACTAATGGTGTCTTCTTTTCTTTTTTTATTCCTTTATTATTTAATTTTGGAATTAAATACAATAAATAAACATTATTTTCTACATTATTTCATTCAAATTACCTAGTGTTTATTTTGATAAATTAATGGTATATACATGCATTTAACTAGGGATTTCAGGCCAAAATGAAAGAATATAGGTTATGAAATGGAGATTCATCAACCCCTCCTACTTATACTTGCCTTTGCTAGTCCCTAACAAACACTTATGCCTATAAGTGCAAAAAAATAAAATAAAGAAAATAAAAAGAAATAAAGTGGATTGATTTTAACTATTAAACTTGTCTTCATAAGATCAAAGTTTGGTGCTCGGTTAAACCTTAGGAAGTTAAGTTTGGTCGAAACCATATTGAGAAGAAGATTTAAGACACAACAGCCTCCGAGACCCATAAGATTTTGCTCAAGTATCCTCAAAAGCAAGGTCAGAACAAGACGATTCATACATAGTCCCTTATGACTATGAGTCTAGCTTGTACAGTGTCAGTGATATGTAGCTCCTCTCAATTAAAGCGGTGAAAGTCAGTCTTCTCCAACATGGTGACCCTAATTCCCCAATCCAACAACTCTTTCCTCGAGAAGCATGGTATTCCCTTCTAAGTTCAAGTGCAATCGACTCAAGAAGAGGTGGAGAGAAGAATGGACAATATCCGGAGTAGCAACATGTCCTAGGAATCTTGAACAATCTAGCTAAGTCATTCAATTGCAGGCTCATAAGTATTTTGACTTTGAAGTCCAGCTTGCTTATTAACTACCCTAGTCCAGATTCACTCCATGCTTGGACCTGATCCTTCGAGCCTCGGGTTCTACATTGCCTCAAGTGTGCTATGAATGTGGTCTGGGCATTTATGCACAAGCCCCTACGCCTCCATGAATTTAAAAAAAGGTCCATCACATGTTTTATACATGTGACCTGGACATTTTACAAGAGGCATCCCTCGGATATTGATATTTACAAAAATACCCCCTCCTGGTGCAAATTGCGGGAGGGCCCCCTCTGGGTTCCAAGATTTGCAGATAAGCCCTCTATAGGACTCAAAATAAATAGAAATTTTATTTCCTTTACAGTTAAGCCCATGATTCTTATTTTTAATATATCTTCGTCATTTTAGATCTAAATTTAAGTATACATTGTTTTAAAGCTCTTTCCTTGCTCTATCATTTTATACCATTTGTTGACAGATCAGAGGCATTCTAAGTAAGTAATTATTTGATGATTAAATGATTTATGCATGCTTAAATTGACATACTTTCATAATCATATTTTGAGGTCATTTATCTCCATGCACGGATTAACATTGAGTAGGCTACTTGATATTCATTCTCAAACTTCGTTGTGATTAAGATTTATGTCTTTGAGGATTACATATCAAGGAGATTAGATCATTTGAGTTATTAATCTTTTAGCCTACAATTTGGAGCTTTTATTAAAATATCTTTATTGAAATTATTACCTGGATTTGTGAAAATCTTTTGAGGACACTGGTTATTTTTTTATGTATAAAATTTCATCATCATAGATCCATCCCATCGTCTTCCTCTATTTTTACTTTATTTTCTTAAGTATTTTAACCCTTTATTTATGCATCATTTTCTAGCATCTAAATTATTGTTGCAATTAGTTAATTACTTGGATTAGTTTGATCAATCCAACTAAAGAATACATTGTTCCCTGAGTTCGACCTTGATATGCTTACCAAATAAAATTTGCCACATACTCACAAGTGCTCTTTTTTGTGGAACTAATTTCCACCTCCTATACTACAATCTAATATTACTGAAAGAGGTGGAAATGTGGTTCATGATTATTATACACCTAAAATTTTGGGGAGTGAAGACAGATAGATAATATACATATTATAAACAAAACTTACCCCTACCCCTATTTTTTTGGTTTGAAGACAGTTAAAATACAAGCTATGGGTAAAGTATATAGAATATGTACACACCCCCTATACTTAGAATGTGTTATGTCCCCTTGTCACTAGGTGAAATTAAGACATATCTCGTACCGAGCATAGTAGAGTGACGAGAATAGGAAGTCGACTCGCCCCCCATACTTAGGCTCTTGAGGGCCTAAGTATAGCATAAAAGCAAGAAATGAGGCGGTCAAGGGTGACAAGAAAGGATAGAAGTGAGATATACACAATGATATTGACCCCCATATACTAAGGATCCGGTCAGTATAAGTATGGAAGAGTACTCGCATGTGGGGGATCGAATGGAAATGAGATGGATATACATGGGGTCAAGGAGGTTTTTAACAAACCTCCTTACAGGAATGTGATGGAAGAGAGTATAGATATGAAGAATGGGGGAAAGAAGAAGATGAACAATCCCAGTTGCCCACATCAGAATAAGATGAGGAATCAAATGAGTAATCCTCAGAAGTCACCCCTTTCCTAAGATCGAATGTTACTTTCTTAGTCGGATTGTTTCTGTATGAAGAAATGGGAGGACGAAGGTCAGCTTCCTTCCCCCTGCCACTAGTAACTAGTCTTGATGATGTGAACTCTATGAGTTCCTTGTCAGATGAATCATGTTGTTCAATGACCCACTCCAATAAGTTTAGAACACATCTCTTGGTGGTATTCTCAGTTTGATTGGGCTTTGTGGGCTCATTCCTAGTGGTAGTGTGAGTGATGGTCGGGTATGACACCTTTTGATGTTCTTGAGTTTTGGTGACATCAGATTTCCATGAGAGCATTAGGAAAATTTCTATTTCTAGTCACGTATATTTGTTATGGTTTTGAATCTTTTCTGGTGATGCCATCATTTGTCGGCTTGGTAGTCATCTCCTTAGGCTTCTCTCTCGAGGTTTGTGTTGGTGTTATATGATGAGAGGTTTGATCATGTAAAGTGCTTGACTCGGTGGTCTCCTCTTTGTCACAATTATTGGTAGCTGGTTGGGTTGTCTCAGGGAAGGCTATGTCATCAAGGGTTTGTTCATTGTGGTCCGAGTTTGAGAATCTTATGTATTGAGTCTCACAATCGATAGTTGTGTTAACAAAGGCTAAACGGATTTCCTAGAATGTAGGAGACTCAAACAACTCTCCTTGGTGCTCAAATTCAAGGACAATAAAGTCCACTCTATGTTTACCACCTCGGAAGTTTACGACGATTGAAATGATTCCTCCCTATCTTTTTTGAGTTATCTGAGTTTGAGTTGGTCAAATATTGACTTTTAAAGAGTGTTTAATGTGGATTCATCATCTAACTAAATATGAATGAATATGGTATACTTAATTTAACACATGGACTGAGTCATCCCCTTAACTATGTGGCTTTGGTTCTCTACTTCATGACCATTGAACATACCATAGAGATTATGTTAAATTCGTCCCTTGATCGCTTCTTGCCCATCTTATGGTGTCAATCGACTCTTCACAAATCTCTTAAATTATGGAACATATTCTATGTCCTTGAAATGGAAGTTCTAAGATCATACTCTTGTAAAATGCTTTCATTTCAATGTTGTCTAATTTTCTTCATTTTCTGGTTTTGTAATTTTTCTAGTGGATTTGATGTAATGATCAGTGGTGGGGGGGAGGGTTGTGTATGAGTGTACGATGCATGATGGATATCCGGTTCGCGTGGTGGTTTTCTCACTTCTTCTTGATTTTTCATTATTTGGATGACTTTATATATTTGCTCAGTCAAAGCATATGCTCTACGGTCAATTCGAACAATGTCATCTGTAATAGTCTCGTGACTTGGGAATGACTAATTATACTCTTCGTGTTGCAATTCTGGCATGTAATCTTGAGTGGAGCATTGATTATTCCCTATAGTTGTGGTCTGGTCATGAGTTGTGTCTTTACTCTAGATCTCACTTGGATAGTCAAAGAAAAATTGGTCTTATTTAGGAAGATAGTCAACCCGAGTAGTGGATGGTTCAAACAATGTGTAGTCCATTGTAATCAGGAAGCATATTTCCCTATCGAAATCAGTTACTTTACTTCACATCCTCATATTTCTCACTCTATTATGTTCATATAATATTCGAAATTTAGCGATCTAATCCACAAAGAATTGTAGGCATGGGGTGGATGTTAGCAATGTGAGCCCGAGGCGAACCATTCCTACAATAAATGTTATCGTAATTAATGATTTATCAATAAAAGTTATTATGTTTCACTCCCTTTCTGCTATTGAATGAATGAATGCACTATAAGGTCCCTCTGTACAATTAGGGTTATGTACCATGGCCAACTTGATAATCATACAGTTGTTGTTTCATTGATTGAACCATAGAGGCTGATGCTTGGATGAATATCTAAGGAGTTAGATAGAGGACTCATCAAGCATCATCAATGATTAACAAGTAGTGATCTCCAGTCTGAGTGGGAGATGGCAATCCTATCTCATTAGACTAATATCTGATCAACCTCTTGATGTAGGTCCTCTACATGGGAATATTGATTCGGAGGTATCAGATTAGTTGAGTCAATGAGTTGACTTAACGAGATCGAGATAACCAAAGACCTATGATGAATACTGTCACATCACAGGCAAGCATCCTCTGACCAGAGACAGATGTATTGATATATGTCTGAGTATGTACATTTGGCAGACCAATAGGTTGATGACCTAACCAAGGTCTATATACCGGCGAGCTGGTGTGCATGTAAGGGCATATGAGTAATATGATCTCTTAAAGGGATCATACAGGTTCACTTGTGAACCGAGAGACATGAGCTCACTCATGAGGTATTGGGATTGACCAAATTCCATGCATGGTCATCATGCTTTAGAAGCGTGATATGAATTTGAAGGTAAAGATATATGCTTTGTGAAAGCATATGATCTATACGATATCCCAAGGACCAAGATTGAGAAACTTGATGATCAGACTATGAAGATGACAGTGTAAAAATGATCTATATTTTCATAATGATCATAAGTCTTCTAGTATGCAGGATGTGCAGGTATTGGGAATACCTGAAGGGTGATTTGATCATAAACGATCGTATAACCATGACGCTTCCATTCCGAGGGAGTGATGAAACAGGTCTGGATTTTAGTGACTCCTTTCATTAGAGAAGTGACCTAATCTTAGTCCACATACTTGGACATTGATCTGAATGAGATTCAGATGCAATGAGAAGATTAGGTTTACGGTCTTGACTTAGTCAAGCATCTATGAGAGGTCCATGGGATCTGGATTTGAGATGTGATCTCAATATCCAAGTCACTATACGTGGAACAATACAATCGCCCTGTCCTTATCTCCAAGTATCTAAGGAGTAATAATGTTGTTCTTAAATGGTTTAAGAATAATTCCATAAGATCTAATCAAAGAGAAATTGATAATTAAATGTGATTTAATTATCATGATGTATGAGAGATTATCCAATATAATTAAATGTGATTTAATTATTGTGGAAAAGAATAATGTGGATAGTAATATCCAATTATTCCTAATATGTTATAAATGTGATTTATAATATATTAGAGAGAGCTTATTATAATTTATATTTGTGGATTAATTATTAATGTGTATTGGATACACATTGTCTAATTAATTGAAAATATAAATTACATTTAGTTTTGGGTTGTGAATATAATTCACAATTTTCCAATATCAAGATTGCAATATTCCCAAAAAAATTGAGAATTATTTTTGGTGAATAAAATACCAACAAATAATTGTTGGAAAATAAGTTGAGAGAAAAACAAGGAGATAGCAATCTCATGGAATCCATGAGATTGTCCTCCCATTAGGAAAGGAGGGGGCGGCACCAAATCCCTTGTGGGATTGGTGGCCGTCACCTCCCTCCAAAGGGGAAGGTGGATCTCCATTGTTCTCTCTCTCCTTATTTGGTTGGTTTAATATGGTATTAATATATATTTGATTTATCAAATATATTTAATCAAAATTAAATCACAAGTTGTTGGTTTTACCAACAACAATCTTGACCATTGGATTGACATAAATCAATCTCATCCATTGATTTTATATGTCCCATGGATTGAGATCCATGGATCCCAAAACCCTATAAATAGAGAGGCATACCATGCTCTCTCTTTACACATGCTATTGTAGCACATATTCTCTCTCTCTCTTTCTCATACTCGACAGCCCTCTCTCCCCCTCTCTTCTTGGTGGCCGTCCACCTTGGTGGAGAGAATCGTCGACGCCCGTGCCATCGTGTTGCCGCTTCGACGCTCTGCGGTTCTTCGTCTACTTGGAATGCTTCACTCACGAAGGAGACGTTTGATCTCGTGCGACGAGATCAGTATCAACCGTGCTTGGATCATCTTGGATTGCGAGGACACCGTGACTCATCTCCGCGCTCGCAAGCCGTTACTCCGACGATCGGACTTGAGACAGGAGGTCTCTTTTCGTAGAGACTTGATCAACCACGCTTCAAGAGGTATTGCATTATACTTGCTGTGGTTATAGATGAAACGATTTGAGAATGGTTCTCGAATCATGTGGTTTCATCGGATAAAATTTTTTTAGATTCCGCTGCACAGAACAACTAGTACGACTAGTCGTTCTTCGTCGTATCCGATACGACGATCACGCTTCTGTAATGCGCTTGAGGATTTCTCCATATCCTTCAAGTGGTATCAGAGCCAGGTTGACGGTTTCGAATATGATTCGAAAACCAAGGACGACTTGGGTTCATTTAGGTCGCGAAAGTTTTCATCGCATTTGATTTCGCAGATCTGTTTAGTAGATAAATTCGGCACTGTTTAAATTGTTTAAATACGAATTTTATACTTGTATTTTGTTCCCCATTAAATAAGGAAACCATAGGAACTGAGTTTGCGTAAATCAGATTTCGTATGCTCTAGATATGGTTGTTTTAATGAACATGTATGCACTGTTGCGGGAACAGTAGATTTTAATTACCGTTATCATCTACCTCGAAATTCGTGCAACCACTTAGGTTCTGTCCTAAATCAAGTTAGCAATCTATGAAAATTGAGTTTGCTTAATTTGGATTTAAATTGATTGAGATATTTTAATTTTAGTGAGTAGGGGTCCTTACTGAAATTACATTCCTAATCTAGAACCAAGTGATTGTCAATTAGTGAAATTAAATTGTTAATTTCGTGAAATAATCTTGAAAAATATTTGTGAAATATTGAAACATGATTATTTGCCTAATTGACTTGGCCCCAAACAATTAATTGATTAGATTTGATCTAAATCATAATTGGAAACCACAATCTTCAAACTTGATGCTTGAATAGGATTTTGGAATTTGAGTAGCAAATTTCCTTATAATCAAAAATGTTTTGATTTCTACTATATGGTACAATTTCGGTTGTATAACCGATGATCATCTCAAGTACAAATTAATCAATTTGGCATTATCCTTTCCCGAGGTGGATATGGTGTCTAGTCGGGGATCGCTGGGGTAGCGGGTTGCAACGTATGCGGTCCGTCCCACTCCCGTCGGTACTGGCCATGACAGCGGGTAGGGCCGGGATAATGTCCGAGGGATTAAGATGTATTTTTTCTAATTATTAAAATATTAATACGTACTTTGAGAATAATACCATATATATTCAAGTAAGAAAATCAAGTTTGATTGATTGAATTGGATTGATAATTAATTTAATATGATTGAATTAATTATATCCAATCTGAATACTCTAATATGATTAGAGTTGATAATTCCCTTGGAAGAATTAATTATATGAATATAAGGGCGTAATGTCCACTAGAACGCCCATGGATTTTATCATCAACTTGATGAATTAATTTAAGGATATAAGACTTTCCTATTAGAACAGGTTGTTCGAAGGGATTCATGTTAATTAATTAAATTTGAATAAGAGGTGGAGGATCACATAAGTGACATCCATGGTCTCCCGTCAAGGCGAAGGGTTTCATCGCCAAATATTATATGTAGGAGACGCATGTCCGAAGTGACAGTTCCTTCATATGATCCATTTGGATCGGGCTCGTCGCTTCTCGAAAGAGTAAGGACGTATGCGTAGTGACCCCAATATCGAGTCCTCATATTATTGGGGCGATATTGGATTGCGCATAGCGAGTTGTATTCCTGTTGACGGTTGGTTCAATTAATGATGGGTCAACATCACCTTAGGGTGGTGGGCCCGGGTATTAAAGACCGAATTGGGAAAATGCAAGTTGGACTTGCAAGGCAGAATGTGTTCCCGCTTCTCTTTATTGGAGTCATAAGTTCTCATATTATTGGGATATGAAAAAGGTAAATAGGAGATCCCAGTTCTTGCTTGAGATATATCGGTAAGTATATCTCCTACTTTGAAAGTGAATAAGGGAATAAACTTTCATAGTTGACACAGCAAGACTAATTTGATTTAAAATGCCTTAATCAAATAAAACTAAATTGAATATATAATTATATGTTCTAATATAGTGCATTCTCAATTTCAGAAAATGAAATCCATGAACCCACTGAGCAGGCTTCTGGAGGTCAACCAATTGACCGGACCAAATTACTCGGATTGGATCCGTAATTTGGAGCTTGTTCTCTCTGCGGAGCGCATCAGTTATGTGCTCTCTGAGGACAAGCATGAGAACCCTAAATCCAAGGAAGAAAAAGCATTCAATGACAAGTATTATGAGGATCATGTCTTGGCTAGATGCTATATCTTGGGTTCTCTCTCCAATGTTCTTCAGAAACAACATGTGGAGATGAGTACTTGCCAGGAGATCATGCAGAACCTAAAAGATATGTTTGGTGACATTAACCGCACCCAGCGGTACAATTTTATGAAAGACCTCATTCGCTGCAAGATGCAGGAAGGGACTTCGGTCCGTGAACATGTATTCAAAATGTTTGGGTACTTGTCGGAGCTGGAGACTCTTGGAGCAACGATGGATGCAGACATGCAGGCTGACTTCATTCTGCTGTCGTTGCCCAAATCTTTCAATAACTTTGTAGTGTCATTCCACATGAATAAGTTGGAATTGACAAGTGTTGCCCTCCTTGTTGCATTAAAGTCCGCAGAGGACGTGATCAAGAAGGATGGTCCCACTGGCATTGCAATGGTTGCACAGGTCAAAGGGAAGCGCGATCGGAAGCATGGTTCTCGGAAGGGCCTGGCCCAGAAGAAAAAGAAGAAGGGACAAAGTGTTGGCTCTTCTTCCAATGCATCCACATTAATGGCGTCGAAGAAAACCGACGTCTGTCACCACTGCAAGAAGCCGGGGCACTGGAGGCGTAATTGCCCGGATTACCTGAAGTCGGTCGACAAAGGTAAAGCCCCAACAGGTATGAAATCTACTTTTATCATTGAAACTAGCTTTCTCGTAGGACGAGAAGGAAGTTGGGTTGTTGATTCTGGTGCTTATGTTCATGTATGCAATTTATTGCATTTGTTTCAGGAAACTAGAAAACTTGAAGAAGGGGAGATAGTCATCCAGATGGGATCTGATGCAAGTGTTGCAGCAGTCGCCGTCGGGACTTGTCGTCTATCATTATCTAGTGGTAGAGTCCTAGTACTTAAAGATTGTCTTTATGTACCTGAAGTCAGGAGGAACTTAATATCTGTATCTAAGCTAGTTAGAAGTGGATATTCATTCCTGTTCTGTAATAAATTAGTCATAAATCATTATGATAAATATATTGCAGATGGTATTTTGACTTCTGGAGGACTCTATGAATTGTGCATTAATGAACATGTCATGAATGTTACAACCAGTAATAAAAACCCTAAAAGATCCAGGAATAATGAAAATCATTCAAACATGATTTGGCATCAAAGGCTTGGTCATTTATCTGTTGATAGGATCAATAGATTAATAAAGGATGGACCTTTAGATTTTCTACAGGTTCAATCTTTACCTACCTGTGAACATTGTATTCGTAGTAAAATGACTAGGATGCCTTTTCGTAACAAGGTTACAAGATGCGAAGGTATTATTGACCTAATACATACCGATGTATGTGGTCCCTTCAGTACTGCGACTCGAAATGGATATCGATATTATTTGACATTTATTGATGACCATTCACGATACGGATTTGTCTTCCTATTACGTCATAAATCTGAAACCTTTGAAAATTTCAAAGAGTTCAAGGCTTTGGTTGGGAACCAAACCGATAGGAAGATTAAACGAATTCGATCCGATCGAGGTGGCGAGTACCTCTCTGATGAATTCAAGGAATACCTCAAAGAGAATGGAATTGTCTCCAATCTCACTACTCCTGGAACTCCCTGACTTAATGGTGTTGCTGAAAGACGCAACAGGACCATCATGGATATGGTCCGTTCAATGATGAGTAAAGCACATTTGCCACTTAGTTTCTGGGGATATGCAGTAGAGACTGCAATATATATCCTGAATAAGATTCCTATCAAATCTGTACCTAAGACTCCTCATGAGCTATGGTATGGAACCAAACCTAGTGGTAAGCACTTGAGGGTTTGGGGTTGCTTGGTCCATGCAAAGAACATGGATGAAAGTAAGCTGGAATCTCGCACTCGTGAGTGTTACTTCATTGGGTATGTTAGAGATGGTATTGGATACCAGCTCTATGACCCTGAGACCCAAAAGGTTTTTGTCTCCAGAGATGTGAAATTTTTGGAGGATGATTTCCTTAAAGGTCAAGATAAAATTTAAGTAGAGGAACTCATTGAATCCCCTGAGGATTCTGAGATTCCTAGACCAGAAACTGAAGAAGTAAACAAAGATGAATCATCCATACCTCTTCGAAGGAGTTCGAGGGTGATGCACCACCTGAAAGGTATGGATTCCATGTGTCAAGTGAAACTGATATTGATCCTACTTCATTTGATGAAGCACTCGCGGATCAAGACATGGATAGATGGATGCTAGCAATGAAGTCAGAAATTGACTCCATGCACAAGAATGGTGTATGGACCCCAGAGGATCCACCTAAAGGGGTAAAAACCATTGGGTGTAAATGGATCTTCAAGAGAAAGAGGGGACCTGATGGGAAAGTAGAGACTTTCAAAGCACGGCTCGTAGCCAAGGGCTACACACAGAGAGAAGGCATCGACTACGATGAGACATTCTCTCCTGTGGCTATGCTTAAATCCATCAGGGCATTGCTGGCTATAGCTGCATATCTTGACTATGACATCTGGCAGATGGACGTCAAGACGACTTTCCTCAATGGATACCTCGAGGAGGATATCTACATGGAGCAGCCCCAGGGCTTCATGACTGAGGATGGTAAAGTATGCAAGCTGAAGAAATCCATCTATGGGCTCAAGCAAGCTTCTCGTAGTTGGAACATCAGATTTGTCGAAACCATAAAGAGTTATGATTTTGTGCAGAATCCTGATGAACCTTGTGTATACAAGAAGCTTAGTGGGAGCGCCATTGTGTTCATCGTGCTTTATGTAGATGACATCCTTATCATTGGGAATGATACAGGGATGATGACCAGTGTGAAGATTTGGTTGTCCCATACCTTTGAGATGAAAGATCTTGGAGAAGCCTCTTACATCTTAGGCCTGAAGTTGTTCAGAAACCGAGAAAAGAGGATTTTGGGATTGTCACAACATGGATACATTAAGAAGATTCTTGAACGATTCCGTATGGATAGTTCTAAGAAAGGATTCCTACCCTTAAGACATGGTATCCACCTGTCTAAAGGAATGGCTCCTCAAACTGTTGAGGAAAAGAAGGCCATGGCTGGATGTCCTTATGCATCAGCCGTAGGAAGCTTAATGTATGCCATGATGTGCACTAGGCCAGATATCTGCCATGCAGTGGGAGTGGTAAGTCGTTACCAATCCTGCTATGGAGAACAACACTGGAATGCAGTAAAGAACATATTCAAATATCTAAGACGGACGTAAGATTACATCTTGGTCTACGGAGATGGTGATCTCCAAGTCTTGGGATATACAGATTCTGACTTCCAATCAGATATTGATGATCGAAAGTCGACATCAGGGTTTGTGTTCCTGTTGAATGGTGGTGCTGTGAGCTGGAGAAGCAAGAAGCAGGACAATACAGCAGATTCAACAACAGAAGCCGAATACATTGCCACATCGGATGCAGCAAAGGAGGTGGTGTGGTTGTGCAAGTTCATCCAGGAGCTTGGCGTAGTTTCCACTGATACTCCCATCCCGCTACTCTATGATAACACGGGAGCCATTGCCCAGGCGAAAGAACCCAGATGGCATCAGAAGAGCAAGCACGTAGAAAGGAAATACCACATCATTCGGGAGATACAAAAGCGTGGTGACATCATTATCACCAAGGTGGCCTCTGCCGACAACGTTGCTGATCCTCTTACCAAACCTTTGACACAGAAGGTTTTTGACCAGCATGTAATGAGTATGGGTTTAAGGATTGTTCCTGAATGGTTCTGAGGGCTAGTGGGAGGTTGTTAGCAATGTGAGCCCGAGGCGAACCATTCCTACAATAAATTTAATTGTAATTAATGATTTATCAATAAAAGTTATTATGTTTCACTCCCTTTCTGATATTGAATGAATGAATGAACTATAAGGTCCCTCTGTACAATTAGGGTTATGTACCATGGCCAACTTGATAATCATACGGCTGTTGATTCATTGATTGAACCATAGAGGCTGATGCTATGAATATCTAAGGAGTTAGATAGAGGACTCATCAAGCATCATCAATGATTAACAAGTAGTGATCTCCAGTCTGAGTGGGAGATGGCAATCCTATATCATTAGACTAATATCTGATCAACCTCTTGATGCAGGTCCTCTACATGGGAATATTGATTCGGAGGTATCAGATTAGTTGAGTCAATGAGTTGACTTAACGAGATCGAGATAACCAAAGACCTATGATGAATACTGTCACATCACAGGCAAGCATCCTCTGACCAGAGACAGATGTATTGCTATGTCTGAGTATGTACATTTGGCAGACCAATAGGTTGATGACCTAACCAAGGTCTATATACCGGCGAGCTGGTGTGCATGTAAGGGCATATGAGTAATATGATCTCTCAAAGGGATCATACAGGTTCACTTGTGAACCGGGAGACATGAGCTCACTCATGAGGTATTGGGATTGACCAAATTCCATGCATGGTCATCAAGCTTTAGAAGCATGATATGAATTTGAAGGTAAAGATATATGCTTTGTGAAAGCATATGATCTATACGATATCCCAAGGACCAAGATTGAGAAACTTGATGATCAGACTATGAAGATGACAGTGTAAAAATGATCTATATCTTCATAATGATCATAAGTCTTCCAGTATGCAGGATGCGCAGGTATTGGGAATACCTGAATGGTGATTTGATCATAAACGATTGTATAACCATGGCGCTTCCATTCCGAGGGAGTGATGAAACAGGTCTGGATTTTAGTGACTCCTTTCATTAGAGAAGTGACCTAATCTTAGTCCACATAGTGGACATTGATCTGAATGAGATTCAGATGCAATGAGAAGATTAGGTTTACGGTCTTGACTTAGTCAAGCATCTATGAGAGGTCCATGGGATCTGGATTTGAGATGTGATCTCAATATCCAAGTCACTATACGTGGAACAATACAATCGCCATGTCCTTATCTCCAAGTATATAAGGAGTAATAACATTGTTCTTAAATGGTTTAAGAATAATTCCATAAGATCTAAGCAAGGAGAAATTGATAATTAAATGTGATTTAATTATCATGATGTATGAGAGATTATCCAATATAATTAAATGTGATTTAATTATTGTGGATAAGAATAATGTGGATAGTAATATCCAATTATTCCAATTAATTATTAATGTGTATTGGATACACATTGTCTAATTAATTGAAAATATAAATTACATTTAGTTTTGGGTTGTGAATATGATTCACAATTTTCCAATATCAAGATTGCAATATTCCCAAAATAATTGAGAATTATTTTTGGTGAATAAAATACCAACAAATAATTGTTGGAAAATAAGTTGAGAGAAAAACAAGGAGATATGCAATCTCATGGAATCCATGAGATTGCCCTCCCATTAGGAAAGGAGGGGGCGGCATCAAATCCCTTGTGGGATTGGTGGCCGTCACCTCCTGTAACACCCCCCAAAAATAAAAAAGTCCCACACCGTGGAAACAAGAAGTTTCCGGGTGGGATAAATAGTGACGAGATTACTACTTGACAACCCGGCTTAAGCATTTTGGGGGTGGTTAATCGGGTCCGTATGGGCCCGATCCTAAGAGGTTGTCAGGGCCAGTAATGCTCCGTTAACGCACCGAGGACCTAAGCCCAGGACGTTACAAATGGTATCAGAGCCGAATGCCCTCTGACAGTGGAAAGGGCTACCCGAGAGGTGGAGCCGCCCCTACAAAGAGGTTGGAGGAAATGGCTACCCGGAGCGTGAAGCCGCCAATGTCACTGGGAAGAAGTGATGTGCCATGTCGCAACGAGGACGTTGCGAATATAAGTGGGGGAGGTTGTAACACCCCCCAAAAATAATAAAGTCCCACACCGTGGAAACAAGAAGTTTCCGGGTGGGATAAATAGTGACGAGATTACTACTTGACAACCCGGCTTAAGAATTTTGGGGGTGGTTAATCGGGTCCGTATGGGCCCGATCCTAAGAGGTTGTCAGGGCCAGTAATGCTCCGTTAACGCACCGGGGACCTAAGCCCGGGACGTTACACCTCCCTCCAAAGGGGAAGGTGGATCTCCATTGTTCTCTCTCTCCTTATTTGGTTGGTTTAATTTGGTATTAATATATATTTGATTTATCAAATATATTTAATCAAAATTAAATCACAAGTTGTTGGTTTTACCAACAACAATCTTGACCATAGGATTGACATAAATCAATCTCATCCATTGATTTTATATGTCCCATAGATTGAGATCGATGGATCCCAAAACCCTATAAATAGAGAGGCATACCATGCTCTCTCTTTACATATGCTATTGTAGCACATATTCTCTCTCTCTTTCTCATACTCGACAGCCCTCTCTCTCCCTCTCTTCTTGGTGGTCGTCCACCCTGGTGGAGAGAATCGTCGACGCCCGCGCCATCGTGTTGCCGCTTCAACGCTCTACGATTCTTCGTCTACTTGGAGTGCTTCACTCACAAAGGAGACGTTTGATCTCGTGCAATGAGATCAGGAGAAACCGTGCTTGGATCGTCTTGGATTGAGAGGACACCGCGATTCATCTCCGTGCTCGCAAGCCGTTACTCCGACGATCGGACTTGAGACAGGAGGTCTCTTTTCGTAGAGACTTGATCAACCATGCTTCAAGAGGTATTGCATTATACTTGCTATGGTTATAGATGAAACGATTTGAGAATGGTTCTCGGATCATGTGGTTTCATCAGATAATTTTTTTAAATTCTGCTGCACAGAACAACTAGTACGACTAGTCATTCTTCGTCGTATCCGATACGACGGTCACGCTTCTGTGATGCGCTCTAGTATTTCTCCATATCCTTCAGTGGAATGTATGGGGGTGGAAAGGAATGATGGTTTGGGGGAACCATCTCAAAGAGATAGTTCCCCTAGAATAATGGAGAATAAGATCACAATATGGTCGTCTAAGCGAGACCTACGGAGTCTGGGTATGAACTTAAAGTAGTAGAGGCCATAAGAATCCGACTGATTTTCAATTTTAATTGAGTGGTAAAATGATCTTTTAAAAGTACGTGGAGAATATATTTTAGGTTCTACCCTAAGTAGTCAATCCTCTACGTACAATGGGTGGGTTTCTCTCCACCAAACATAATGTTAATTTTATTATAATTTATTTGTACATACCTTGATTAGCATCCTTGATTTTTATTTAAAGTTATCACTGTAATCTAGATGATAACAAAAAACATGTCAAACGGGCAACGTCAGTTCCTTTTGAAATCCCAAGTTATAAAACCAAGGGATGAAGGATCGTAAAAGTTGATGCAAGCATAAAATCAATGATGTATGCTAACAGGAAGACATACAGTGATTCCTCATATTCTATATGCAGGATGCAAGATAAGGAATTTTAAATTTAAACTAAATGCTATGTACAGAGAAAATCACCCTAAGCATATAATTCTTCTAGGTGAAGAAGTTGAATTAAATTTGGCTAAGAGAGAACGATCTACTAGTGTTTTAGTTAGTGAAATTGTTATGGCCTAGAAATTACAAGCACAATCAAATATAAATATCTAAGATAGCACGTGTGTATCTAATATCTACGCCGCTCAAGTCATGCCCCAACCACACAAAAGAGGTTGAAATAGGCCCAACACATGACAAATAATCTAGTCATGTTTATTACAGATATTAGGGTTCAAAGAGACCATTGACAAATTGCAAAAATAAATTAAATTGATCTCTGTCTCAAAAAATAAATAATCTGTCTTTGTGGCTCCTTAGATTTTTTCTTTAAAAATGTTTCAAGATCGATCTGCAATGAGAGAAAATGTAGTTAGTATCTAGAGTAGGAGAGAAATGCAATGAATGACGTAAGAAAATAAATAAAGAAAATTGACAAAAAAATAATATTACAAAAAATAATTATAGAAAAATTATTTAAAGGTCCACAAGACAGTTTCGTTTGGCTTCGGGCAGTCTTGGTTGATAGGTTAGGTCTAAGGCTCAGGGGTTTCAGGTGACGTTCGATTTGAGGGGAGGGAGTGGGGATCAATGGAATCTGTAGCAACCTCTCCTTATATCCATGTTCTTCATCCTTCTTAGCATAAATCTTTGCAAGGTAATGTTGCACATGTCAGCATAAGACTAGGAGGGGGCCTCGTGACAGCGGTGATGCTCGATTATACCTTCAGGGTACCTGGCAGAATCTGCAAGGCATAAGGCCAGGAGAGTTTAAGCTTGAAGTTCGACCACGGTATAAGCAGCACAAGGGGTAAATGTAGGAAGCTCCTGTTGAGGGTGATAGAATGGAGTTGAGCTCCAGTCAAAGGTTCAGTAGGAGATCATAGGTTGCGGATGAGGTAGACAAAAGGGTAAGGAAGTGATGATGGTTGGTTATGCAATTGTCGAGATTGTATGGGTAGCAGGAGAGTGTATGAAGCTTGATGGTCATGTGAGCCCACGTTAAGCCATTATGCAATAAAAGTTATTGCAATTCACTCCTTAATCTGAAATGAAGAATAGCTGATTTGCATAATAGGTCCCTTAGTACAATTAGGGTTATGTATCACGACCAGCTTGATATCATAAAAATGTTCATCCAAAAGTTTGGATCATAGAGGTTGGTGTATGGTTCAACATCTAAAGAGTTAGATTGAGGACTCAAGCATACTATCATGTGATTATCAAGAAGGGATCTCCAATTGAGAAGGAGATGGCAAGCCTTACTCCTAAGGTTGGCATATGGCCAACCTCTTGATGCAAGTCCTCTACATAGGAATAGAGATTTGAAGTGTTGGATGAGTTAGGTCAAATAGTTGACTCAACGAGATCGCGATGACTAAAGACCTATGTCGTATGTTGTCACACATATGCACGCATCCTATGACCGGAGACATGTGTATTACTATATGTCCAAGTATGTAGATTACGGAGACCATTATGTTGATGACCTAATCAAGTTCTATACATTGGCAAGTTAGTGTGCATACGAGTACATATGAATAATATGATCTCTCAAAGGGATCATGCAGGTTCTCTACTGATCCGGAAGACATGACCTCACCCATGAGATATTGGGATAAACCAAATTCCAATGTTGGTTACCTTGTTTTGGATACAATATAGGAATTGAAGGTATGACATATGCTTTTGGAAAGCATATGAGCTATACAACCTCCCAATGGTCGAATGAGAAACTTAATGATAAAACCCGGAAGGGGACAGTTCAAATGTGATCAAAACTCCAGGTTTATTCTTGTTCTTCCAGTATGCAAGATGTATGAGTATTAGAATACTCGAGGGTGACGTGATCATAATCTATTGTGCAACCATGACGCTTCCATTCTGAGGGAGTGATGCAACAGGTTTGAATTTTAGTGACTCCATTCAGTAGATTGATTATCCAATCTTGGTTCAAATGTCGGGCGTTGATCTGAATATGATTCAGATGCAATGAGAATATTAGATATTATGTCTTACGTGATTGGACATCTCTGAGAGGTCTTCAAGATCTAGATATGAAATTGGATCACACTATCCCAGTCACTATACGTGGAATATACAGTCGTGTTATCCTTATCTTCAAGTATCCGCGAAGAAGGCACATTGTTCTTGAAAGAGCTTAAGAATAATTTTGTTGTCGACAATATCTAAGCATTGAAAAATTAAAGATTAAATATGATTTAGTTATCATTAATAATGTGGATATGATTCACATTATTTGGACATATATAGAGAGAGAGACAATTGAGATAGTTAAATTGGATTTAACTATCATGTATATGATCAATATGGATAGCACTATCCACAATAATCATAAATATTATGAATAAGATTCATAATACCATGAGAGAGATTTAATTGTAAATATGATTTACACTTTATAAGTTAATGTGAATTGGATTCACATTACACATTTAAAGGCGAATTGGATTCATGTTATACAATTAAATGTAAATGTGATTTAAAATCAATATTGAAATATAATTCATAATTATGAATGACATAATTGGAATTACCATAAAAATAATTTGGAAATATTTTGATGAAAATTCAAGTAACAAAAGTTGTTGCATATGTTGAATATTTGTTGGAGATTTGAGATTGTTCAATACATTATGCAAGATGGTAGCTCCATGGTAGATGACGTACTCAAAATGTTTGAGTGTATACATGAACTAAATTCTTTAAAAGTTAATATGAATGTATATATTATGAATGTCATCATTCTACTATAACAACTTAAGTCTTTAATGAAGCTTCATAATATTCATATTGTATGCATAAGATAAAGCAAGGATAAATGTTGAAATACTCTTATATTGAAGTCCATTGAGGACTTGTTCAATTTAAGAGATCCTTTATCTAAATCAATGTTTGTTTACAGATTAAGGAAGCGTAGTGGAATCATGGGTCTGACCCATGTAAGAAGGAGAGTCAAAGAGCTGATTATACTTCTGTGACTTCTACACATGTGACATCCAAAAGAGTTGGATGAATGACAATACTGCAACAAGATGATATTCTGATAGTATGAATGTCCGGACAATCTACAATCCTTAGAGAAGGACTTGGATAGTGCATCGGCATATCTTACATCTACATATCATCATTGAATCTACTTACTTATTAGATAAGATTAAAGTCAGATAATTGTATGTCCTTCTTCTAATGACACTCACAATTGGTTGCATATGTTTTAGAAGATAAAAAAACTTGGTCTTATGGTTTAATATTCATCCTCATGAAATTTGACGTAATAGTTGCGACGATCTCCATTGGATAGCTAAACTACATATTTCTAGTGGGAGATCCCTTGGTCTTAAAGAATGTCTCTATGGTACGGAAGTTTGAATAGATTCATTATTCATTTCTAAACTTGTTAGAAATAGACATACATTCTGAGATAGATCTATCATAAAGAGTTATGGTGGATATATATTTTAGATGGTATCTAACATCTAGAGGATTCTGTTAAATTAAAATATTAATGAATGGTTCATTGACATTTCTAATACAAGAAATTGAACCTTAAAAAGATCAAAATGAGGATGATGATCATTTGACAACGATCTAGCATCATGACTTGGACATATGTCTGTTAAGGAAGATCAATAGAGTTGTAAGAGATAGAACTTTAGATTGTATGAAAGTTCAAAACTCACATACTTGTGAATACTATATTCGAAGTAAAAATGTCCAATACACGCTACTCTATGAATGGTGCAAGATGCAATGGTATTCGAGACCTCGTACATATTAATGTATGTGGAGCATCTATACCATAATGAACATTGATGATATGTGATCATCATTGATGATTATTTATGGTATGAGATTTTTTCCTTATCCATTAGAAACCTTTGAAATGTTCAAATATTTCATGATTTTGATTGAGAACCAATGTTAGAAGGAAGATGAAATGAATTTGTTTGGACCGAGGTAGCTAGTACCTATGGGAAGAATACCTTATAGAGAAAGGAATATTGTTCCTATCTCACTCCTCCTAATACTCCTTAGCTCAATGGAGTTGTATGGAGATTAAATTGGATCATGTGTGACGTGATTTGGTTAATGATGAATCTAGCATAATTGCCACTTAATTTCTGGGTATATGTAATAGAGATTGTAATATATATCCTTAATAAGATTCCAAGCAAATTAGAACTCAAAACTCCTCAAGATGTAAGGTTTGGAACCAACCTTAATGTGATACACTTGATTATTAATGGTTTCTTGGTCCATAACATAATATGGATGCAAGTAAGATGGAATCTAGCACTAGAGAGTGCTACTTCATTAGGTATATAAAGGATGGTATTGGATACCTACTTTATGACCTTGGTATTCTTAAAAAAGTTTCATCTCTAAGAATATGGATCTTATATTATGACTTCCTTAACAATCAGGATAAAAATGAAGTAAAGGGAATCACCGAATCCAATGAGGATAATGAGGTCCCTACTATCAGAAACTAGAAGGATAATTAAAGATGAAACACTCACATCTCTTCAAATCAGATTGAGGGTGGTAATACCACCTAAACGGTATAAATTCCATGTGCCAAAGAAGTTTGGAAATGATCTGGCCTCATATGATTAAGCTTCTGAGGATCATGACATGGAGAGATGGATGTTAGAAATAAAGTCTAAAGTAGACTTCATGCACAAGTGTTGTGTATGGACCCTCAATGATCCACCTAT
This sequence comes from Ottelia alismoides, assembly GCA_037367405.1. Classification (NCBI taxonomy): domain Eukaryota; kingdom Viridiplantae; phylum Streptophyta; class Magnoliopsida; order Alismatales; family Hydrocharitaceae; genus Ottelia; species Ottelia alismoides. The sequence goes on along the minus strand of JAZKJV010003724.1, from coordinate 419,078 downwards.
AGGGGTCAAACCCATTGGGTGAAAACAGCTCTTCAAGAGAAAGAGGGAACATGATGAGAAGATAGAGACCTTCAAAGCACGGTCCATACATAGAGAGAAGACATCGCTTGCGATGAGATTTTCTCTCCAGTGATCATGCTTGTACCCATCAAAATATTGCTAACTATAGCTATGCAATTTGACTATGACATCAAGAAGATGGAAGTCAAGATTGTATTCGTCTATGAAATCTCGATGAGGATATTCATATGAAGTAGCCTCATGATTGAATAGTTGAGGAAGGTAAGGTATGCAAGCTAAAGTACTCCATTTATGGACTCAAATAAGCTTCTCATAGCTGGAACAATAGATTTGATGAAATGATTTTAAATAGAATCTTGATGAACCGTATGAATCTTAGTGGGAGTGCCTTTGTATTCATCGTTTTAAATGTAGATAAAATCCCACTCATTTGGAATGATATAAAGATGATAATAGGTGTTCTATAATCTGGTTATTCCATACTTTTAGATAAAAGATCTTAAGAATGCCTCTTAGATCTTAATTCTGAACTTGTTCTAAAGCAAAGAAAAGAGGGCAATGGGACTATCACATTAATAGTACATCTTGGACATATTCCACTTTGGAAAATTACAAAGAAGGTTTATTTCCCTTAAGACATAGTACTGACCTATCTGAAGGAATAGCATCTCAAAGTGTTGATGATGCGAATGCTAAAGTTGCATTCCCTTGTACATCAGATATAGGAAGCCCTGGTGTATGCTAGATGTGTGCAAAAGGCTATATGTCTGTCATGTGGTGGGAGTAGTAAATTGTTACTAATATGATTATGGGGATAAAATACTTAATTGTATTAATAACAATCATACAACTATTGATGCAAAGGTTGGATCATAGAGGCTAGTGTATGGTGGAACATCTAAAGAGCAGATTGAGGACTCAACCACACTGTCAAGTGACTATCAAGAAGGGATCTCCAATCTGAGAAAGAGATGACAATCCTTACTCCAAAGGCCTACATTTGATCGACCTCTTGATGCAGGTCCTCTTCATAGGAATTTAAAATCGAAGGTGTTGGATAAGGTAGGTCAAATAGTTGACTTAAGGAGATCGATATAACTAAAGACCTATGTCGCATGTTGTCACGTATATACATGTATCCTCTAACCGGAGACAGGTATATTACTATATATCTAAGTGTGTACATTAGGCATATCATTAGGTTGATGACATAATCAATGTCTATGCATCGGTGAGTTGGTGTGCATACGAGGCCATATGAGTAATAGATCTATCAATGGGATCATGCAAGTTCTCTACTGAACCGAAAGACATGAGCTCCCTCATGAGGTATTGGGATAAACCAAATTCCAATGTTGATCTCTCATTTTGGAGACAAGATAGTATTTGAAGCTATGATATATTCTTTTGGAAAGCATATGATCGATACCAACTCTTAACGATCGAATGAGAAACTTAATGATAAAACCTTGAAGGAGACGGTTCGAATGTAATCAAAACTTTGGGTTTATTCTAGTTCTTACAATATGAAAGATGTACGGGTATATGGAATACTCGGGGGTGATGTGATCTTTATCAATTGTGTAACCATGACGCTTCCATTCCGAGGGAGTAATGAAGTAGGTTTGGATTTTAGTAACTCCACTTAATAGATTGATTATCCATTAGTTCAAATGTTGGACATTGATCTAAATATAATTCAAATTAAATGTGAAGGTTAGATATCCTGTCTGACTTGATTAGACATCTCTGAAAGATTTTTCAAATCTGGATATGATATTTGATATCACTATCCAAGTCACTGTACATGGAATATACAATAGCCATGTCCTTATCTCCAAGTATCTATGGAGAAGGCACATTGTTCTTGAAAAGAGTTCAAGAATAATTCTATTGTTGACAATATCTTAGCATTGGAAAAATTGATGATTAAATATAACTTATTTTTCATGAAAACTTGGATTTTATTCACATTATTTGGACATATATGTAAAGACAATTGAGGTGATTAAATTGCATTTAATTATCATGGATGTGATTAATATGGATAACACTGTACACAATAGTCATGAATATTATGAATAAGATTCCTAATATCATGAGAGAGATTTAATTGTAAATATGATTTACAATTTATAAGTTAATGTGAATTGGATTAACATTATATAATTAATAGATAATTGGATTCACACTATACAATTAAATGTAAATATGATTTATAATTAATATTATATGGATGAATATAATTCATCATTATCAATGACATAATTGGAATTGTCATAAAATAAATTTGAATTATTTTGATGAAAATTCAAGCAACAAAAGGTGTTGTGCATGTATAAGATTTGTTGGAGATTTGAGATCTCACAATATGGAATCAAGTGAAGTGCATTCCACTCATTATTAGGAGTGAACGACAATGGTAGATGGACCATGCAGTTGTCCACCTCCTATAAGGAAAGGAGTCACTCCTCTTTCATATTTCTTCTACTTAAAGATTGATTTTAATTGAATTAATTTGTTGAAGAATTGTCTTCAGCTTATTTTTTCATTTAAAATTAATTATACTATTGCAAATTATTGCGGAAATAAATCTAGACAACTGATTTGCAAGAACAAATTAATCTACACCATTGATTATGTATGCACATGGACAGGGATCCATGGACATCCAATTTGTTATAAAAGAAAGGCTAACCCCGACCCTCTTAAAATTGCTTGGAATGCAATGGTTGCATAAATTATCTCTCTCTCTCTCTCTCTCTCTCTCTCTCTCGTGTGCGCACCCCCTCCCCCCATCTTTATACATGTCAATAGGTTGTCCATATCAACCTCAGATGGTTGTCCACTCTAGAGTTTATGGAAAGTGTTGCCGTCGTCACGCTACCATTGTGCTACCGGGTCGACTACCCGTGGATCACCGTCTTCTTTAGTGTTTCGTGCTCATAAGGAAGATGATTGATTTCATGTGATGAAATCAGGAGATTCATGGATCTGATCGTCACCAAGTATTGCGAGGAGCAAGTGTTTCATCAACGCATCCACAAGTATTGTATACATCAAATCAGACTTGAGACAGAAGGTCTCTTCATTAGAGACACGAGGATAGCGATCATGCTACAAGCGGTAACCATAATACTTGTTTGTGATCAAGATGAAATGATATAGTAATGGTTTCCATGTCATGTGGTTTCACCAATTTTTTTTCAAATTCATTGCCCGTCGACTATTTTGACTAGTTGACCTAGATCGCATATGATGCGATCTCCATGCTTCCATAATGCGCGGGTCATTTTTTTATTATATCGACCCCCTTCAAAACTGTGTGTGATTAAGAGAATTAAATGAAGAAGAGGACACAAAGTACCTGGAGAGGAAAAAATCATATGGGTCACCTAGTAATTGGAGGAGAGAAGCCTCACTCCATGTAATCACTTTGAGGAGGTAGTGGAGGGCGTTGAAGCTCTGTTGTCGTGGATAAGAGCAACAACATGGGGAGTTCACCCTATGGATCGTGTTTAGATATGTCTTCACCGATGAAGCAGAGCTACTATCACCAGCTTTGTTCACAGCTTCTTCTCTTGTGTCACTTTCAATTGGAGATCAAAAAAGGGTGGATGACGATGGTGGTTGCAGGAATTGGGGTTTAAATTGGGGATGGAGAAATGGGGGTTATCGTAAATGGATTATGATCATCGGGGGTTATAAGTATGGTCGAGACAAGCAGAGAAACGGATGAAGGGAGAGGGGAGACGTTTGGGTCTCTGTATGTAACCGTCACGGAGAGGGTAAGTTGACCCAAGATCAACTCACCATGGAGTGTAATCAGTGGGGAGGAAGATAGGTGAGGGGTCGAATCTGGTAGATAAGTGGTAGAGGTGGCCCACTAGAAAGAGGCCACGTAGGTTTGACTTGTTGACCAGACCACCAAAAGAGAAAGAGAAATAAAAAAAGATAGAGGATGGAATCAAATAAAAAAATGATCTGCATGGAAAATGTCAATGTCAACGAAGACAACTCATGTACAAGATATAAATTTTTGAATGATATTTTATAGAATAAAATACCTCTTTTTCAATGATATGTACTTTTTTTAACTTTTTTTATAAAAAGTAGAGCAAGGTGAATTTGAAATAAAATACTATGAATAAAAATAAATACTGATCTGTCTTTTAGAAATTTTTATTGATTAGAAAAGGTGAATAAAAAATCAAGAAATGAAAACTATATACATTAAATATAAGATCATAATACACCATTTCTTTCATTTTTGATATTTTATTGGATTTTATTTCTTTGTGCCAAGTTATTAAATAATTCAAAGAAGATGAGCGAAAAAGAAATGAGACAAAATAATTATTTTTTTCTACATGAAATAATAAGCACAAGTTTAGTGATTTTAAGGATTTATCTATTTACAAGAATTAACCTTAATTTATCAAATAATTAGTAAAGTTAATTAATTAGATTTGGAGTGTTTATTTAGTGAATTATTAAATTGATTTTGCTAAGACCCTTATATAAAGTAGATGAATCATGGATTTATCAGACGTGCAGCAGCATAAGCTAACCAGATCAACGCAATCTCCAATTATGAAATATCAATAGCTTCGGAGTCCATCAGAGGTGAGGTAAACAACCAGACTAATCCCGAATAGATGGAATAAGACTTAATGTAATTGGAATATATGAAATTTTATGGTATAATTCATTTTGCTAAAATATACTACTTGTTTACTTTTCTCTTCTTCATCACTTAAGACTCGTTAATCTTTATCATATGATTTATGGAAATCTAACATGTATTGGTGAGCCATTGCAAGGACCTTAGTAAGCCGACCAGCCAACAAATAATAGTAGCTTCTAGTATAAGGTAGTTAATAGTTTTTTTAATTCTTTTCCTTCAACTTGATGTACATGTATAAAAAAATAATGGGACATGTTTTATATGTAAGCCTTATTTTGGGAATGAAACAAAAATATGAGACACTCTATATGTAGCATTTTATTGAAGCTTGTTTCCGAATGTTAGCTATTGTTATTGGATAAAGATATTGTTGACTAATAAAATCCTATAAATGGAAATATATGACAACCCAGAACTGGAGTCGTGGCATTCCCAACATGCCCCTTTACCAACAATTCTCAAGTCAACTTTTATTTGACCAACTTAATGTATAGATAAGTGGCTTTATTTTCAATACATCCAATTTCCATGTAGAACGCCACAAAAGTACAACCAGTCAAGTTCAACTCATGCATAAAACCTCTTCAAGTTGGTAAGAGTCTAATACGATAGCCACAAACTCAAGCATGGATCTAGTACTAAGGATTCAATTCTCAATTCATTAACCATAGGAATACTAACGACTACCATCCACTTTTCTCCATACATGGGACAAACCGGTAGAACACCTCCTTCGCTAACCACATCCTAAGACTTCCCTCATAGAACAAATATGAGTAACTAGCTTAAGTGACCAGCCTTCATTAGCCATCCGTGTTAAGCATGCAACTGAAAGAACACTAGATTACCAAAATTGCATTTCGGAAAGGTGTCATCATGCACCAATCCAAGGGTCAAGAACTACACATCTTCTAGTCAATGCATATGGTGGCGCGATAATTTCGCCTCTACCGAGGATCCAAAGGTGCATGCCCATCCCCTACGATCACTAACTCCAACTACCCAAAGCACCACGTGAAAGCTACCTTCGTTCCAACCTCCTCGACATGAGAGAAACCTCAAATGTGAAGACCACCAAAGCATCAACCATGCGAGAAAAAATTCGATTGCAGCACATATTAGATATCACTATCACATAATCATCAAGCACTCAGACCTAGAGATAGATGATGAGATCATGATTTCACTTACTATTTATCTAAATATTATTTAAATTATTGCTTAAATAATATAACAGTATTTCAATCTCAACTAATAAGATCTAGTTTTGGAGGATCATATTACTAACATGTTACATATTTAATGGAGGTAATCGGATGCTTACAGATAGACATTGATACTAATTATTTTGTGAAGTTTACATCTTCATTTTGTTCGACAAATCGGTATTATGAATACAATTTCATTAGGATATGAAGGATGGATAGCTTGGAAATTGCTCTTGAACTTTGTGATACAATACGAAAAGCCGTAAAAATAAGACCTGCGTAAAACTCCCCATATTTTCATTTGAGTACGTGCATGTGATTCTCATCTCATCCACATCATGGTGATATAATTTTTAGGGATATGCAATACTCAAATCTTCTGAAATCCCCCCAAACATGTCGTGATAACTATATACCCTCTTAACATACCTCACATTAAAGTGCTCAGATTTATAATCCGAGCACATGCATGCAAACCTCGTCTTCCCCATGATAGATGCGATAATTGGTTCTCCCTAAATCGCCCCAAACATATCGTGATAACTAGATACTCCCAAAATGCACCTTACATAAAAATACTCAAATTTTGAATCTAAGTATGTGCATGATCCTTCCTCTGCCCACATCACATCTATGTAACTTTTTATATAATGCGATAAACAAATCACTTAGAATTGTATAAAATATGGTGTAGAACTAGATTCACATGCAATGGAAACAAGCGATCCGGACTCCAAAATAATGAAATAGGAACGTATGAACCAACAACACGGTGAAATGTTATATCTTATACATTAGGGACATTCTTCCAGATTTCTCATCCACCGTGAAATTCCCATCCGCCGTGAAAAATACATTATCGGAGTGCCTTAAGTGAAACGTGTGCGAATTACGAGTGGGCCTTGCTCTTTATGTTGGAACCTCCAGATCATCGAATGAACACTGGAAAATACCTTCGGTCGTATAGATCCTATGAGAGATGGAATTCTCTGGTGAGGGGCTAAAAATGAGTGGTGACATAGTTACGCCCACTCTAGATTATACAGGCTCAGTTCATATCTCAAAGGTCGTAGGAGATCATATTTTGCATGTAACTTTCGCATACGATGTCCATTTTTTATGTTCTTGGGCTTGTCAGAAATATGTCAAAAAATATTACAAGAGAGAGTGCTCTCTTGTATTCTTTAGATACTAAACCATGCTGGAAATTAAGAATTAACTTTTTTGGTACTTTAGTGTTTCACATGTGTAAGATCCTGTGGATCAGATCCGACAATTACCTGCAGGATGTGATCTGGTTGCCTGATGATATGGATTCATTGTCACCATCCACGAATCGAGAACCACATCGCCTCTGAGCCAATCACTTATAGATCAAATCACTATTAGAGAACATCACAAGCTGATTTATTATCCACCACCATCAGATTGAAGAATCGAAGATATCATCTGGAAGCAATGTACAATCCGAATCACAACGTAGCTCCTTGATCGACAAGCAGTTGAGGGGAAGAACTTGAATAACATGAGTCATAGGATCATCAAGAGAGACCTAATCCCAAACGTTTGATCACTCTCAGTTTATGTCATTGGTTAGAGATGGGTAATTAATCTGATTATTCTTTAAAATAATTATTTCTTGTTGAATATTTCGAAAATTTACGAACTCTCATTAAAAAGGGTTTATGATATGCAAATAATCATGTACTAGTTCATCTTATACTATCAGAATTAATCCTTGCAAGTACTCAGAATGAGATGTTGGAGTTTTTTTTACTCTTGTTCTAATAAAAACGGATGGAAATATGATTAATTTTTTAGCTTTACTTTTATTAAATAAACCCAGTCGTGGCAGGTCCCAAGTATGGATAAATGGAGAGGGTTGATTTACGTACTCAAGAGCTAGCGTAAAATAGTTATAGATAATTAGGAATTTACCTCAAGGCACAAGGATCTTTTCAACATGGATTTTGAGCAAACAACTGGGTTTCGTTGGATTGTTCCTTGCTAACGACGTGTTGCATTGCCCGAATGCAATGAGAAGTTGGTAAAGGCTGCTACATCGTTGCCTAGATGCAGTTCAAGAATTACAAGAGTTCTCGCATAAGGAACTTATGCAAGTAAATAAACTAATTCCACTGCATCACATGTTGGACATGCAAGCCCACATTGAACAATTGTGAAATAAATATTATTACAAATATCATTCCCTAATCTGAAATAAAAATTATTAGTTTACAAAATAGGTCCCTTAGTACAATTAAGGTAATGTACCATGATCATCTTAATGATTATTTAGCTATTGATTCAAATGTTGTGCCTGGATGATATCTAAAGAGATGAATGGAGGACTCATCAAGCACCATCAAACGATTGTTACGAGAGGATCTCTGATCGAAGAAGAAGTTCCTGATGATATCTAACCGACCTCTTGATGTAGGTCCTCTCCATAGGAATAGAGATTCGGAGGTGTTAGATAAGTTAGGTCAAAGAATTGACTTAACAAAATCGAGATAACCAAGAGATATATCGCATACTATCACGATATAGTCACGCATCCTTTAAACGGAGAAAAATGTGTTACTATATGTTTAAGTATGTACATTTGGAAGACAGATGGGTTGATGGCCAAGTCAAGGTCTATACACCAACGAGCTTGTGTGCATACAAGAAAATATGAGTAATACGATCTCTCAAAGGGATCATACAGGTTCATTACTGAACGGAAGACGAGCTCACTCATGAGATACTAGGAATCAAATTCCTTGCACAGACTTCTTGCTTTGGAAGATTGATTGAATTTGTAGATTTGATATATGATTTAGAAAAGTATATGATTAATACTTGGGTTATGATGAATTTCCATTCATCACTCTTTATTCTTTTATTTTAGCTAATTAACTTGGCAAAGCATCATGTAAACAGGTGTAAATACAATAACTTAGCAATAAGCATGCATGTGTTAATAATATATAATTAGCATGTATTTATGTAAAAAATAAAAGAATAAAGGAAAGGAAAAAGGAAGGAGGTATTTAGAATAAATACATAGTGACCCAAACCCCAAGAGAGGGCCAAGCATTGGCCTGATCGCCAAATAAATAAGTAGAGAGAGATAGGGCCTACTATATGAAATACATATCATGTGTAAAATAAATAAAATATTTTTGCCAAAATAAAAACAAAATTATATTTTTCCCTTCTTGTCTATATTTTTAAAAATAAAATAAAAATCAGAAAAAGAAAAAGAAAATTCTTTCTCCTTTGTACATAATACATGTATATATGCTTTCTTTACCCATTTATTATATACCTGTAAATAAATAATAAAAATGAAATAAAAATTATTTTGTACTCCAAAAATTATATTGTAAATAAATAAAATATAAAATTGGGGTATTTTTGTGCAAAGAATAAAATAAAAATAATTGTACAAAATACATAGGCAAATTATACCAACCCCCTCTTCCCGGGACTGACCCGACCTCTTCACCGGACCATTTTCTTTGTTTTTTCTTAAGCGTATCACACAATCACTTGCCCCGATTCTCCTCCCGTGGACTCTCTTAGGATCCAGGACCCTCACGGATCCCAAGGAAGGCACGGATCTCCTTCGGTTCGCGTGCCCTTGCCCGATTACTCCAGCCTCCTGGGAACACTATAAATCGTCTCATCCGCCTCCCAGAAGAGGCATCTCGTACCTCGCTCCCTCTCGATACCCTAGCCACCTTCAACAGAGTAACAACCACCTGGAGCGCTTCCTAGCGTTCGATTTACTGCAGCGACGCCGCAGCTCATCCTTCGTGACTGGAGATCCGCCGCGAGCAGCCTCCCTTGCCTTCCGCTGCTTGCTTAAGGCCATTACCCCATTGACCCCTTTGCCTGGAGCTGAGGAACATGTTCTGACCTTCAGGTAACCCTTTCATACTCCGTCTTTATCAATTCGATCGGTTCTTTCCATTTTGCGTTGCCACTCGATCGCCATCTCCGACCAGCCGGTCGGAGCACCACTACCCACCTCCATCCGCTCTGATCGATCCGCACACTCGCCTCACAATCTAGCTCTGCAACCTGATCACCCCGAGCCTTGATCATCATGTCAAGATTAGGACTTAGGTCTCCCATACCATTCTCGCCGAAGACCAATCTCCGCCTCCCTCTGCTTATTTAGATTGGAGTCCAAATAACCTGGACCAGAGCATCTCCCCGAGTCCAAGACACCCTTTGCAGGTGAAAGCGTGCGCTGAAGACCCCTTATTCCATCCATATGAGACTCGCCGGAGTAGTCTCAGGTCCCCTTCGTCGCCACGCCTATCCGACGAGTAGTTGCTCCATCGGGTCTGCTCAGTCAATGCGGAAGCCTTCCACGACTCATCCAATGCTTTCCGATCGGCTATTGTAGCTAAAGATCACCTCTTGTGCTCTGGTGAAGTTCGCCCCCGAGCAGTTCCTCTAAGTGCTTCGACATCGTTGGATCAGCTCTACACTTCCAGATTTCATCCGGACATCTGACACAGCAGCTTTCCAGACCATTGGATGTCAAACCTAGCCTCCATCTACGCCCCACATCCCTTACCATTTCTAGAGCGTTAGATCTGACCCCCTGCAGCGATTAGAGTCGCACGTCCGCTCCCACACCAGCGGCTGACACGTGTCCTCACGCGCCTTTCACGTGCTTCAAGGGTATATCGCTCTTTTTACCATGTACTGTCTGTGTTATGTTTTAGTCTGTAAATAAATGTCGTAGTTGGAACTATTTTCACTTTAGTCCCTATAGTTTCTGGTAATTGCATTTGAGTCCTCCTTATCTGGAGACACGTGAATAGTGGTGTTTTTACATATTTGGCTCTCGATTTATGTCTTGTTAATGTTTTATTGAAAAGTTTTCCAAAATTGCATTTATGTCCCTATGAATTTTGTATAACGCATGTGTTGGAATTGATTGGAAATTTTGTAGATAAGCCCTTGGAATTTTTATGCATGTTATTATTGTTGGACATGTGAGCCTCGGGCGAACCATTCTTACAATAAATGTTATTGTAATATATATATATGTTTATCAATAAAAGTTATTGATGTTTCACTCCCTTTCTGAAATTAAATGAATGAATGCACTATAAGGTCCATCTGTACAATTAGGGTTATGTACCATGGCCATCTTGATGGTCATATAGTTGTTGATTCATTAAATGAATCATAGAGGCTGGTAATTGGATGAGTATCTAAAGAGTTAGATAGAGGACTCATCAAGCACCGTCAAATGATTATTAAGAGATGATCTCCAGCCTGGGTAGGAGATGGCAATCCTTTCTCACATAGGTTGATATCTAACCGACCTCTTGATGCAGGTCCTCTGCGTGGGAATGGTGATTCGGAGGTGTCAGATTAGTTAGGTCAATGGGTTGACTTAACGAGATCGAGATAACCTAAGTCCTATGTTGAATGCTCTCACAGCATAGGCACGCATCCTCTGACCGGAGACAGATGTGTTACTATATGTCTGAGTGTGTACATTTGGCAGACCAATAGGTTGATGACCTAACCAAGGTCTATACACCAGCGCACTGGTGTATATGTAAGGGCATATGAGTAATACGATCTCTCAAAGGGGTCATACAGGTTCACTTATGAACCGGAAGACATGAGCGCACTCATGAGGTATTGGGACCGATCAAATTCCATGCATGATCGTCGTGCTTTGGAAGCACAACAAGAATTTGAAGGTATGATATATGCTTTGGGAAAGCATATGATCGATACCAATTCCCAATGACCAATATTGAGAAAGTTGGTGATCAAACCCTAAAGAAGACAATGTAAAATTGATCTTAATCTTCAGGATGAACATAGGTCTTCCAGTATGCAGGATGTACAAGTATTGGGATTACCTGAGGGTGATGTGCTCATAAACGATTGTATAACCATGACGCTTTATTCCGAGGGAGTGATGAAACAGGTCTGGATTTTAGTGACTTTTCTCGGTAGAGAAGTAATCTGATCTTGGTCCAAGTGTTGGACATTGGTCTGAATGAGATTCAGATGTAATGAGAAGATTAGATTTGCGGTCTTGATTTAATCCAGCATCTGTGGGAGGTACGTAAGATCTGGATTTGAGATGAGATCTCAACATCCAGGTCACTATATGTGGAACAATATATTCGCCATGTCCTTATCTCCAAGTATCTGCGGAGAAAGCACATTATTCTTGAAGGAGTTCAAGAATAATTCATTTGATGAATTACATATCCAAGCAACAAGATGTTGATAATTAAATGAGATTTAATTATCAAGAATAATATGAATGTGATTCATATTAAGAGAATGATTATCCAATATAATTAAATGGGATTTAATTATCAAGGATATGCAAATTGTGGATAGTGCTATCCATAATTTATGAGTATATATTATAAATATGATTTATAATATATTAAAGAGAGAGCACCTTTGTAAATAATATTTGTTAATTGTTAATGTGACTTGGATTCACATTAAGCAATTAATTGGAAATGTAATTTACAAATTAGTTTGGGTTGTGAACATGATTCACATTTTTTCAATGGCATGACTGAAACATTCACAAATTAATTGAGAATTAAATTGGTGGATAATTCTACAATAAATGTACACTAATTTATTGGAATTAATTTAGTGGATAATTGCAAACAAATAAGAGATAAATGGATTAAATAAAAAAGGGATGGATAAAACACCACCAAATGAGGTGGCATTACCCATGGCTTGGTCATGGGTGACGCCCCATCTATTTGGGGTGAATTATCATCTCATTCTATTATTATCCTATTATCTTGTGTTTATTGATTTATCTGTTGAATTAAATTATGTTGATAATTATGCAACATATATTTAATTTAAAATAAATTAATATGTTTTTGTTTTTTGAACAACAATTATCATGGCCATTAATTTGATATACATGTCAATCTAACCATTGATTTTGTATATGCCATGGATTGTGATCCATGGGCTTCCAAACTAATATAAAACGAGGGCAACCCTAGCCTCAACATGCTACACAAGTTCCAAGAGTACACCTACTCTTCTCTCTATCTCTCTCTCTCTAAGGTGGTCGTCCACCTTGTGCTCTGAGAGAAGAAGCAGTCGTCTACACACCGTTGTGATGTCGCTTTGATTGCTTGTTAATCTCCATCGACGGATTTCGTTGGACGAAATCAAGGAGATTCAAGGCTTGGATCTTCGTCAACGATTGCAGGAGGAACACGTCTCATCATCGCGCCCGCAAGTGCCATCCTCGTGGATCGAACTTGAGATAGGAGGATCTCTTGTTTTAGAGATCTCGTGATCGCAACCATGCTTCAAGAGGTATTTCTAATACTTTGTGGTTTGATGAAATGATCCAAGAAATGTTCTTGTGATCATGTGGTTTTGTTACTTGATTAAAAAAATTTTAATTTCCGCTACATCTAGCGACTAGTGCGACTAGTCACCCCGATCGCATGAGATGCGATCAACACGCTTCCTTGATGCGCTTGAGAATTCCTCGTATCCTTTCAATTATTTAGCCTAGAGACTTAATCTATTTGCATATAGGTCCCTCTTGTTGTGTCCCTTATTTTTAATCAAATAATTATTAAATTAACTCTGAAAATTCTACAAAAATTATACATAGCTCATGTTATTGTGTAGTAATTTTAGTAATTTTTGTGACTTGATTTAATTTCATTTGATATTTTATAAAATTCAAAAACCCTAAAAAATGTCCCTGTCTAATTTAGGAAACTCATAAAAATAGAAAAACCCCTGTAAAATTTCCACAAAAATTCTTGTGTGTTTGTATTCCCTTGTTTTAATTTCAGTAGCATTTTGGTTCATTATCTATTATAAAACACCTAAAAATCACAAAAGACTACAAAAATCAATAAAAATTCTACAAAAATAAAAAAATGTGTTTTTAGCTTCTGTAGTTAGATTTTATTTTATACTTTCACAAAAATTGCTGCCTGTATTTAAAAGGCACTTTAAATAATTTTAATTTGTCTTTCTGTCCAGGTTGTACACTGCTTCCTGTTTTTGGCTTTCTTTTATTTTTAGAAAATCTTATAAAAATAAAAAAAACTTCATAAAATTACCAAAAACATCTGCATATTTGAAAAGCACAAAAATATTTTTATCTTTAATTTTTGAGATTTTTGGACCTTAATAAAAATTTATATTGTGTGCTTGCTTTTACTTTCCCATTGATTCTCTTATTAGAAAATATTAAAAAAATGTAAATTAAAAACCACCAAAAATATGCCTTGATTATTTGATTTTTGACTTCTTCGTAGGATTTTCCCGTGCTCCTTGTGTTCGACCCTGGTGGCTATATCATGTTAAATAAATAGCAAGACCGCTTGCCTTGAGTTTCATTTTTGATTGATTTGCTTTGGTGGTCTAATTTTTCTTATTGATTGTGCCTTGCGATTCAGTCGCAACGACCTTAGATTTTCCTTAACCGAGTTTCCTGGGGTCGTCATCAGAATGGTGTCGTTGTCAGGGAGCACGGCTTAGTAGTCGATTTTCATATATCAGCTTGTTAGCTATTTTTGTTGTATTTGTTATAACTATGCTCTGACCAGTTCTTGCTTGAATTTTTGTGCAAGGTACCGCCCGAGAGCTGCCTAGGAGGAGACCGTGCTTGAAAAGAAGCAAGGGAGGCGAGGAGCGTAGTTATAGCTTATAGACGTAGCTTAGAGTAGTTTATTTTTAGCATTATTATTATTGTAATAATACAGGGACTCAGACTGTGGACTGTTTGGACTTGGCTTATCGGGGTCTGTTTCACCGAGCACCGATGTGCTCGGGGGACCTCACTGTGGGTTTCATGGGTTTTGAGTTTTCACCTTTATTTCATTTTGATTCTCGGAGAATTTGGCCCCTAGATTTAGGAATTTCATTGATTGTGACGTAATTAATTAAGGCCCAACCCCTAATTATTTGCTTGCACCTATAGATCGTAATTGGACCTAATTAATTAAATCACAAGAAAAAGTTAGTTTAATTAGACCCGAGTCCACGTGTCATGAGGAACCACATACATCGCTGGCATGACCTGTTGTGGCGGGCACCGAGTGGTTCCTAAGATCGGACTCCATACTTGGTCTGATTGGCTAGCTCATGTTCTTCTCATGTAGAAATCGCTTCGTTTAAGGTCGTTTTCTTCTTGCATCATATAGGTAATTTTATTTCCATCTTTTAATTTATTTGTGGATCACCCTGCATGTAGAGAGATAGAGTCAGATACGCATTTCTTACTCTGCATGCATCATTGTGTTTGAACGTGCATCGGCTTTTTCGACTTCTCCCCCTGTTTTTGGACTTAAAATAACCAGGAGATTGAAAAATTTGTTAGGCATTGCTTGTTATTGAAAAATACCTAAAAAGAAAACCATAAAATTGGGACTACTAAACATACTTGACCATAAAAGACACTCATTGAAAAATCTGTCTTGGGAGAGCAATCCCCTCCTTGTTTGGTTTGGATGAGCGAGAGAGTGACCCACACACTAGGATAGAGCCACACCCGAACTCTCGGCAGACTACCAACCTTTTATACGGGAGAGTCTATTGAGAGCATTGGGTTCCTACCAGCTCGCTTAACCTCTCTGATAGAATGAATTATAACCTAATAAAATCGACAAGATAAAAGATCGAACTTTTACGGTCATCGGCTCAGTCGTGAGTAGGTGAAGTGGGGGTTTGTTTTCCTAATCTTGTTTGTTTCTTGATCTCGTCCGCTTTCCTCTCCACATCACGATGATGGGTCGGAGGTCCCTTAGGCAGCCTTTGGTTGCACCGCTATCGAGCACTCCACCCCATTCTTCTAGGTTGGTTCATGAGAGCTCAAACCCGCTCTCCGAACCCGAGTTTGACTCTGCCTTGTTCCCCCTCGACCACCCTTCTTCCAATCCCGAGGTGCTAGAGCAGAGACAGCATCAGATATATATCCATTTGACAGCACCTGAGTTTGGGTCTTTTGCCTTTGCAGAGACCATGGCCAGCAGCGAGGAGCACACTGAGTGTCCCAACCAGACGCACACCTATGTTCTTGATCAGGGTACCATCAACAATACCCTGTTAGCCTCCTTGGAGACTATGCAACACCAGATACGATATCAGGGAGATTCCATGGCTGACATGCGTAGGGAGATGGCTCAGATGCGAGCAGACAGAGGAGAGCAGAAAAGAGCCGGTGGAGGAGGAGACATTCCAGAGTTAGGAGGAGGAGATGGACCACATCCAGATGAGACAGTAGAGTCAGTCCGACCAGCATGCCCGATGAGAGAGTCGTACATCTCTGGTGCAACTCTGACACACCGTTGGATCCAGTTGCCTCCTATTCTGGGAGATTTTAAGCTCCCTCCTCATACTATTCAATTACTGCCCAGATTTCACAGGCTATCTACCGAGGAGTCGCACCTCCATCTCCAGGAGTTTGAGATGATCTGCAGCACGGTCCACGACCGATTCGTGAACGAGGATACCATCAAGATAATGGCATTTCCATTATTCCTTGTTGACTGAGCAGCCTATTGGCTGAAGTATTTAGGGAGGTACGTGATGCGCGGCTCAGATTCGATTGCGGATTTAAGTGTTTGTGTTGTTGGTGTAGAAAACCGCAAAGAGACTCGAGCTTTTACATCAAACAAAGATCAGTTTTAAGAAAAACCTTACACTATTTATTTAACCAGGTAAGTGTGCCTAGGTCGAACACAAGGAGGCAGAATAGGGTACTTTGATTTTTTAGGTGAAAATATATTTTTGTGATTATTTTGTCTCTTCTTAAAGTGATCGAAGAAAAGAGATTTTTCGATGGAATTTTGATTTTTAAATTTTTATTTAATTTTTATATTTCTCCAATTTTTATTTATTTTTCATAGTGATATTTTTTCAAACAATTTACCTATGATATAATATGTGAAGAATAGGTGAAATATAGGTGATATTATATAAAAGGTAAATCTAGAGAGCAACGAGCTCGAAAAATACTCGAAAACAAAGCAAAGCAGAAGCGAATTTTGACAAATTAAAACACGATGAAAAAGCAACGAAAATACACAAAAATTACTGAAAAACTTGCGGAGGTAGTTATATAACTACCCCAAGAAAAATTACGAAAAATAGTGTCAAAAATATGTCCAAAGTTCCCCTACAGCTCAGGGGCAGAAATGCAAGAAAAAGAAACAAAATTCTGCAGTTAAGTCCTCGGCCAGGGACTGAAGTGTAACAAAAATATGAAAGTTTAAATTTAAGTCCCTGCGTGGGGACCTAAATGTAATTTCTGGAAATCTTGGGCGCGCTCTGAAATTCTGAAGCTTCTCTGGGTTTAATATGCAAAATTCACACCGCTTAGGCTTTAACGGCGAAGATTAGATTAGGCAGCGCGATCTGGACTGTCTGTTGATGCCATGTGTCGACGAACTGTACTCTGGGTGTTCTTGAGCTGTTCTTCAGATGGTTGAGCAACTGACGAAAGGGGTTTCTTCTTCGAATTTCCGTCGTCTATCAGAGAGTCACTTTGGCCTTCTGTAGGGCCAGAGGGGTGGCTCCTCCACCCCTCGAGCTCGCCTACGGGTGAACACGGCCTGAGGTGGCGGAGGGCGGCAGAACATCGACGAGGAAGATGATTGTCCACTGCTCCTGAAAACTGACGTTGATTGTAGCGCCTTCTTTGAATAAGATTTGTGTGAAGATGAAGACTCCAAATGCTTTGAAATTGCTCCAGATGCAAGCTAATCATGCAAAGAACAAATGCCCGTGCTCGATTCGCAAGAAATTGGCCGAATGATTATAGTTTTGCAAGATCAAAAATGGCGTTTCTAGACTTTGTGAAGTGAGTTTGAGAATGGGTACAAGAATGAAGATGTGATTTGATTTAATTTGAAACGAAGTTGGAAGTTGATTTGTGTGAGCGTTTAAGATGGAAGATTAAGCATCCTAATGATGATCTTAATCAAGCTAATGGAGGCACGCTGATCGAGAAATAAAATCGTGAAGATGGATGAGTAGATCTGGGATGGAGAGGTGTATTTACCTCAGATGGTTGCTCGACGGCCGATCTTTGCCGGAGCTAAACGCGCACACGGCGGCTATGCAAGGTGGAGCAAAAGCCTTGGAATGTCCTCCGATCACCATTCCTCCATGCGAGCCGACGAACTGGAGCTATCACCTCCTAGGATGGCCGGAATCGAGAGGTGAAGGTTGGGGTTCGGCCACTGGAACTGGGTGTCTCAGGTGGTTAGGAAAGTTAGTTATAATCCGCCAAGTTTAAGGGTATTTATAGGGTAATTTACTTGGGCTTCAAGGTTAATCCAAGGGTGGCATGTAAATGG
Source organism: Ottelia alismoides (assembly GCA_037367405.1). Lineage (NCBI taxonomy): Eukaryota > Viridiplantae > Streptophyta > Magnoliopsida > Alismatales > Hydrocharitaceae > Ottelia > Ottelia alismoides. The sequence continues at coordinate 400,809 of JAZKJV010003724.1, read as the reverse complement.
GTTGTTAGGAGATGAGATCCAATGGTTTGGATCATCAGAGGATGTTATAGAATGCGCGGGGAAATTGGTTGAACCTGGTTGGTTAGAACAGAAAGTCAAACAGACTTCTTGAAGAAGATGCACCAGGTGCTGGCACGTGTCACCACCTGGTTGGCCATATGTGTAAATTGCTTAGAAATTCAATAATAAATATAAAATAATGTTATTTTAATTAAATGTAAAAACAAGAAATGTAAATAATTTAATAATCTAAATTATAACATGATTACTTTTTATAAATAATAATTATAATACGAAATATAAATATTATATTAATAAATAGGTATAAATATTACTTAATAAATAGATTGTGGAATTTTTATTTCAATAAATAAATCATTAAATATTAATTTTGTATTTTCTTAATTATTAAAGTGATAATATATTAATAAATACAGATATACATTATATAGTTCAATTTCATCTATATTTTAGTGTTTTTGATTTAATTAAAATAATAAATAAGCTCCAAAAAATATAAAATAAATCAAGGTTAGATTAAAAAATCATGAAAATAATTAGAAATTATAAAATTAATAAAAGTATAAATAATGTGGTCTACATAAAATAAATAGCTCAGAAACCCCGTTGTCGTTTGGTCCCAAAACCGACTTTTTGCAAACGGACTCCGAATTCAATGAAACCATTCTATTAATTAGATAATATTATTTTATGAACTTTAAAGGTGAGTAGAGTGAAATTGGAGTTAGTATGAAGAAGTTATGATGTTCGAAAGTTGAGATTTTGACAATTTAAAAGCTGGATTTCTTGCCATATATGAATTAACTAAAAATCAATGAAATATTATATTTATTTAATAAATAATGAGACGTGTGTGAAGTGTGTTTTAATTTATTTTTATGATTTTCTTTCCTTATCTCCCCCTTACTTATTGGTTTGTCGACCAATTCATGCTGACTCGGTCTCGGGGTTTAGGTTATATAAATATACCTTGCAGCTATATTTATATCTATAATTCACATTGTACATGTATACATATTTACAATCTGCCTTCTTTTCTTCATTTTTATTCTTTTATTTATTTACATTTTTTTGATGCTTAAAAGTGTATTTTTATTCATAAAAGGATTTTGAATAAAAGATGGAAATTAGTGTATATTTACATGTATTTGTTAAGGGTTTTAAGACAAAATGCGATAGAAAAGTTAATGAATCATGGATTCATCAAGCCCCTATACTTAAAATTTGCTAGTCCCTTAGAAAACACTTATTCAAAAAATAAGGGAAAAAATAAGAAAGTTAGAATGAATTTGTTTTCCTAAACCAATTCATGAGAACAGACAAAGGACGGAGCTCGATTGGGCCTGAAACAAGCATTTTGTCGGATCCTTAACTAGGATTAGGATTTCATCCCCAACAGTCTTCAAGCTCCACAAATCCTTATTCGAGATCACTTCATCGGCTAATTCAGACTCAGTTATTCATATCGCAAACTCTATCATCCTTGAAGTCAATTTGTACAGTGTGTGAATTGATTTAGCTTTTCCTGCTTAAAGAACCGAAGAAACCGTCCATCCCGGCTATACACTTCCATTGCTTCCTTATCCAGCTACTATTTCCTCGGGGAGGTAGGTATTCCCTTCTGCGGTCAGTTCGTGCTATGTCCACAATCGAATATAGAGAGAAAATATAAGAATGAGAAAAGAAGTGGAGTGCGAACAGTGTAGACGCATCTCCTTGTGAAGCTCAACCGGTGTAGCTAAGTCTCCACTAAGATGTGCAGGCATTTTTGGTGGAAGCTTTGACCATTGTGGTCGTATTTGTATTTGGTGGCTTTTTCTTTGATTTGACTTTGTAATTTGAGTGCACTGCATTCATCTCCTTGTGCCTTGACGGATATAGCATCTTTTGTTCCATCCTTTTTTTAGGTGTTAGAAAAATTGTGTCAGCAGATCCTTCCCTCGTCCGAAGCGACTATCGCAACCCCAATTTCTCTTGTCAGACATCAATGCCACAAAGACAAGGATAGAAACGCACTACCAAGATGTACTGCCCTTCGCAACTCCATGCAAGTCGAGCTAAGTGTAGAGTGCATGTGTTCAAGATTGGTTCACTGGTGCAGAGTTGTACGGATGACACCAAATGGTCTACTTAAGCACATATGAATTGATTTCCCAAATTTAGTCTTATGGAACCCAAAGATTTTAAGTCATAAGACTTGAAGAGTCTAAATTCCAGATCCTAACTAGGCTCCTTACAGTGAAAGTTAAAGGCCGTGATCAAGCTCCATCCTTTAGACTAGACTCAATCATTAGTTCCAGAAATCAAACTTATTCTGAAAAATGCGAATGCAAATGCAACCATGTTTTTGTGAAGTCAGTTTTCTGAATTTTACTCATTTTATGGATTTTAAGGCTTTTGTAATTTTTATGACTTTTAGGACTTTGTATTTTTATGGATTTTCTTATTTTTATTAACAACTTTTTTATGTACACGAATTTTATAAGATATTTTATTGGAGTTAAGTATCTAATGTATTCTATAGATTTTATCTACAGAGAATTTTACAATGATTACATGATTTTTACACATGTTTTAGTAGATGGGATTTTAAATAATTATTATACAAATTTTAAGTACTAATTTAAAATACATATTTTAATTACGGATTTTACTTATTTACAAAGGTTTTATAAGTAATAGATATATGTATAAATGGATTTTAAATTAATCCTCACCCACTTTTTATGGATTTTATAGATATAGAAAATACATAAAAGTACGAGTTATGGACAAAGTATATATATAATATATACGCACCCCCCTATACTTAGCTTGAGTTATGTCCTCATAGCGTCAAAAGAGAAAAAGGACGACATAACTCGTGCCAAGTAAAAGTGGGTGAAAAAAATATACGAAAACAAGTCAGTCAACCCTCCCCCTATACTTACAATCAGGTAATCGTAAGTATAACGGGAGAGCAAAAATGGGATGACTGAGTGACAAGAGTATATAACGAAAGATCAAAAGTAATAAAGAGTACGAGATCATCGAAATCACTCGGTCTCCCCTATACGTAGGATAAGGCATCCTAAGTATATAGAAGAATGTATCCAAAAATCGGGAACCAGTGATTTGTGAAAAAAGAATGGATATACAAAATAAATAGAACAAAATAGAAAACGTGAATCGATGGGCAATCAGTCCCCCCTATACTTCTGGTATCCTAAGCATAAAGACAAGCAAAAATGGGGACGATTGTGGTCTACGAAGAATATACAAGTGTTGCGGATCTCCAGAAATCGAATGGCTCAAAAGCATTTGTACAGGATGAGATGAAGTTAAAGAATGATTATGAGTCCTGTACAAAATAGATCACTTCAATACAGGCCAGATGATCAGTAGTCTCTACGAAGTGCTTCAGCATCTGCCCGTTAACCACGAACGGTTCTGCACCAGGTGACTCATCTGATATTGCTATACTTCCATTGTCGTGCACCGTTCTGACTATGTAAGGTCCTTCCCATTTGCTTTTAAATTTGCCAAGAAAAATTCTTAATCTTGCATTGAACAACCAGACTTTCTGCCTAGGGACAAAGATCTTGTGTTGAATATGTCTGTCATGCCATTTCTTTACTTTGTCCTTATAAATGAGAGCGTTCTCGTATGCTTGATTTCGAATCTCTACCAGCTCATTCAGATCTATCTTTCTCTTGGCTCATCCTTTCTGTGCATCAAATAAAATTTCACGAATAGCCCATTCAGATTTGTGCATGATCTCTACGAGCAAATGGCATGGCTTTCCATAAACCAGTCTGAATGGTGAAGTACCTAAGGGAGTTTTATATGCAGTACGATATGCCCAAAGAACCTGATCTAGAAGTTGTGACCAGTTCTTCCTATCCGGTTGTACTAATTTCTGGAGAATTGATTTCACCTCCCTATTTGAAACTTTGGCCATGACGTTTGCCTGTGGGTGGTAAGGAGAAGCTACTCTGTGATCAATGTTGTATTGCTTCACTAGCTTTTTGACCTCCTTATTAATGAAAAGGCTACCCCCATATGAAATAAGAATACGTGAAATCCTGAACCATGAGATAATGTGTTCCCTTAGAACTTGCAAACTATCTTACTGTCTACGGTTCGTGCGGGTATAGCCTCCACCCATCTACTAACATAATCTACAGCGAGAAGAATGTACTCAAAGCCGCTGCTGGAAGGGAACGATCCCATAAAATCTATGCCCCATGCGTCAAAGATCTCGCAAATAATGATAGATCGCATCGGCAGTGCATCTCTAGTACTGACTATCCCTACTACTCTCTGACAATCCGAGCAACTCTTCATGAATGTACAAGCATCTCTAGTAAGAGTTGGCCACCATAATCCGCTCTGAAGTACCTTCTGTGATGTCCTCTTCCCTGAGTGATGTCCCCTTGCCTCTAAAGAATGACACAAAGTGAGGATATTGTTATATTCCTCCTGAGGAATACAACGCATGTAAACACAATCCGGACCTTCACAAAAAAGAATCGAATCCTCCCGATGGTAGTATCATGCCTCAGAAACTAATCTATCAACTCAATTCTTTAGCCAACCCTGAGGACTTTTCTGTGTAAAAGGAAAATTTACTATATATGCATACCATGGAGGTTCGATAACTGCAAAGATGCTTTCGTCGGGAAATCTCTCTGCAATCTCTGGCGTGTACTCATCTGAAGGTTGTTCTGTCTATAATCGGGAGAGGTGATCATCTACCACATTTTTTACCCCAGGTTTGTCTCTAATGTCCAAATCGAATTCCTGAAGTAATAGAATCCATCTAAGAAGGCGTGCCTTGGCATCCTTCTTTTCCATTAAAAATTAGATAGCTGAATGATCTGTGTAAGTTGTGATTTTAGAGCCAAGGAGATAAGATCGGAATTTATCTAGAGCGAATACCACTGCCAACATCTCTTTTTCTGTCACTGTGTAATTACGTTTAGCATCATCTAAAGTTCTGTTGGCATAATGGATAGAAATAGGAAGTCCATTCTTCCTCTGTCCTAATACAGCCCCGACTGCAAAGTCTGAAGCATCCGTCATGATCTCGAAGGGTAGAGACCAATCATGCGGCTGTAGAATAAGATCACTGATAATCTTTTCTTTCAATGTGAGGAAGGCATTAAGACATTTATCATCTAAAAAGAACTCGATGTCTTTTCCTAATAATTCAGTTAACGGTCGGGCAATCTTGGAGAAGTCTTGAATAAACCGTCGGTAAAAACCAACATGCCCGAGAAATGACAGTAACTGCTTGATGTTGGATGGTGGTTCGAGTCGCTTGATGACATCCACCTTGGCAGGGTCAACCTCCATGCCTCGCTGGGAGATGACGTGCCCGAACACGATCCCGTATGTAACCATAAAGTGGCTCTTTTCCCAAGACAAAACGAGATCTACCTCACAACATTTCCGAAGAACCTGGTCTAGGTGTGCTAAACAATCATCAAAGGACTCACCATAGACCGAAAAATCATCCATAAAAACCTCTAGAAAATAACCGACCATGTCCGCAAAAGTAGAAGGCATACTCCTCTGGAAAGTAGCAAGAGCATTGCACAATCCAAAGGGCATCCGTCTAAAGGCATATGTGTCGAACGGACATGTGAAGGTGGTTTTCTCCTGGTCTTCAGGAGCAATTGCTACCTAGTTGTATCCGAATTAACCGTTAAGGAAACATAAATACTCTTTCCCTGCTAAGCGTTCTATGACTTGGTCTATAAAAGGCAAAGGGAAGTGGTCCTTCTTCGTCGCAACGTTTAATTTCCTATAATCAACGCACACCTGCCACGACGTAGTTACTCTTTTTGGAATCTCCTCTCCACTCTCATTCTTAATCATCTAAATTCCCGGCTTCTTCGGGATAACATGTAATGGGCTGACCCATTCAGAGTTGGAGATGGGATAAATGAAGCATGCGTCGTACCTTTCGTAAAACCAGATTCAGCCTACGCTGAAACTCTCTGGAAGGTTTGTTGTCATGATCGAGATATATATGAGAGAACACAAAGAAGGACTAATCCCGCGGAGATCGGATATAGTCCACCCAATAGCCTTGCGGTTTCTTTCTAGAACCTCCATCAAACGAGATTCTTATTCGTCGGTCAAAGATGAACTGATAATGACCGGAAATCGACGATGTGGACCCGCATGGAAGGCATACTTCATATTTGGTGGCAAAGTCTTTAGTTCTGGAAGGGTAGATTCTGGCTCTGCTAAAACCTCATCCATATGTGTATTGGGATCTGTATCGGTTGTGGTTTTGTATGCGATTTGGTTATCCACCATCTTAATGTGCTCTAGAGTTGGACTACAGAAGATGTTCAAAACATCATCTGACTCGCTACTATGCTCATTCTCAAAGTGACCAGAGGAAAAGAAATCAGCTAAATAAAATTCTATCTCCAGATCATCTGAAGTGGAGGAATTGTGTAAAGTCTTTGAGTCCAACATGTCTGCACTAAACTCCTCAGAAGTCTGATCCCTTTGCTTCTCGTCATCCAGACTAAAATATAAAGTACCTTCTGAAGAATCGTTAACTATAGTCTCGGACCCTTCCTCTGTTAAACACTCTTGGGTCTCTACTTGATATCTTTTGAGGTCGTCAAGATGGGCCTCATCCATGTAATCGCAGGTGGCTAAAGAACTCAAGAGATCAGAAGATGCATCACTAGATGTGTTGGAATCTCTCGCCATCTCTATATGTACCTTCTCACCCTCGGCACGAAAAGATACCTTCCATGTATCATTATCGAAGAGAGCCTTTGCGGTTTCTAAGAAAGGCCTCCCGAGAATAATCGGGGTAAGGTGTAACTGTGTAGGGCAATCCATGTCTAGGATAGTAAAGTCCACTGGGAAGTGCAGACCCTGCACAGTTACGATAGCGTTCCTTAGTATACCCTTAGGTCTCTTTACGGATCTATCAACAAACTAAATGATCGTGCGGGATTTGTAAAGAGGACCTAACTCGAGCTTGTCGAGTAAGGAAGATGGTATCAGATTGGTCGAGGAACCGTTATCTAAGAGAGTGCAATCGAATTCGACATTTGCAATCTCGCATCTGACATAATGTGCTCCCAAGTCCTTCTTCTTCTTCGGTAACTTATTCTGAATAGCACAAGATGTAGCCTTAGTCAAAACATATTTCTCTGTACGGGATCTCTTTTTCCTACACGTGGTGCATTGATTTTTCAATTGATTCTTAAGCGTAGGAAAATGATCCAAGGCATCATGAAGCGGGATCTTCAAAAAGATGTGAACTTTCAATAATCGCTCGGTTTCAGGAGTGACAACATTCTTTTTGGTGTTTTTCTTTCCTTTCCCGAACAAAGCGTCGGGAAAAGGGACAATGTTAGGAGTGAGAAAACCAGACTTTTTATTGATATCGAAATCAGCATAACATCGAGAGTTTCAGAATTATGTACAAAACTCTCTAAAATAGGGGAAGACATATTTTTGCTGGGAGTATCTGCATGGTCTGGCGTGATATCATTGTCTGAATCGCATGTGTCCATGTCAATTGTTTTGGCATCGCTCCCTTCTCTTTGATAGTCCTCATCAATATGCTGGTTCTCCTCCTCAGCATCAGAATCTGGTTGCTCGTGGATTTGCTCCTGCTCCTCATCAAGTGACCGCTCCTCTACTCCAGTAGGTGCTCGTGATTATCTACCGCTCCTGAGACGAATAAAGTTAGATAAAAATTCAGGAAAAGAGATCATACCTGTAGTATTGTATACTTGATTTTGATGCCTCCTCTTATTATTCGGGTTCATCTGAGGCTGGGCTGGGAGAGTGGTCTTCGATGCGGTTAACTCATCCAGACGACAGTTAACCTGCTTCATCTCTGTCTTATGCGCAATTTGGAGCGTACTCAGCATATCCATAATTTGATTTAATGTCTGGGCCTGTGAGTTCATTTCTGATTCGGTGTGGTGGCCATGGCTTGCTCCTCTCTCCTGCCTCGTCGTGTATTGCTGAGAAGTGGAAGGCTGGGAGAATCTCTGCGATGTGGAGGAAGATTGCTGCGGCTGCTGATAAGGATATGTATGTAAATGGTTAGCAGGGTACTAATATAAATGTGGTCTTTGATAGGCATGCTGGTGAGACTGCTGCTGCATGAAATTCTGCCGGTGTTAGAAGTGTAGACGTCCATGCTGCGGTTGGTTGTACTGCTGCTGTTGATGCAGTATACTCGGTTGCTAGATCGGAGTATACCAAATTGCGTTAATCTCGTGAGTGGCTTGCGGATCAACCTCCATATCTACAGCATTGGTGATCTGGCCGGGATTGGCATGAGATTGATCCTCATGCCAATCAATCTGCGGGGTCTCTGACTTGCTCTGTACGAAGTGAATCTGATGGGTGGGTGGAGCGGGTAAGATCCTCCGTGTAGGTTGTGCAGTCGAAGAAGATTGGCTCTGCTGGTACTGAAGTTGAAGCTTTGAAACCTTCTTCGAAAGATCACTCAGCTGCAGAGGTAGAGATGAGAGTTTCTCCAACTCTCGCAGCGGCTGTAAGTCCTGAACTTGTTTCTGAGTCACATCCACCAACGTTAATTTCTCGCTAATAAAGCCCATGTTGGTGTTGGATTCAGATTCTGAGATATTAACCATCGTGTGATGCTCTCGGTGATGTGGTGTCTGAGGGGCTTTCTGAAATGCCCGAGTAGAGTCTACGACTCTCGAGTTCTCAGCCATCCCTTGAAGATGTCCCAGACTGACTCGGCATCCTCGTTCATATAGCCGCCGCCACATGCGGCACTCACTAGCCCCTGGATGTCCGGCTGAAGTCCTCCAAAATAATTTAGTACTAGCACCTTCATTGGTATCTCGTGATGCAGGCATCTCTCCGTAAGATCTTTGAATCGATCCCATGCCTCATAGAAAGACTCATGCGGATGCTGTGTAAAAATGGAGTTATGACTCCTCATCATGTTCGTCCTCCCTAGAGGAAAATAGTTACGCATGAATGTGGACTTCAGATTGTCCCATGTAGAAATTTCCCTTCCCAAGTTGCTCAGCCAGTAAAGTGCTTTGTTGGCTAAGGCGAAGGGAAAGGCTTTGAGGCAAACAGCCTCCTGCATAACTCCTGGATAGCTAGTCATACCACAGATCATCTCGAATTGCTGCAGAAAGGTAAACGGCTCCTCTGTAGCATTCTCGTAGAACTTGGGAAGCAATGAGATGAAGGACAACCTCAATTCGTATGGCCCTTGATTCGACGGTAGCCGAATCCAATGATGGAGCGTTCTCGTGCTTGGGTCATACTCTTCTCGTAAAGTAGCGGGAACCACTGCAGGCGGTAAATGGTTTCCGGCCCCTGCTCGCAGCGCGGCTATCTCAGCCCGCAACTCGTTATGAGTTCTAAATAGTTCTTGAATCTGGATGTTCATCTGTTGGAGAGTGTCGAGAATCCCCGTCGTAACATCCGCGATTGGATCTGGTCTTATGTCATGATGCTCCTCAGTTGGTGGCCTCTCATCTGCTGGTCCTTTGCCGCGAGCCATATGCTTTAAATCTTCTGGAAAAGAAAAGCCCTCGTAAGAACTCAGCGAAAACTTAACTGGAGATCTCGATGATGTTTTGAGACAAGGGTCTGCCTCAAAAGTCTGGCCGGGAGGCGAGGGAGTCAAGGTCTGACTCTCCTCGAGATCAGATGGGACCAGATTGGGAAGAGAGTCATCCCAAGCTTGTGAAAATGTACGAATGACGGTGGATGGTCGAAAGCTCACGAAGTCTGAGCAGAAAAGCCGTCGAGATGTCATCTTCGATATCAAGAGAATGGGAGAGCACGATTTGTGATTCAAGAAAGTGGGAAAAATGTGTAAAGTCGCGGTAACTCACACCCCACAAGCAAACACAAAGCAAACCCTGTTTTCAACAACACAACCCGATGATGACCGAAAGAGCTCGGCCTTTTATCTTGTCGGTTTTAGGGTTGTAATTAGCAAACAAGTATAATCGATTAATCGTGAGCTGATGCGAGCTGGTAGGTGCCTGATTTTTCCCCGCAATACTATCCTGAGTCCTTACAGAAAATCACTTGCTCTCAGCCAGTATGGTGGCAAGTACGAACCACTTCCGTCTATCCGTGTTGCTTGAGGACGGAGCCTTACGCAGTGTCCTCTAAATCCCCCACTCTGCTAAGTAAACTCAAACCGTTTCCGGCTACCCGAGCGTACCCACTGAAAAGCAGTGATCAGGTGTATAGACTAATAGTATTTTGAAAGAAAATGGGTTTATATTTAAGGGTCGTCTCTCACTTGTGCACTCTGAAAAATGTGCGGGGATTACTCTCCCAAATCAAGTGAACCTTACATTTATTTTAAATCAGATACATTAGCAGTCCCGATTTTATTTTTGGGGTTTTATATTTTTTTGAGTTTTTTTTCAAACAAACATCTACTTTTTTATTTTCTTTTTATGAAAATCCTAAAATCATACACCTAAGTTGCAAGTTGATGAATCCCAATTCATCACTCTTTATTCCTTTATTTTAGCTAGAAACTTGAGCAAAATACCTTGTAAATATGTGTAAATATCATAAATTGCCAAAACACATGCATCATGTAAATATGCATAAATAGCATGTTTTTGTGCCAAAATAAAGGAATAAAGAAACACAAGAAAAAGAGAGAAATACTTAGAATAAATATTGAGTGACCTAATCCCAAGGGAGGGCTCAACATGGGCCTGACCGCAAAAGAAACCAAGTAGAGAGAGATAAGATCATTCATACATGTACATACCCCTATATATTTAAATAAATTTATTTTCCTCAAAATATAAATTAAAAAATGTTTCTTATATTTTGTACTTATTTATAAAAAATAAAATAAAAATAAGAAAAAACAAAAGAAAAATAAAATTGAATAAAACTTCCTCTCACCAGTGTACATAAACCATGTATATAAAATAACATACCTATTTATTTTCTCCTTGTAAATAATTAATAAAAATCCCATAAAATTATCTCTATATTCCAGATTTCATGTTGTAAATAAATAAAATAAAAATCAGGAAAATAAAAATAAAATAAAAATAATAATAATAAAAACCATTTTCCACCTTGTGTATATACCATGTACATATGTATATAACCCTATTTATTTAATCCATGTAAATACATCATAAAAATAAAATACAAATACCTCATTATTCCAAATTTGATGTTGTAAATAAATAAAATATAAAATTGGAATAAATGTACAAAAATAAACAATTAAAAATAAAAATAAAAAATACATATATGTATATACATATATATAATAATAATATATTGTAAATACATTATATACTTTTCGAAAAAATAAATAAAAATCACTAAAAAATAATTTGAAAAATAATAAATATTTTTCATGTTTTAGCTTTTTCGAAATAAAATCATTATCTATTTTATTTTGAATTTCGAAAATAATTTCCAATGGCGGCCTGTGATTGGTCCACGGGGGATTGTTGACCCCCGGTCAACTCTCCCCCGCGGACCTCTTTCACGTGGATCCTGCGTTCGACCCGACTTCTCTGATTTTTACTCGCTTGATCCGACCTTCATTTATCCAAACCACGGGCACCATTTGACCCTTGTTGATCCGAGACCCTCGCCCGGAGTACTGCCTAGGGATCCGTGCTCCGAGCAACCCTACCCGACTCCACTTAGCCAGACCCCTGGCACTATATAGGTTCTCCTCTGCCGCACAATTCAGGTCATCTTTGGCACCGCTCCTTTGTCCAAGGACCTCCATTCTCTTCCCCAGAGTGACAGATGCCTGAGGAGAGTGTCGCAGTGAGGAGAGAGAGCTTCCAGCCACTGATCTGGCGAGTTCATTGTCGTGCGCCGTCGCAAGGAGCGCCGAGCCTCGGACCTCGACGTTTCCTTGAGGCAAAGACCCCCAGAGCTTCTCCAGCTCATCCACAGTCGACATCCTCTATCAGGTAGCTCTGATTCCCCCTAGGTTCATTTAATTTTCATTTACGCCCAAATCGCTCCTCCGCCGTCGCCGGTCGATTCCCCTCGCTACGCTCACCCATTCGACCATCAGACCATCCAGTCACCTGCACGAGACTTCCCTCCACATTCTGCACCCACTCACTCAACTTGGTTCGCCCCGGAACCAAGAGTCGACCTCCTTCGCCGTCGCCTCGCCGGAGGTCTCCGCTCCGACCCATCCTAATCATCCATTTCACCCCTAACCGGGTCGAGGCGCTTTGCCCTCAACCCAGGAGTTCATATGTTCCCTTTTTCAGGTCAAAGCAACCCATATGAGGGTCTGAATACTCAGCCAGAGCAGCTCCAGCTCCCCCTCGTCGCCGAGCCACTCCGGTGGTTCCCGGCCTCATCGGAAGCATCCATCAGCTGCGGACCACCCCAGGCTACCTCTTCCACATTTCAGCAGCATCATCGGAGCTCTCCACTGCGTGGATTAGGCTGGCGAACTTCGCCGGTGGCTTGTTCTTGGAGAGGCTCCAGATACCGTCCGATCCAGACAGAGGCTCCAGTTCTGATCGTGGTCGCCCGATCGCGAGAGACCTTCACCGCCCGATTCAGCTGAGCTTCGATCCGGACCGTCCATCCGCGAAGAGGCGTCTCTACGATCCAGCACCGTTAGATCCTCCACGTGGCGCATCCTCGACCATCGATCCCTAATAAAGGGGTAATTTGCACTTAGGCCCCTCCTCTTTTTGCATTTACTCTTTAGTCTTGTAAATATTTTAGCACGTTGTTTTTAATTAGGGTAAATTGCATTTTGGACCTTTAAGTTTCCTCTATTTGCAACTTATACCTGTATATATGGATCACGTGCGTCGACACGGGAGAATTTGGGTATTTTGCAGTTCCGATCCTGAGGTTCCTTGGTGTTATTGTTTGATATTTTATAAATAGGAATTACTTTTATACCCCTCTGTGTCTGGATCGCGTATGTTGCGCGTGTGTTTTGTGGACTTTTTGCGCAAGGGCCCCTAGGCTTTTCGATTTTGTTACTCTTTGGTCCTTGAACTATGTTTTTCTTGCATTTAGGTCCCTATGTACTGTGTGTCTTGTTTTGATTGAATAAAATAGCAAATTAAATCCAAATTAGGTGAAATTTGGACATGTGGCTCCTGCCACTGTGTAAAAATTTCTCTAAATTTTTGGTACATTTTTTAGGCTTTTTGATATTTTTTTAAAAATTCATAAACAATGATTTTTGTTACTGTATGCATTAAACAATCAAAGAAAAATATAAAAACTTCTTTAAAATTCTAAAAAAATAGTGTTAGTTAGTTTTAGTGTATTTTAGTTTCTATTCAATTTTTTGCTTTTTGGATTTATAAAAACCTTAAAAATTGCAAAAGCATAAAAAAACTCATAAAAAATATATAAAAATCTATAAAAAAAATCAAAAAAATATAAACTCTTTTCTTGTAGCTTAATTTTTACACATATTTTTCATAAAAATTGCCTCCAAACTTTTATAGATCAATTTTATATTTTAAATTGATCTTTCAAGTCTAGCTGTACAGTAGCCTTGATTTTTCCTCTTTCTTGATTTTTAGAAAATCATATAAAAATTGAAAAATTCTGAAAAATTAACTAAAAAAACTATAAAACCTAATAAACATAAAAATAATTTTATTTGAATTTTGGATTATTTTTTAGTGCTTAAATAATTTGTTGAGCTTACTTGTTTTTACATTTTCTTATAAAACTAAAAATACAAAAATATTTAAAAAATATAAAAATCCACCAAAAATATTTTCCCTTTATTTTCGACTTTTGACTACTTCGTAGGCCACAAGGCCATCACGTGCTCCTTGAGTTTGACCCTAGTCGCTATACCAAGTTAATAAAATAGCAAGGATCGCTTCTCGTTCCTATTGATTTATCTTTTTAATTTGGTGGTTCCTAAACTTTCTTGATCGACCGATTTTGCTCGATCCGGGTCGTTGAGTGAGATTATCTTTACCTAGCCCGGATTAAGTGATTCAATAATTTTCGATCATCAGAATGGCGTCGTTGCCGGGGAGCACGGCTTAGTAGTCGATTTCGATTTTTCTGTGGTTTTTCTTTTTCGCGGCTTTTTGTAGATATTTTTGTAGATATATTTTCTCTAATTTGATTGTACATTTTTCTGGACTGACACTTTGGTTTCTCTTTCTTGCGAGGGCCCAAGGATCGAGACGGCTTCTTCAGAAGCCGAAGCAACCGCGGGAGTCGGAGGCGGCTTCCTTCTTCACGAAGCCGCAAGAGAGCGTGAAGAGGAAAAGCCAAAGTTCGGGAGCTGCGGAATAGCCGCGAGAAATAATCGTAGAATAGTCGTAGATTAGTTAGTTTTATTTTCTACAAGATTATTAGTTTGTAATAATACAGGGACAAATACTTGGACACTTGACATTTCGAGGTCTGTTTCGCCGAGCACCGGTGTGCTCGGGGGACCTCACCGAGTTTTTCATGGTTTTCATGGTTTTGACCGTTTATTTACTGCCATTTGATTTACGCAGTTTTCAGCCCTAGCTTAGGATTTTCATTGCATGTGACGTAATTAATTAGGATCCAAACACCTAATTATCTGTCTGTACCTATAGTTCGAATAATTGGATCAAATTAATTAAATCACAAAGAAAAAGTCGGCTTATTAGAGCTCTGGTCCATGTGCCTTGAGGAGTCACATACAATGCGTGCAGGATCTGTTGTGGCAGACACCGAGTGGCTCCCAAGATAGGACTCCGGACCTAGGCTCGACTACCTGACTACTGTTCTTTGGTGTAGAAATTGCTCTGCTAGGACTGATTTTCTGCGTGCATCATATAGGTAGTTTATATTCAATCTTTTATTTATGCATGGATCACCCTGCATGTAGACTGCTGGAGTCAGGTACGCATCTCTTACTCTGCATGCGTCATTGATTCCCACGCATCGACTTTTTCATCTTCTCCCCCTATTTTTGGAGTTAAAATAATTAGGAGAACGAACAATTCGTTAAGCGTTGTTTGCTTTGAAAAATACTTAAAAAAGAAAAAAATTATAAAATTGGGACTGCTAAACAAACTTGACCCTAAAAGACACTTCACCTAAAAATCTATCTTGGGGAGAGCAACCCCCTCATTGTCTGATTTGATTGCGCGAGAGAGTGACTCGCACACTAGGCTAGAGCCACATCCGAGCCCCGATCAGACTATCGGCCTTTTATACGGGACAGTCTGGTTGGTGGATTGGATTCCTACCAGGTTACGTAACCGCTCTGATATCCTGACATGATCACCTAAATAAAATAGACAAGATAATTGACCGAACTCTTACGGTCTTCAGCTCAGCGTGGAGTAGGTGAATTCGGGGTTCGTATTGCTCATCTTGTTTGTTTCCAGATCTCATCCGCCAGACTCGCCAGATCGAGATGATGGGCAGGAGGTCCCTTAGGCAGCCTCTGGCTGCACCGCTTGACCACACTCCAGCCCGTTCATCTAGGTTGGTTCGCGGGAGCTCAGGCCCGCTCTCCGAACCCGAGATCGATTCTGCCTTGTTCCCCCTTGACCACCCTTCTTCTTGTCCTGAGATGCCAGTGCCAGATGCGAGTCGATAGACAGATGATATTTCGGCACCTGAGTTTGGGTTTTTTGCCTTTGTAGAGACCATGGCCAGCAGCGAGGAACGCACCGATGGTTCGAGGCCAGAGATGACCGCATATGTTCTAGACCAGGGTGCGATCAACATCACCATGCTAGCCTCCCTCGAGACGATGCAGCGACAGATACGGGACTAGGGGGCTTTCATGGTGGAGATGAGGAGAGAGATAGAGCAGCTCCGAGAGCAGAGAGATCAGTCGCGAGACGAGGGACGGAGAGACCCTGAGCAGCTAGCAGCAGCATAGCCGCCAAGACCGATGCTGGAGTTGCACAGCCTCGGATCGACTCATACACACTGCTGGGTGGTACTTCCTGCGATCGTGGGGGACTTCAAGTTCCCCCCGAACACACTTCAGCTTCTCCCCCACTTCCACGGGCTCGCCACTGAGGAGTCCCATCTTCACCTCCAGGAGTTTCTGATGATCTGCAGCACCGTCCACGACAGACAGGTGGACGAGGACACCATCCGGATGATTGCATTCCCCTTTTCACTGGCAGATAGAGCATCCACCTAGCTGAAGCATTTGGGGAAGTTTGTTTACACGTGGGAGCAGCTCCACACCGAGTACTTGTACAAATACTATCCACTCGGGCAGACAAATGCAGCGAGGGCCCTGATTAGCAACTTCTCCATGCACCCCAATGAGCAATTCCATGAGGAATGGGAGAGGTTCAGAGAGCTGACTGACAGATGCCCGCACCACGATATCACAAAGCCGAACCTAGTTGAAAGCTTCTTCTGTGGGTTGACACCAGAGCTGTAGGGCCTGGTGAACGCTTCTTGTGGTGGTTCCTACTTCGCCAAGGATGAGGATCAGGTCTGGGCCATCTACGAGGAGATGGCCGAGAACTACACAATGATGTCCCAGAGCCGACTCTACACCCAGGGACGCCCAAAGCCACAAACCGTGCAGATTCAGAGGATAGCACGGGTTGAAGCCGGTCCTTCCACTTCATCAGCGGCAGCCGTACAGGCCGAGTCCACAGCCGCCGACATGGGAATTATCAGCGAGAAGCTGGACCGGATGGAGCTGATCGAGAATGTAATGTCCCGGGCTCAGGTCCCCGGTCCGTTATTGGAGCATTACTGGCCCTGACAACCTGTTGGGATCGGGCCCATACGGACCCGATTAACCACCCCCAAAATGCTCAAGCTGGGTTGCTCGGTAGTAAGCTCCTCGCTATTTATCCCACCCGGAACTTTTTGTGTTCCACGGTATGGGACTATCTTTTTGGGGGTGTTACAACCTCCCCCACTTATATTCGCAACGTCCTCATTGCGACATGGCTCATCACTTCTTCCCAGTGACAGTGGCGGCTGCACGCTCCGGGTAGCCATTTCCTCCAACCTCTTGTAGGGGCGGCTCCACCTCTCGGGTAGCCCTTTCCACTGTCAAAGGGTGTTCGGCTCTGATACCATTTGTAACGTCCCGGGCTCAGGTCCCCGGTCCGTTATTGGAGCATTACTGACCCTGACAACCTCTTGGGATCGGGCCCATACGGACCCGATTAACCACCCCCAAAATGCTCAAGCCGGGTTGCTCGTGAAGGATATTGAGTATCCTCAAGCGCATCACGGAAGCGTGTTGATCGCATCGTATGCAATCGGAACAACTAGTCGTACTAGATGCTAGATGCAGCGGAAATTAAAATTTTTAACTTTAAAGATGAAACCACATGATCACGAGAACACTTCTCGGATCGTTTCATCAAACCACAAAGTACAAGGAATACCTCTTGAAGCGTGGTTGTGATCGCGAGATCCCAAAGTAGAGATCCTCCTATCTTAAGTCCGATCCACGAAGAACGCACTTGCGGGCGCGATGATGAGTCACGTTCCTTCCCGCAATCCTCGATGAAGATCCAAGCGATGGCTCCCCCGATTTCGTCAAACGAAATCCATCGTCTTCCTTTAGAGTAAGCAACTCCAAGGAAGATGGAGATCCAAGAATCGTCGAAGGCGAAAACCGAGAGTCTCTCCTTTCTCAACACAAAGTGGACGGCCACATGATGGAGAAGAGAAAGAGAGAGGGCGAGAATGAGAAAGAGAGAGAGAGAGAGTTGTAACCTTGCACAACTCTTAATGATGTACCATGGAGAGGCTACCCTAGCCCTCCTTATATACTAGTTTAGGATCCAATGGATCTCAATCCATGGGACACATGGATCCAAGGGATATGCTTGGTCCATGATAAATCAATGGCTATGATTTGTTGTTGATTAAAAAGCAACAACATCAATTTAACTAAAAGATAATATGATAAATCAAATGGAGCTAACCAACCTCCTAAAAAGGGGGGGCGTCACCCATGAACCATTCATGGGTGACGCCACCTCTAGAGGTGGTTATTTGCTCCATTTTATTTATCTTATTATTCCTTAATTAATTACAATAAATATTCACCAAAATAATTCCAAATTAATTTGTGAATATTTCAATCATGCCATTGAATATTATGTGAATCATATTCACAACCCAAACTAGTTAGTAAATTGCATTTCCAATTAATTAACAAATGTGAATCCAATCCACATTATTAATTAACAAATGCTATTTACATAAATTCTCTCTCATACATATGTATATTATAAATCATATTTATAACACACATATATCATGGATAGTGTTATCCACATTCTCTTAATCCTTGATAATTAAATCTCATTTAATTATCTTAGATAATCATTTTCACAATATGAATCATATTCATATTCAAGCTTGATAATTAAATCACATTTAATCATCAAGTCCTTGCTTGGATATTTCATCAAAAGAATTATTCTTGAACCCTTTCAAGAATAATGTACTTTCTCCGCAGATACTTGGAGATAAGGACAGGGCGATTGTATTATTCCATGTATAGTGACTTGGATATTGAGATCTTATCTCAAATCCAAATCTTACGAACCTCCCACAGATGCTTGATTTAAATCAAGACTGCAAATCCAATCTTCTCATTGAATCTGAATCCCATTCAGATCAATGTCCAATACTTGGACTAAGATCGGATTGCTTCTCTATTGAAAGGAGTCACTAAAATCCAGACCTGTTTCATCACTCCCTCGGAATGGAAGCGTCATGGATATACAATCGTTTATGATCACATCACCCTTCAGGTATTCCCAATACCTGTACATCCTGCATACTGGAAGACCCATGGTCAACCCGAAGATCAAGATCTATTTTACACTGTCTTCTTCAGGGTTTGATCACTAAGTTTCTCATTTGATCATTGGGATTTGGTATTGATCATATACTTTCCAAAAGCGTATATCATACCTAGGTCTTGATCATATACTTTCCAAAAGTATATATCAAACCTACAAATTCAGTCAAGCTTCCAAAGCGAGATGACCGTGCACGGAATTTGATTCCTCCCAATATCTCATGAGTGAGCTCATGTCTTCCGGTTCAGTAGGGAACCTGTATGATCCCTTTGAGAGATCGTATTACTCATATGCCCTTATATGCACACCAGCTCGCCAGTGTATAGACCTTGGTTAGGTCATCAACCTATTGGTCTGCCAAATGTACATACTCAGACATATAGCAATACATCTGTCTCCGGTCAGAGGATGCGTGCCTATGCTGTGACAGCATTCAACATAGGACTTTGGTTATCTCGATCTCGTTAAGTCAACTCATTGACCTAACTAATCTGACACCTCTGAATCTCTATTCCTATGCAGAGGACCTACATCAAGAGGTCGGTCAGATATCAGCCTATGTGAGAAAGGATTGCCATCTCCTACTCAGGCTGGAGATCACATCTTAACAATCATTTGACGGTGCTTGATGAGTCCTCAATCTAACCCTTTAGATATTCATCCAAGCACCAGCCTCTATGATTCAATAATTGAATCAACAACTGTATGATCATTAAGACAGCCATGGTACATAACCCTAATTGTACAGAGGGACCTATTATGCAAATTATTTATTCTTCATTTCAGATCAGGGAATGATATTCGCAATAACATTTATTGCATAATGGCTCGTCGTGGGCTCACATGTCCAACAGCTCGGTAGTAAGCTCCTCGCTATTTATCCCACCCGGAACTTTTCGTGTTCAATGGTATGGGACTATCTTTTTGGGGGTGTTACAACCTCCCCCACTTATATTCGCAACGTCCTCATTGCGACATGGCTCATCACTTCTTCCCAGCTCTGATACCATTTGTAACGTCCCGGGCTCAGGTCCCCGGTCCGTTATTGGAGCATTACTGGCCCTGACAACCTCTTGAGATCGGGACCATACGGACCCGATTAACCACCCCCAAAATGCTCAAGCCGGGTTACTCGGTAGTAAGCTCCTCGCTATTTATCCCACCCGAAAATTTTCGTGTTCCACGGTATGGGACTATCTTTTTGGGGGTGTTACAGAGAAGAAGCAGTGCCAGAGCATATCGCAGATGGAGCAGATGGCAAGTTGTTGAGTGATTTGAAGACACATGTCATGTGTCTCCAAGAGGCACAGACAGCTTCTCAGCCTCGTCTTCGGACACGAGGAGATCCGAGCAGCAGCGGCACCTCATCCCAGCGCTCCACCTAACCTAGACAGGTTCACCTTGTACAGGCGGAGACGTACCAGCAGTCGCGGCCGTACTACCAGACACCACCATCCCCAGACACTCAGATGGTGATCTACCAGCCGGATCAGCCTCTGGCAATACTCCCGCCACCCCCATACAAGTCGGAGCCGTTGATGGATGTCAACGGGATTTGGTATGACCAACCCCAGCCCGGTATCCGACGAGACCATCCCGGATTCCATTGGTCGGCCGGAAGTGCCAGTTCCCAGCAACAGCCTCCAGTTCAGGGTGGCCAGTACGACCATCAGCGAGAGCAGCACCAGCAGCCCAGCCCTCAGTACAGCAGCAACAGCAGTCATCCCAGTATGGTTCTCGTCCCTATCAGCAGGGACATTCTTGGAGGGGTAATCATCCCCAGCAGCAGTAGCATCATTCCCAGCAGTACCCGTCTCACCCGCACCAGCCACAGCAGCAGCCTCACTACCAGCGAGGCCACCCGTCAGGTTCTCATGGGCCAGCCTATGAGAACCCCGCCTTAGATGACTTAGCCCGCTTCATGACTGAGCAGCATGCTACATTCAGACGGGAGATGGATGAGTTCCGCCAGGAGATGCGGGAGATAGTGAGAGGGAAGGCCGCCATTCCTTCACAGATCGAGCCGAACCTGAACAACCTGAAGAGGAAGTCTGAGCAGGTAGAGTTTACAGAGATTACCACTCCTAGTGATTCTTTTGGTGATTTGTCTGCATACATGTTTGATGTTGATTTTGTCACATTTAGGAGCGGTAGGATGCCAGCAGGCGGTGCCTCATCTGAGCGCAATCCCACGCCACACCAGGAGCGTCAGACGAGGAGGAGTACGGTACTGACGCCGCGAGAGATGATGACGGTGGTGCTAATGCCACCATGGACGTTGATCCAGCCGATGGTACTGAGGCCATCGTTTCACCAGATGGAGGAGGGGTACTGACGCCACCCCAGTTGCTGAGCCAGAGCGCGGTACTGATGCCACAAGACGACATGCTGAGGGTGGTACTGAGGCCACCATTTTCAATTTTGCTAGTCCTATTGTCTTTCCATCTATACATGTATCTCAGGATGTTTCTGGAAATAAAGGAAAATGTTATGTTATTTTCGGATCCACATGTGTTGATTGATGATGTTTATGTGGATTCTGTTATTCATGAGCATGCCAGACCCACTCCTAGTCCTTCATCTGAGAAGGACCCTGTGATCCCCTTTCCACGAGCACTTCACATGGCAAGGGGGAAGAAAATAGAAAATCCCAAAAAGAAGCACCAGATAGAGTTCAGCCAGCAGATGATAGATCGATTCCATATCCAGCTGACTCTTCAGGAGGCCTTAGAGCACATCCCTCTACTCCAGAGATCACTCAGAGACAGGACCACGGTCAGGAGGAAGAGGAGGAACCATCATTTTGACATGATGTGCTTACTCGTGCCACATGTTTCGCGATACAGAACCGTCTGCCAACCAAGAGGCCAGATGCAGGAGCCCCGTATGTCAGATGCCACATTCATGAGCAGAGGTTCGACCGCACTCTATTAGACAGTGGTTCTTCGATCAACCTACTTCCGGCATCCCTTCTCGACCGCTTCGAGTTGGGCACTCTCCGACAGAGCAGGACGGTCCTTCAGTTTGCTGATCGATCTGTCAAGAGGCCGAAGGGGTTGCTCAAGGACGTTGTCGTCACGATTCAGGGCCTGAAATTCCCCGTGGACTTCGTTGTGTTGGACATGGAGATCCCTGAGTCAGTTACCGATGCCCCCATCATTTTAGGACGCTCGTTCTTGACCACAGCAAAGGTAGTGTCCGACCATGATAGCGAGAAGGTGTACTTTCGCGTCGAGGGTGAGAGTATAACGATAGAGACGGTTGAGGTTACTAGAGCTAGAGATTCAGATTGCTCAGAGCCGGCCACTGATTCAGAGCAGATGACAGAGGCAGGGCGAGACATCCACCAGGACTGTGACTTCGTGATTACAGATGATGAGGCAGTTTGGGCAGATCCAGTCGCATAGGCCATCCTCTCACCTTCAGAGTTCACTGATGCAGAGATGCCAGCAGAGGAGATCTTGGAGAGCGCATTCCTGGTCCAGGATACTTTTTCGACAGCAGATTCGGTTCTCGACCACGATACAGATTTTTATGAGTATGATCCCTCGGAGTCAGATACTGATTGGGCAGAGTTTGATGATTTGACACCGTATCTGACTTCCACTGAGACTACAGCTAGAGAGGAGGTTGAATCCATGCAGAGCAAAGACAGTCCAATTGAGCAGCCTTCTCCAGATCCAGTTTGTGAGCGAGAGTTCTCATTCTCCCATGCAGATTTAGCAGCATACACACGGATTCTTCAGAAGCCAGATTTTCCAACACCTACTTGTCCATAGCTGAAGCCGCTACCAGCATCGCTGAAGTATAGGTTCCTTGCAGGTGAGCATGAGATGTACCCAGTCATTATCTCCACTGATTTGACTGGAGAACAAGAATCTCGTTTGATGAGGGTTCTTGAAAAGAACCGCAAGGCGATAGGATGGAGTGTAGCCGATCTCCAGGGGATCAGTCCGGCTATGTGCTCCCACCATATCTATCTCGAGGATGAGGCAAAGTCGTCGCATGAGTTCTAGCGGTGGCTGAACCCGAATCTTAGAGAGGTTATCATGAAGGAGATCTCGAAATGGTGGAGCGCCAATTTTATCTACCCCATCTCTGACTCTAAGTGGGTCAGTCCGTTGCATGTGGTGCCCAAGAAGACGGGCATCACTACAGTTGTCACGGAGTATGGAGAGGAGATCGCTACCCGGGTACCCACTTCTTGGCGGGTCTGTGTGGATCACATACGACTGAACCAGGCCACCAAGAAGGATCATTTCCCCTTGCCCTTTATTGATCAGATTATTGAGAGGCTGGCAGGGAAGAGCCATTACTGTTTCTTGGATGGGTACTCCGGCTATAATCAGGCGGCCATCGCGCCCGAGGACCAGGACAAGACTACCTTCACCTGTCCCTTCGAGACATATGCTTTCAGACACATGCCATTTGGATTGTGCAACGCTCCGGCGACATTCCAGAGATGCATGTTGTCCATCTTTTCGAACATGGTGGGGGAGTGCTTGCAGGTCTTCATGGATGATTTCTCAGTCTACGGCGACGGATTCGACTCTTGTCTTGACTGCCTAGACTGAGTCCTTCAGCGATGCATAGAGGTTCACCTTGTGTTGTCTTGGGAGAAGAGTCACTTTATGGTAACTCAGGGGACGGTGCTTGGCCACATCATCTCCAACAGGGGCATGGAGGTTGATCCGGCCAAGGTGAATGTCATTAGAAAACTCGATCCACCGTCCAACTTGTGGCAGTTATGGTCTTTTCTGGGGCACGTCGGTTTCTACCGATGCTTCATTCATGATTTCAGCAGGATTGCCCGACCGTTGACTGATCTTCTGATGAAAGACATTGAGTTCCTTGTTGATGATAAGTGTCTATCGTCATTTGAGACTCTCAAGAGCTGTGTTATAGAGGCTCATGTTCTCCAGCCACCTGATTGGTCTCTCCCATTCGAGATCATGACGAACGCCTCCGATTTTGCTGTGGGGGCCGTGCTGGGACAGAGGAGGGATGGAGTCCCATTTGCCATTCACTACGCTAGCCGTACATTGGATGCCGCACAGCGGAACTATACTGTCACTGAAAAGGAGATGCTAGTCATAGTTTTTATCCTAGATAAGTTCAGATCTTACATCATTGGATCTAGAGTGACCATATACACTGATAATACTGCCATCCGGTACCTTATGGCAAAGAAGGATGCCAAAGCTAGATTGACCAGATGGATCCTTCTGCTCCAGGAGTTTGATATAGAGATTAAGGATGAGCCTGGAGTCAAGAATGTGGTGGCGGATCATCTCTCCCGATTGGAGTATCTTGAGGATTCTGAGCAGATTGAGCCTATTTGTGAGACATTCCCAGATGAGGTGATCCTTGCTATCGCCTCACTCCCATGGTATGCCGATATTGTGAATTATCTTGTCGCCAAGAAAGTTCCATAAGATTGGCCCAGGAAGAAACTTGAGACTTTCCTCGCAAAGGCCAAGTTTTACCATTGGGAGGATCCTGTCCTTTACCACGAGGGAGGGGATAGTATCTGGCGTCGGTGCATTCCTCAGGAGGAGCATCACAGCGTCCTTACTTACTGCCACAAGCTTGAGGCAGGAGGACATCACTCAGGGAGGAGAACGGCACAGAAAGTGCTCCAGTCTGGCCTATGGTGGCCTACTCTCTTCAAGGACTCTGATGAGTTCGTGAAGAGGTGTTCTGACTGTCAGAGGATGGGCACTTGTGGATAGCGTGATATGATGCCGTTGCAGCCCATACACATCTGTGAGGTTTTTGACGCATGGGGCATCTATTTCATGGGTCCATTCCCTGAGAGTCGGGGATTTGAGTACATTCTGTTGGCCGTGGATTATGTGAGTCGTTGGGTTGAGGCCATCCCCGCCTGAATCGCAAATGCTACGACTGTTTGCATATTTTTGAGGAAGAATATCATTTCACGATTCGGGGTACCTCGATTGTTGATATCTGACGGGGGGTCTCATTTCGTCAAGGACAAGGTAAAGGCCCTTGCTAGCGAGTTCAGCATAGACCATCGAGTTGCCACTCCATACCATCCTCAGACGAATGGTCCTGCTGAAGTGTCGAACAGGGAGATCAAGACTATATTGCAGAAAGTCATCCGCCCTGACCGAAAGGATTGGTCACAGCTTTTGGACTTGGTCTTGTGGGCATATCGGACGTCTTTCAAGACTCCTTTGGGTACATCTCCCTTTTGCCTCGTTTATGGCAAGCCGTGCCATTTACCTATTGAGCTGAGACATAGGTCACTTTGGGCAGTCACTGATATACTTTTGGATCCAGAGAGTGTAGGATATCAGAGGAGGGTAGAGTTAGCAGCCCTGGAGGAGCTTCGTGATACCGCCTTTTTAAACAGCCTACATTATAAGGAGAGAGTGAAAGAGTGGCATGATTCTCACATCATCCATAAGCAGTTTGAGCCAGGTCAGAGAGTATGGTTGTTTGATGCTAGGCTTCGATTATTTCTAGGGAAGCTACAGAGCAAATGGAAGGGACCTTAACTGGTTAGAAAGGTGCATGACAATGGGAGTATTGATATATCTGAGTTGTCTTCTGATGCTACCTTTCGAGTGAACGGCCAGCGGCTCAAGCCATATCTAGATCATGAGCCGCAGGTCGTTGATGTTGCCCCTATTCACTTTGCGTGAGATGTGGTCTCTTGACTCACATCTATTGCATCTCACGCCTGATTTTTACTGTTCTTCCGACTTGTATAGATCCAGTTGTCCATATCACTCTATTCTTTAGTCCCACATCCCTTTTCTCATCTTATGATTATGCTATACTTAGGGTGTACTTTACCCTAAGTATAGGGGGGATGTAGGACTCTCGGGTATTCTTTTGATTCTTTCAACCCTTGTTTTGCTGCCTATACTTATGGATATTTCACCCTAAGTATGGGGGGGTAGACCCTGTACGTCCCTCCACTCGGATTTCCCTTCATGTACAGCTTGCTATACTTAGGATTACTTGATCCTAAGTATAGGGGGAAACACCGAGTCTTCTCTTCATTCTATTCTTTGATTCGTCTCTGAGGACATCGTTCGAGCTAAGTATAGGGGGTGTATATATTTCATATATACTTTAGCCATAACTCGTACTTTGTCTGAGTGTGTTTATAAATAAAAATGGCTAAAAACCCATAAAATTTAAAAAATTTCCCTTGTATATAAAATTCATCTTGCACATACCTATTTATTTATAAATTTATTTTTGTACAAATGATTGTAAAATCTTTTTGTGTAAATAGATTGTAAATATTTTCATATCAAAATTATGTATATAGTACAAAACTTTTGTAAATGTTTTGAAAACAAAAGGTTTGCAAAAACCTTGTGTAATTTTTTTCTAAATATTTTGCAAAACTTCACATTCATGCACACATCCATGTTTTCAAACATTTTTCAAAAATTTTGCACAATTGTAAATATTTGTAAAATAGCATCTTTGTAAATACCTGCACAGTTTTTCCTAATCATAGTTGACATTTAAACTGGCCTGGAATTAAATTGACAAATGGAGCTTGGTTAAGACCTTAATCCACCTAATAATAAGAGGAACCTTATAGGGCTTAGGATTGAGACTTTTCAGGGTCATTGGGACTTAATTCTTTGAGTCCACTAGGCTATGAGAATATGTCATCTTGATGAGCCTAAATAGAGCACTTAACAACACACGCATGACTCTCAGAGACAATGGCTTTACTTGCACCAGCACTTTACACATAGCTCTCCATGGATGAGGTGGTAAGGATGCGGTTTCCTTTGGCTTGGGGTAGCATATGAGGGTAGTACTTCTAGGCGGAACCTCTCTTCTTCTTCTAGTGAAGGAAGTGTGTCTCAACTTGGTCTGGTGGTTATGAAGTCTAAAGACAGAAGCTGTGGGTTGCAATAAAGCTTCAAAAGAGGGATGGTCTACTGGCTCAAGAGGAAAAACTCCTTGTATATATGCTGCACCATGTAGATATGATGTACAGATGCACATGAAAAAAATGTGCAAAAAGAAAAGAACTCCAAAAAAGTGGTGGGTCGGATTGAAAATTTAATAATCCCACCGGAGTGTATATAGTCAAATAAAGCAAAAGCTTATGGTATACATGTTCCATCACATGAAGCTTGCAGCGGGAGACTCAGCTACACTGGTTAGAGCTCCCAAGGATACATGGCTACACTGGCCATGGTCCATTCTCTTCTTCCCCCGCTTCTTGAGCCGGTTGCACTTGAACTTAAAAGGGAATACCCCGCTTCTCGAGGAAAGAGTTGCTAGACCGAGGCATTAGAGTTACCAAGTTGGGGGAGGTTGTTTCTTTATTACTTTTGAGGTGGGGAGCTACATATCACTTACACAGTACAAGGAAAGATTCATGGTCATTAGAGTTTGTGTATGTAGACTTGTTCTGAGCTGGTTTATTGAGGAGTCTTGACCATAGATTGGTGGAACTTAGAGGATGTTAAGTTTTAAGATTAAAGTACAATTAAGTTTCCGACAAATTAATAATCCAAAGGTCTGACTAAGCTCCATATTTCAATTTAATGAAGGAAAGTTTAATAATCAACCTTGATTTCCCCTCTTTTTCTTTTTCTTTCTCTTTTTCACTTCTTTTTCGAATAAGTGTTTGCTAAGGGACTAGCAAAAAAGTATAGGGAGGTGATGAATCCCGATTCATCACTCTTTATTCCTTTATTTTAGCTAGAAACTTGAGCAAAATACCTTGTAAATATGTGTAAATATCATAAATTGCCAAAACACATGCATCATGTAAATATGCATAACTAGCATGTTTTTGTGTCAAAATAAAGGAATAAAGAAACACAAGAAAAAGAGGGAAATATTTAGAATAAATATTGAGTGATCTAATCCCAAGGGAGGGATCAACATGGGCCTGACCGCAAAAGAACCCAAGTAGAGAGAGATAAGGTCATTCATACATGTACATACCCCTATATATTTAAATAAATTTATTTTCCTCAAACTAAAAATTAAAAAGTGTTTCTTATATTTTGTACATATTTATAAAAATAAAAATAAAATAAAAATAAGAAAAACAAAAGAAAAATAAAATTGAATAAAACTTCCTCTCACCAGTGTACATAAACCATGTATATAAAATAACATACCTATTTATTTTCTCCTTTTAAATAATTAATAAAATCCCATAAAATTATCTCTATATTCCAGATTTCATGTTGTAAATAGATAAAATAAAAATAAGGAAAATAAAAAGAAAATAAAAAGAAAAACAATAAAAACCATTTTTCACCTTGTGTATATACCATGTACATATGTATATAACCCTATTTATTTAATCCATGTAAATACATCATAAAAATAAAATAAAAATACCTCATTATTCCAAATTTTATGTTGTAAATAAATAAAATATAAAATAGGAATAAATGTACAAAAATAAACAATTAAAAATAAAAATCAAAAATACATATATTTATATACCTATATATAATAATAATATATTGTAAATACGTTATATATTTTTCAAAAAAAATAAATAAAAATCACTAAAAAATAATTTGAAAAATAATAAACATTTTTCATGTTTTAACTTTTTCGAAATAAAATCATTATCGATTTTATTTTGAATTTCAAAAATAATTTCCAATGGCGGCTTGTGATTGGTCCATGGGGGATTGTTGACCTCCCCCGTGGACCTCTTTCACGCGGATCCTGCGTTCGACCCGACTTCTCTGATTTTTCCTCGCTTGATCCGACCTCCATTTATCCAAACCTCGGGCACCATTTGACCCTTGTTGATCCGAGACCCTCGCCCGGAGTACTGCCTAGGGATCCGTGCTCCGAGCAACCATGCCCGACTCCACTTAGCCGGACCACTGGCACTATATAGGTTCTCCTCAGCCGCACAATTCAGGTCATCTTTGGCTCTGCTCCTTCGTCCAAGGACCTCTATTCTCTTCCCCAAAGTGACAGCAGTCCGAGGAGAGTGTCGCAGTGAGGAGAGAGAGCTTCCAGCCACTGATCTGGCGAGTTCATCGTCGTGCGCCGCCGCGAGGTGCGCCGAGCCTCAGACCTCGACGTTTCCTTGAGTCAAAGACCCCCAGAGCTTCTCCAGCTCATCCACAGTCGACATCCTCCATCAAGTAGCTCTGATTCCCCCTAGGTTCGTTTAATTTCCATTTACGCCCAAATCGCTCCTCTGTCGTCGTCGGTCGATTCCCCTCGCTATGCTCACCCATTCGACCATCGAACCATCCAGTCACCTTTGTGAGACTTCCCTCCACCTTCTGCACCCACTCACTCCACTTGGTTCGCCCCGGAACCAAGAGTCGACCTCCTTCGTTGTCGCCTCGCCGGAGGTCTCCGCTCAGACCCATCCCGATCATCCATTTCACCCCTAACCGGGTTAAGGCACTTTGCCCTCGACCTAGAAGTTCATTTGTGCCCTTTTTTAGGTCAAAGCGACCCATCTGAGGGTCTGAATACTCAGCCATAGCAGCTCCAGCTCCCCCTCATCGCCGGGCCACTCCGGTGGTTCGCGGCCTCATCGGAAGCATCCATCAGCTGCGGACCAGCCCAGGCTACCTCTTCCACATTTCAGCAGCATCGTCGGAGCTCTCCATTGTACGGATTAGGCCGGCGAACTTCGCCGGCGTCTTGTTCTTGGAGAGGCTCCAGATACCGTCCGACCCAGACAGAGGCTCCAGTTCTGATCGTGGCTGCCCGATCGCGGGAGACCTTCACCGCCCGATTCAGCTGAGCTTCGATCCAGACCATCCATCCGCATAGAGGCGTCTCCACGATCCAGCACCGTCAGATCCTCCACGTGGCGCGTCCTCGACCATCGATCCCTAATAAAGGGGTAATTTGCACTTAGGCCACTCCTCTTTTTGCATTTAGTGTTTAGTCTTGTAAATATTTTAGTACGTTGTTTTTAATTAGGGTAAATTGCATTTTGGACCTTTTTGTTTCTTCTATTTGCAACTTAGTACCTGTATATGTGGATCGCGTGCATCGACACGTGAGAATTTGGGTATTTGCAGTTTCGATCCTGAGGCTCCTTGGTGTTATTTTTTGATATTTTATAAATAGGAATTACTTTTATACCCCTCTGTGTCTGGATCACGTGTGTTGCGCGTGTGTTTTGTGGACTTTTTAATATTTTTAGAAATTCATAAACAGTGATTTTTGTTACTGTCTGCATTAGAAAATCAAATAAAAATATAAAACTTCTTTAAAAATTCTAAAAAATTAGTGTTAGTTAGTTTTAGTGTATTTTAGTTTCTGTCCAATTTTCGTGCTTTTTGGATTTATAAAAACCTTAAAAATTGCAAAACCATAAAAATTCTAAAAAATTCTATAAAAATAAAAAAATATATATAAACACTTTTCCTGTAGCTTAATTTTTACAGATATTTTTCATAAAAATTGCCTCCAGTTTTTATAGATCGATTTTATATTTTAAATTGATTTTTCAAGTCTGGCTGCACAGTAGCCTTGATTTTTTCCTCTTTCTTGATTTTTAGAAAATCATATAAAAATGAAAAAATTCTGAAAAAATCACCAAAAACACTAAAAAACCTAATAAACACAAAAACAATTTTATTTGAATTTTTTGATTATTTTTGAGTGCTTAAATAATTCGTTGAGCTTGCTTGTTTTTACATTTTCTTATAAAACTAAAAATACAAAAACATTTAAAATTTATAAAAATCCACCAAAAATATTTTCCCTTTATTTTAGACTTTTGACTACTTCGTAGGCCGCAAGGCCATCACGTGCTCCCTGTGTTCATCCCTAGTCACTATACCAGGTTAATAAAATAGCAAGGACCGCTTCTCGTTTCTATTGTTTTATCTTTTTGATTTGGTGGTTCCTAAACTTTCTTGATCGACCGATTTTGCTCGATCCGGGTCGCAACGACCCGAGTGAGATTATCTTTACCTAGCCTGGATTGAGTGATTCAATAATTTTTGTTCATCACAAGTCCTAAGACTAACTACCTAAGCCCAATCAGATAGAATAAAAGAAAACTCCTAAGCAAGCACCTATCCTCGAAAAAGTCGCGGAAAAACCGTCGATGCGAGAAAACTGCGGTGGGTGCCCTGATCCCCCGAATACACGATACTTGGCAAATCAGACCCCAAAAAAATAGAGGGGGAAGGTACAAGTCAGGATGTCCTTAGTGGACCCCTTCTACTAGAGTTCAATACAGCTTTCTCTCTCTTTCTCTCTCTTTTATAAATTACACTAATTAATTTTTGCCCTCTGCAACCGACTCGTAAAGAAAAAATCGACCTCTGCTCTTTCAACTGACTCGGCTTCCTAAGAAACCGGTTGATCCTGCAGGCCCTGCAAAAATTAGTTAGCGGCTAAAGAATATCAAGAAACGATTCGAGAAAAGTCGTAAGAAAAACCGAGTAAAAGCTACAAAAAACAATAAGAAGAGAGAAAATAAAATCACAAAATAAGTAAAAAAATCAAAATACACTAACGCCTCCCCGCCAACGGTGCCATTTTGATGCACGGCTCAGATCCGATTGCGGTTTTAAGTTTTTGTGTTGTTGGTGTAAAAAACCGCACAAAGACTCGAGCTTTTACATCAAACAAAGATCGGTTTTAAGAAAAAACCTTACACTATTTATTTAACCAGGTAAGTGTGCCTGGGTCGAACACAAGGAGGTAGAATAGGGTACTTTGATTTTTTTAGGTTAAAATATATTGTTGTGATTATTTTGTCTCTTCCTAAAGTGATCGAATAAAAGAGATATTTTTTTGATGGAATTTTGATTTTTAAATTTTTATTTGATTTTTATATTTTTCCCAATTTCTATGTATTTTTCAAAGTGATATTTTTTCAAACAATTTACCTATGATATAATATGTGAATAATAGGTGAAATATAGGTGATATTATATAATAGGTAAATCTAGCGAGCAACGAGATCGAAAAAGACTCGAAAACAAAGCAAAGTGGAAGTGAATTTTGACAAATTAAAATACGATGAAAAAGTGACGAAAATACACAAAACTTACTGAAAAAACTTGCGGAGGTAGTTGTGTAACTACCCAAAGAAAAACTACAAAAAATAGTGAAAAATATGTCCAAAGTTCCCATACAGCTTAGGGGCAGAAATGCAAGAAAAAGAAACAAAAGTCTGGAGTTAAATCCTCGATCACGGACTGAAGTGTATCAAAAATATGAAAGTTTACATTTACGTCCCTGTGCAGGGACCTAAATGTAATTTCTGGAAATCTTGGGCACGCTCTGAAATTCTGAAGCTTCTCTGGGTTTAATATGCAAAATTCACACCACTTCGGCTTTAACGACGAAGATTAGATTAGGCAGCGCAATCTCGACCGTCCGCTGATGCCATGTGTCGATGAACTGTATTCCGGGTGTTCTTGAGTTGTTCTTCAGATGGTTGAGCAACTGACGAAAGGGGTTTATTCTTCAAATTTTTGTCGTCTATCAGAGAGTCACTTTAGCCTCCTGTAGGGCTAGAGGGGTGGCTCCTCCACCCCTCGAGCTCGCCTACAGGTGAACACGGCCTGAGGTGGCGGAGGGCGGCGGAACGTCGACGAGGAAGATGATGGTCCACTGCCCCTGAAAACTGACGTTGATTGTAGCGCCTTCTTTGAATAAGATTTATGTGAAGATGAAGACTCCAAATGCTTTGAAATTGATCTAGTTGCAAGCTAATCCTGTAAAGAACAAATGTACATGCTCGATTCGCAAGAAATCGACCGAATGATTATAGTTTTGCAAGATCGAAAATGGCGTTTCCATACTTTGTGAAGTGAGTTTGAGAATGGGTACAAGAATGAAGATGAGATTTGATTTGATTTGAAATGAAGTTGGAAGTTGATTTGTATGAGAGTTTAAGATGGAAGATTAAGCGTCCTAATGACAAGCTTAATCAAGCTAATGGAGGCACGCTGATCGAGAAATAAAATCGTGAAGATGGATGGGTAGATCTGGGACAGAGAGGTGTATTTACCTCAGATGGTTGCTCGACGGTCGATCTTTTCTGGAGCTGAACGCGCACGCGGCGGCGATGCAAGGAGGAGCGAAAGCCTTGGAACCTCCTCGATCACCCTTCCTCCACGCGAGCCGACGAAGTGGGCTTGTTAGAAAAGAAACTCGAACAGACTTCTTGAAGAAGATGCACCAGGTGCTGACACGTGTCAGCACCTGGTTGGCCAGATGTGTAAATTGCTTAGAAATTCAAAAATAAATATTAAATAGCATTATTTTAATTAAATATAAAACAAGAAATGTAAATAATTTATTTATCTAAATTATAACATGATTAATTTTTATAAATAATAATTATAATACAAAATATAAATATTATATTAATAAATAGGTATAAATATTACTTAATAAATAGATTGTGGATTTTTTAATTCAATAAATAAATCATTAAATATTAATTTTGTATTTTCTTAATTATTAAAGTGATAAATAAAGTCATTGTGAATTTTTAGGTATTTTAATACAAATATACATTATATAGTTCAATTTCATCTATATTTTAGTGTTTTTATTTAATTAAAATAATAAATAAACTCCAAAAATATGAAATAAATCAAGGTTAAATTAAAAGATCATGAAAATAACTAGAAATTATAAAATTAATAAAAGTATAAATAATGTGGTCTACATAAAATAAATAGCCTAGAAACCCCGTTGTCGTTTGGTCCCAAAACCGATATTTTGCAAACGGACTCCGAATTCAATGAAACCACCTCTATTAATTAGGTAATATTATTTTATGAACTTTAAAGGTGAGTAGAGTAAAATTGGAGTTAGTATGAAGAAGTTATGATGTTCGGAAGTTGAGATTTTGATAATTTAAAATCTGGATTTCTTGGCTTATATACAGGGTAATATTTTTAACTTATTTTTCATATTTTTATATACATTTTTAGAAATAATTAGGAAAAGAGATTGGTGAAAATTATGTATATATGAATTAATTAAAAATCAATGAAATGTTGTATTTATTTGATAAATAATGAGACATGTGTGAAGTGTGTTTTAATTTATTTTTATGATTTTCTTTCCTTATCTCCCCCTACTTATTGGTTTGTCGACCAATTCATGCTAACTTGGTCTCGGGGTTTAGGTTATATGAATATACCTTGCAGTTATATTTATATCTATAAGTCACATTGTACATGTATACATATTTACAATCTGCCTTCTTTTCTTCATTTTTATTCTTTTATTTATTTACATGTTTTTGATGCTTAAAAGTGTATTTTTATTCATAAAAGGATTTTGAATAAAAGATGGAAATTAGTGTATATTTGCATGTATTTGTTAAGGGTTTTAAGACAAAATGCGACATAAAAGTTAATGAATCATGGATTCATCAGTATGTGACATCATGGGAACAACTCTAGAACGAGTACTTGAATAAGTACTATCCACTAGGCCGGACAAATGCAGCGCGACCCCTCGTCAACAACTTCTCTGTGCTTCCCAACTTAGTGCAGAGCTTCTTTTGTGGGCTGACACTAGAGCAGCAGGGGCTCGTGAACGCATCTTGTGGGGGATCTTATCTTGCAAAGGATGAGGATCAGGTCTGAGCTATCTACGAGGAGATGACTGAGAACTAAACTCTCATGTCCCAGACAGGTCTTTACACTCAAGGGAAGCCCCATCCTCAGGTTGCGTCCTACCAGAGGATCGGACGGATCGATGCAGGTCCATCCACTTCATCAGCAGCCGCAGCACAGGCAGAGTCATAGGCTGCTGATATGGGTATCATCAGTGAGAAGTTGGACCGCATCGAGCTCATTGAGAAAAAGCAGTACTAGTGTATGTCGCAGATGAATCAGATGGCACAGATGCTGAGTGACCTGAAGATCCAGATCATGTGTCTTCAGGAGGCACAAATGGCTCCTCGGCCTAGTCTCAGGTCACGGGAAGATCCTAGCAGCAGCCGCTCGACCCAGCACTCCGCCCAGCACAGACAGATCCACCATGTTCAGGCGGAGTCTTTCCAGCAGTCGTAGCATCAATACTTCCAGCCACCATCATCTCAAGACACTCAGATGGTGGTGTACCAGCAGGATCAGCCCCTGGCAATCCATCCCCCACCTCCTTACGAGCAGGAGTTGTTGATGGAAGTCAACGGGATTTGGTACGACCGACCACAGCCTGGGATCCGCCGAGATCATCCCGGATTCCGAAAGTCAGCCGAAGCCTCGTCCCAGTAGCAGCCTCCAGTTCATGGTGGGCAGTACAGCCAGCAGCAGCAGTACCCCATGTTCCCATAGCCACAGCAGCATTACCAGCAGGGTCCTTGTCCCTACCAACAGGGACAGCCATGGAGGCAGCAGTAGCAGCCTCAGCAGTACTCTCAGCAGTATCCCCCTCATCCTTCCCAGCAGTAGCCTCACTTGTAGAGAGGCAACCCATCAGGTTCTCATGGGCCAGCCTATGAGAACCCAGCACTTGACGATTTAGCCCGCCTTATTTCTGAGCAGTAGGCCACATTCAGGCAGGATATGGATGAGTTTCGTCAAGAGATGAGGGAGATCATCAAGGGCAAGGCCGCCATACCAGCCCAGATCGAACCCAACCCGAATAACCTGAAGAGAAAGTCTGAGCATGTATAGTCCACAGATACTACCACTCCTACTGATTCTTTGGGTGATATTGCTTCATATACATTTGATGTTGACTTTGTCACACTTAGGAGCGGTAGGATGCCAGCTGACGGCGCCTCGTATGAGCGACGACACCATGAGGACTCAGGAGCGCTAGATGAGGAGGGGTGCGATGCTGATGCCGCTCATGATGAGGATGATGATGGTGGTGCTGACGACACCAAGGATGTAGATCCAGCCGGTGGTACTGAGGTCATCGCTTCACCAGTTGCAGAAGGTGGTGCTGATACCACCAGCCATTCAGATGCTGAGTGAGAGAGAGGTGTTGATGCCGTAGTTCGTGATGTCGTGGGTGGTAATAAGGCCACCTCTTATATTCCAATTACATTTCCTATTGTTTCTGTATCTCAGGATTATTCAGAAAAATCAGAAAAAAAATAATAAAGGAAAGGGTTCTTTATCTTCGAGTCCATATGCGATGACTGGTGATGTTTATATGGATTTTGTTTCGTCTCAGCAGCAGTAACATGTTCCTAGACCTCTATCTGAGGAGGGCCAGCCATCCCCTTCCCCCAAGCACTCCGCTTCGCTAAGGGGAATAAAAAAGAAAATCCAAAAAAATCCCAGCAGTTAGAGTTCAGCCAGCAGATGATAGACAGATTTCAAATTGAGCTGACTCTACAGGAGGCACTTGAGCACATCCCTCTCTTCTAGAGGAACCTTAGGGAGAAGACTACCAATCATAGGAAGAAGAGGAACCATCATGCAGAGATCCATGTGCTTACCTATGCCACCTGCTTCGCCATTCAAAACCGTCTGCCAGCCAAGAGTCCCGATGCAGGAGCTCCCTATATCAGATGTCATATCCATGAGCAGAGATACGATCAGACTTTATTAGACAGCAGCTCTTCCATCAACCTACTTATGGAAGCCTTACTCGACCGATTCGTATTTGGCCCTCTTCAACAGAGCAAGACAGTCCTTCAGTTTGTTGATAGATCTATCAAGAGGTCGAAGGGGTTGTTGAAGGACGTACTCATCACAATTCAGGGCCTACAGTTCCGCGTGAACTTTGTTGTGTTGGACATGGAGATCCCTGAGTCTATGATCGATACCCCCATCATTTTAGGATGCCCATTCTTGGCCACAGCCAAGGCAGTGTCCGATCATGATAGCAGGAAGGTGCACTTTTGCGTTGAGGGAAAGAGTATACAAATAGAGACGATCAACGAGACCAGAGCGCGAGATTTAGCCTGCTCAGAGCAGCTCAGCGAGTCAGATCAGATGACAGAGGCAAAGCGAGATGTACACTAGGAGTGCGATTTTGTTATTACTGATGATGAAGCCGCTTGATCTGATCCCATTTTACGATCCATTTTCTCACATTCAGATGTTGTTGAGTCACAGATTTCAGCAGAGGAGGTCTTGGAGAGCACACTCTTGGTAAAGGAACATTCGAGGCTACAGACCACGTTCCGAAGAATGAGGCAGTTTCTTTCCCTTGTGATTCAGATTCAGGTCCCTCGGAGTGAGATATCAATTGGGCAGAGTTTGAAGAGTTGATATTATATCTTATTCCTACAGAGCCAGCAGCTAGGGTGGGGATTGATCCCATACAGAGCACATATACACCAGCAGAGCAGTCTACATCGGATTTTCATGATCATCTAGAGTTCTTCAACGCAGATTTGGTCGCTTTCACTCAGACTTTTCAAAGGCCAAATTTGCTAGCTCCCAGTTGCCTAGAGTTGAAGCCCTTGCCACAGTCGCTGAAGTATAGATTCCTTGCAGGTGATGATGAGATGTACCCAGTCATTATCTCAACAAACGTGACTGGAGAGCAAGAATCTCGATTGATGGAGTTTCTTGAAAGGAATCGCAAGGCGATAGGATGGAGCGTAGCTAATCTCTAGGGGATAAGTCCGGCCCTGTGCTCCCACCACATCTATCTCGAAGAGGACGCTAGGCCATCGCGTGAGTTCCAGCGATGGCTGAACCCGAACCTTCAAGAGGTTGTCATTGTGCCCGAAGACCAGGACAAGACTACATTCACCAGTTCGTTCGGGACATATGCTTTCATATGGATGACCTTGGTCTATGTAACGCTCCTACGACATTCCAAAGGCGCATGTTGTCCATTTTTTCGGGCATGGTGGGTGACTTCTTAGAGGTCTTCATGGATGATTTTTCTGTCTATGGCAATGGTTTGATGCTTGTCTTGACTGCCTAGACCATGTCCTTCAGCGCTGTATTGAAGTCCATCAAGTTCTAGCTTGGGAGAAGAGTCACTTCATGGTGACTCAAGGGACAGTGCTTGGTCATATCATCTCCAACAAGGGCATGGAAATTTATCCGGCCAAGGTGGATATCATCAGGAAACTTAATCCATCGTCCAACCTGCGACAGTTACGGTCATTTCTGGGGCACGCCGGTTTTGAAGATTTGGAAACTGGGAAATCAGGGGTCCTAGTCTATGTTTTTTCGATTTTATCTGGTTGTCTGCCCTGATCTTTCAGGTTGTCTGATTCCGACGATTCATTCATTATTTTAGCAGGATTGCCCGATCGTTGATTGATTTGCTGACCAAAGACACCGAGTTCATTGTACATGATAAGTGTCTGGCGTCATTTGAGACTCTAAAAGACTAGTTTTTTAGGCTCATGTCCTCCAGCCTCCTGACTGGTCTCTCCCATTCGAGATCATGATGGATTCCTCTGATTTTCCCGTAGGGGCTGTGCTGGGACAAAGGAGAGATGGAGTGCCTTTTGCCATTCACTACGCTAGCAGTACATTGGATGTTGCGCAACGGAACTACACTGTCACTGAGAAGGAGATGTTATTCGTAGTTTTTGCCTTGGATAAGTTCAGATCGTATATCATTGAATCCATAGTGACTATCTTTACCGATCATACCGCCATCAGGTACCTAATGGCAAAGAAGGATGCCAAAGTGAGATTGACTAGATAGATCCTTCTACTCCAAGAGTTTAATATTGAGATTAAGAACAAACTTGAAGTCAAGAATGTGGTAGGGGATCATCTCTCCTGATTAGAGCATCTTAAGGAATCTGAGCAGACTGATCCCATTTCTGAGACCTTCCCAGATGAGGCGATCTTTGCTATCGCCTCACTCCCATGGTACGCTGACATTGTGAACTATCTTGTTGCTAAGAACGTTCCACAAGGTTGGCCCAGGCATCGACTTGAGACCTTCCTAGCAAAGGCCAAGTCGTACCATTGGGAGGATCCCATCCTTTATCATGAAGGAGGGGATAGTATCTGGCGTCAGTGCATTCCTCAGGAGGAGCACCATAGCGTCCTCACCTACTGCCACAAGCTGGAGGCAGGGTGACATCATTCTAGAAGGAGAACGACATAGAAAGTGCTCCATTCCGGCCTATGTTGGCCTACCCTCTTCAAGGATTCTGATGAATTCGTGAAGAGGTGTACTAATTGTCAGAGGATGGACACTTGTGGATAGCGTCATATGATGTCGATGCAGCCCATTCACTTCTGTGAGGTTTTTGATGCACGGGGCATTGATTTCATGGGTCCATTCCCTAAGAGTCAGGGATTTGCGTACATTCTGTTGGTCGTGGATTATGTTAGTCATTGGATTGAGGCCATCCCCACCCGATCCGCAGATGCTAGGATTGTTTGCAGATTTTTGAGGAAGAATATCATTTCACGGTTCGAGGTACCTAGAGTTTTGATATCTGACAGGGGTCTCATTTCGTCAACGACAAGGTAAAGGCCCTTGCTAGCGAGTTCAGCATTGACCATCATGTAGCCACTCCATATCACGCTCATACTTATGGTCTTGCTGAAGTGTCGAACATGGAAATCAAGACGATATTGCAGAAGGTAGTCTGCCCAGACCGAAAGGATTGGTCGCAGCTATTGGACTCGGTCTTGTGGGCATATAGGACTTTCTTCAAGACTCCTTTGGGTACATCTCCCTTTCGTCTCGTTTATGGCAATCCATGCCATTTACCTATTGAGATTAGGCGTAAGTCACTTTGGGATGTCATAGATATATTGTTGGATCCAGTGAGTATAGGATATCAAAGGAAGGTAGAATTGGCCTAGAGGAGCTTAGAGATACAGCCTTTTCAAGCAGCCTACATTACAAGGAGCGAGTAAAGAAATGGCATGATTCTCATATCAGTCATAAGCAGTTTGAGCCAGACCAGAGAGTATGGTTGTTTGATGCCAGGCTTAGATTATTTCCAGGGAAATTGCGGAGCAAGGGGAAGGGACCATACCTGGTCCGAAAGGTACATGACAATGGGAGTATTGACATATCTGAGATGTCATCTGAGTTTACCTTTCATGTTAACGGGCAGCGGCTCAAACCATATCTATATCATGAGTCGTTGGTCGTTGACATTGCCCCGATTCATTTTGCATGAGATGTGGTCTTTGACTCACATCTGTTGCATCTCATGCCTGATTATCACTGTCTTCTGCCTTGTACAGATCCAGATGTCCATATCATCTCATTATTTAGTCCAACACCCCATTTGCATCTCATGATTATGCTACACTTATGGTGTACTTTACCCTAAGTATAGGGGGGTATCAGACTCTTGATTATTCTTTTGATTCTTTTTACCTCTGTCTTGCTGCCTATACTTAGGGATATTTTACCCTAAATATAGGGGAGGTAAACCTTGTACATTCTATCACTCGGTTTTCCCTTTATGTACAACCTGCTATACTTAGGATTACTTGATCCTAAGTATAGAGGAAAACACAGAGCCCTCTTCATTATATTTTTTATTCGTCATTGTAGTATAGAATTCCTTTTCACTGCCCTATACTAAGCACCAGTT
Source organism: Ottelia alismoides (assembly GCA_037367405.1). Classification (NCBI taxonomy): domain Eukaryota; kingdom Viridiplantae; phylum Streptophyta; class Magnoliopsida; order Alismatales; family Hydrocharitaceae; genus Ottelia; species Ottelia alismoides. The sequence continues at coordinate 360,552 of JAZKJV010003724.1, read as the reverse complement.
ATGTCTTCTTCATCGCTCTTGATCCATTCTGAGTACATCGTTCGAGCTAAGTATAGGGGGTGTCGTATATATTTCATATATACTTTAGCCATAACTCGTACTTTGTGTGAGTGTGTTAATAACTAAAATGGCACAAATTATTTATTAAAAACTGTAAAATTTTTGTGTAAATATTTCTTGTACGTCAAATTCCTTCTTGCACATACAAAGCTATTTCAACAAATTATTTTTGTACAAAGGCTTGTAAAAATGTTTTGATTGTAAAAAGTTTGTAAATATTTTGGATAATAAAACTATGTATATAGTACAAAATTTTTGCAAAATGTTTGAAAAAGAAAAGTTTGCCAAATCCTGTGTAAATGTGTGTAAATAGTTTGCAAAACTTCTGCATTCATGCATACATTCAAACATTTTCCAAAAATTTTGCACATTTTCAAAAACGTTGCATAAAAGATTTTTATATATATTTGTAAATTCTTCTGAATCATGATTGACATTTAAACTAGCTTGGAATTAAATTGGAAAATGGAGCTTGGTTAAGACATTAATCCACCTAATTTTAATAGCAACCTTATAGGATTTGGGGTTGAGACTCTTCAGGTCCAAGTGGGACTTAATTCTTTGAGTACACTAGGCTATGATCACATGTCATCTTGATGAGCCTAAGTAGAGCATTTAACAACGCACACGTGACTCTCACAGACAATGGCTTTACTTGCACCAGCAACTTGCACATAGCTCTCTACGGATGAGGTGGTGAGGAGGCAGTTTCCTTTGGCTTGGGGTAGCATACGAGGGTAGTACTTCTAGGAGGAACCTATCGTCTTCTTTTAGTGAAGGAAGTGCATCTCAACTTGGTCTGGCGGAGTTGAGGTCTAAAGACAGGAGTTATGGGTGGCAATAATACTTCAAAAGAGGGATAGTCTACTGGCTCAAGAGGAAAAAGTCCTTATGTATATATGTTGCACCATGTAGATATGTTGTACATATGCACATCGAAAAAAAGTGCAAAAGAAAGAAAAAAGTCCAAAAAATGGTGGGTCTGATAGAAAATGAAATTTCCACCGGAGTGTATATAGATAAATAAAGCAAAGCTTATGTTACCCATTTTCATCTCATGAAGCTTGCAGCGTGAGACTTAGCTACACTGGTTGGGCTCCCAAGGATACATGACTACACTGGTTGTGGTCCATTCTCTTCTTCCTCATCTTCTTGAGCCGGTTGAACTCGAACTTAGAAGGGAATACCCTGCTCCTCGAGGAAAGAGATGTTGGACTAGGGCATTAGAGTTACCTTGTTAAGGGGGGTTGTTACTTTGCCATTTCTGAGGTGGGGAGCTACATAGCACTCACATAGTATAAGAAAAGATTCATGGTCATTAGAGTTTGTGTATGTAGACTTGTTCTGATCTGGATTATCGAGGAGTCTTGACCATAGATTGGTAGAACTTAGAGGCTATTGAGTTTTAACCTCAGGTCCAAATAAGGTTCCGACAAACTAATAATCCAAAGGTCTAACTGAGCTCCATACTCCAATTCAATGAAGACAAGTTTAATAACTAACCTTGATTCTCCTTCTTTTTCTTTTCTTTTCTCTTTTCACTTCTTTTTCAAATAAGTGTTTGCTAAGGGACTAGCAGAAGTAAAGTATAGGGGGTGATGAATCCATGTTCATCACTCTTTATTCTTTTATTGTAGCTAATTATCTTAGCAAAGCACCATGTAAATAGGTGTAAATACAATAACTTAGCAATAAGCATGCATGTATTAATATTACATAATTAGCATGTATTTATGCAAAAAAATAAAAGAATAAAGGAAAAGAAAAAGGAAGGAGGTATTTAGAATAAATACATAGTGACCCAAATTCCAAGAGAGGGCCAAGCATTGGCCTGATCGCCAAATAAATAAGTAGAGAGGGATAGGTCCTACTCTATGATATACATATAATATGTAAAATAAATGAATTATTTTTTCCAAAATAAAAATAAAATTATATTTTCACCTCCTTTTATATATTTCTAAAAATAAATTAAAAATCAGAAAAATAAAAAGAAAAAGAAAATAAACATCTTTCTCCTTTGTACATAATACATGTATATATGCGTTCTTCACCCATTTACTATATAGCTGTCAATTAATAATAAAAATGAAATAAAAATTATTTTGTACTTCAAAAATTATGTTGTAAATAAATAAAATATAAAATTGGGGTATTTTTGTAAAAAGAATAAAATAAAAATAATTGTACAAAAAACATAGGTATATTATACCTATATATAGTACTCTATACTATATATAGATTAATTTATTTATCAAGAAAATAAATAAAAATCACAGAAAAATAGTTTGAAAAATAACAATTTTTCATTTTATACACTTTTTGATTTAAATTCATTTACTATTTTTTATTTAATTTGTAAATATTTTGTAAATCTTATTTTATGATTGGTCGACGTCAGGAGGTTGACCTTGGTCAACCCCCTCTTCTCGGGCTTGACCCGATCCGACCTCTTCACCGGACCATTTTCTTCAACTTTTCCCAGGCGGATCACGCAACCCCTTACCCCGATTCTCCTCTCGTGGACTCTCCTGTGATCCAGGCCCCTCGCGGATCCCTAGGAAGGCGCAGATCTCCTTCAGTTCGCGTGCCCTTGCCCGATTCCTCCAGCCTCTTGGAAACGCTATAAATCGTCTCATCTGCCTCCCAAGAGAGGCAATCATGCCTCGCTCCCTCTCAATACCTTAGCCACCTTCAGCAGAGTGACAGCCGCCTCGCGTTCGATTAGGTGAAGTGACACCGCAGCTCAGCCTTCGTGGTCGTAAATCTGCCGCAAGCAGCCTCCCTTGCCTTCTGTTGCTTGGTTGAGGCCATTACCCCGCCGACCCCTTTTACTGGAGCTGAAGAACACGTTCCGAACTTCAGGTAACCCTTTCATCCTCCACCTTTATCATTTTGATATGTTCTTTCCATTTTGCACCGCCACTCGATCACCAGCTCCGACCAACCGATCGGAGCACTGTTACCCACCTCCATCCGCTCTGATCGATCCGCACACTCGCATCCCAATCTAGATCTGCAGCGTGATCACCCTGAGCCTCAATCATCAAGTTGAGATTAGGACTTAGGTCTCCCCTACCATTCTTGCCGGAGACCAATCTCCACCTCCCTCCACTTCTTTTGATTGGAGTCCAAATAACCTGGACCGGAGCATCGCCTCGAGTCCCAGCCACCCTTTGCAGGTGAAAGCGTGTGCTGAAGACCCTTGAATCCATCCATCTGAGGCTCGCTGGAGTAGTCCCAGGTCCCCTTCGTCGACATGCCTATCCGACCAGTAGTTGCTCCATCGGGTCCTCTAAGTCGACACGGAAGCCTTGCACGACTCATCCAGTGCTTCCCGAGCGGCCATCAAAGTTAAGGATCGCCTCCTATGCTCCGGTGAATTGCAAGCTCTATCTCTCTCTCTTATACCCATGTCCCATCTTTCTCCATAGAGAGGGCGTCCACTCTAAACCCTAGAGAGGATTGCCTTAGTTGACATGTCGTTGTACATCCGCTTCGACCGCTCGCAGTTCTCTATTTTCTTCGGTGTACCTTACTCATGAAGAAGACATCATATCTAGTGAGACGATATCAGGAGATTTGCCTCTTGTATCATCAACGGGGATTGCAAGAAGCATACTATTCATCATCGCGTCCGCAAGTACGATCTACATCATATCAAAGTTGAGACAGGAGGTCTCTTCATTTAGAGAAGCGATTACAAGAACCCTTCAAGAGGTAATTATAATACTTGTTTGTGGTCAAGATGAAATGATGCAATAAGTGTTCTTGGATCATGTGGTTTCATCATTTTAAAATTTAAAATTTTGCTGCTTCGAGCAACTAGTCTGACTAGTCGCTCCCGATCGCATATGATGCAACCTTCATGTTTCGGTGATGCACTTAAAGTTTTCTCCATAACTTCAAGTGGTATTAGAGCCTTTATTGAGGTCTTAGATATTGTCCAAAACCCCAGGTGATCAAGGTTCATGTTTCGGATGCGTTGGACGCATTGATTTTGCACTGGATGCAAGATTTGAATTGGTTTTTCGTTAAATTTAAAACCTACTATTTATGCACTGTTTGGAAGTTTTTTTATTAAAATGTAATTATAATGTCTAAATATGTCCCAGAAACAATATCCTAATATTGGTACTAAAAGTGCGCTAAAATGATTCAAAGAGTTCCCGCCATGAAAATTATTTTGCATGTATTCATGGATCTATAAGAAAATTAATTTTACTTACTATTTTCTCGTCATGAGATATGAAATAAACACTTGTATTAAGTAGAGAATCAAACCAGAAAATCTCTCGAATATATTTGCATGATTCCGACTCTGTTTGCCCTAGATATTTCATATTAAGTGGAGATGGATCGAAAGATGATAACATCATCAAGTTTCTTTTCCTAATGTGTTTTCAATTCAATGAAAATAATGAAGATTATGAATTTACCATGATTAATTATGATGCTTAATAATTATGAAAATAATTGGTTAGTCTTTATAGGCCATTGAATGTATGTTTCGTGAAAACCCTAGTTTATCCTACAATAGTTGTAGGACAATCTTTACATGCAAACAATTGTTATTTGAATAGGATTGGGGTTGTTTAGCAAATCTCATTACAATATTTATCAAATTGGTTTTGATAAATATTATATGGTATAACTTCAGTTGTAAGGCCGAATATTATCTCAAATAATAATGATCATATCACATTATCCTGACTTGAGGCAGATGTGGTGTCTAGTGAGGGATCGTTGTGGTGGCATGCTGCTCCATGAGCGTTCTGTTCCACATCTTCCGTGTACTAGCCATGAAAACATGTAAGGAAAGGATAATGCTTGAAATGATAATGATGTCTTTTTCTAATTATTAAAATTTGAATATTACGTATTTTGAGATTATATCATTCTTCAAGTAACAATCAAGATTGTTTGTTGGTTGATTGATTGGATTAATAATTAAAAATCAATTAATATAATCATAATTTCATTTTATTCTGACCTAGATACATGTGCAAATGTATAAAATTTGGAACAATGTAGAGAACACTAAACTCTACCTGCTAAGATTTTTCACAATTTTTAGATCATGGATTAATTTAATATAAATTTCAGAATAAACATTGGGTGAAATATGCAATATTTCACCCAATCAATTATAATAAATAAACCAATGCTCACCAATTACAAATAAATATCCATTAGATAAAGAATTTATTATTCGATGATATGCAACTTTCAGAATAATAAAATGATGATTAGTGTAAGTTCAAATTAACATGAAAACACAGGTTCTATACGAAAATATAGAAAATAAAATTGCTAAAAAAATGATGACAAAGACTTTTATGCAATTACCTATACCGGAGAGGGTATTTATGCAAATTATACTGGATTGTGTGTGGCTCGTGCATGACTCCAAGTAGAGAGGGCTTTTTCTAAAATCTCCAGAAGGATGAGATCATAGATGCAATTGTTCAAGCGAGAGCATGCTGCTCGCATGACTTCATTATGGTGGGTCTGTCTTGCTAACCGCCAGAAATTTGGGATGTGCCCTGCAAGTTTTCGAAAGGGTGGATGTTCCTTATGTGAGAGATGTGCCCTCATTCTCATTCTGGCGATGACTCCAAGGTAGAGGCAGTGGGTGTCGTGAAGGGTGAAGGAGTCTCTAGTAACTGGACTGGAGGATCTCGTCAACGGCGAAGGAGCTGCAGGCGGACAGTGGCGAGCGGGAAATGCCACCGCAGGTGGCTACGGTCGGCCAAGCTGCGACCGCACGTATGGAAGCATGGGCAGAGCTCGGGTTTCTCACCGAGGCTGGAAGCGATGAACGAGGCCGACCGCGAAGGGTGGGCAATCTCCACCTCCATCGACACACGACACGAGGTGGGGCGACGAGGTAGATGTGGAAGATACTTGATATCGAGGTGGGGATGCTTTGAGGGTGGTGAAGTCTTGTGGTCGTGCCTGTGGAGCTATTGTAGTTCGTAGAAGTCTGGGATTAGTATGCTTGGAGGTGCACGAAGTAGAGGTGATGCGTGTTCGGTGGGTGAAGGTGTAGAGTGCATGGCACGAGCGGTGGATGATGCTGGTGGGTTGACTCGAGGAGGCGAAGCAAAGCGAGGATAGGATGAGGACAAAGGTCGTAGCATAGGTGTGATGGAAGAGATGATTGGGGGACATGGGTTGATGAAGAAGTTGTTGGTGATGAAATCGAAAGAAGAATGAAGAAGATGCAGATGGTTTGGGTAAAAGAATGAGGTAGCAGTTGGGTAGAGAAAGATAAAAGAATAAGCAAAAAGGAGAGGATGAAGAAGGACAACGAGGAGAAGGGGGAAGAGGAGAAAAGGTAGAGGGACTACATGGGGTTCTCCTGGATATGTATGGAGCTCTAACTTCGGCTAATCGTGGTTCGAGAGGTACAACGACCAGGCACCTCGAAGTTGAGTGACTTAGTTAGAGTCATGAAATGAAAGAGATCCATGGATCTTGCCTGGAGTTCTTCGCTTGATTACGGGCTTGTTGTCACCACGACGGTTGGAGCTTTCTCCCAGTGATGGATGCAGAGGAACGATGGAGGTGAAGGAGTCTTTATGGGCAGTTGCAGGTGGTTGCGGATGGAGAGGGAAGTGGAGGGCGAGAGACGTGAGTTGCGGTTAACACCAAGGGAGGTGGAATGCAGGAGAGGGGGTGTGTAACGCCGTGCGAGGCAGGTCAAAGGCCAGGTGTGCATGCGCGGGTCTGCAGGGAGAAAAAGGGAAGGAGAGAGATATACATAAGAGAGAGAGAGAGAGGAAAAAGAAGAAGAAAAAGGAGGGGTGTGGGTTGTTGACGTGCATGGGAAAGAAGAGAGAGAAAATAATAGAGGAGAGAGAGAAAGAAAGAGGAGGCCACATGGTGTGTGGGGGTGCGGTGACGAGGCAAAAAATAATAAAAATTAAATAAATAAAATAAATAATAATTAAAATAAAAAATTAAATGAGAAAATAATAATAAATACTAATAATTAAAGTAATAAATAAGGATAAAATAAGTAATTAAAATAAATAATAATGAAAATACTAAACAATAAAAAAATAAACTGATGGGGGTCACAGGTGGCTGCTTCAAGAGAGGCCACGTGTCTCTCCAAAAAAATAAAAATTAAATGTAAAGAAAAATAAAAAAAGAAATAACATAAGGGGTTAAATCAAAAGGTAGTCAACACAAAAGTTGCTCGTCTCAATGAGGCTACAACTTTTGTAAAGGACCAAAAACCAAATGAAATCATCTATACCAAAAGTATTTTTAGGTGGTATCTTAAAGGTATAAAATACCCTATTTTTGTATTTTGCAATTTTTTTGGCATTTTTTTTAGATAAGAATCAAAATAAAGTTAGGGAAAATATGAAACAAACTTAACCTAATTTTTTTATTTTTAATATTTGAGAAAATTAAAGAATAATATAAATAACATTCTGGCCAATATGTACAATATAAAATAAGGGCCTAAAATCCAAATTTCACATATGAACTCCGATTTTTATGAAGTTTGTCTTTTTTGGAAGGTCTTTGAATGTATATTACTTTAAAAGTAAGTAGACCAAAATCGGACACTGTGTGAGAGAGATATGCGTATTTTTCGTCCGACTGTTTGAGAAATTGGGTTTTGGGTTTTATTGGTCAATTTTACAAGTTAGCATTTTTGATATTTTTCATTTATTAATATTACTAATATATACACTATAGAGTTGATTTTATTAGATTTTGAATTAGATAAAAATAGATAAAAATAAGGGAAAATATGGAATTTACAAGTGATATTTACAAGGGGAATTTGGCTTCTTATTTCAATGCAGTTTTGCATGCTAAAATGCAGAAATTATCTACAAGTGCACGAATTATAATAATGTAGAATAAATGGAGAAATGTAGCTAATTACTTGGGAATGAAGCTCTATTTTCAACTTTTAAAGTGATGAATCTTAGATTCATCAACCCCTTATACTTAAACATTGCTTGTCCTTGAGCAACTAAATAAAAATGCAAAAGTGAAATGAGATTGGGTTCCATACCAAGGTCATGAACAAAAGGTGAAAATGGAGCTCGATTCAATCTTTGAATTATTAGTATGATAGAACCTTGTTGGGAATTGGATTTAAGACCTAGCAGCCTTTAAGTTCCACAAGTCTCTATTCAGGTCGCCTCAATAGTCAGGTCAGAACAAATCTTCATACGCAATTTTGATGACTATAAATCTCACTTGTACCGTGTTAATGAAATATAGCTTTCCAGATCAGAAATGACAAAGAAACAACTTCCTCTAACAAGGTAACTCTAATTCTCCGGTCTAGAAACTCTTTCCTTGAGGAGAGGGATATTCCCTTCTAAGTTCAAGTGCAACCAGCTCAAGAAGAAGGGGGTGGAGAGAACCATGAACAGTAGCCACTGTAGCTACCTATCCGAGGATGCTTGACCAGTGTAGCCAAGTCATCCCGATGAAAGTTTACAAAAACTTTGAAGCTCTTCTTATTTTTCTATACTTGTGTATACACTCCGACACGCATTTTAATTTTCAATCAAGCTTGTCCACTTTTGGAGATTCTGCATTTTTTCTTCTTCTTTTTTTTTGACATATATACAAGGTGCATCATATACATAAGGAGTTTTTCTTCTTGACTAGTAGACTATATCTATTTTGAAGCTTTATTGCAACCCACAGCATCCCGTCGTTAGACGTCGATGCCACTAGACTAGGTTGAGATGAACTACCCTCCCTAGAGGAGAATGGATGTTTTCACCCGTGTGCTACTCCAAGATAAAGGATTCTACCCCTCACCACCTCATCAATGAAGAGTTATGTGTATGGTGCTTGTCCAAGTTAGGTTATTGTCTAAAAGAATCGTGTGTGTGTGTGTGTGTGTGTTTATGAAATATTCTACATAGACCAATCAAGATGACATGTGAACATAGACTTATGGACTCAAAGAATTAAGTCACTCGACTAGAAAAATCTTAACTCCAGTTCCTATGAAGTTCCTCTAAAATTAGGTAGATTAAGGTCAAATCAAAATCCATCCTCGATTTACATTCATAACTTGGTTCATAACCCATTGACTTTCCACTTTGTATGTGCATGAATTCAAATAAAATGTACATGAAATGCATGTGAATAAAGTGCAAGACTTTTGATTTTTTTTGAAGAATGCATGCATGATGCAAGATTAAATAAGAAACCTCTCTCTTCTTCTTTTTCTCAAAAGTTTTTTCACATATTTTACAATAATCTTACAAAAGAGTATTTTACAATAATTTTTAGTTTACACAATATACATATTTTACCACGTGTACACAGTTAACATATTATACAAGTATGTATGTATTTTACAGAATAATTTTTACCAATTTTAACCATCTCATAATTACTGCATAATATATACACAAATATGCGAAGAATACATGAAAGTACGAGGTATGGGTAAAGTATATATGTAATATATATATATACACCCAATATACTTATCATGTGTTATGTCCTTAGAGCACTAGAAGCAAGAAAAAGACATAGCTCATACTAAGCGTAGGAGAGTCAAAAGAATGGATGTATAGAAGTCAACCAGCTCCCCTATACTTAGGCTCTGGTTAGCCTAAGTATAGAAGAAGACCAATAATGGGGTGGTTGATGTCAAGAAGAGAAACGGATGAATATATACACCAGGCAGGCATCGGTCCCCTTATACTTAGGCTCTGGTTAGGCTAAGTATAGGACAGGAATGGGTGTAAGGACCGATGGGATCTGGAGAATATACAGAGGTCAAGAAGGTTTGTAACGAACCTTCTTACATGAATGACGAGGTGGGGAATATACAAGTGTGTCGCTATTGGAATCATTTTCAGGTGAATAATAGTGAGGTGAAGGGATCGTCCAACAAGGGTCGACACATGACTGCTTGGTTAGATATGGCTTAAGAACAACTGAACTTGGCTCACTCATATAAATCAGCCCATCCGGACTCGATGAGGACTCCTCAGAAATTTTCTTCTCTGGTATTTTGAAGGAGACTTCCGTAGTCGATTTTCTTAAACCTGAAGCATTGAGAGGGAGAAGAGAGTGATGTGCCTTGAGGGGTTCAGGGGAATGCCTCGAGGAATCGATTCTTAGCTTCCTCTCACTGGATAATTGGCTAGAGGATGTAGCAACCATGTTTTTAGGTGGGGTTAAGTTGGTCTTGCTTGTCTCCTTTGTTGAAGGTCTAGGATGGGGTGTGGTGTTGACCATGGGGTCCTCATCGGACGAGTCACCATATAGATTGTAATATTGTTGAAGGGTCAGCACACATCTCAGATAGGTGATAATGATCTCAGTTGACTTGACATTAGTGATCTCTTGTGTAGGATCATCAAAATAGTTGAGACAATCAGCAAAAGTCGTGTCCAACTCAATGATAGCTTCGGGTCGTGAGTCCTCCTTAGAAGCTATCATAATGGTGGTGCAAGCAGTTGGTGAAGTGGAGGTGTGGGGAGTCTTTAAACCAATGGTCGTCTGGACAGTCGATATCTCAGGTGTAGCAGAGAGACAGTACTCATCTATCTCTCGATGGTAACGACTGTCTACGGCTATGCGAGTTACCTTAGTGTAAAGTGTATCAAAGAATGGGTGAGGTCAGAGTGCTCCCAATGTTGTAAAATCGATCTCATGTATCTCACAATATATAGTCGCCATATCCAAGGCTAAGAACAGCTTCTTGAGAATAATCAGATAACGGGTAAACTCTCTTTGGTGCCCAACGTCAATGATCGTGAAGTTTACCTGAAGTAGAGCACCTTGGAAAGTAATGATGACTTAAATAGTTCATCTTGACTGTTTTATGGATCGGTCAGCCAGTTGCACGATATCTTTCAATTTCGTAAGTGTTCCAAGTTTGAACTTGTCAAATACGGAGGTCAGAAGGATATTTATCGATGATTCATCATTGATTCTCACATGGGTAAAAATGGTGTCTTTGATTTCACACTTAACTCGGGGTAACCGCTTCACTCTGCAGCTCTTGGTCTTTCTCCCCATCATCAAGGAGGTGTCCATAAGCACCATGTGTCTTTCAATCCTTGTTCTATTATTACCCGACCTCTTGGGCATCACTCCTTATGAATCTCTTGAGGTTGAGGAAGTGATCTATGGACTTTATTAAGGGAAGCTTAAGAACCAATTCCTTAGGAATGGCTTTCCTTAGGGCAGGATCCATTTTTTTAGATCGTTTTCATGTTCAATTTTTATGTGATTCTCTAGTTTTTCAATTTTTTTGGTTCTTTTGAGATTTTTTACCTTTTCTGGTCAAACATCTGGATTGGAGGGCAAGTTGTATGCAGAAGAGGATGGTAAAATAGACTCCAACTGTACAGAGTGTGTGGGTTCCCTAATGCCTGCTCGATTTTCAACATCAAATCCACTTATTTCATTTTCCACTTTAATACCCAAGATGGCAGAAATTGAGTGCAATATGCCGGTGACATCTCTCAACTTGGCACCAAATGATTCATTTTTCATTGAAAGTCTAGAAATGTCATCCTCCAAAAAGTCATCGTGACAAATAATGGGAGAAATCTGCTCAATTGGAGGATATTGCTGAGAATTTGGAGTCTCATACTCAACATATCTAGACTCTGGCATGTAATGTTGGGTCGAGTATGGACCATCTGAATAGCATATATTAGTTGGAACCTCATATGATGGAGTCAATAAAGAGGGGGCATGTAGATAGAATTCATGAGTCCAATCTTGTGAATGTGTAGGATCTCGGAATGTGTGGTATGAAGGTTGGTCATTGTAGGCTTGATTACTAAGGTCAACCAAGTCAGGAAGATCATATGGTGTATGCCTCTCCAGTCGATATGTTCGATCGACCCTATCATGCCCTAAGTCAAATTAGGATGCGTATTTGTGAATTATTGTTCAGTCCGTACTTGAGGTGAGAATGAGTTATATGGGGGCACATACGTTTGCCATTTTTCTATCTCAGCAGTAGCTTGCTTTTCAAATGATTCCTTGATTCCGGCAAGCGCCCTACTATAAGGTGCACCAACCAAGGGTGGAAGTGGATCCAAGGTTTATTAAGGAGGGTGATGAATCCATGATTCATTACCTTTTCTGTTGCTTTTTGTCTTAAACCCCTTACAAATGCATGTAAATATTCATTAATTTTCATCTTTTATAAAAACCTCATTTATGATAAATATTCACTTTTAAGCATCAAAAGTATGTAACTAAATAAAGAACAAAGAAAAAAAGAAGGCATATTGGAGATATGTATATATATATATACAATATGACTTATAAATATAAATATAACTGCATGGTTTATTTATATAACCTAAACCCCGAGACCAAGTCAGCATGGATTAGTCGACAAACCAATAAGTAGGGGGAGATAAGGAAAGAAAACCCTAAAAATAAATTAAGACATACTTCATGTATTTCTCACTATTTATCGAATAAATACAAAACTTCATTGACTTTTAATTAACTCATATGAACATATTTTTCACCAAACTCTTTTCCTAATTATTTCTAAAAAATGTGTATAAAAATATAAAAATAAGTTAAAATACTACCCTGTATATATATCAAGAAATCCTACTTATAAATTGTCAAAATCTCAACTTCCGAATATCATAACTTCTTCATACAAACTCCAATTTCACTCTACTCATCTTTAAAGTTCATAAAATAATATTCTCTAATTAATAGAGGTGGTTTCATCGAATCCGGACTCCGTTTGCAAAAAGTCGGTTTTGGGACCAAATGACCACGGGGTTTCTGGGCTATTTATTTTATATAGAACGCATTGTTTAAAGTTTTAATAAATTTATAATTTCCAATTATTTTCATGATCTTGTAATTTAACCCTAATATATTTCAGAATTTTTTGAGCTTATTTATTATTTTGATAAAATCAAAAACCCTAAATTATAAGTAAAAATGAAGTGGATAACCTATACATATATTTATTAACATATGTAAATAAATCTATTAAAATCCCTAAAAATTCACACAGCCCTTATTTATTATTCTAAACATTAAGAAAATATAAAATTAATTTTTAATTATTTATTTATGAAATTAAAAATCCAAAACCTATTTATCTATACATATTTACTAATATAATATTAATATTTCGAATAATATTTATTATTTATAAAAAGTAAATATTCCATAATTTAGATAATTTATTATTTACATTTCTTGTATTTATACCTATTTAAAATATATCGAATTTACAAAGAATTACAATATCTGGCCAACCAGGCAGCACCTGGTTCATCTTCTCCAAGAAGGCCGAACTAGATTCTGTTTCAACCGACCTTCTTCACCTATTTTTCTAGCGTGCCTTATAACCTATTCTAGCGATCTAAACCATTGATTCGATACCCCTAACAACCTAGATGTTCGACCACCCTTGGATACAACTTGGGGATCACGAAATCGATCTATAAAAACCTTCAAAGATCGCAAATTACAACCAACTTTCCTAACCACCTGAAGATCCAACTTCCAGTGGCCGAACCCCTATCTTCCTCTCTCGATTCCGCCTCACTCCGGTGGTGACAGCACTTGAAGGTGACCTCGCGTGGAGGAAGGGAGATCGGAGGAGATGTTCCAAGGCTTTGTTGCCTTGCATCGCCGCCATCACGCCGTGTAGAGCTCCGAGAAGACCGCTCGTTGAGCTATCATAAGAGGGTCATATACCCTCTATCCCAGGTCAGTTCATTCACTTTTTGTCGAATTTCGTCTCGATTTTTGTACCTCTATTAGCATGATTAAGTCGTCATTAGGACGCTTAATCTTCCCTCTTAGACGCCCAACCTTCAAATAGCTTTAAGACATTCAAAAAAATGGAATAAAAGTCCAATCCAAATCATGTCTCCTCTTTCATTGTATATCACACAAAATCATCTATTCTGGAAGCACACTTTTGAGCTTGCAAATTTAACACCATTCGGCTTATTCCTTTTGAATCTAGCATACACATATCTTATTTGCAGGTTCATCTTTCATCTAGAGCAATCATGAGGTTTCTGGAGCCTTAAATCCTCAAAGAAATCGCGATTCAAAAGAGGCGTGACAAACTTCACTAACCTTCAGGAGCAGAGAACGTCCTACTTCATCGAGTTTCCACCACCGCTCGGAGCAATCACCGCCTGACTTCCACCGCGGGCGAGCTTGAGGGTTAGAGGAGCTAACCCTCTAGCCCCGCCGGAGATCCAAAGTCGCCACCAGCTGCTCGCGAAAATTCGGAGAAGATTCCATCATCAGCCACACACGAAGAACTTGAAGAATGGCCCAAGAACAACCAACACACAGGCTGTTGACACGTGTCCTGCAGCGGACGGCTAGGATCGCGCCTCGCCTTCTAATCTCAGTCGTTCAAGCCAAAGGGGTGTGAGATTTGCATACTATACCCACCGATTTTCAGAAATTCCAGAAGCTCCACAAGTTTTTCAGATTTACATTTAGGTCCCCGCGAAGGGACCTAAATGTAAACATTCTTAGTTTTCTTTCAGAACAGTCCCTGCCGAGGACATTTTTGCAGAACTTTTTATTTCTTTTTCTTGCACTTATACCCCTGGTCTGTAGGAGAGTTTTGGACCTAGTTTTGACATAATTTTCTATAGTTTTTCTTGGGGTAGGTACACAAATATCTCAGTGAGGTTTGTTAGTAATTTTCTTGTATTTTCGACGTGTTTTCATCGTATTTTGATTTGTCGTCAATTGTTTCCGTTTTGATTTGTTTTCGTGTGTTGTTCGAGCCCGTTGCTCGACCATTTTACCTACTATATAATATCATATAGATTCCTTCTATATTTCACCTATTATATAGTAAATAAATTGTGTGAAAAATACCACTTTGAAAAATAAATAAAAATTGGAAAAAAAATAAAATCAAATAAAAATAAAAAATAAAAAAATCACATAAAAATTGTAGCTTTTTCCTTGATCGCTTTAAGAAGCGATAAAATAATCATAAAAATATTTTATTTTAAAAAAAATCAAAGTACCCTATTTTGCCTCCTTGATTTCGACCCAAGCACACTCACCTGGTTAAATAATTAGTGTAGGTTTTCTCTAAAACCGAATTTGTTTGATCGATTAGGATCCTTTTGCGGCTTTTCTACACCGACAACGTTATCACATTAAAAGCCATATCGAATTTTAAGCCGCATCAAAATGGCACCGTTGCCGGGGAGGCGTTAGAGTATTTTGATTTTTTTTACATATTTTGTGATTTTATTTTCTCTCTTCTTATTAGTTTTTGTATCTTTTCCTTCAGTTTTTCTTACGGCTTTTCTCAAATCATCTCTCGAACTTCTTTAGCCACTAACTAGTTTTTGCAGGGCCTGCAGGATCAACCGGTTTCTTAGGAAGTCGAGTCAGTTGAAAGAGCAGAGGTTGATTCCTTCTTTACGAGTCGGCTGCAGAGGGCAGAAATTTATTAGTGTAATTTTGTAAAAGAGAGAGAAAGAGAGAGAAAGGTTGTATCGAACTCCAGTAGAAGGGGTCCACTAAGGACATCCCGACTTGTAATTCCCCCCCCCCCATTCTTTTTCGGGGTCTGATTCGCTGAGTACCGTGTATTCGGTGGATCAGGGCACCCACCGCGGTTTTCTCGCTTCGATGGTTTTTCCACAGCTTTTTCGATAGATGCTTGCTTAGGAGTTTTTTATTATATCTGATTGTGCTTACGTAGTTAGTCTTAGGACTTGCAACTTAGGTGCATGATTTTAGGATTTTATAAAAAAATAAAAAAATAGACGTTTGTTTGAAAATTTTCAAAAAAATATAAAACCCAAAATAAAAATCGGGACTGATAATGTATCGGACCTAAAATCTACATAAGATTCATTTGATTTGGGAGAGTAATCCCCGCACATTTTTTCAGAGTTCGCGAGTGAGAGATGACCCGTAATATAAACCCGATTTCTTTCAAAATACTACTTAGTTCATACACCTAATAACTGCTTTTCAGTGGGTACGCTCGGGTAGCCGGAAACGTTCCGAGTTTACTTAGCGGAGTGGGGGATTTAGAAGACACCGCGTAAGGCTCCGTCCTCAAGCAACACGGGTAGCCTGAAATGGCCCGTACTTGCCACCATACTGGCTGAGAGCAAGTGGTTTTCTGTAAGGACTCGGGACAGTATCGCGGAGAAAACTCGGGCACCTATCAGCTCGCACAGCTCACGATAATCGCTTATACTTGTTTGCTAATTACAACCCTAAAACCGACAAGATAAAATACCGAACTCTTACGGTCATCATCGGGATGAGTTGGTAAAAATGGGGTTCGCTTTGTGTTCGTTTGTGGGGTGTGAGTTACCGTGACTTTACGCATTTTTCCCTCTCTCTTGGATCACGATTCGTGCTCTCATTTTCTCTTGACATCGAAGATGACATCTCGACGGCTTTTCTGCTAAGACTCCGTGAGCTTTCAACCATCCACCATCATTCGTACATCTTCACAAGCTTTTGATGACTCTCTTCCCAAGATGGTCCCATCTGATCTCGAGGAGAGTCAGACCCAAACTCCCTCGCCTCTCGGTTAGAATATTGAGACAGACCCTCGTCTCAATACATCATCTCTAGCCGAATTTTCGCTGAGTTCTTATGAGAGCTTCTTTTTTTCCATACGATTTGAAGTGGATGGCTCGCGGCAAAGAACCAGCAGCAGACGAGAGGCCACAAGATGAGGAGTATAATGACGGAAGATCGGATCCAACCGCAGATGTTACGACAAGTATTCTCGAGACTCTCTAACAGATGAACATCCAGATCCAAGATCAGTTTAGAATGCAGAACGAGTTGCGGGCTGAAATAGCCGCATTGCGAGCCGGGGTCGGGAACTAGTTACCGCCTGCAGTGGTTCCCGCTACTTTACGGGAAGAATATGACCCGGGAGCGAGAACGCTCCATCATTGGATTCGGCTACCGCCGAATCAAGGGCCATACGAATTGAGGTTGTCCTTCATCTTACTGGTTCTCAAGTTCTACGGGATTGCTACAGAGGAGCCATTTACCTTTCTGCAGTAATTCAAGATGATTTGCAGTACGGCTAGTTATCCAGGAGTTACGCAGGAGGTTGTCTGCCTCAAAGGATTTCCCTTCGCCTTAGCCGATAAGGCACTTTACTGGATGAGTCACCTGGAAAGGAAAATCTCTACATGGGACGATCTGAAGTCCACATTCATGCGTAAATATTTTCCTCTGGGGAGGACGAATATGATGAGGAGTCAGATCTCCAACTTTACGCAGCATCCGCATGAATCTTTCCATGAGGCATGGGATAGATTTAAAGATCTTACTGAGATATGCCCCCATCATGAGATGGCGATGAAGGTGCTAGTGCAGAATTATTTCAGAGGACTCCAGCCGGACATCCAGGGGCTAGTGAGTCCGCATGTGGCAACAGTTATTTGAACAAAGATGTCGAGTCAGTCTGGGCCATCTTCGAAGGGATGGCTGAGAACTCGAGAGTCGTCGACTCTACTCGGGCATTTCAGAAAGCCCCACGGCCACCACATCATCGAGAGCATCACAAGGTGGCTAATATCGCAGAATCTGAATCCAACACCAACATGGACTTTATTAGTGAGAAATTAACGTTGGTGGATGTGATTCAGAAGCAAGTTCAGGACTTACAGCCGCTGCGAGAGCTGGAGAAACTCTCATCTCTACCTCAGCAGCTGAGTGATCTTTCGAAGAAGGTTTCCAATCTTTAGCTTCAGTACCGGTAGAGCCAATCTTCTTCGACCGCACAACCAGCACAGAGGATCTTACCCGCTCCTCCCACCCGTCAGATTCACTACGTACAAAGTGAGGCAGAGACTCCACAGATTGATTGGCATAAGGATCAGTCTCATGCCAATCCAAGCCAGATCACGGCGCTGTAGATATGGAGGTGGAGTTGCAAGCCACTCTTAAGATTAATGGGATTTGGTATACTCCGATTCAGCAACCGAGTATACCGCATCATCATCAGCAGTCGTACGGTCAGTCGCAGCATGGACGTCCACATTTCCAGCACTGGCAGAATTACACGCAGCAGCAGTCTCACCAGCATGCTTATCAGAGACCACATTCATATCAATACCCTGCTAACCATTCACAGACATATCCTTATCAGTAGCAGCAGCAGTCTTCCTTCACACCACAGAGATCCTCTCAGCCTTCCACCTCACAACATTACACGCCAAGGAAGGAGAGAATAGAAAGCCAGGGCCACCACACCGAACCTGAGATGTCTTCACAGGCCCAGGCACTGAATCAGATCATGGATATGCTGAGTATGCTCCAGATTGCGCATAAGATCAAGATGGAGCAAGTTAACCGTCGTTTTGACGAGTTAACCGCATCGAAGACCACTCTTCCAGCCCAGCCTCAGATGAACCCGAACAACAAGAGGAGGCATCCAGATCAAGTAGACACTACAGGTACGATCTCTTTTCCTGAATTTTTCTCTAACTTCATTTGCCTCAGGAGCGGCAGATTGCCACGAGCACCTGCTAGAGTAGAAGAGCAGGCACTTAACAAGGAGCAAGAGCAAATCCATGAGCCGCAAGAATCTGATGCTGAGGAGGAGAACTATCATATTGATGAGGACAATCCAAGAGCCAGGAGCAATGCCGATACCGTTGACATGGACACTGGCAAATCAGATGATGACATCACGCCAATTATGCAGATACTCCCGAGAAAAATATATCTTCCCCTGTCTTGGAGAGTTTTGTACATAATTCTGAAACTCTCGATGTACAAGATGATTTCAATAGCAATAAAAATTCTGATTTTCTGATCCCTAACAGTGTTCCTTTTCTCGATGCTCTGTTTGGAAAAGGAAAGAAAAATAGTAAAAAGAATGTTGTGACTCCAGATACTAAGCGTTTGCTTAAAGATCACATCTTTTTTAAGATCCCGCTTCATGATGCCTTAGATCATTTTCATACACTTACGAATCAATTGAAAAACCGATGCACCACGTGTAGGAAAAAGAGATCCCGTACAGAGAAACATGTTTTGACTAAGGCAACATCTTGTGCTATTCAGAATAAGTTATTGAAGAAGAATAAGGACTCAGGTGCACATTATGTCAGATGCGAGATCGCAAAATCCGAATTCAATCGCACTCTCTTAGATAACGGTTCCTCGATCAATTTGATACCCTCTTCTTTACTCGATAGGCTCGAGCTAGGTCCTCTTTACAAATCATGTGCAATCCTTCAGTTTGCTGATAGATCCGTAAAGAGACCTAAGGGTATATTAAGGAATGTTATCGTAACCGTGCAGGGTCTGCAATTCCCAATGGGCTTTACGGTCCTGGACATGGATTGCCCTACACAGTTACACCTTACCCCGATTATTCTCGGAAGACCTTGTCTAGAAACTGCAAAGTCTCTCTTCGATTATGATACAGGGAAGGTATCTTTTCGCGCCGAGGGCGATAAGGTACATATAGAGATGGAGAGATATTCCAACACATCCAATGATGCATCTTCTGATTTCTTGAGTTCTTTAGCCACCTGCGACTACATGGATGAGGTCCGTCTTGACGACCTCGAAAGGTATCAAGTAAAGACCCAAGATTTCCTAGCAGAGGATGGGTCCGAGACTACGGTTGGTGATTCTTCATACGGTACTTTATATTTTAGTCTAGATGATGAGAAGCAAAGGGATCCGACTTCTGACGAACTTATTGCGGACCTTTCAGATTTAGAGACCTTACACGATTCCTCTGCTTCAGATGATCTAGAGACCGAATTTCATTTAGCTCAGTTGTTTTCCTCTAATCAGTCTTAGGATGAGCAAAGTAGCGAGTCGGATGATGTTTTGAGCATCTTCTGTAGTCCGACTCTAGAGCACATTGACATGGTGGATAATCAGAATGCCGGCAAATACACAACCAATACAGATCCCATTACTCATACGGATAATGCCATAGCAGAATCAGAATCTACCTTACCAGAACTAAAGACACTGCCACCAAACATGAAATATGCTTTCCTTGTGGGTCCACATCAATGGTTTCCGGTCATTATCAGTTCTTCTTTGACCTACGATCAAGAATCTCGTCTGATGAAGACTCTTGAAAAAAACCGCAAGGCTATTAGGAGGACAGTATCCGATCTCTGCGGGATTAATCCTGCTTTGTGTTCTCATCATATCTATCTCGATCATGACAGCAAACCCTCCAGAGAGTTTCAGCATAGGCTGAATCCGATTTTACGAGAAGTTGTCAAGAAAGAGATTACGAAATGGTGTGACGTAGGGTTCATTTATCCCATCTCCAACTCTGAATGGGTTAGCCCATTACATGTAGTCCCGAAAAAGTCGGGAATTCAGATGGTTAAGAATACAAATGGAGAGGAGATTCCAAAGAGAGTAACCACGTCGTGGCGGGTGTGTGTTGAATACTACAGGAAATTGAGCGTCGCGACGAAGAAGGACCACTTCCCGTTACCTTTTATAGACCAGGTCATAGAACGATTGGCAGGGAAGGAGTACTTCTGTTTCCTTGACGGTTACTCTGGATACAATCAGGTATCAATTGCTCCTGAAGACCAGGAGAAAACCACTTTCACATGTCCGTTCGGCACGTATGCCTTTAGACGGATGCCCTTTGGATTGTGCAACGCTCCTGCTACTTTCCAAAGGTGTATGCTTGCTATTTTTGTGGACATGGTCGGTGATTTTCTAGAGGTCTTTATGGATGATTTTTCGGTCTATGGTGAGTCCTTTGACGATTGTTTACGCACCTAGACCAGGTTCTTAAAAAGTGTTGTGAGGTAGATCTCGTTCTGTCTTGGGAAAAGAGACATTTTATGGTTACTCATGGGATCGTGTTGGGGCACGTCATCTCCCAGCGAGGCATGGAGATTGACCCTGCCAAGGTGGATGTCATCAAAAGACTCGAACCACCATCCAACATCAAACAGTTACGGTCATTTTTGGGCATGTCGGCTTTTACCGACGGTTTATCCAAGACTTCTCCAAGATTTCCCGACCGTTAACTGAATTATTAGGCAAAGACATTGAGTTCCTATTAGATGATAAATGTCTTAATGCCTTCCTCACACTAAAAGAAAAAATTACCAGTGCTCCTGTCCTACAACCGCTTGATTGGTCTCTACCCTTCGAGATCATGACGGATGCTTCAGATTTTGCGGTCGGGGCTGTATTAGGACAGAGGAGGAATGGACTTCCCGTTGTCATCCATTATGCTAGCAGAACCTTAGACGATACTCAGCGTAATTACACAGTCACAGAAAAGGAGATGTTGGCAGTGGTATTCGCTCTAGATAAGTTCTGATCCTATCTTCTTGGCTCTAAAATCACAATCTATACTGATCATTCAGCTATCCGATTTCTGATGGAAAAGAAGGATGCTAAGGCACGCCTTCTTAGATGGATTCTATTACTTCAGAAATTTGATTTGGACAGTAAAGATAAACCTGGGGTAAAGAATTTGGGTAGCTGATCACCTCTCCCGATTACAGACAGATCAGCCTTCCGATGAGTACACGCCAGAGATTGTAGAGAGATTTCATGACGAGAGCATCTTTGTGGTTATCGAACTTCCATGGTATGCAGATATAGAGAATTTTCTGGTCATACAGAAAAGTCCTCAAGGTTGTCCAAAGAACCGAGTTGATAAACTAGTTTCTGAGGCACGATATTACCACTGGGAGGATCCGATTCTTTTTCGCGAAGGACCCGATTGTGTTTACAGGCGTTGTATTCCTCAAGAAGAATATAATAGTGTCCTCACTTTGTGTCACTCTTTAGAAGCAGGAGGACATCACTCAGGGAAGAGGACGGCGTAGAAGGTACTTCAGAGCGGATTATGGTGACCAACTCTTACTAGAGATGCATGCACATTTGTGAAGAGTTGTCCAGATTGTCAGAAAGCAGTAGGGACAGTCAGTGCTAGAGATGCAATGCTGATGCAGCCAGTTATTATTTGCGAGATTTTTTACGCATGAGGCATAGATTTCATGGGATCATTCCCTTCCAGCAGCGGCTTTGAGTACATTCTTCTCGCTGTAGACTATGTTAGTAGATGGGTGGAGGCTATACCCGCATGAACCGCAGAAAGTAAGATAGTTTGCAAGTTCCTAAGGGAACACATTATTTCGCGGTTCGAGATCCCACGAATTCTTATTTCAGGTGGGGGTAGCCATCTCATCAATAAGGAGGTCAAAAAGCTAGTGAAGCTTTACGGCATTGATCACAGAGTAGCTTCTCCTTACCACCCAAAGACGAACGGCATGGCTGAAGTTTCGAATAGGGAAGTGAAATTAATTCTCCAGAAACTAGTACGACCGGATAGGAAGAATTGGTCACAGCTTCTAGATCAGGTTCTCTGGGCATATCGTACTGCATATAAAACTCCCTTAGGTACTTCACCATTTAGATAGGTTTATGGAAAGCCGTGCCATTTGCCCATAGAGATCATGCACAAATCTGAATGGGCCACTCAGGAAATTTTACTAGATACACAGAAAGTAGGAGCCAAGAGAAAGATAGATCTGAATGAGCTGATAGAGATTCGAAATCAAGCATACTAGAACACTCTCATTTATAAGGACAAAGTGAAGAAATGGCATGACAGACACATTCGGCACAAGAGCTTTTTCCCTGGGCAGAAAGTCTGGTTGTTCAATGCAAGATTAAGACTTTTTCTCGGCAAATTAAAAAGCAAGTGGGAAGGACCGTACATAGTCAGAACAGTACACGACAATGGCAGTATAGCAATATCAAATGTGTCACCTGGTGCAGAACCGTCTGTGGTTAACGGGCAGATGCTGAAGCACTTCGTCGAGATTACTGATCATCTGGCCTGTACTGAAGTGATCTATTTTGTACAGGAATCATGATCACTCTTTCACTTTACTTCATCTGTACAAATGCTTTTGAGCCACTCGATTTCTGGATAGCCGCAACACTTGTATATTCTTCGTAGACCACAATCATCCCCATTTTTGCTCGTCTTCTATGCTTAGGATACCAGATCCTAAGTATAGGGAGGATCGATTTTTCGCTAATTCACATTTTATATTTTGTTCTGATTCTTTTGTATATCCTTTCTTCTTCACAAATCACTGGTCTCTGATTTTTGGATACATTCTTTTATATACTTAGGATGCCTTATCCTAAGTATGGGGGGACCGAGTGATTTCGATTATCTCATATTCTTTATTCCTTTTGAGCTTTCGTTATATATTCTTTTCACTCAGGCATCCCATTTTTGCTCTCCCGTTATACTTACGATTACCTGATTGTAAGTATAGGGGCAGGGCTGACTGACTTGTTTTCGTATATTCTTTTTCAGCCACTTTTACTAAGCAAGAGTTCTGTCCTCCTTTTTCTCTTTTGACGCTATAGGGACATAGCTCAAGCTAAGTATAGGGGGTGTGTATATAGTGTATATATACTTTTGTCCAAAACTCCTACTTTTATGTATTTTCTATATCTATAAAATTCATAAAAAGTGGGTGAGGGCCAATTTAAAATCCATTTATATATTTATTTATTACTTATAAAATCCTTGTAAATAAGTAAAATATGTTTAAAACTTGTATTTAAAATCAGTAATTAAAATATGTATTTCAATATTGTATAATACTTACTTAAAATCCTATTTATTAAAACATGTGTCGAAATCATTTAATCCTTGTAAAATTTTCTGTAGACAAAATCTGTAAAATTCATTAGATATTTAACCCAAATTAAATATAACTTGTAAAATTTATGTACAAAAAATTGTTTATCAAAATAAAAAAGCCATAAAAAATACAAAGTCCTAAAAGTCATAAAAATTACAAAAGCCATAAAATCTATAAAAAATGAGTAAAATTCAGAAAATATACTTCACAAAAACATGGTTGCATTTGCATTTGCATTTTTCAGAATAAATTTGATTTCTGGAACTAAGAATTGAGTCTAGTCTAAAGGATGGAGCTTGAACACGGCTTTTAACTTCCATTGTAAGGAGCCTAGTTAGGATATGGAAATTAGACTATTTAGGTTTGTGACTTAAAATCTTTGGGTTCCATAAAACCATATTTGGGAAATCAAGTCATATGTGCTTAAGTAGACCATTTGATGTCATCCGTAAAACTCTACACCAGTAAACCAATCTTAAACACAAGTACTCTGCACTTAGCTCGACTTGCATGGAGTCACGAAGGGCAGTACATCTTGGTAGTGCGTTTCTATCCTTATCTTTGCGGCATTGAAGTCTAAAGACGGGAGAGATTGGGGTTGCGATAGTCACTTCGGATGAGGGAAGGATCTGCTGACACAATTTTTCTAAGACCTCAAAAAAGGGACGGAACAAAAGATGCTATATCCGTCGAGGCACAAAAAGTTGAATGCACTGCAAGCAAATTACAAAGTCAAATCAAAGAAGAAGCCACCAAATACAAATACGACCACAATGGTCCAAGCTTCCACCAAAAATGCATGTACATCTTAGTGGAGACAGCTACACCGGTTAAGCTTCACAAGGAGATGCGTCTACATTGGTCGCACTCCACTTCTTTTCTCATTCTTCTACTTTCTCTCTATATTCGATTGTGGATATAGCACGAACACCTCAGAAGGGAATACCTCCCTCCTCGAGGAAATAGTAGCTGGATGAGGAAGCAATAGAAGTGTATAGCCGGGATGGACGGTTCCTTCGGTTCTATAAGCAGGAAGAGCTAAATCCATCCACACACTGTACAAATTGACTTCAAGGATGATAGAGTTTGCGAAATGAATAAGTGAGTCTGAACTAGCTGATGAAGTGATCGCGAATAAGGATTTTTGGAACTTGAGGACTGTTGAGGATAAAATCCTAATCCTAGTTAAGGCTCCGACAAAATGCGTGTTTCATGCCCGATCGAGCTCTATCCTTTGTCTGTTCTCATGAATTGGTTTATGAAAACAAATTCATTCTAACTTTCTTTCTTTTTCACTTACTTTTCAAATAAGTGTTTGTTAAGGGACTAGCAAAGTTTAAGTATAGGGGGTTGATGAATCCATGATTCATTAACTTTTCTGTCGCATTTTATCTTAAACCCTTAATAAATGCATGTAAATATTCATTAATTTTTGTCTTTTATAAAAACCTCATTTATGAATAAATATTCACTTTTAAGCATCAAAAGTATGTAAATAAATAAAGAACAAAGAAAAAAGGCAGATTGGATATATGTATATATATACAATATGACTTATAAATATAAATATAACTGCAAGGTATATTTATATAACCTAAACCCCGAGACCAAGTCAGCATGGATTGGTCGACAAACCAATAAGTAGGGGGACATAAGGAAAGAAAACCCTAAAATAAATTAAAACATACTTCATGTATTTCTCACTATTTATCAAAAAAATACAAAAATTCATTAATTTTTAAATAACTCATATGAGCATATATTTCACCAAGCTCTTTTTCTAGTTATTTCTAAAAAATGTGTATAAAAATATATAAGTTAAAAATACTACCCTGTATATATACCAAGAAATCCTACTTATAAATTATCAAAATCTCAATTCCGAACATCATAACTTCTTCATACAAATCCAATTTCACTCTACTCACCTTTAAAGTTCATAAAATAATATTCTCTAATTAATAGAGGTAGTTTCATCGAATTCGGAGTCTGTTTGCAAAAAGTCGATTTTGGGACCAAATGACAATGGGATTTCTGGGCTATTTATTTTATATAGAACACATTATTTATAGTTTTAATAAATTTATAATTTCTAATTATTTTCATGATCTTGTAATTTAATCCTAATTTATTCAGAATTTTTTGAGCTTATTTATTATTTTAATAAAATCAAAAACCCTAAATTATAGGTAAAAATGAACTTGATAACCTATACCTATATATATTAACATGTGTAAATAAAAAAATTATTAAAATCCCTAAAAATTCACACAACCCTTATTTATTATTCTAAACATTAAGAAAATATAAATTTAATTTTTAATTATTTATTTATTAAATTAAAAATCCAAAACCAATTTATCTATACATATTTATTAATATAATATTTATATTTCGAATAATATTTATTATTTATAAAAAAAGTAAAAATTCCATAATTTAGATAATTTAATTATTTACATTTCTTGTATTTATACCTATTTAAAATAACATCATATACTAATTATTATCGAATTTACAAAGAATTACAATATCTGGCCAACCAGGTGGTGACACGTGTCAGCACCTGGTTCATCTTCTCCAAGAAGGTTGAACTGGATTCTGTTTCAACCGACCTTCTTCACCTATTTTTCTAGCGCGCCTTATAACCTATTCTAGCGATCTAAACCATTGGTTCGATTCCCTAACAACCTAGATGTTCGACCACCCTTGGATACAACTTGGGGATCATGAAATCGATCTATATAAACCTTCAAAAATCGCAAATTACAACCAACTTTCCTAACCACCTGAAGCTCCAACTTCCAGTGGCCGAACCCCTATCTTCCTCTCTCCATTTCGCCTCACTCCGGTGGTGACAGCACTCGAAGGTGATCTCGCGTGGAGGAAGGGAGATTGGAGGAGACGTTCTTTGCTGCCTTGCATCGCCGCCATCACGCCGCATAGAGCTCCGAGAAGACCGCTCGTTGAGCTATCATAAGAGGGTCATATACCCTCTATCCGAGGTCAGTTCATTCACTTTTCGTCAAATTTCGTCTCGATTTCCGTACCTCTATTAGCGTGATTAAGTCATCAATAGGACGCTTAATCTTCCCTCTTAGACACCCAACCTTCAAATAGCTTTAAGACATTCAAAAAAATCGAACAAAAGTCCAATCCAAATCGTGTCTCCTCTTTCATTGTATATCACATACAGATCATCTATTCTGGAAGCACACTTTTGAGCTTGCAAATTTAACACCATTCGGCTGATTCCTTGCGAATCGAGCATACACATATCTTATTTGCAGGTTCATCTTTCATCTGGAGCAGTCATGAGGTTTCTGGAGCCTTAAATCCTCAAAGAAATTGCGATTCAAAAGAGGCATAACAAACTTCACTAACCTTCAGGAGCAGAGAACGTCCTACTTCATCGAGTTTCCACCACCGCTCGGAGCAATCACCGCTTGACTTCCACCGCGGGCGAGCTCGAGGGTTAGAGGAGCTAACCCTCTGGCCCCGCCGGAGATCCAAAGTCGCCTCCAGCTATTCGTGAAAATTCGGAGAAGAGCCCGTCGTCAGCCACACGCGAAGAACTTGAAGAACGACCCAAGAACAGCCGACGCACAGGCTATTGACACGTGTCCTGCAACGGACGGCTAAGATCGTGCCTCGCCTTCTAATTTCAGTCGTTCAAGCCGAAGGGGTGTGAGATTTGCATACTAAACCCACCGACTTTCAGAAATTCCAGAAGCTCCATAAGTTTTCTAGATTTACATTTAGGTCCCCGTGCAGGGACCTAAATGTAAATATTCTTAGTTTTCTTTCAGAACAGCCCCTGCCGAGGACCTTTTTGCAGAACTTTTTATTTCTTTTTTGCACTTATACCCCTAGTATGTAGGGGAGTTTTGGACCTAGTTTTGACATAATTTTCTGTAGTTTTTCTTAGGGTAGTTACACAACTACCTCAGCAAGGTTTGTTAGTAATTTTCGTGTATTTTCGACGTGTTTTCATCATGTTTTGATTTGTCGTCAATTGTCTCCGTTTTGATTTGTTTTCGTGTGTTGTTCGAGCTCGTTGCTCGACCAGATTACCTACTATATAATATCATCTAGATTCCTTCTATATTTCACCTATTATATAGTAAATAAATTGTGTGAAAAATACCACTTTGAAAAATAAATAAAAATTAGAAAAGAATAAAATCAAATAAAAATTAAAAATAAAAAAATCACATAAAAATTGTAGCTTTTTCCTTGATCGCTTTAAGAAGAGATAAAATAATCTCAAAAATATTTTCTTTTAAAAAAATCAAAGTACCATATTCTGCCTCCTTGAGTTTGACCTAGCACACTCACCTGGTTAAATAATTAGTGTAGGTTTTCTCTAAAACCGAATTTGTTTGATAGATTAGGATCCTTTTGTGGCTTTTCTACACACACAACTTTTTCACATTAGAAGTCGTAATCGGATTTTAAGCCGCATCAGTGGGTTAGGTGAGAAATGCAGAGAAGCGAGGAAGTCAGTCGAAGGTATGTCTTCATAATTGGGTCGAGGTGGAA
The DNA here is from genome assembly GCA_037367405.1 of Ottelia alismoides. Lineage (NCBI taxonomy): Eukaryota > Viridiplantae > Streptophyta > Magnoliopsida > Alismatales > Hydrocharitaceae > Ottelia > Ottelia alismoides. The sequence goes on along the minus strand of JAZKJV010003724.1, from coordinate 332,272 downwards.
CCACTCACAGGTAAGGCTCTCCCACGGTTGGTGGAGGATACATGGAAGAAGAAGGTGAAGATGAACTGTATATGGTTGAGAAGGAGTGACCAGAGAGGTCAGGGTATGGGGACCACTATCCCGACATCTTCGAGAGATGAATGTAAGTGGATGGCGGTCAAGAAACATGCAATTGCACAAAAGGATACATACATAGACAGACACAAAAACTAATGCACGAGCAAACCCTAGTTTCACGAACTCAACATAATGATGGTCGGAAAGGTCCGACCGTTTGTCTTTTCAGTTTTAGTTAACTGGAAAAACAAGAAATCAGTTCATTTACGCACGATGTAGATTTGGGTTTTGGGAACTATCCTAGGGATGCATCGTCACCTCTCAACAATCAAGATAAAGTACATACAATGACGGGGTTGCTCTCTCGAAGACAAGGGTTAATTTTAGTCAGTTTTTTTTGTCAGCTCTGATTAGCAGTCCCGATTTAGGTTTGATTTCAGTTGATTAATCCACCAAACACGGCATACCTAACGATCAGTCTCGATTTCCTTTTAATTTAAGTTCCAAAACCAAGGGGAAGGGAGTCGAGAAAAACTGATGTAAGGGATGAAACCAATGATGCAAGCCTGGTTCAGAAGACTTACAGTGATCCTTGTGATCTATATACAAGAGGCATCACAGAATTGAAGTGTTTTATGCTATATGAAATGAAAGCGAGAAAATTGTTTCTAGACAGGCAGTTATATTAGCGGGTGATGAATAATTTAATTTTGACTAATAGCTCTACGGTCTAAGTGTGTCTCATTAAGTGAGATGTGTGGTTCTATAGAGTACGAGCACAAGACAAAAGGGTCAAATCAAAACGTGGTCAACACAAAAAAATGCTCATCTTGATGAGATCTACAACATTTGTAAAGGATAAAAATCCAAATGAAATCACATGTACAAAAAGTATTTTTGGGTGGTATCTTATAAGTATAAAATATTGTATTTTTGTCTTTTGCAGATTTTTTTGGCATTTTTTATTAGATTAATATCAAAATAAAGTCAGGGAAAATATGAAACAAACTTAACCTAATATTTTTATTTTTAGTAATTATGAAAACGAAAGAGTAATATAAAGGGTATTTTGGTCAATATGTACAACATTCAATAAGACCCAAAACTTAAATTTCACATACGAACTTCAATTTCTATGAAGTTGGTCTTGTTTTGAAGGTCTTTGAGTGTATATTACTTTAAAAGTAAGAAGATCTAAATCGGACACTGTATAAGAGAGATATGCACATTTTCGTCTGACTGTTTGAGAAATTAGGCTATGGGTTTTATTGATCAATTTTTCAATTTAGTATTTTTTTGATATTTTCATTTACTAATGTTGGTAACACTATAGAGTTGATTTTATTCAATTCTGAGTTAGAGAAAAGTAGATAAAAATAAGGTAAAATATGGGATTTACATGTGATATTTACAAGGGAATTTGGCTTCTTATTTCAATGAGGTTTTGCATGCTAAAATGAAGAAATTATTTACAAGTGCATGAATGATAATAATGCAGAATAAATGGATAAATGCATCTAATTACTTGGGAACGAAGTTCTATTTTCAACTTTTAGAGTGATGAATCACAAATTCATCAGTAACTCCCACCCGAACAGGGTCTTAAGGTTTAATAGTCATCCACATGGATGTTGCTGCAATTGTTGCAACAATCTCCATTGGATAGATAGACTACATATTTTCAGTGGGAGAGCCCTTAGTCTTAGAGAATGTCTCTATGACCTAGATATTAGAATACATTGATTGTTTATTTCTAAATGTTGGAAATAAACATGCATTCTAGAATAGATCTATCACAAAGAGTTATGATGGATATATTTAAAATAGTAATTTAACATCTATAGGACTCTACTGATTAGAAAATTAATGAATTGTTCATTAGTTTTTTTCAAAATATTGAAAATTTAAACCTTGAAAAATCAATAAGAGGATGAAGATCATTTAATAATAATCCAGCATCAAGCCTTGGACATATGTCAATTGATGAGATCACTAGACTAGTAAGAGATGAAACTTTAGATTGGAAAATTCAAATCTTACATACTTATGAATATTATATTCAAAAGTAATATGTCCAATATACCCTTCTCTAAGAATGATGTAAGATTCCAAGGTATTCAAGATATCATACACATTGATGTATGTGGACCATCTATATCATTATAAACATTAAAGATATGTGATATCAATTGGTGATTGGTTGTGATATGAAATTTCTTTGCTTTACCGTAGAAACCTTTGAAGTGTTAAAAGATTTCACAATTTTGGTTTAGAACTGAAGTTTGAAGGATTGTGAAATGAATTTGATCTAACAAAGGTAGAAAGTACCTATTAGATGAATTCAAGGAGTACCTTATAGAGAAAGGAATGCCATTCCTATGCCACTCCTCCTAATACACCTCAACTCAATAGAGTTGTAGGGAGATGCAATTGTATCATGTGTGAAATGATTTGATCAATGATGAATATTAACATAATTACCTCTTAGTTTCCATGTATATATGTAGTAAATATTTATCAGAAACAAGATTGCATGCATATCTAAACCCGAAAACCCTCATAAGCTATGGTTTGAAACCTAGCATAGTGTTGGACACTTGAGGATTTTAGGTTTGCTTGGTCCATAACCCTATCATGGATGCACATAAGCTGGAACCTAGCACTTGATAGTGTTACTTCATTAGGAAAATAAAGGGTGTTATTGGATACCTACTTTATGACCCTGAGATTCGTAAAGAATTTCATCTCTGAGAATGTGATTATAAGAGGATGACTTTCTTGAGAAGCAAGATAAGAATGAAATAAAGGAAATCATTGAATCTTGAGAAGATAATGAGGCTCCTGAAATCGGAAACTAAAAGGATAATTAAAGATGAAACACTCGTACCTCTTCAGATTAGTTTGAGGGTGGATTCCATGTGTTAGTTAGGTCTGACAATGATCTAACTTCGTATGATGAAGCTTCTAAGGATCAAAACATGGAGAGATGGATGTTAGCAATAAAGTCTAAAGTAGACTTCTTATACAAGTGTTGTATATGGGCCCTCGAGGATCCAGCTATAAGGGCACTGTTAGGTGAAAATGGATCTTCAAGAGAAAGAGGGAACCTGGTGAGAAGGTAGAGACCTTCAAAGTACGACTCATAGCCATGAGCTAGACACCGAAGAGAAGACATCGCTTGCTATGAGACTTGCTCTTCAGTAACCATGCTTAAACCCATTAGAATATTGTTAACTATAGCTACACAACTTGACTATGACATCTACAAGATGAAAGTCAATATTTCATTCCTTTATGAATACCTCTCTGAGGACATTCATATGAAGCAGCCACATGGATTCATAGTTGAGGAAAGCATGGTGTGAAAGTCGAAGAACTCCATATATGGACTCAAATAAGCTTCTCGTATTTGGAACAATAGATTTGATTAAATTATAAGTGTTATAATTTCAGATAGAATCTTGATGAATCACATGAAGCTTAGTGGGAGTGTCATTGTGGTCATCATGCTAAATGTAGATGATATCCTAATCATTTGGCATGATACAAAGATGATAATAAGTGATTTTTGATATTTGTATTCCATACTTTGAGATATGATTGTTGGACGAGATTTTCAGTGGGGTTTTTTTTATTTAGATGAATAAAAATGTGTACTTTCGTCATTGCAACCCGAATATCCCTCAATAAAAAAAATATTTTTTTCGCCTATACATTAACTTCATAAAGGACATGTATGATATGGTTTTATCTTGTGTAAGAACCCCGTCTGGGAAGACTGGCTATTTTAACATCAACAATGGTTTACATCAAGGTTCTACTTTGAGTCCATTTCTTTTTACTTTGATTATGAACGAGTTGACAAGTCACATTCAAGATGAGTTACCTTGGTGTATGTTAGATATTGTGTTGATTGACGAGACTAGAGATAGAGTACATGAGAAGCTTGAGGTCTGGAGGCATAACTTGGAGACTAAGAGATTTTGTATAATTAGGGCTAAGACGGAATGTATGGAGTGCACATTCGATGGAAGCAATGGTGAAGGAATCGAGACGATGATCGGTGATTATAACAATCGGAAGAGAGATTCTTTAAGATATCTAGGATCTATTTTGCAACATAACGGGGAAATTGATGGAGATGTTACTAATAGAATAAATGCAGGCTAGCTAAAGTGGAGAGGAACCTCTGTTGTCCTTTGTCATAAGAAATTCCTTTAAGAATTAAAGGAAAGTTTTACAAAGCAGTCGTGAGACTTGCTATGCTCTATGGATCGGAATGTTGATCTGTGAATAATAGACATGTGCAGAGAATGGTTGTAACAGAAATGAAAATGCTAAGGTGGATGTGTGGATACACACGTAAAGATCAGATTCGGACTGATGCAATCAGAAAGAAAGTTGGTGATGTAATCAAGGATAAGATGCGAGAAAACTGCTTAAGATGATTTAGTCATTTGCAAAGAAGATCAGCTGATGCATCAGTTAGGAGATATGAGTCTTGGGATGTTGAGCCAGCTAAGAGAGGGCGAGGACGACCCAAGAAGTGTTGGAAAGTGACATGACCCTAATTCTGGGTCGTCGGATCCTCCCATATCTAGATCTCGTTACTCGAAAATAATTTATTCAGCAATTACAACTAACATTCAGAAACATATTGAAATTAAAAATACTCAGAAGGAAGTATTTCAACACTTTTATATTCACGAAATAAAGTTAACATAATACATTGTCCCACTATAACCATTTACATGTACATCAATTGGAAGGAAATACACAAAAATATCACTAACTATCTTACAAAGTAAAGCTATTGTGGTTGGCTGGATGTCTACTATGTTAGCTGGCTGTATTATTAAAGTCCTTGTGCTGGCTCACCGACACCTGTTGGGTTTTCCATAAATCATAGGATAACAATTAGCTAATGCTAAGTAACAAACAAGAGAAAACCAAACAAATATAATTTTTGTCAAACTTAATAACATAAAATGATTCATTCATTCTCATTAGTTTAAGTTATATTCCATTTTATTCCACATAAGGGATTAGTCCAGGGAACTACCTCACCAATATATGGACTCCGAAGTTGTGGACACTTCGGGATTGGAGATTTCATTGATCTGGTATGCTTATATCACGGCACATCACCTCAACCAATCCTCCAATACTACCATGACAATTTCCTTTTTTCTATTATCCAGGGTTTCAAACCCTCAGCCTGGAAAACAAATAGGCACACCATCCTCGAGGACTTGGTTGCTTAAAACCTTAGGCTAATATTTATTCACATAAACTAACGACTTTAAATACATGTTATCGTGACCCAACCGCTTTTGAACCACTCGTGCCTCCACATGGCACGATCACATCTTCCGTCGTTCAACCCGAATATATTGGCTCTCAGTACCATGCGTTGCAAACCATTCATTTCATCCGCACTTATCATAATAGGGCAACTGTGTACCACCTACATATGGCAATGCCAATACAGGTTTCTTCTGACAAACCTACAGATTGCATGCTTGACTTGTAATTCTACTCCCAGTCATTCTTAACATAAGACAAGATCTAACTCAAAACACATCAATTCCTATGATGTAATTCCTCCATTAAGTCTTAGATTTGTATAACCATAAAACACTGAGTATAGACTTACACATATATTAATTCATGTATTTATGTACTCATATTTATGCTCATTTTAACTTCCAAACCCTAACTTTCCAAGCCACTGCATCCATCCGATGCCTAGACCTTGTTTTAATTGAAATCGTGAAGGAACTTTTCTTATTTTCTCAAAAAAAAGCTGAATTAGGGTTCTTCGTAGCAAGAAGCATAAATACAGAATTCTCAATGATCTCATATTAAACCCAACAACAAAAAGGAAGTATTTCGTTATCTAATAGAGCTCTCTCTCACGTATGCAATGCTTTATCATGATTTTTTTTCAAAAAGAATGACTAATAGCTCCTAAAATGATCGAATTTCATTTTCTATCAAAAATGCTAAGAACGTACCAAGAACAAGAAGAATGAATGAAGAACATGAAGAATGCTAAGAACACATGAATAACGCAAAGAACATATTTTCTCTTGACTTTTAGCAGAGCTTCCCCTTAGACGGGGTGATATTTTTAGGAAAATTTTGGCAGAATTTTCCCGTATATTTGGACATATTTCTATGAAAATTTCAGCAGAGTTTATCCTTATATTGGGACATATTTCTATGAAAATTTCCGTAGAGTTTCCCCTTATATTGGGACATATTTTAAAAGAAAAACGGAAAGAGTTTCCTCTATAAAACCGAGAGGGAAACAACATCGACTACGAAAGAATATAATCAAACTGTAAGAGATAAAGAATCTATAGACACCACGCATCTTAGGTGAGCGAAGAAGTGATGAACCACAAGGTTCACTGACGAGCATAGCCGCCCACACCTAAGTACGGTATTACACAGATTTCTCCACCAAAATAACTATACAAACATAGAAGAAAGAATAGAAACATAAGCAATGGAGAATCGGTAGACACCACGCATCTTAGGTGAGTGAAAGTGTGACGAATCACAAGGTTCACTGACGTGCTTAGTTGCATGCACCTAAGTATGGTATTACGTAGATTTCTCCTTGAACCACAAAAGAAAATGAATCGGAAAGAAACATAAATCGAAAACAAATCTTGGAAAAAGAAGATGAATCGAAACCTAGCTTACGAAGCAGACTAAGAGGATCGCACCTTCCTCCTCTTCGTAAAACCTGGTAGCACTTCACTAGCGGTTGTTGATGCGATTTCGCGTGACTTAATGATTGATTTTTACTTGTTGTTATGCACACTTATAATCTCATCAAACAAGTATCATTTGTAAACTCGACGATGCCAAGAAATAAACATAATTAAGTAAAGAGCAAGTCGGGTGTCGAACCACAAGGACCAAGTAAGTTTGCAACTTCTAATTCAACATCTAACTCTTAAATTGCTAAGTGCAACAATACAGGTGCAATTAGGACACGGTTTACTTCAAAGATGTGCATTTAAATTAATGAAGAAAATGATGATTTTACTTGAAATACTTAAGGCAAAGGAAAGTTCAAGGTGTGCAATGCAAATAACATGTAAATAAAGAGAAACAAAAAAAGAAAGGGAGAGAGATTTGTTCCCATCCACGTAGGAAATTTGTTGCATGAGAGAATGGCTGGATGCACGGCTGCATGCAATGCTGCACTGGAACGTGGGATGCACGCTGGTGATGCACCTACTCGCAAAGATCGGTGGCCGCTGGATGTATAGCTACTGGCTGATGTAGTCAACGACGCCCCGGGGGGATGCCGCAGATGCTGCTGGAACGTGAGAGCGCACGGGAAGAGGATACAAAGCTTCGGGTGGCAGCGCTGGGATGCGTAATTGCAGGCTGCGGGATGCAGCAAGAAGGAGGATGCTCGAGAGTGTTACGCGCACAGCAGTGTGCGGCTGGAGATGAACGCCGAGGAGAAGGGGCCGCGCACAACAGCGTGTATCCAGGAGGAGGACGCGGCCTAGTATGTTGAGGAGGAGGCTAGGCGTGTGGACGGGATGGAGGGGAGTCTCGTTCACCTGCAGAGAGAAAAAAAACAAGAGGGAGAGAGTATGGGTCGAGAAGTTGTGCATGGAGCCAGAGAGAGAGAGATGCGTGAGGGGGGGTCTATACGCGTGAGTGCATGGAAATGGAAGGGGGAGGGGTGAGAACGAGAATGGGGGGAGAGGTGAATGCCTTGTGCATGAGATGAAGGTCTTTTATACTTTGCTTTGGGTGGCTATGACTAAAGACTTCCCATGCAAATAAAGACAAAATTGAATGCATGTGTATGGGGAAGGGAGTGGCATGGGGAAGGTGTTTATGGGGATATTTATTTGCATGGGGAAGGGAGTTGGAGGGTGGCTCTATGCATGATATAATGAGTGGAAAAATTGCATTATCCTTCCTCCCCTTTTCTTCCCAATAAAAAGTGAGGTTTGTAGAGTTAAATCAATGTGTTAGATTCAATGACCAATACACTTCTATTTTTTCCTCTTTGTATGATTTGCTTAGTTCATGTCGATAATTAGTTAAGTTGTATTTATGTGATTTAACAAGGATAATTAGAAATAAGGGATTCATAAAATATGTAATCTTTGAAAACATTTTACTCGGTTACAAAAATCATGATAAGTTGAATTATGCAGAGATTTTTATTGATTGTGTGCAATTATGGATATTTTTGCTGTTGTCTGTAAGGAATATAGATTATATGAATTTGGAGTTTATAGATCAAGCATTAAGGTTGTATATCACATAATTTGATCATATTATCTCTGTATATATTGTAATCATCACACCCCCATACTTAAGTCTTGCTAGTCCCGAGCAAGAATAAGATAAGAAATAATGAAGGAAAATAAACAAGATAGATTGGGTGAGGGTTTGCAGCAGACATACCCACAAAGTCTTGAGTTTTCAGATCCTAACCACACAGATGCACAAACTTAAGTAGAGTTGACCCATGGATTAATGATTTATTCGAATATTCAACTTGGCTCGAGTTTTGTAGTTTCAACAGTCTCTCAGTTCCGAAAAAATCAAGATGGTTTCAGAAAGGTGATCAAGTCAGATCATTCTAATCAACAGGTATTCTCTTTGACCTTGAATGGATACAAACGGTGTTCGTGATGTTTTAGCTTTCGTGAGTCAAGAGAACGAGCTAACAACACAATCTATCAAGGTACCGAATGATTCCCTACACATACAACCTCAGTCCTCACCTGAATTCGGGCATATTCTCTTTTCACCCAAGTATGTCAGCATCAAGAAATAGGTCATAATTCTTTGGAAAAATGGGACTTATTTTTCGGGGTTTTCCGTAGACCGCTTTGATCTGTTGCTCTCATTCTTTTCTTTTTGTAGAGCATAACCCTGGGCCTCTTTGGGCCTCTTTTTAAAAATTTAGGTAGCATCATTGGGCTGCTACCACGATGTTTTGGTGGAGAAGGGTTATTTGGTGGTCTTCTTTGCTTTTGCTTTGCGTATCTTTGCATGATTGATGTTTTTGGCATTTGTATTGTATTATGCCTTTTGTGGTGATTTTCTCTTGGGTTTTGGCATCAAAAGGTAGTATCGGCTTAATATTGACTTTGGAGGTACGATACTGGCTTATTTGCAGACATACTTAGACTAGAGAGATCATGTTGCTCCTGAGTCAAGTTCCTTCATTAGCTATAGATAAGGTTCAGGCATTGGCACAACCAAGAGGACAACTCCTCACCTCAACTAGATTGTAATTGTATATCGTAAAATAAACTCAATCAAGCTAAGTGCAATGTGCAGATGCTTAGTATCCGCTAAAAGTTTAATAGTGATACTAGCTTCTCAGGTGATCTAGTTAGATACAGAAATTCATTCACCAGTGGAGTTAGTGGAACTGAGAGAATAAAGTCCATATGGACCTGAAGAAAGCTTAAAAACTCATGCCTAATGAAATTCTGATGAAGTTAAGTGGATAAGGGTCAACTCAACCTCAGTCTATGATTTACACAGTGAAGATCTGATTTCTCAAAATAGGATAAAACTAGGAAGGATGTATTTTTAGTGGTTTTCTTGCTTTTTGAAATATTTTTTAGGGGAAATTTTTGCAAAAAAAATGAAGTTTTTTTTTGTTTTGAAAAGTTTGCAATTTTGAAAATTATACAAACACCCCCCCCCCATACTTATCAGAAACCATGTCCTCATAGTGAAGACAAAGTGTAATAGAAGGATCAGAAGGGGTGAGTGATTGTGAAAAGTATTTTTGATTTTTTTTTGTGAAGCGTGGAGGTGGACCCCCATACTTATCTAATGCAATGCAGTAAAGAGAAGGATACAAAGAAAGGAAAAGATACCTATGGGTGTGGACCCACAAAATGTTGTTGGTTTAACGTCCCAACTCGACGATTCAGCTTATCAAGAGTATCCAGTGTTGCGTGTGAGTGCAGAAGCTGTATTCAGAAAACCCCTGTGAAACCATTGGTTCAACATGAATATCCTGACCAAGATGTGGGAGTATGGTTGATGGGTTTGATAGATGTATGATATCATTAACATAGTGAAGAAAGTAATTGGTTGGTGAACAGGAATGAGAGATGAAGCTGTCTGATCTTGGACTAGATGTAGTGGGAGGGGAATAGGTGAATTGGTGATGGGCTCATGGACCAGAAGTTGGTTTGATGGGTTGAAGTCAAGTTCCAAGTGACCAATAATTGATTCTTCCATCAAAGAAGGTTGAGTGGTTATAAGCATGTAATCCTCCAACATATATTGTGATAAATCATCATTGTCCCTCAAATAATCATCATGGATATTTTCGGTGGTATCTATTGTCAATTTCATTTCAGTTCTCTTCTTGAGCCATGAGGGTGATTCTCCCCCAGAAATATGATTTGGGTATTCAAAGGTCAGGAGCAGGGGTGTGTTGGCAATTGAATTAGGAGGTATGACAATAGAGGTCGGATTTGGCAAAGGTTGTGTCGCATGAATGATTGGATGATTGTCTTCGAATGTTTTAAGTAGTTCCTCAGTTTCATTCCAAAAAGGATCGGAGAATAAAAATTCATTCTGATCAAATTCTGACTCAGTAGTAGAAGATGTATTCTTATAATTATCAACTGAATTGAGTGGATCTTCTTTCTCAATGGTGAAGGCAATGGAGTTGGAAATCTCATCTTTGAAAGGATCATCATAAAGGATCTTCGACATATAATCATGTATTGGTTGGAAGAGAGTCTTGGTGCATGAAGAAGTCAATTCATTGTCTACTATGTCCTCATATTCAAACTCTGAGTTTGGACTTTTTTCTTTAATCGTAAAATCACATCCAGAATTAACATCAAACATCAAATCTTCCTCGATTTCTTCGCTGGAGTCAATACCAACACTATCCTCAAATTCAACTATTATCTCAGACCAATCGATATCATTAGTAGATTGAGATTCATAACCTTCAGAATAGTCTAAGGAAAGATCGATGCCATCATTAATACATGTATTCATCAAGAGTGAGTCGTGATTGAGTGGTATTAGGGGTGTGATCTCAATTTCAAAAATACCTTTATTATACTCTCCAAAATCATTCTGATCAATATGATTCATGAATGCCGAAATTATATCACATTCCTCCTCAATTTCATCCATAGAGTCATATTCTGTAAGATGCCCCTCAAGATCACAAAATGAAGTATCGTGCTCCAAGTTTTTGAGTTTTTCCAAGAGACAACATTCATCTATTAAATCATTGGGCACCTCAATTAATACATGGTCTGACATAGGAGGAGCGAAGATGGGGATATCATAAAATTTCGCCAATCTGGATTTGAGTAGACATGGAGATGACACTATTTCATTAATAAAATCTTCTTCTATACATCTCACATCTAGTTCATCAAAAGGAAGTATCTTTGTTTGGTTCACTGATATTGGGACCCATTTTTCTTCTTCCCTTGAGTGTCTGAAATCCTCAATTTTCTTTTCTTGATGTTTCTCAAAATATTGTTGACATATATTCCATTCACCCGTCAAACTATTTGGCTTATTCATCAAGTGAGCACGAATTTCCAAAAGTTGTTTACTGACATTCTCATGCATCCTATTATACTCATCCATAAGTGCTCCCTGGTTTTGTTGGATTTGGATAACTAATTCATGAAGAGTATGTTGAGAGTCACTTTCATGGGTCGGTGATAGGGGTAAGGACAATGAGTGTTTTCTTAAAGAATCAGATATTAGTCCAGTATCAGAAATGGATGAGTGTTCTGCGTGTGAAAGTGACTTGGAAGAGACAAAGGAAGGGCATGCGGGAGAATGTAATGCAAGAAATTCTTCTAAAATTGGGTCATCATGGGTGGTTTTGACGTTTGATCGGATGACTCGTTCTTTTTGTGTTCCTGATCTTCTTGATATTTTTGCACTAGATGCATCATTTCATCAATCTCATGCTCAATCGGTAATAAAATAGGTGGATCAATGGGTCGAGAAGATCGTTTCCTATCCTCCAAATAATTCAATGCAATAGACCGATTCAGTTTTGTTTTCTCGTGCATCTCATTAAGCATAACTTGAATTTTTTTCCATGAATAAAGATTCTCAAGTACAGACAAGAATGGGTGGGATTTTCTTTTATAGATCGGGTTGTAATCTAGCAATTGTTGCAATTGATTTTTCAAAGATATACAACCTAACATACATAGCACAATACACCAGACAATTTGTTGATTCACCAACTCACACAAAAAATTGCCGCGGGAGCAGTTATCTTTTCAATTTTAGTTTAGTGATTCAACAAAAGTTTTCAGATAAATTAGAGGCCTTAAAGATGAGGTGGGTGTGGAAGATTGTGAGAAATCGATGTCCTAATCCGGTTGGGGGATCCAGGGTTGGTACTCAGATCGTTAGATCTGCATTTCCCACAAGAACCTGTGCCCAACGCGTCGAGGAATTACGATTTCTCTCTGCAATCCCACGTAGCACTAGGGATTTTTGTCACTATCCAAGGGTTCTATGTGCTCGTGATTTTTGTGTCATACATGTGCATCAAACAAGCATTCAAGAATTTTTTTGTCCGCTTTCTGCTCGGGCCACTACGGTGACCTTTCAAGCTTATCTTTTTAGCGTGATAAAGCAAGTTTTGGTGATCTTTTTAGGTGAGCAGAGGGAGAAGACCACAGAGACGAATCAAAGAAGAATTCTTTTTTAATCTTTTTCGGTTTAATTTGATGCGCAAACAAATGCAAGAGAAGTAAAAACCTAACATGCCTAAGAGAAAGAAAAGCTCACAGTGCCTGCACTTCTGGCGCTAATCCGTAATATTTTGTCCTGCTGATGGCGAGCTTTTCCGAGAAAAAGAGGGGAACAAATTTTTTTTACTTAGAACAAGTTACAAGTTTGTAAAAAAATGCATGGATTTTTCTTTTTTTTCTTTTTTCAAGTTTCAAGTACCTGAAATAAAAAATTACACAGATTAGAATATTGAAAACAAGTTGAAAGTGAAGAAAAAATTGCAAATGTTACCTAGTCCCCAGCAACGGCGCCAAAATGTTGACGCGATTTTGCGTGACTTAATGATTGATTTTTACTTGTCGTTATGCACACTTATAATCTCATCAAACAAATATCATTTGTAAACTCGACGATGCCAAGAAATAAACATAATTAAGTAAAGAGCAAGTCGGGTATCGAACCACAAGGACCAAGTAAGTTTGCAACTTCTAATTCAACATCTAACTCTTAAATTGCTAAGTGCAACAATACAGGTGCAATTAGGACACGGTTTACTTCAAAGATGTTCATTTAAATTAATGAAGAAAATGATGATTTTACTTTAAATACTTAAGGCAAAGGAAAGTTCAAGGTGTGCAATGCAAATAACATGTAAATAAAGAGAAACAAAAAAGAAAGGGAGAGAGATTTGTTCCCATCCACGTAGGAAATTTGTTGCATGAGAGAATGGCTGGATGCACGGCTGCACGCAATGCTGCACTGGAACGTGGGATGCACGCTGGTGATGCACCTACTCGCAAAGATCGGTGGTCGCTGGATGTATAGATATTGGCTGCTGTAGTCAACGACGCCCCGGGGGGGATGCCGCAGATGCTGCTGGAACGTGAGAGCGCACGGGAAGAGGATACGAAGCTTCGGGTTGCGGCGCTGGGATGCGCAATTGCAGGCTGCGGGATGCAGCAAGAAGGAGGATGCTCGAGAGCGTTAAGAACCGCGCACAGCAGTGTGCGGCTGGAGATGAACGCCGAGGAGAAGGGGCCACGCACAGCAGCGTGTATCCAGGAGGAGGACGCGGCCTAGTATGTTGAGGAGGAGGCTAGGCGTGTGGACGGGTTGGAGGGGAGTTTCGTTCACCTGCAGAGAGAAAAAAAACGAGGGAGAGAGTATGGGTCGAGAAGTTGTGCATGGAGCCAGAGAGAGAGAGATGCGTGAGGGGGGGTCTATACGCGTGAGTGCATGGAAATGGAAGGGGGAGGGGTGAGAACAAGAGTGGGGGGAGAGGTGAATGCCATGTGCGTGAGATGAAGGGGGTCTTTTATACTTTGCTTTGTGTGGCTATGACTAAAGACTTCCCATGCAAATAAAGACAAAATTGAATGCATGTGCATGGGGAAGGGAGTGGCATGGGGAAGGTGTTTACGTGGGATATTTATTTGATGGGGAAGGGAGTGGAGGGTGGCTCTATGCATGATATAATGAGTGGAAAAATTGCATTATCCTTCCTCCCCTTTTCTTCCCAATAAAAAGTGAGGTTTGTAGAGTTAAATCAATGTGTTAGATTCAATGACCAATACACTTCTATTTTTTTCCTCTTTATATGATTTGCTTAGTTCATGTCAATAATTAGTTAAGTTGTATTTACGTGATTTAACAAGGATAATTAGAAATAAGGGATTCATAAAATATGTAATCTTTAAAAACATTTCACTCGGTTACAAAAATCATGATCAGTTGAATTATGCAGAGATTTTAATTGATTGTGTGCAATTATGGATATTTTTGTTGTTGTCTGTAAGGAATATAGATTATGTGAATTTGGAGTTTATAGATCAAGCATTAAGGTTGTATATCACATAATTTGATCATATTATCTCTGTATATATTGTAATCATCACACCCCCATACTTAAGTCTTGCTAGTCCCGAGCAAGAATAAGAAAAGAAATAATGAAGGAAAATTGCCAAGATAGATTGGGTAAGGGTATGCAGCAGACATACCCACAAAGTCTTGAGTTTTCAGATCCTAACCACACAAATGCACAAACTTAAGTAGAGTTGACCCATGGATTAATGATTTATTCGAATAGTCAACTTGGCTCGAGTTTTGTAGTTTCAACAGTCTCTCAGTTCCGAAAAAGTCAAGATGGTTTCAGAAAGGCGATCAAGTCAGATCATTCTAATCAACAGGTATTGTCTTCGACCTTGAATGGATACAAACGGTGTTCGTGATGTTTTAGCTTTCGTGAGTCAAGAGAACGAGCTAACAACACAATCTATCAAGGTACCGAATGATTCCCTACACATACAACCTCAGTCCTCACCTGAATTCGGGCATATTCTCTTTTCACCCAAGTATGTCAGCATCAAGAAATAGGTCATAATTCTTTGGGAAAATGGGACTTATTTTTCGGGGTTTCCATAGACCGCTTTGGTCCGTTGCTCTCATTCTTTTCTTTTTGTAGAGCATAACCCTGGGCCTCTTTGGGCCTCTTTTTAAAAATTTAGGTAGCATCATTGGGCTGCTACCACGACGTTTTAGTGGAGAAGGGTTATTTGGTGGTCTTCTTTGCTTTTGCTTTCTGTATCTTTGCATGATTGATGTTTTTGGCATTTGTATTGTATTATGCCTTTTTGTGGTGATTTTCTCTTGGGTTTTGGCATCAAAAGGTAGTATCGGCTTAATATGACTTTGGAGGTACGATACTGGCTTATTTGCAGACATACTTAGACTAGAGAGATCATGTTGCTCCTGAGTCAAGTTCCTTCATTAGCTATAGATAAGGTTCAGGCATTGGCACAACCAAGAGGACAACTCCTCACCTCAACTAGATTGTAATTGTATATCGTAAAATAAACTCAATCAAGCTAAGTGCAATGTGCAGATGCTTAATATCCACTGAAGAGTTTAAGAGTGCTACTAGTTTCTCAGGTGATCTAGTTAGATACAGAAATTCGTTCACCAGTGGAGTTAGTGGAACTGAGAGAATAAAGTCCATATGGACCTGAAGAAAGCTTAAAAACTCATGCCTGGTGAAATTCTGATGAAGTTAAGTGGATTCGGGTCAACTCAACCTCAGTCTATGATTTACACAGTGAAGATCTGATTTCTCAAAATAGGTTAAAACTAGGAAGGATGTATTTTTAGTGGTTTTCTTGCTTTTTGAAAATATTTTTTTAGGGGAAATTTTGCAAAAATTTTGAAGTTTTTTTTTGTTTTGAAAAGTATGCAATTTTGAAAATTATACAGACACCCCCCCCATACTTATCAGAAACATGTCCTCATGGTGAAGACAAAGTGTAATAGAAGGATCAGAAGGGGTGAGTGATTGTGAAAAGTATTTTTTATTTTTTTGTGAAGCGTGGAGGTGGACCCCCATACTTATCTAATGCAATGCAGTAAAGAGAAGGATACAAAGAAAGGAAAAGATACCTATGGGTGTGGACCCACAAAATGTTGTTGGTTTAACGTCCCAACTCGACGATTCAGCTTATCAAGAGTATCCAGTGTTGCGTGTGAGTGCAGAAGCTGTATTCAGAAAACCCCTGTGAAACCATTGGTTCAACATGAATATCCTGACCAAGATGTGGGAGTATGGTTGATGGGTTTGATAGATGTATGATATCATTAACATAGTGAAGAAAGTAATTGGTTGGTGAACAGGAATGAGAGATGAAGCTGTCTGATCTTGGACTAGATGTAGTGGGAGGGGAATAGGTGAATTGGTGATGGGCTCATGGACCAGAAGTTGGTTTGATGGGTTGAAGTCAAGTTCCAAGTGACCAATAATTGATTCTTCCATCAAAGAAGGTTGAGTGGTTATAAGCATGTGATCCTCCAACATATATTGTGATAAATCATCATTGTCCCTCAAATAATCATCATGGATATTTTCGGTGGTATCTATTGTCAATTTCATTTCAGTTCTCTGCTTGAGCCATGAGGGTGATTCTCCCCCAGAAATATGATTTGGGTATTCAAAGGTCAGGAGCAGGGGTGTGTTGGCAATTGAATTAGGAGGTATGACAATAGAGGTCGGATTTGGCAAAGGTTGTGTCGCATGAATGATTGGATGATTGTCTTCGAATGTTTTAAGTAGTTCCTCAGTTTCATTCCAAAAAGGATCGGAGAATAAAAATTCATTCTGATCAAATTCTGACTCAGTAGTAGAAGATGTATTCTTATAATCATCAACTGAATTGAGTGGATCTTCTTTCTCAATGGTGAAGGCAATGGAGTTGGAAATCTCATCTTTGAAAGGATCATCATAAAGGATCTTCGACATATAATAATGTATTGGTTGGAAGAGAGTCTTGGTGCATGAAGAAGACAATTCATTGTCTACTATGTCCTCATATTCAAACTCTGAGTTTGGACTTTTTTCTTTAATCGTAAAATCACATCCAGAATTAACATCAAACATCAAATCTTCCTCGATTTCTTCGCTGGAGTCAATACCAACACTATTCTCAAATTCAACTATTATCTCAGACCAATCGATATCATTAGTAGATTGAGATTCATAACCTTTATAATAGTCTAAGGAAAGATCGATGCCATCATTAATACATGTATTCATCAAGAGTGAGTCGTGATTGAGTGGTATTAGGGGTGTGATCTCAATTTCAAAAATACCTTTATTATACTCTCCAAAATCATTCTGATCAATATGATTCATGCATGCCGAAATTATATCACATTCCTCCTCAATTTCATCCATAGAGTCATATTCTGTAAGATGCCCCTCAAGATCACAAAATGAAGTATCATGCTCCAAGTTTTTGAGTTTTTCCAAGAGACACCATTCATCTATTAAATCATTGGGCACCTCAATTAATACATGGTCTGACATAGGAGCGAAGATGGGGATATCATAAAATTTCGCCAATCTGGGTTTGAGTAGACATGGAGATGGCACTATTTCATTAATAAAATCTTCTTCTATACATCTCACATCTAGTTCATCAAAAGGAAGTATCTTTGTTTGGTTCACTGATATTGGGACCCATTTTCCTCTTCCCTTGAGTGTCTGAAATCCTCAATTTTCTTTTCTTGATGTTTCTCAAAATATTGTTGACATATATTCCATTCACCCGTCAAACTATTTGGCCTATTCATCAAGTGAGCACGAATTTCCAAAAGTTGTTTACTTGACATTCTCATGCATCCTATTATACTCATCCATAAGTGCTCCCTGATTTTGTTGGATTTGGATAACTAATTCATGAAGAGTATGTTGAGAGTCACTTTCATGGGTCGGTGATAGGGGTAAGGACAATGAGTGTTTTCTTAAAGAATCAGAGATTAGTCCAGTATCAGAAATGGATGAGTGTTCTGCGTGTGAAAGTGACTTGGAAGAGACAAAGGAAGGGCATGCGGGAGAAGGTAATGCAAGAAATTCTTCTAATATTGGGTCATCATGGGGTGGTTTTGACGTTTGATCGGATGACTCGTTCTTTTTGTGTTCTTGATCTTCTTGATATTTTTGCAATAGATGCATCATTACATCAATCTCATGCTCAATCGGTAATAAAATAGGTGGATCAATGGGTCGAGAAGATCGTTTCCTATCCTCCAAATAATTCAATGCAATAGCCCGATTCAGTTTTGTTTTCTCGTGCATCTCATTGAGCATAACTTGAATTTTTTCCATGAATAAAGATTCTCAAGTACAGACAAGAATGGGCGGGATTTTCTTTTATAGATCGGGTTGTAATCTAGCAATTGTTGCAATTGATTTTTCAAAGATATACAACCTAACATACATAGCACAATACACCAGACAATTTGTTGATTCACCAACTCACACAAAAAAATTGCCGCGGGAGCAGTTATCTTTTCAATTTTAGTTTAGTGATTCAACAAAAGTTTTCAGATAAATTAGAGGCGTTAAAGATGAGGTGGGTGTGGAAGATTGTGAGAAATCGATGTCCTAATCCGGCTGGGGGATCCAGGGTTGGTACTCAGATCGTTAGATCTGCATTTCCTACAAGAACTTGTGCCCAACGCGTCGAGGAATTACGATTTCTCTCTGCAATCCCACGTAGCACCAGGGATTTTCGTCACTATCCAAGGGTTTTATGTGCTCGGGATTTTTGTGTCATACATGTGCATCAAACAAGCATTCAAGAATTTTTTTTTTGTCCGCTTTCTGCTCGGGCACTGCGGTGACCTTTCAAGCTTATCCTTTTAGCGTGATAAAGCACGTTTTGGTGATCTTTTTAGGTGAGCAGAGGGAGAAGACCACAGAGATGATGCAAAGAAGAATTCTTTTTTAATCTTTTTCGGTTTAATTTGATGCGCAAACAAATGCAAGAGAGTAAAAACCTAACATGCCTAAGAGAAAGAAAAGCTCACAGTGCCTGCACTTCTGGCGCTAATCCGTAATATTGTGTCCTGCTGGTGGCGAGCTTTTCCGAGAAAAAGAGGGGAACAAATTTTTTTTCTTAGAACAAGTTACAAGTTTGTAAAAAAATGCATGGATTTTTCTTTTTTTTTTTCTTTTTTTCAAGTTTCAAGTACCTGAAATAAAAAATTACACAGATTAGAATATTGAAAACAAGTTGAAAGTGAAGAAAAAATTGCAAATGGTACCTAGTCCCCGGCAACGGCGCCAAAATGTTGATGCGATTTTGCGTGACTTAATGATTGATTTTTACTTGTCGTTATGCACACTTATAATCTCATCAAACAAATATCATTTGTAAACTCGACGATGCCAAGAAATAACATAATTAAGTAAAGAGCAAGTCGGGTGTCGAACCACAAGGACCAAGTAAGTTTGCAACTTCTAATTCAACATCTAACTCTTAAATTGCTAAGTGCAACAATACAGATGCAATTAGGACACGATTTACTTCAAAGATGTGCATTTAAATTAATGAAGAAAATGATGATTTTACTTGAAATACTTAAGGCAAAGGAAAGTTCAAGGTGTGCAATGCAAATAACATGTAAATAAAGAGAAACAAAAAAGAAAGGGAGAGAGACTTGTTCCCATCCATGTAGGAAATTTGTTGCATGAGAGAATGGATGGATGCACGGCTGCACGCAATGCTGCACTGGAACGTGGGATGCACGCTGGTGATGCACCTACTCGCAAAGATCGGTGGCCGCTGGATGTATAGCTACTGGCTGCTGTAGTCAACGACGCCCCGGGGGGGATGCCGCAGATGCTGCTGGAACGTGAGAGCACACAGGAAGAGGATACGAAGCTTCGGGTGGCGGTGCTGGGATGCGCAATTGCAGGCTGCGGGATGCAACAAGAAGGAGGATGCTCAAGAGCGTTAAGAACCGTGCACAGCAGTGTGCGGCTGGAGATGAACACCGAGGAGAAGGGGCCACGCACAGCAGTGTGTATCCAGGAGGAGGACGCGGCCTAGTATGTTGAGGAGGAGGCTAGGCGTGTGGATGGGTTGGAGGGGAGTCTCGTTCACCTGCAGAGAGAAAAAAACGAGAGGGAGAGAGTATGGGTCGAGAAGTTGTGCATGGAGCCAGAGAGAGAGATGCGTGAGGGGGGGTCTATACGCGTGAGTGCATGGAAATGGAAGGGGGAGGGGTGAGAACGAGAGTGGGGGGAGAGGTGAATGCCATGTGCGTGAGATGAAGGGGGTCTTTTATACTTTGCTTTATGTGGCTATGACTAAAGACTTCCCATGCAAATAAAGACAAAATTGAATGCATATGCATGGGGAAGGGAGTGGCATGGGGAAGGTGTTTACGTGGGATATTTATTTGCATGGGGAAGGGAGTGGAGATTGGCTCTATGCATGATATAATGAGTGGAAAAATTGCATTATCCTTCCTCCCCTTTTCTTCCCAATAAAAAGTGAGGTTTGTAGAGTTAAATCAATGTGTTAGATTCAATGACCAATACACTTCTATTTTTTTCCTCTTTGTATGATTTGCTTAGTTCATGTCGATAATTAGTTAAGTTGTATTTACGTGATTTAACAAGGATAATTAGAAATAAGGGATTCATAAAATATGTAATCTTTGAAAACATTTTACTCGGTTACAAAAATCATGATCAGTTGAATTATGCAGAGATTTTAATTGATTGTGTGCAATTATGGATATTTTTGGTGCTGTCTGTAAGGAATATAGATTATGTGAATTTGGAGTTTATAGATCAAGCATTAAGGTTGTATATCACATAATTTGATCATATTATCTCTGTATATATTGTAATCATCAGCGGTCCTTCTCCGCCTCTCACTCCTCCTCCCGACCTCTCAACCTTAACCCTTGGGGTGGTGGTATTGGAATTCATAGAGAATGAATAAGTAGGAGGGACTATACATAGGCTTCAAAAAAAATGCTAACCATGGTTAGTAAACCATGGTTTAGACCTTAACGGCAGTTAACAGCCCATGATTTTGGACCATGGTTTTGGCCAAAGCTTATTAAGTTTGAACAATCTAAAAGATTCTAGATTCACTAATGATGCTTAATTAGCACTAATCGTGATTAACTTTTACTAATCATAATCTAACCTTCGTGGCTTACGCTTAACTTTTGCTAACGTTGATTAGTATTCTCTAATGGTCATTAATGATCCACATTTCATCATTAGTTTTTCTAATGATGTTTAATTAGTTTTAATGATAGTTATTACATGTTAATGACATCTTAAAGCTCGTTACTTCTCTTTCTTTCGAAAATCTTAAGAAATCGAGACGAAGTCCGATTCACAGGAAACAAATTCAGTCAGTTTCACCTTGACGAGCCGGATCTTATACTATAGGATCCGAGAGACATCCAAGTTCAAGAATTTACAAAAAGAGACTATACGAAGGGATCTTAGTTTTGTGGATATAAGCCTGGGATTGATCTACAATAGATTTGAATGGAGGCGAAGAATCCATGTAGCCGACCCTTCTTAATTGTGGGAAAAGGCTTTATTGTTGTTGTTGTTCTCAATCCAATAATTACAGAAAATATAACAAGAGAATTTTTCCTATTTAATTAACCTGTATAGCAACAAGATCGAACTCAAGGCGGCTACAAATCCCAAGGGTAATCTAAATAATTGAAAAAACAATTAAAAGGAAGAATGGGATTCAAATGCCGACTATCTTGGTTTTTGTTTTGATTTTTGTCTTTTAATTTTTTATTTTTATTTAATAATTTTTATATTTTTTATTTTAGTTGTTTTTTCTTTTACAAATTTTAATTTTCAATAAAATTATTTTCAAGCAAGCTATATACAAAAATAGAGAATGGATTTCTTTGGATTTTTCAAATATAACAAAAATTATCAAAAAACCCTAAATAAAATATTTCTGTGTTTTGATGGAATTTTTATTTTCAAAGATTTTTAGATTTTTCAGGGTTTTTAAAATGAATAAAAACATGAGAAAATGAAAATAATTAGCAAATAGAATTTTTTTGCAATTTTAAAATATAAAATGAAATAAAAATTTACTGAAATTATTTTTCCTAAAACTAGAAGACATTATGTACAATCAGGAAGTGAAATCACTATTTTTGGATTTTTCTACAATTTTGTGTCATTTTTTAATATTTTTAGTAGTTTGCATTTTTTAAATATTAAACATAGTTCATGCATGAAAATTGGATAGAAAATAAAATCCAAAAAATAAAACTAATCTAATTTTTTTGGAAATTTTCACATAATATTTAATTTTTTTATGATTTTCAAAGTTCAAACAGGTAAAATGTGAAGTTTTTTATTTTTTAATAATATTACATGAAGTAAAATGCAATGAAAAAATTACTGCAGGTAGAACAACTAAGAAAGAGATAATACTAATTTTTGCGAAATTTATTGCACACAAATGCTATTTATTTTAATGAAAAGAACATGCAATTTTAAAGTCTGGAAATACAGGGATTGAAACGTACTTTCTGTAAAGTTTATACATAAAAAACAGCCAGAAATAAAATTGGGGAAGAAATGGAAATTACCTAGGGCATGCTGCAATGCACGTGACTTGAATGCTGGCAGGGATTTTTACGCAAAAGCAGAAACTCTAGAGCGCTTTATTGTAATTATCCCCAAAAATAAATTCTGAGATGAACTGACGTTCTATTTGCTTCGTTTCTACACCAAAAAGGAAGGGGTACATCGCCACTCCCTTCCATCTCCAAGCACGGCGGGCGTCGAGATAACGGCTTCTGGCTGTGGACGGATGGAGGGTGACGGATGATCTAAATGTGGTCGGTGGCGAGTGAGGGGTTCCAAGTGAAGCGATGATGAGAAAGAGGGTGCTTCTGTAGGCGACGATTAGTGGTCGGGCTGCTGGGCTGAGTAGTTGGTCAGGGGGCGACGCGCGATGGCTCTGGTCTTGGATGGTGGAGGTGTTGCGTGAGGGGCACGCAGGGAGTGGGTTGATGGTCGTCCAGTGGGAGAGTATGGCGAGGCGACACATGCCCCTTGGAGGTCGAGGGTCGACCCATAGTTGAGGGCGGTGGCGAGGACTTCGGATTGTGCAGTGGTCTTCTCCAGGCGAGGTGGGTCAGTGCAATGGAGGGATCGACTGAAGCGAGGGGGCGACACAATCCCCCAGTGGCTCGACCAGTGGAGGATGGACGATTCAGGAGTAGGCACCGCTTGCTCCTCGTTTTTATTTTTTTGTTTACAACAGCTTTATTTTTCTAATTACAAAAACTGAAACTGTAAATTTTTTGCATTTTTTTAATATTTTTCGAAAGACGATGATTGCATTTTTGTATTTTTTTCCAGCATATAAAATATAGATAAAAAACAACTCGAGCTTGATGACTCGATCCTCAAATAATCTAATAGAGAATTAGTGGGCGAAGGGATTCTATCGTATGTAATGGATAGGAATCGAGTATCCGGCCATCGTACATGGCCAGAGATGAGGGATCGCGTGAGGTAGAATAAGAACATGAGTAGATCAAGAATATGAGATGAAAAATTAGATCAGATCGGATAGAGCAATTAGATCGATGGATTATGAAAAAAACTATGATCTAAGATTGGAAATTGACAATGAAATTTAAAACATAAAAATCAAACTATGATTAACCTAGATTAAAAATGAGAAAAAAAATAGATTTCACCAAATGGGAGCGGATAATATCGTGATGGCCTCGACGACGACCGACTCGCTATCACCGGACCGCTCAGAAGCTAGGGACCTCTCTACGATAAGATGGCTCTAGGAGAATAAGCTTCTCTTACTAAAAGATTGATCAAATCGGAGTGAGGGGGAGGATCCAATTAAATACAAAAAAAATATTGAATTTGAATTTTAAAAATTTGAATGAAGAGGAAAAGAATGGAAGAAGTTAGTGGTGGATAAAATTAAATTATCTACTTTTTAAATTAATTAAATAAACAAATTATTTTAATCATTTTATTAAATTAGATAATAAGTGTTAATTATCTAATTTTTTGTGGTGGTTATTTAAGGAAATCAACTATATACATATATTACATACATATGGTACATTACATACATAGTTAAATAAGGAAATTATGTTTATTTTTTGTTTTAAAATTTTTTATTTTTTTATTTTAATATAATTATTGAAAAATATTTACAAATATTTCATTATGTATAAAAAAATATATGTGATAAATAAATGGTAAAATTGCAAAAACACAGAAAATCATCTTTCAAACCGTAATTCCAATAATTATGAAACTATTATTGTTTTAAATATAATTTAATTTAGAATACAATGGGAGTGAGTTTGATTCAATTGGAGTTCATATGGAACTAGAATTAGCAATTCAATCATCGCTTTATGGCTTTTTCCGGATGTGGTTACTTTTATTCTGTAAATGATTTTATTTTACAATTATTTTCATTATTTAGAAACATTTTTATTTACAAATTTTGTTTAAAAATTTATTTAATTTGAGGTCAATTTATGGACAAACAAAATAGTGTAAGTTTTATACAAATATACATAGAAAAAATAAGAAGTATGTACAAAGCATTTTTTGGATTTTCTGATTAATATCCCCCTGCTTTACCCTGGTCGATCAGGTTAATTGTTGACCTTCCATCAGGGTTCGAGTCAGACTGTATCTACTACGTATATACAATCTTTTTATTTTATTTAATTTTCCTTTATTTCTTTATTAATTTATTTTAGGTTAAAATAATAATATATGTACAATATTTACACGTATGTGCAAGTTAGTAAGAATATGGATTTATCAATATATATACATGTTATATACATGTATTTTATAAGGGATTTTAAGCTAAAATAAAGTAATAAAGATGATGAAATGCATATTCATCAATGATCTCAAAGATACCTCTTAGATCTTAGTTCTGAATATGTTCAGAAGCAAAGAGAATAGGGTATTGGGACCGTCACATTAGTAGTACACCTTGAACATATTTCATTTTTAGGAAATCCCCAACGAAGGCTACTTTCCCTTAAGATATGATATTGACCTATCTGAAGGGATAACACATCAAAGAGTTGGGGAAGTGAATGCTAAAGTTGCTTGTCCTTGTGCATCAGTTATGAGAAGCATGGTGTACACTAGATGTATGCAAAAGACATATGTCTAACAAGCTGTGGGAGTAGTAACCTCTTACTAATCCTACTATGGAGATAAAACACTTGGTTGCAGTAATAACAATATCCTCAAAGATTGAGATAGTGATCTCAAAGTGTTGTCTTCAAGAACTTAAGACTTTACAGATAGTGATATAAAAGGTCTCAACTGCAGATGCCTTATAAGACTTAAGACTAGGTCTTAAGAGATAGAGATCTGCGGGAATAAGGGCATTCTTATGAGGATAATAGAAATTACATACTAGTTATACTGATTATTGAATTGTAGTGTGAAAAACTCTATAATTACTTTAATAAAATTGAGTATTAGTTGCATATGATGCAACATTAGTATAGGATGCGAACACTGTTACTAGGAGATATGCAAGTATCGTAAAAGGACTTGGTGCAGTCTCTCGAGAACAGAGTGACTAGTAATATTACTAAACTATTTTTCTAAATAGCTTATGATTAACACATAAATGTGGGTTTAAAGATTAGCCCATAAATTGCTCTTTGGGCTAGTGGGAGATTGTTGAACTTGTGAGCCCGCAGCGAGCCATTATGCGATAAATTTTATTGCAAATATCATCCCCTAATCTGAAATGAATAAACATTAAATCCCATAATAGGTCCCTTAGTACAATTTGAGTTATGTACCATGTCCATCTTAATGATCATACATCTTTTGATTAAAACGTTGAATCGTAGAAGCCGATGCATGGATGATATCTAAAGAGTTAGATTGAAGACTCATCAAGCATCGTCAAATGATTGTTACGAGAGGATCTCCACCCTGAGAAGGAGATAACAATCTTTTCTCTAAATGATGATATCTAACCGACCTCTTCATGTAGGTCCTATGCATAGGAAAAGAGATTCAGAGTGTTAGATAAGTATGGTCAAAGAGTTGACTTAACGAAATCAAGATAATCAAGACATATGTCGTATACTGTCACCATATAGGAAGCATCATCTGACCGGAGACAAATGTGTTACTATATATTTAAGTGTGTACATTTGGCAGACTGATAGGTTGATGGCCTAATCAAGGTCTATACACCGGAGAGCTAGTGTGCATACAAGGGAATATGAGAAATACGATCTCTCAAATGAGAAATACGCATATCTCTCACAAAGATCTCCGTGCACATTGTGAAGTCGAAGAAGCTTGAGCCTGCTGATACTGAAGTTGCAGTCTCGTCACCTTCTTCATAAGATCACTCAGCTGCTGAGGCAGAGATGAGAGTTTCTCTAACTCTCGTAGCAGCTGCAAGTCCAGAACTTGCTTCTGAATAACATCTACCAACGTTAACTTTTCGCTAATAAAACGCCACCATATGATGCTCTCGGTGATGTGGTGGTTGAGGGGCTTTCTGGAATGCCCAAGTTGAGTCAATGACTCTCGAGTTCTCTACCATCCCTTCGAAGATGGACCAGACTGACTCGGCATCCTTATGCAGATAGTTGCCGTCACATGCGGCACTTACCAACCCTTGAATTTCTGATTAGAGTACTCCGAAGTAATTCTGTACCAGCACCTTCATTGGTATCTCATGATGAGGACATCTCTCTGTCAGATCTTTGAATCGATCCCATGCCTCATGGAAAGATTCATTCAATAATTGAGTGAAATTAGAGATATGACTCCTCATCATATTCATCCTTCACAGTGGAAAATATTTACGTAGAAAAGTGGACATTAGATTGTCCCATATAGAAATTTCCCTTCCTAAATGACTCAACCAGTAAAGCGCCTTATCTGTTAAGGCGAAGGGAAAGGATTTGAGGTGAACAGCCTCCTGCATAACTCCTGGATAGCTTGTCGTACCACAAATCATCTCGAACTGCTACAGAAAGGTAAACGGCTCCTCTGTAGCATTCCCGTAGAACTTGGGAAGCAAAGAGATGAAGGACGGTCTCAGGTCGTATGGCCCTTAATTCGGCGGTAGCCGAATCCAATGGTGGTGTGTTCTCGCTCTCGGGTCATACTCATCTCGTAATGTGGCGGGAGCCACTGCAGGCGATAAAGGGTTCCCGACTCCGTCTCTCAGCGCAGCTATCTCATCTCGCAACCCATTCTGAGTTCTGAATTGTTCTCGAATCTGTATGTTCATTTGTTGTAATGTATCGAGAATCCCGATCGTGATATTTACGGTTGGATCCGGTCTTCCCTCAGCATGGTGATCCTCAGCAGGCCTCTCCTCTGTTGGTCCTTTTTCATGAGCCATGTGCTTCAGATCTTCTGTGAAAGAGAATTTCTCATAAGAACTCAGTGAAAAATCAGCTGGAGAAATCGATGATGCATTGAGGCAAGGTTCTGTCTCAAAAGACAGGCCGAGAGGCGAGGGAGTTTGGGTATGACTCTCCTCGAGATCAGATGGGACCTACTCGAGAAGTCGGTCATCCTGAATTTGTGAAGATGTACGACGAACGGTGAAAGATCGAGGGCTCACGGAGTCTGAGCAAAATAGTCGTCGAGTCGTCATCTTCGATGTCAAAGAGAGATCGGGAGAGCATGGTTAGCAATTCAAGAGAAATGGGTAACTTGTTAACAATGTGAGCTCCGACGAACCATTCCTACAATAAATGTTATTGTAATAAATGATTTATCAATAAAAGTTATTAATTATTTTTCACTCCCTTTCTGAGATTGAATGAATGAATGCACTATAAGGTCCCTCTGTACAATAAGGGTTATGTACCATGGACAACTTGATGATCATACAGCTGTTGATTCATTGAATGAATCGTAGAGGCTGATGCTTTGATGAATATCTAAGGAGTTAGATAGAGGACTTATCAAGCATCGTCAAATGATTGTTAAGTGATGATTTCCAATCTGAGTAGGAGATGGAAATCCTTTCTCAAATGGTTGATATCTGACTGACCTCTTGATGCAGGTCCTCAGCATAGGAATAGTGATTCGAAGGTGTCAGATTAGTTGAGTCAATAGGTTGACTTAATGAGATCGAGATAACCAAGACCAATGTTGAATGCTGTCACAGCATAGGCATGCATCCTCTGACCGGAGACAGATGTGTTGCTATATGTCTGAGTATGTACATTTGGCAGACCAATAGGTTGATGACCTAACCAAGGTCTATACACCGGCAAGCTGGTGTGCATGTAAGGGCATATGAGTAATATGATATATCAAAGGAATCATACAGGTTCACTTATGAACCGAGAGACATGAGCTCACTCATGAGGTATTGGGACTGATCAAATTCCATGCATGGTCATCATGCTTTGGAAGCATGGCATGAATTTGAAGGTAAGATATATGCTTTGGGAAAGCATATGATCTATACCAATTCCGAGTGACCAAGATTGAGAAACTTAATGATCAAACCCTGAAGATGACAGTGAAAAAGTGATCTTTATCTTCAGAATGATCAGAGGTCTTCCAGTATGCAGGATGTACAGGTATTGGGAATACTTGAGGGTGATGTGATCATAAACGATTGTATAACCATGATACTTTCATTCCGAGGGAGTGATGAAACAGGTTTGGATTTTAGTGACTCCTCTCATTAGAGAAGTAACCTAATCTTAGTCCATGTACTAGACATTGATCTGAATAAGATTCAGATGCAATGAGAAGATTAGGTTTACGGTCTTGATTTGATCAAGCATCTGTGGGAGGTCCATTGGATCTAGATTTGAGATATGATCTCAATATCCAAGTCACTATACGTGGAACAATACAATCGCCCTGTCCTTATCTCCAAGTATCTGCGGAGAAATCGCATTATTCTTAAAAGGGTTTAAGAATAATTCAATAGATCTAAGCATTGAAGAAATAATGGTTAAATATGATTTAATCATCTTGTTGTGTGTAGAAATTATCCAATATGATTAAATGTGATTTAATTATTGTGGATAAGAATAATGTGGATAGAAATATCCAATTATTCATAATATATTATAAATGTGATTTATAATGTATTAGAGAGAGCTAATTATAATTTATATTTGTTGATTAATTATTATGTGTATTGGATACACGTTGTGTAATTAATTGAAAATGTAAATTATATGTTGTTTTGGGTTGTGAATATGATTCACAATTTTTCAATGGCAAGATTGCAATATTCTCAAAATTAATTATGAATTATTTTTGAAGAATAAATCACAACAAAAAGTTGTTGGAAATAATAATGGAGATTTCCATGGAGATATGCAATCTCATGAAATCTCATGAGATTGCCTCCATATGAAATGAAGTGGGCGGCACCTAAGTCCTAATTGGAATGGGTGATCGTCCACCTTGAATATACATGGTAGGTGTAATCTCCATGTATATTCTCTCCTTATTTGGATGATGTAATTTAGGATTGATTTATATTTGGTTTTGTCAAATAATTGATCTAAATTAAATCATAATTTGTTGGTTTTACCAACAACAATCTTGGCCATTAGACTGAATATAAATCAATCTCATCCATTGATTTTATATGTCCCATGGATTGAGATCCATGGATCCCAAAACCTTATAAATAGAGAGGCATACCATGTTCTCTAGGGTTATGCAATATTGGAGCAAACTCTCTCTCTCTCTCTCATTTCTCTCACACGCCAACTCTCTCTCCCTCTTCTTGGTGGCCGTCCACCAAACCCTAGAGGAGAGTCTCGTCGACGCCATCGCCACCGCGCCGCCACTTCGACGTTCTTCGGTTCTCCATCTTCTTGGAGTGCTACGCTCACGAAGAAGACGTTCGATCCCGTACGACGAGATCAGGAGCTAACCGTGCTTGGATCAACTTGTTGGATTGCGATGATCACGCGGTTCATCCCCGCGCTCGCAAGCGACCCCTCCGACGATCGGACTTAAGACAGGAGGTCTCTATTCTTAGAGACTCGATCAACCACGCTTCAAGAGGTATTCCTTTATACTTGTTGTGGTTATAGTTGAAACGATCCAAGAATCGTTCTTGGATGATGTGGTTTCATAGCATGAAAATTTTTTAAAATTCTGTTGCACAGAACAACTAGTACGACTAGTCGTTCTGCGTCGTATCCGATACGACGATCACGCTTCCATGATGCGCTTGAGGATAATACAATATCCTTCAAGTGGTATCAAAGATCTAGGTTGAGGGTTTCGAATATGATTCGCAAACCTAGGACGACTTGGGTTCGTTAAGGTCGCGAAAATTTTTTGTCGCATTTGTTTTTTCGCAGATCTGTTTAGTAAATACATTAGGCCATATTTAAAATGTTTAAATACGAATTAATCACTTGGATTTTGTTCCCCATTAAATAAGGAAACCATAGGATCTGAGTTTACGTAATTCGGATTCCGTTTGCTCGAGATATGGTTGTTTTAATGAACATGTATACACTTTTGCAGGAACTGCGAATCTTAACATGATTAATGTGTTAATTATTGTTTTGATCCACCTCGAAATGCGTGAAATATCACTTGGGTTCTGTCCTAAATCAAGTAAGCAATCTTTGAAAATTGAGTTTTTCTAATTTGATTTAAATTGATTGAGATATGTTAATTTTAGCGAGTAGGGGTCACTGCTGAAATTACAGTCCTAATCAAGAACCATGTGATTGTCAATTAGTGAAATTAATTGTTAATTTCATGAAATAATTATGAAAAATATTTGTGAAATATTGTAAGATAATTATTTCCTTAATTGACTTGGCCTCAACCAATTAATTGATTAAATTTGATCTAGATCATAATTGGAAACACAATCATCAAACTTGATGCTTGAATAGGATTGGGAATTTGTGTAGCAAATTTCCTTATAATAAAAAATATTTTGATTATTATATATGGTATAATTTCGGTTGAAGAACCGAGATCATCTCAAGTACAAATTGATATATTTGGCATTATCCTTTCCTGAGGTGAATATGGTGTCTAGTCGGAGAGCATTGGGGTTGCGGGTTGCAACGTATGTTGTCCGTCCCACTCTCGTCGGTACTGGCCATGACGGCGGGTAGGGACTCGATAATGCTAGAGAAAATTAAGGTGTATTTTCTAATTATTAAAATTTGAATTAATACGTACTTTCAGATATTACCATATATATTCAAGTAAAATAATAAAGTTTGTTGATTGAATTGGATTGATAATTAATTAAATATGATTAAATTGATCATGTCCAATTGAGACACTCTATTATGAATAAAGTTGTTATTTCCCTTAGAAGAATTAATTATATGAATCTGATTCATGATAATTAATTAAAATCTTCTATAATATCCAGATAATCCCAGAAAAGATCGTATTTATGTGACAGTCTTCGGGCGTTCACAACTCATCACCGCACTAACCTTTGTAGGATCAACTGATATACCTTCCCCAGAAATAACATGTCCTAAGAAAGATACTTCAGATAGCCAGAAGTCACATTTCCTATATTTAGCATACAGTTTGTTCTTCCTTAGAGTTTCAAGCGCCCTCCTGAGATGATGTTCATGTAGATACTTATCCTTGGAGTAAATAAGCACATCATCAATAAAGACTACTACAAAGTGATCTAAGAAATCCTTGAATACTCTATTAATAAGATCCATGAAGGCTGCTGGGGCATTTGTAGTCCAAAAGGCATAACTAAGAATTCATAATGCCCGTATCTAGTTCGAAAAGTTGTCTTGGGAATATTTGTATCTTTAATTTTCAACTAATGGTATCCAGATCTTAAATCAATCTTGGAATATACAGTTGAACCCTGTAACTGATCAAAGAGATCATCTATTCTCGGCAGTGGATACTTATTCTTTATTGTCCTCTTGTTTAGTTGTCTATAGTCAATGCACAACCGCATCGACCCATCCTTTTTTCTGACAAATAAGACAGGTGCACCCCATGGTGAAGTACTAGGACGAATGAATCCTTTATCTAACAGTTCTTGCAACTTTACCTTTAACTCTCGTAACTCAACTGGTGCCATCCTATACGGAGGGATAGAGATAGGCTGAGTATCAGGTATGAGAGAGATTTCAAATTCAATCTCTCGCTCAATTGGTAATCCAGGTAGTTCCTCTGGAAATACATCAGGAAACTCTCACACTATAGGCACATCTTCTATCATTCTTTCTGACCCTGATGTTGTGTTTACATAAGCTAAATAACCTTGGCACCCTTGCTCTAACAACTGGTGTGCCTTCAATGTAGAGATATATTCAATATTATCATTGGATGTCTTTCCAATGAACTGGAACTCTATCGAGTTAGGAAGGTGAAACGTTACTGTCTTCTGAAAACAATCAAGACATGCATGATGCCTTTCTAGCCAATCCATCCCTAGGATAAGATCAAAGTCCTCCGTTTCTATTAGTAGTAGTGAAACAGGTAACTGATGTCCCGCTATCAGTATTATACAATTATCCAGGATTTCTCGAATTATAAATACTTGTCCTCCTGGTCCCTTGATCAGATAGGATTGTTGTACTTCTACTGGCATCTTACCCAAAGCGGGTACTAACCGTCGACAATAAATGAATGTGACGCACCAGAATCAAATAAAGCATATACTGAAAGGCCATAAATAGTAACGGTACCTCGTACGACTGTGCCTGAGTGGTAGGCTTGTTCCTCGGTAATTGCATTTAGTTGGCCATTAGGAATAGGCAAGGTAGAGCCCGCAACACTTTGTGGTGGTTGTTGTGTAGAAGACGCTCCTTGTGAGCCCCGACCTCTACCATGTCTTCCTCCGTGTGTTGCTCCATTGCTCGATTGGATGTTATACTGTTAATTGGGGTTGATTTAAACCCTGAACCTCTCAACTTCGGACAATCATTTTTGATGTGGCCTTCCTGATGACAGTAAAAACACACACGTGCTCCTGTTTGAGCTGAAGATCCAGCCACAGAGGTGCTAGCTCCTGCAGCTGAGTCGCGAGGATATAGTGGAGGTCTAGAGAAACCCCTTCTTCCTGATAATTCCTAACCCAAGGTCTGTGGTGAGCTTATATTGGAACCGGCTGGATGATAGAAACGATCTCTACGATTATAATGTGCCTTGCTTTTGGATGGTCCACCATTAAAGTGGAAACTTCTTCTTTGGCAGTTTTCATCTCTCTTCATCTCAATACGAGAGGCGATGTCCATTGCTTCATCTACGGTTGTAGCTCAAACACTAGCAAGCTTTTCTCGTAAATCTCCTTGAAGACCGCTAACAAATTTGGTAAGACACTCTTGTGGTGTAGCTTCTAGAGCTGGTGAGTACTGTAGTAGCTCAGTAAAGTGGATATGATAATCTCGTACGGTCTTAGAACCCTGATTCAGAGAAGCCAACTCTCTCCGCTTTAATTCTACCCAATGAGAGGGACAGAAGTGAGCTCGGAACCTCTCTTCAAAGATATCCCATGGAACAGGATCTGCTAACTTCTTGGAAATTGCTCTCCACCATCGTCGTGCATAATCTGCTAGGGAGTAATCAGCAAAGTGCACCCAGGTGTAAACTGGTGCATGGATTATCCTCAACATCCTAGTAACGTCATCGAGCCATAACTCAACATCGGCAGGTGTCTCTACACCTTTGAATCGAGGAATTTTTCCCTTTCGGTAATTATCTAGTAATGTTTGGTGTCTAAGAAGGGCCTTCTCCATTGCTCCTTCAACCGGGGTAGGAACAGATTCAGTTGAAGGATGGTAACTAGACTCTTCGTCAAAAAGATGGACAGAACCTTCAATCCTGGCATCCGTCGGTTTAGATGCCTCGGGTCTCTCAGCCTGTGTATTGAGCCTCTCCTCCAATGCATGTTGCCTTTGCCCTATGTCTTGGAGCGTTGCCATCAAAGCCGCTAATTGTCTAGACACGTCTTGGTCTGCCATAATCCTGGGATGAGTCAAGGTCGAAGGTCAGTTCCTATATGTCTTAGCATGATGTACATAAGGGACAATGACTTGTGAATGGTACTGCAGTCAGTTATTAAGATCAAAGGATCTTAATACAACCTTAGTTTTCTTAATACCGCTCATAGTTGATAATTACTAAATAAATTATTGGAGTAACCTTGCTCTGATACCAATCTGTCGCGACCCCGTTTCCCCGGGCCGTCGGATCCTCCCATATCCGGATCTGGTTACTCAGCAATAATTTATTCAGCAATCACAACTAACATTCAGAAATAGACTGCAAATAAAAATACTCCGAAGAAAATATTTCAACACTTTTCTATTCACAAAGTTCAAATGATACACTGTCCCACTATAACCATTTACATGTACATCAGCTTGAAAGGAAAATATACAAAAGATTACTAACTACCTTAAAGAGTAAAGCTACTGTGGCTGACTGGATGTCTAGTATGTAAGGTGGATGTAATTTTTAAAGTCCTTGCGATGGCTCACCGATACCTGTTGGATTTTCCATAAATCATAAGATAAAAATTAACGAATGCTAAGTAACGAAGAAGAGAAAAGCAAACAAATTGGATAATTTTTCAAAACTTGATATCACAAAATTTCATTCCTTCTCATTAATTTAAGTCATATTCCTTTCTATTCCACATCAGGGATTAGTCCAAGGGAACCCCACCATTCTTGGACTCCGAAGCTGTGGACACTTCGGGATTGGAGATTGTGTTGATCTTGGTAAGCTTATGCCACCGCACGTCGCCTCAACCAATCCTCCTATACTACCCTGACAATTTCCTTTTCTTTATTAAACAGGGTCTCAAACCCTCAGCCTGAAAAATCAAAGGAGCACACCGTCCTCGAGGACTCGGTTACTTAAAACCTCAGGCTAACATTTAAACATATAACCTAGCGGCTTTAAATACATATCGTGACCCAGCCGCTATTGAACCACCCTTGCCTCCACATGGCACGACCACATCTTCCGTCGTTCCAACCCGAAGATATTGGCTCCCGGTACCACGCGTTGCAAAACATTCAATTTGTGTGCACTTATCATAATAGGGCAACCGTGTACCACCTAGGTAGTGAAACGCCAATACGGGTTCTTTTCGACAAACCTACAGGTTGCATGCCCGACCTATAGTTCTACTCCCAGTCATCCTTAACGTGACACACGATCCTTTTCAGGATCTAACTCAAATCACATCAATTTCCATGATGTAATTCTTTCGTTAAGTCTTCGACTTGCATAATCAAAAACACTTGGTATAGACTCACATGTATATTATTCATAAATATATATACTCGTATTTATGCCTATTTTAACTCCCAAACCCTAACTCTCAAAGCCAACGCATCAATTTGATGCTTAAACCTTATTTTAGTGGGAATCACAAAGCAATTCTTCAGTCTTTTTCAAAAATAACCAAAATTAGGGTTCTTCGTAGCAAAGAACACAAAATCAAGAATTTCAATAAATTCGTATGAAAACCCAATAGCAAAAGGAAGGATTCTGTTACCTAATTGAGTGCTCTCTCATGTATGCAAGGCTTTATCGTGTTTCGTTTTTTAGAAAGGCTATTTTAAGGCTCCTGAAAAGATCGAATTTCATTTTCGTATCAAAAATGTTAAGAAAGTGTCAAGAACGCGAAGAACAAACGAAGAAGAACGTGAAGAACACGAAGAAAACCAAGAACATAGTTTCTCTTAAAATTTCGGCAGAGTTTCCCCTTATATCGGGACATATTTCTCGGAAAATTTCGGCAGAGTTTCCCCTTATATCGGGACATATTTCAAAATAAAAATGAAAAGAGTTTCTTCTATAAAATCAATCACGAGGAAAACAACA
This sequence comes from Ottelia alismoides, assembly GCA_037367405.1. Taxonomy (NCBI): domain Eukaryota; kingdom Viridiplantae; phylum Streptophyta; class Magnoliopsida; order Alismatales; family Hydrocharitaceae; genus Ottelia; species Ottelia alismoides. Next base: position 296,268 of record JAZKJV010003724.1, on the reverse strand, counting down.
GCAAAACTGAAAGAATATACTCAAACAACAAGAGAAAGAATCGGTAGACACCACGCTCTTAGGTGAGTGAACGTGTGACGAATCACAGGGTCACTGATGTGCATAGCCGCCCTCACCTAAGTAGGTTATTACACAGATTTCTCCATCAAAAGAATTATAAAAGCATAATAGAAAGAATAGAAACATAAGCCCGCACCTAAGTAGGGTATTACACAGATTTCTCCTCGATCCACAACAGGAAAACAAATCGGAAAGAAAGATGAATCAAGAATAAAACTTGGAAGAACAAGAGGATGAATTGAAAGCCTAGCTTACGAAGCAAACTAAGAGAGGATCGTACCTTTCTCCTTCTCGTTCTCCCAGCAGCGCTTCGCTAGCGCTCCTCCCTCGCCTCCCACTCCTCCTCCCGACCTGTCGACCCTAGCCCTTGGGGTGATGATGGTAGTGGAAGTCGTAGAGAATGAATGGGTGGGGGTCTATTTATAGGCCCCGGAAAACCACTAACCATGGTTAGAAAACCATGGTTTAGGCCTTAACCATGGTTTAGCAGCCGACGGTTTTGGCCCATGGTTTTGGCGAAAACCTATCCCAAACTTGGGGCTTAAGTTAGAACATTCCAGAGGATTCTAGATTCGCTAATGACGCTTAATTAACACTAATAATGATTAACTTTCACTAATCGCAGTTTATCCTTCACGTCTTACGCTTATCTTTTGCTAACTATTGATTAGTGTTTACTAATGATCATTAGCGTTTTTCAATCTGTCATTAGTTTCTTTAATCATGTTTAATTTAGTCTTAATGACAGTCATTATGGGTTAATGACATCTTAGCCTTCCTTACTTCTCTTTCTTCCGAAAATCATAACAATTCGAAACGAAGTCCGATTCACACGAAACAAATTTCGTTGGTTTTCTTTTGACGAGCCGGATCTTATTATATAGGATCCGAGATATGCCAAGTTGAAGGCTTTACAATTATAACAACCTTAAAGAAAGTCTCGTCCACGAGACTAGAAATACAGGCATAACAACCTTAAAGAGGATTGAAACCATAACAACCTTAAATAGAATGAACGTCATTTCATTTATAAAGAAGATATACAGTACACAGTATTATTACTCAAATAAGTAGGGGTATTTCTCTCTCATTTCTGCCTCTGCTTCCCATGTGGCTTCTTCAAACTCTTGGTTCCGCCATAATATTTTAACAAGAGGCACCTCTTTGTTTCTCAACTTCTTGATATTCCTTTCAAGTATTTGCACAGGTATCTCTTGGTATGTCAAGTCTGGCTCAACATGTAAATCATCATAACTTATCTTATTCTCTGGATCCCTAATGTACTTTCTCATATTTGATGCATGAAATACATCATGTATTGCCGAAAGATGTGGAGGAAGCGCAAGTCTATAGGCAACTTTTCCAATCCGTTGAATAATTTCAAAGGGACCCACGAACCTGGGTGCTAACTTCCCACACAAGCCAAACCTCTGAACACCATTCATAGGTGATACTTTGAGAAATACAAAGTCACCTACCTCAAATTCAAGGTCTCTTCGCCTGGTATCACTATAACTTTTCTGGCAACTCTGGGAAGTTAATAGTCTTTTTCTAGCAAGCTCTATAGCTTCCCGTGTCTCTTGAAGTCTATCTGAATCATAAAGGTTCTTTATTCCGACCTCTTCCCAACACAAAGGAGTAGTACACCTTCGTTCATATAGTGCTACAAATGGTGCCATGCCAATACTTGTATGGTAACTATTATTGTAGGTGAATTCTGCAAGAGGCAAATGTTTAATCCACGATCCCTTCCATTCTAAGGCACATGCTCGTAGCATATCCTCTAGTGCATGAATCGTACGTTCTGACTGACCGTCTATTTGTGGATGATATGCTGAGCTCAAGCATAGTTGTGTACCTAAGGATTTCATGAAGTTCTCCCAATAGTGTGAGATGAATCGTGAATCTCGATCGGAAACTACTTCCTTTGGGATACCATGGAGGCGAATCACATGTGTAATATATAACTCAGCAAGCTGGTCTTGAGTGAAAGATAAGTTTATCGGAATGAAGTGTGCTACCTTTGTCAGACGATCTATTATAACCCAGATACAATCTTTACTACCAGTCGTCTGAGGTAAGCTAGCGACGAAATCCATGGAAATGCTTTCCCATTTCCATTCAGGTATAGAAAGGGGTTGCAATAATCCCGGTGGCTTTTGGTGAACCTTTACCTGCTGACAAGTGAAACATGAATTCACAAACTCAGCAACATCTTTCTTCATTCCCGGCCACCAAAAGTATGAATGAAGATCCTTATACATCTTTGTAATTCCTGGATGAATAGATAATCTTGAACAGTGCGCTTCTCGTAAGATGTCTTTCCTTAGTTCAGGTGTGTCTGGTACACAAGCTCTGTGATGGTTATATAGTAACCCATCTTGTATCTGGAATCCCTCTATCTCATGCTTCTCAAGTTGTTGTTTCAAGTCTTTAAGGACTGGATCATCCTCCTGTCCTTTCTTTATTTTATCCCAGATCTCCGGTTTGTATTGATGAGGAATAGTTATAATATTAACACTACTATCAAATGGTCTCCATTCACTTAACGTTGATAGTAAACCCCAGAAGTGGATAACACTCACTAACCCAGGTGAATAAGTTCTTCTGCTAAGGGCATCTGCTACGACGTTCCTCTTACCAGGGTGGTAGGAGATAGTGCAATCATAATCTTTCAACAACTCTAGCCACCATCTCTGTCTCATATTGAGCTCCTTTTGATCAAATAGATATTTCAAGCTTTTATGATCGGTGAAGATTTCAAAAGTAATACCATACACGTAGTGTCTCCATATCTTTAAAGCGAAAACTATGACAGCTAATTCAAGGTCATGTGTTGGGTAGTTTTTCTCATGTGTCCTCAGCTGTCGTGATGCATATGCAACTACCTAACCATGTTGCATAAAAACCGCCCCAAGTCCTTCTTTAGATGTGCAAGTGTACACTGTAAACCCTTCACTCCGGGAGGGTAGAGTAAGGATTGGTGCAGATGTTAGGCATTCTTTCAGTGTCTGAAAACTAGCTTCACATGTATCAGACCATAACAATGGGACCTCCTTCTAAGTTAGTCCAGTCATTGGCAATGCTATTCGTGAAAAGTCCTTCACGAATCTTCTATAATATCCTGCTAATCCCAAAAAATATCGTATTTCTGTGATAGTCTTCGGGCGTTCCCCACTCATCACCGCACTAACCTTTGTAGGATCAACTGATATACCTTCCCCAGAAATAACATGGCCTAAGAAAGATACTTCAGATAGACAGAAGTCACATTTGCTATATTTAGCATACAGTTTGTTCTTCCTTAGAGTTTCAAGTGCCCTCCTGAGATGATGTTCATGTAGATACTTATCCTTGGAGTAAATAAGCACGCCATCAATAAAGACTACTATAAAGTGATCTAAGAAATCCTTGAATACTCTATTCATAAGATCCATGAAGGCTGTTGGGGCATTTGTTAGTCCAAAAGGCATAACTAATAATTCATAATGCCCGTATCTAGTTCGAAAAGCTATCTTGGGAATATCTGTATCTTTACTTTTCAACTGATGGTATCTAGATCTTAAATCAATCTTGGAATACACAGTTGAACCCTGTAACTGATCAAAGAGATCATCTATTCTCGGCAGTGGATGCTTATTCTTTATTGTCCTCTTGTTTAGTTGTCTATAGTCAATGCACAACCGCATCGACCCATTCTTTTTTCTGACAAATAAGACAGGTGCACCCCATGGTGAAGTACTAGGACGAATGAATTATTTATCTAACAGTTCTTGCAACTATACCTTTAACTCTCGTTACTAAGCTGGTGCCATCCTATACGGAGGGATAGAGATAGGCTGAGCATCAAGTATGAGAGAGATTTCAAATTCAATCTCTCGCTCAAGTGGTAATCCAGGTAGTTCCTCTGGAAATACATAAGGAAATTCGCACACTATAGGCACATCTTCTATCATTATTCCTGACCCTGATGTTGTGTTTACATAAGCTAAATAACCTTGGCACCCTTGCTCTAACAATTGTTGTGCCTTCAATGTAGAGATATATTCGATATTATCATGGATGTCTTTCCAATGAACTGGAACTCTATCGAGTTAGGAAGGTGAAATGTTACTGTCTTCTGAAAACAATCAAGACATGCATGATGCCTTTCTAACCAATCCATCCCTAGGATAAGATCAAAGTCCTCGATTTCTATTAGTAGTAGTGAAACAGGTAACTGATGTCCCGCTATCAGTATTATACAATTATCCAGGATTTCTCGAATTATAAATACTTGTCCTCCTAGTCCCTTGATCAGATAGGACTGTTGTACTTCTACTGGTATCTTACCCAAAGCGGGTACTAACCGTCGAGCAATAAATGAATTTGAAGCACCAGAATCAAATAAAGCATATACTGAAAGGCCATAAATAGTAACGGTACCTCGTACGACTGTGCCTGAGTGGTAGGCTTGTTCCTCGGTAATTGCATTTAGTTGGCCATTAGGAATAGGCAAGGTAGAGCCCGCAACACTTTGTGGTGGTTGTTGTGTAGGAGACGCTCCTTGTGAGCCCCGACCTCTACCATGTCTTCCTCCGTGTGTTGCTCCATTAATCGATTGGATGTTATAATGTTAATTGGGGTTGATTTAAACCATGAACCTCTCAACTTCGGACAATCTTTTTTGATGTGGCCTTCCTGATGACAGTAAAAACACACATGTGCTCCTGTTTGAGCTGAAGATCCAGCCACAGAGGTGCTAGCTCCTGCAGCTGAGTCGCGAGGATATAGTGGAGGTCTAGAGAAACCCCTTCTTCCTGATAATTCCTAACCCAAGGTCTGTGGTGAGCTTATATTGGAACCGGTTGGATGATAGAGACAATATCTACGATTATAATATGCCTTGCTTTTGGATGATCCACCATTAAAGTGGAAACTTCTTCTTTGGCGGTTTTCATCTCTCTCCATCTCAATGCGAGAGGCGATGTCCATTGCTTCATCTACGGTTGTAGCTCTAAAACCAGCAAGCGTTTCTCGTAAATCTCCTTGAAGACCGCTAACAAATTTGGTAAGACACTCTTGTGGTGAAGCTTCTAGAGCTGGTGACTACCGTAGTAGCTCAGTAAAGTGGATATGATAATCTCGTACGGTCTTAGAACCCTGATTCAGAGAAGCCAACTCTCTCCTCTTTAATTCTTCCCAATGAGAGGGACAGAAGTGAGCTCGGAACCTCTCTTCAAAGATATCCCATGGAAGAGGATCTGCTAACTTCTTAGAAATTTCTCTCCACCATCGGCGTGCATAATCTGCTAGGGAGTAATCAGCAAAGTGCACCCAGGTGTTAACTGGTGCATCGATTATCCTCAACATCCTAGTAATGTCATCGAGCCATAACTCAGCCTCGGCAGGTGTCTCTACACCTTTGAATCGAGGAATTTTTCCCTTTCGGTAATTATCTAGTAATGTTTGGTGTCTAAGAAGGGCCTTCTCCATTGCTCCTTCAACCAGGGTAGGAGCAGATTCAGTTGAAGGATGGTAACTAGATTCTTCCTCAAAAAGATGGACAGAACCTTCAATCCTGACATCCGTAGGCTTAGATGCCTCGGGTCTCTCAGCCTGTGTATTGAGCTTCTCCTCCAATGCCGGTTGCCTTTGCCCCATGTCTTGGAGCATTGCCATCATAGCCGCTAATTGTCTAGACACGTCTTGGTCTGCCATAATCCTGGGATGAGTCAAGGTCAAAGGTCAGTTCCTATATGTCTTAGCATGATGTATATAAGGGACAATGACTTGTGAATGTTACTGCAGTCGGTTATTAAGATCAAAGGATCTTAATACAACCTTAGTTTTATGAATACCGCTCATAGTTCATAATTACTAAATAAATTACTGGAGTAACATTGCTCTGATACCAATCTGTCGCGACCCCGTTTCCCCGGGCCGTCGGATCCTCCCATATCCGGATCTGGTTACTCAGCAATAATTTATTCAGCAATCACAACTAACATTCAGAAATAGACTGCAAATAAAAATACTCCGAAAAAGTATTTCAACACTTTAGAACGTGTGACGAATCACAGGGTCACTGATGTGCATAGCCGCCCGCACCTAAGTAGGGTATTACACAGATTTCTCCATCAAAATAATTATAAAAGCATAATAGAAAGAATAGAAACATAAACGATGGAGAATCGGTAGACACCACGAATCTTAGATGAGTGAACGTGTGATGAATCACAGAGTCACTGACGTGCATAGCCGCCCGCACCTAAGTAGGGTGTTACACAGATTGATCCTCGATCCACAACAGGAAAACAAAGGAAAACAAATCAGAAAGAAAGATGAATCAAGAACAAAACTTGGAAGAACAAGAGGATGAATTGAAAGCCTAGCTTATGAAGCAAACTAAGAGAGGATCGTACCTTTCTCCTTCTCGTTCTCCCTACAGCGCTTCGCTAGCGCTCCTCCCTCGCCTCCCACTCCTCCTCTCGACCTGTCGACCCTAGCCCTTGGGGTGGTGGTGGTAGTGGAAGTCGTAGAGAATGAATAGGTGGGGGTCTATTTATAGGCCCCGGAAAACCACTAACCATGGTTAGAAAATCATGGTTTAGGCCTTAACCATGGTTTAGCAGCCATGGTTTTGGCCCATGGTTTTGGCGAAAACCTATCCCAAAATTGGGGCTTAAGTTAGAACATTCCAGAGGATTCTAGATTCGCTAATGACGCTTAATTAACACTAATCATGATTAACTTTCACTAATCGCGGTTTATCCTTCGCGGCTTACCCTTATCTTTTGCTAACTATTGATTAGTGTTTACTAATGATCATTAGCATTTTTCAATCCATCATTAGTTTCTTTAATCATGTTTAATTTAGTCTTAATGACAGTCATTATGGGTTAATGACATCTTAGCCTTCCTTACTTCTCTTTCTTCCGAAAATCATAACAATTCGAAACGAAGTCCGATTCACACGAAACAAATTTCGTTGGTTTTCTTTTAACGAGCCGGATCTTATTATATAGGATCCGAGATATGCCAAGTTCAAGGCTTTACAATTATAACAACCTTAAAGGAAGTCTCGTCCTCGAGACTAGAAATACAGGCATAACAACCTTGAAGAGGATTGAAACCATAACAACCTTAAAGAGAATGAACGTCATTTCATTTATAAAGAAGATATACAATACACAGTGTTATTACTCAAATAAGTTGGGGTATTTCTCTCTCATTTCTGCCTCTGCTTCCCATGTGGCTTCTTAAAACTCTTGGTTCCGCCATAATATTTTAACAAGAGGCACCTCTTTGTTTCTCAACTTCTTGATATCCCTTTCAAGAATTTGCACAGGTATCTCTTGGTATGTCAAGTCTGGCTCAACATGTAAATCATCATAACTTATCTTATGCTCTGGATACCTAATGTACTTTCTCAGATTTGATACATGAAATACAACATGTATTGCCGAAAGATGTCGAGGAAGCGCAAGTCTATAGGCAACTTTTCCAATCCGTTGAATAATTTCAAAGGGACCCACGAACCTGGGTGCTAACTTCCCACGCAAGACAAACCTCTGAACATCCTTCATAGGTGATACTTTGAGAAATACAAAGTCACCTACCTCAAATTCAAGGTCTCTTCGCCTGGTATCACTATAACTTTTCTGGCAACTCTGGGAAGTTAATAGTCTTTTTCTAACAAGCTCTATAGCTTCCTGTGTCTCTTGAAGTCTATCTGAATCATAAAGGTTCTTTATTCCGACCTCTTCCCAACACAAAGGAGTAGTAAACCTTCGTCCATATAGTGCTTCAAATGGTTCCATGCCAATACTTGTATGGTAACTATTATTGTAGGTGAATTCTGCAAGAGGCAAATGTTTAATCCACGATCCCTTCCATTCTAAGGCACATGCTCGTAGCATATCCTCTAGTGTATGAATCGTACGTTCTGACTGACCGTCTGTTTGTGGATGATATGCTGAGATCAAGCATAATTGTGTACCTAAGGATTTCATGAAGTTCTCCCAATAGTTTGAGGTGAATCGTGAATCTCGATCGGAAACTACTTCCTTTGGGATACCATGGAGGCGAATCACATGTGTAATATATAACTCAGCAAGTTGGTCTGGAGTGAAAGATAAGTTTATCGGAATGAAGTGTGCTACCTTTGTCAGACGATCTATTATAACCCAGATACAATCTTTACTACCAGTCGTCTGAGGTAAGCCAGGAACGAAATCTATGGAAATGCTTTCCCATTTCCATTCAGGTATAGGAAGGGGTTGCAATAATCCCGGTGGCTTTTGGTGTGAAGCCTTTACCTGCTGACAAGTGAAACACGAATTCACAAACTCAGCAATATCTTTCTTCATTCCCGACCACCAAAAGTATGAATGAAGATCCTTATACATCTTTGTAATTCCTGGATGAATAGATAATCTTGAACAGTGCGCTTCTCGTAAGATGTCTTTCCTTAGTTCAGGTGTGTCTGGGACACAAGCTCTGTGATGGTTATATAGTAACCCATCTTGTATCTGCAATCCCTCTATCTCGTGCTTCTCAAGTTGTTGTTTCAAGTCTTTAAGGACTGGATCATCCTCCTGTCCTTTCTTTATTTTATCCTAGATCTCTAGTTTGTATCAATGAGGAATAGTTATAGTATTAACACTACTATCAAATGGTTTCCATTCACTTAACGTTGATAGTAAACCCCAGAAGTGGATAGCACTCACTAACCTAGGTGAATAAGTTCTTCTGCTAAGGGCATCTGCTACGACGTTCCCCTTACCAGGGTGGTAGGAGATAGTGCAATCATAATCTTTCAACAACTCTAGCCATCGTCTCTGTCTCATATTGAGCTCCTTTTGATCAAACAGATATTTCAAGCTTTTATGATCGGTGAAGATTTCAAAAGTAATACCATACAGGTAGTGTCTCCATATCTTTAAAGCGAAAACTATGACAGCTAATTCAAGGTCATGTGTTGGGTAGTTTTTCTCATGTGTCCTGAGCTGTCGTGATGCATACGCAACTACCTTACCATGTTGCAAAAGAACCGCCCCAAGTCCTTCTTTAGATGCGTCAGTGTACACTGTAAACCCTTCACTCCCGAAGGGTAGAGTAAGGATTGGTGCAGATGTTAGGCATTCTTTCAGTGTCTGAAAACTAGCTTCACATGTATCAGACCATAAGAATGGGACCTCCTTCTGAGTTAGTCTAGTCATTGGCAATGCTATTCGTGAAAAGTCCTTCACGAATCTTCTATAATATCCAGCTAATCCCAGAAAAGATCGTATTTCTGTGACAGTCTTCGGGCGTTCCCAACTCATCACCGCACTAACCTTTGTAGGATCAATTGATATACCTTCCCCATAAATAACATGGCCTAAGAAAGATACTTTAGATAGCCAGAAGTCACATTTGCTATATTTAGCATACAGTTTGTTCTTCCTTAGAGTTTCAAGTGCCCTCCTGAGATGATGTTCATGTACATACTTATCCTTGGAGTAAATAAGCACATCATCAATAAAGACTACTACAAAGTGATCTAAGAAATCCTTGAATACTCTATTCATAAGATCCATGAAGGCTGCTGGGGCATTTGTTAGTCCAAAAGGCATAACTAAGATATCATAATGCCCATATCTAGTTCGAAAAGTTGTCTTGGGAATATCTGTATCTTTAATTTTCAACTGATGGTATTCAGATCTTATGTCAATCTTGGAATACACAGTTGTACCCTGTAACTGATTAAAGAGATCATCTATTCTCGGCAGTGGATACTTATTCTTTATTGTCCTCTTGTTTAGTTGTCTATAGTCAATGCACAACCGCATCGACCCATCCTTTTTTCTGACAAATAAGACAGGTGCACCCCGTGGTGAAGTACTAGGACGAATGAATTTTTTATCTAACAGTTCTTGCAAATGTACCTTTAACTCTCGTAACTCAGCTGGTGCCATCCTATACGGAGGGATAGAGATAGGTTGAGTATCAGGTATGAGAGAGATTTCAAATTCAATCTCTCGCTCAAGTGGTAATCCAGGTAGTTCCTCTTGAAATACATCAGGAAACTCGCACACTATAAGGCACATCTTCTATCATTATTTCTGACCCTGATGTTGTGTTTACATAAGCTAAATAACCTTGGCACCCTTGCTCTAACAACTGTTATGCCTTCAATGTAGAGATATTTTCGATATTATCATTGGATGTCTTTCCAATGAACTGGAACACTATCGAGTTAGGAAGGTGAAACGTTATTGTCTTCTGAAAACAATCTAGACATGCATGATGCCTTTCTAGCCAATCCATCCCTGCGATAAGATCAAAGTCCTCCATTTCTATTAGTAGTAGTGAAACAGGTAACTGATGTCCTGCTATCAGTATTATACAATTATCTAGGATTTCTCGAATTATAAATACTTGTCCTCATGGTCCCTTAATCAGATAGGACTGTTGTACTTCTACTGGTATCCTACCCAAAGCGGGTACTAACCGTCGAGCAATAAATGAATATGACGCACCAGAATCAAATAAAGCATGTACTGAAAGGCCATAAATAGTAATGGTACCTCGTACGACTGTGCCTGAGTGGTAGGCTTGTTCATCGGTAATTGCATTTAGTTGGCCATTAGGAATAGGCAAGCTAGAGCCCGCAATACTTTGTGGTGGTTGTTGTGTAGGAGACGCTCCTTGTGAGCCCCGACCTCTACCATGTCTTCCTCCGTGTGTTGCTCCATTGCTCGATTGGATGTTATACTATTAATTGCGGTTGATTTAAACCCTGAACCTCTCTCAACTTCGGACAAACTTTCTAGATGTGGCCTTCCTGATGACAGTAAAAACACACACGTGCTCCTGTTTGAGCTGAAGATCCAGCCACAGAGGTGCTAGCTCCTACAGCTGAGTCGCGAGGATATAGTGGAGGTCTAGAGAAACCCCTTTTTCCTGATAATTCCTGACCCAAGGTCTGTGGTGAGCTTATATTGGAACCGGCTGGATGATGGAGACGATCTCTACGATTATAATGTGCCTTGCTTTTGGATGATCCACTATTAAAGTGGAAACTTGTTCTTTGGCGGTTTTCATCTCTCTCCATCTCAATACGAGAGGCGATGTCCATTGCTTCATCTACAGTTGTAGCTCTAAAACCAGCAAGCTTTTCTCGTAAATCTCCTTGAAGACCGCTAACAAATTTGGTAAGACACTCTTATGGTGAAGCTTCTAAAGCTGGTGAGTACCGTAGTAGCTCAGTAAAGTGGATATAATAATCTCGTACGGTCTTAGAACCCTGATTCAGAGAAGCCAACTCTCTCCTCTTTAATTCTTCCCAATGAGAGGGACAGAATTGAGCTCGGAACCTCTCTTCAAAGATATCTCATGGAACAGGATCTGCTAACTTCTTGGAAATTGCTCTCCGCCATCGTCGTGCATAATCTGCTAGGGAGTAATCAGCAAAGTGCACCCAGGTGTCAACTGGTGCATGGATTATCCTCAACATCCTAGTAACGTCATCGAGCCATAACTCAGCCTCGGCATGTGTCTCTACACCTTTAAATCGAGGAATTTTTCCCTTTCGGTAATTATCTAGTAATATTTAGTGTCTAAGAAGGGCCTTCTCATTACTCCTTCAACCGGGGTAGGAGTAGATTTAGTTGAAGGATGGTAACTAGATTCTTCCTCAAAAAGATGGACAGAACCTTCAATCATGGCATCCGTAGGCTTAGATGCCTCGGGTCTCTCAGCCTGTGTATTGAGCCTCTCCTCCAATGCATGTTGCCTTTGCCCCATGTCTTGGAGCATTTCCATCATAGCCGCTAATTGTCTAGACACGTCTTGGTCTGCCATAATCCTGGGATGAGTCAAGGTCAAAGGTCAATTCCTATATGTCTTAGCATGATGTACATAAGGGACAATGACTTGTGAATGGTACTGCAGTCAGTTATTAAGATCAAAGGATCTTAATACAACCTTAGTTTTCTGAATACCGCTCATAGTTGATAATTACTAAATAAATTACTGGAATAACCTTGCTCTGATACCAATCTGTCGCGACCCCGTTTCCCCGGGCCGTCGGATCCTCCCATATCCTGATCTGATTACTTAGCAATAATTTATTCAGCAATCACAACTAACATTCAGAAATAGACTGCAAATAAAAATACTCTGAAAAAAGTATTTCAACACTTTTCTATTCACAAAGTTCAGATGATACACTGTCCCACTATAACCATTTACATGTACATCAGCTTGAAAGGAAAATATACAAAAGATTACTAACTACCTTAAAGAGTAAAGCTACTGTGGCTGGTTGGATGTCTAGTATGTAAGCTGGATGTAATTTTTAAAGTCCTTACGATGGCTCAATGATACCTGTTGGGTTTTCCATAAATCATAGGATAAAAATTAGCGAATGCTAAGTAACGAAGAAGAAAAAAGCAAACAAATTGGGTAATTTTTCAAAACTTGATATCACAAAATTTCATTCCTTCTCATTAATTTAAGTCATATTCCTTTATATTCCACATCAGGGATTAGTCCACGGGAACCCCACCATTCTTGGACTCTGAAGCTGTGGACACTTTGAGATTGGAGATTCTGTTGATCTTGGTAAGCTTATGCCGCCGCACGTCGCCTCAACCAATCCTCCAAAACTACCCCGACAATTTCCTTTTCTTTTATTAAACAGGGTCTCAAACCCTCAGCCTGGAAAATCAAAGGAGCACACCGTCCTCGAGGACTCGGTTGCTTAAAACCTTAGGCTAACATTTAATCATATAACCTAGCGGCTTTAAATACATATTATCGTGACCCAGCCGCTATTGAACCACCCGTGCCTCCACATGGCACGACCACATCTTCCGTCGTTCCAACCCAAATATATTGGCTCCCGGTACCACGCGTTACAAAACATTCAATTTGTGTGCACTTATCATAACAGGCCAACCGTGTACCACCTAGGTAGGGAAACGCCAATACGGGTTCCTTCCGACAAACCTACAGGTTGCATGCCCGACCTGTAGTTCTACTCGTAGCAAAGAACACAAAATTAAGAATTTCAATAAATTTGTATGAAAACCCAAAAGCAAAAGAAAGGATTTCGTTACCTAATTGGGCTCTCTCTCGTGTATGCAAGGCTTTATCGTGTTTCATTTTTTAGAAAGGATATTTTAAGGCTCCTGAAAAGATCGAATTTCATTTTCGTATCAAAAACATTAAAACGTGTCAAGAACATGAAAGAACAAACGAAGAAGAATGTGAAGAACACGAAGAACACCAAGAACATATTTTCTCTTAAAATTTTGGCAGAATTTCCCCTTATATCGGGACATATTTTTCGAAAAATTTCGACAGAGTTTCCCCTTATATCGGGACATATTTCAAAATAAAAATGAAAAGAGTTTCCTCTATAAAATCAATCGTGAGGAAAACAACAGCAAAACTGAAAGAATATACTCAAACAACAAGAGATGAAGAATCGGTAGACACCACGCTCTTAGGTGAGTGAACGTGTGACGAATCACAGGGTCACTTACGTGCATAGCCGCCCGCACCTAAGTAGGGTATTACACAGATTTCTCCATCAAAATAATTATAAAAGCATAATAGAAAGAATAGAAACATAAACAATGGAGAATCGGTAGACACCACGCGTCTTAGGTGAGTGAACGTGTGACGAATCACAGGGTCACTGACGTGCATAGCCGGCCGCACCTAAGTAGGGTGTTACACAGATTTCTCCTCGATCCACAATAGGAAAACAAATCGGAAAGAAAGATGAATCAAGAACAAAACTTGGAAGAACAAGAGAATGAATTGAAAGCCTAGCTTACGAAGCAAACTAAGAGAGGATCGTACCTTTCTCCTTCTCGTTCTCCCGGCAGCACTTCGCTAGCGCTCCTCCCTCGCCTCCCACTCCTCCTCCCGACCTGTCAATCCTAGCCCTTGGGGTGGTGGTGGTAGTGGAAGTCGTAGAGAATGAATGGGTGGGGTCTATTTATAGGCCCCGGAAAACCACTAACCATGGTTAGAAAACCATGGTTTAGGCCTTAACCATGGTTTATCAGCCCATGGTTTTGGCCAAAACCTATCCCAAACTTGGGGCTTAAGTTAGAACATTCCAGAGGATTCTAGATTCGCTAATGACGTTTAATTAACAGTAATCATGATTAACTTTCACTAATCGCGGTTTATCCTTCGCGGCTTACGCTTATCTTTTGCTAACTATTGATTAGTGTTTACTAATGATCATTAGCGATTTTCAATCCATCATTTGTTTCTTTAATCATGTTTAATTTAGTCTTAATGACAGTCATTATGGGTTAATGACATCTCAGCCTTCCTTACTTCTCTTTCTTCCGAAAATCATAACAATCCGAAACGAAGTCCGATTCACACGAAACAAATTTCGTTGGTTTTCTTTTGACGAGCCGGATCTTATTATATAGGATCCGAGATATGCCAAGTTCAAGGCTTTACAAATGTTCTTCAAAAGCAACATGTGGAGATGAGTACATGCCATGAGATAATACAGAATCTAAAAGATATGTTTGGTGACATTAACCACACACAGCGTTACAATATTATGAAAGAGCTCGTTCGCTGCAAGATGCGGGAAGGAACTTCGGTTCGAGAGCACGTACTAAAATGTTTGGGTACTTGTCTGAACTGGAGACTCTTGGGGCAAATATGGATGCAGACATGCAAGCTGACTTCATTCTGCTGTCTTTGCCCAAGTCTTTCAATAATTTTGTGGTTTTATTTCACATGAACAAGTTGGACTTGTCGAACGCTGGTCTTCTTGCTGTATTAAAGTCTGCAGAAGACGTAATGAAGAAAGATGGTCCTGTTGGTAGTGCAATGGTTGCACATGTCAGAGGGAAGCGCGGTCGGAAGCAAGGTTCTCGGAAGGGTCCGGCCCAGAAGAGAAAGAAGAAGAGCCAAGGTGTTGGTTCATCTTTTAGTGCATCCACACTGATAGCGTCGAAGAAATCCGACATTTGTCACCACTGCAAAAAGTCAGGGCACTGGAGGCATAACTGCCCGGAATACCTGAAGTCGTCAGACAAAGGTAAAGCCCCAACAGGTGTGAAATCTACTTTCATCATTGAAACTAGATTTCTCGTTGGACGATAAGGAAGTTGGGTTGTAGATTCTGGTGCTTATATTCATGTATGCAATTTGTTGCATTTATTTCAGGAAACTAGAAATCTAGAGGAAGGGGAGATAGTCATCCAGATGGGATCTGATTCAAGTGTTACAGCAGTCGTCGTCAGGACTTGTCGACTATCATTATCTAGTGGAAGAGTCCTTATACTTAAAGAGTGTCTTTATGTACCTGAAGTTAGAAGGAATTTAATATCTGTATCTAAGATAGTTAGAAGTGGATATTCATTCCTTTTCTATAATAAATTAGTCATAAATTATTATGATAAATATATTGCAGAGGGTATTTTAACTTCTGGTGGACTCTATGAATTGTGCATTAATGAGAATGTCATGAATGTTACAACCACTAGTAAAAACCCTAAAATATCCAGGGAGAATAAAAATCATTCGAACATGATTTGGCATCAAAGGCTTAGTCATTTATCTGTTGATAGGATCAACAGATTGATAAAGGATGGACCTCTAGATTTTCTACAGGTTCAATCTTTGCCTACCCATGAACATTGTATTCAAGGTAAAATGATTAGGATGCCTTTCCGTAACAAGGTTACAAGATGTAAAGGTATTATTGACCTAATACATACTGATGTATGTGGTCCCTTCAGTACCGCGACTCGAAATGGAAATCGATACTATTTGACGTTTATCGATGACCATTCGCGATACGTATTTCTCTTCCTATTACGTCATAAATCTGAAACCTTTGAAAAGTTCAAAGAGTTCAAGGCTTTAGTTGAGAACCAAACCGATAGGAAGACTAAGCGGATTCGGTCTGATCGAGGCGGCGAGTACCTCTCACATGAATTCAAGGAATACCTTAAGGAGAATGGAATTGTTTCCAATCTCACTCCTCCTGGAACTCCCCAACTTAATGGTGTTGCTGAAAGACGCAACAGGACCATCATGGACATGGTCCGTTCAATGATGAGCAAAGCACATTTACCTCTTAGTTTATGGGGATATGC
Source organism: Ottelia alismoides (assembly GCA_037367405.1). Taxonomy (NCBI): domain Eukaryota; kingdom Viridiplantae; phylum Streptophyta; class Magnoliopsida; order Alismatales; family Hydrocharitaceae; genus Ottelia; species Ottelia alismoides. Next base: position 280,093 of record JAZKJV010003724.1, on the reverse strand, counting down.
AGTAGAGACTGCAATATATATCCTAAATAAGATTTCTAGCAAATATGTGCCTAAGACTCCTCATAAGCTCTGGTATGGAACCAAATCTATTGTTAATCACTTGAGGGTTTGGGGTTGCTTGGTCCATGCGAAGAACGTGGATGCAAGTAAGCTAGAATCTCGCACTCGTGAGTGTTACTTCATTGGGTATGTTAAAGATGATATTGGATACTAGCTCTATGACCCTGAGACCCAAAAGGTTTTTGTCTATAGAGATGTGAAATTTCTGGAAGATGATTTCCTTAAAGGTTAAGACAAAAATGAAGTAGAGGAACTCATTGAATCCCTTGAGGATTCTGAGCTTTCGAGACCAGAAACTGAAGAGATAAATAAAGATGAAACACCCATACCTCTACGAAGGAGTTCGAGGGTGGTTGCACCACCTGAAAGGTATGGTATGGATTCCATGTGTCAAGTGAGACTGACATTGATCCTACTTCATTTTATGAAGCACTCACGGATCAAGACATGGATAGATGGATGCTAGCAATGAAGTCAGAAATTGACTGCATGCATAAGAATGGTGTATGGACCCTAGAGGATCCACCTGAAGGGGTAAAACCCATTGGGTGTAAATGGATCTTCAAGAGAAAAAGGGGACCTTATGGGAAAGTAGAGATTTTCAAGGCACATATCGTAGCCAAGGGCTACACACAGAGAGAAGGCATCGATTACGATGAGACGTTCTCTACTGTGGCTATGCTTAAATCCATCAGGACACTGCTAGCTATAGTTGCATATCTTGACTACGACATCTGGCAGATGGACGTCAAGACAGCTTTCCTCAATGGATACCTCAAGGAGGATATCTACATGGTGCAGCCCCAGGACTTCATAACTGAGGATGGCAAAGTGTGCAAACTGAAGAAATCCATCTATGGGCTCAAGCAAGCTTCTCGTAGCTGGAACATCAGATTTGATGAAACCATAAAGAGTTATGATTTTGTGTAGAATCCTGATGAACCTTGTGTATACAATAAGCTTAGTGGGAGCGCCATTGTGTTCATCGTACTTTACGTAGATGACATCCTTATCATTGGGAATGATACAGGGATGATGACCACTGTGAAGATTTGGCTATCTCATACCTTTGAGATGAAAGATCTTGGAGAAGCCTCTTGCATCTTAGGCCTGAAGTTGTTCAGAAACTGAGAAAAGAGGATTTTTGGGATTGTCACAACATGGATATATTAAGAAGATTCTTGAACGATTCTGTATGGATAGTTCCAAGAAAGGATTCCTACCTTTAAGACATGGTATCCGCATGTCTAAAGGAATGGCTCCTCAAACTGTTGAGGAAAAGAAAGCCATGGCCGGATGTCCTTATGCATCATCTATAGGAAGCTTAATCTATGCCATGATGTGTACTAGGCCAGATATCTACCATGCAGTGGGAGTGGTAAGTCATTACCAATCCTGCTATGGAGAACAACACTGGAATGCAGTAAAGAACATATTCAAATATCTAAGACGGACGCAAGATTACATCTTGGTCTATGATTCTGACTTCCAATCGGATGTTGATGATCGAAAGTTGACATCAGGGTATGTATTCTTGTTCAATGGTGGTGTTGTGAGATGGAGAAGGAAGAAGTGGGACACTACTGCAGATTCAACAACAGAAGCCGAGTACATTGCCGCATCGGATGCTGCAAAGGAGGCGGTGTAGTTGCTCAAGTTCGTCCTGCAGCTTGGCGTAGTTTCCTCTGATACTCCCATCCCGTTACTCTGCGATAACACGGGAGCCATTGCCCAGGCAAAGGAACCCAGATGGCATCAGAAGAGCAAGCATGTGGAAAGGAAATACCACATCATTCGGGAGATAAGCGTGGTGACATCATCATCACCAAGGTGGCCTCTGCCGACAACGTTATTGATCCTCTTACCAAACCTCTGAGACAGAAGGTTTTCAACAAGCATTTAATGAGTATGAGTTTAAGGATTGTACCTAAATGGTTCTGATGGCTAGTGGGAGATTGTTAGCAATGTGAGCCCCGGGCGAACCATTCCTACAATAAATGTTATTGTAATAAATGATTTATCAATAAACGTTATTGATTATTTTTCAGTACCTTTCTGAGATTGAATGAGTGAATGCACTATAAGTTCCCTCTATACAATAAGGATTATGTACCATGGCCAACTTGATGATCATACAGTTGTTGATTCATTGAATGAATCATAGAGGCTGATGCTTGGATGAATATCTAAGGAGTTAGATAGAGGACTCATCAAGCATCGTCAAATGATTATTAAGTGATGATCTCCAGTATGAGTAGGAGATGGCAATCCTTTCTCAAATGGCTGATATCTGACTGAACTCTTAATGCAGGTCCACTGCCTAGGAATAGTGATTCGGAAGTGTCAGATTAGTTGAGTCAATGGGTTGACTTAATGAGATCGAGATAACCAAAGACCTATGTTGAATGCTGTCACAGCATAGGCATGCATCCTCTGACCGGAGATAGATGTGTTGCTATATGTCTGAGTATGTACATTTGGCAGATCAATAGGTTGATGACCTAACCAAGGTCTATACACTGGCTAGCTGGTGTGCGTGTAAGGGCATATGAGTAATACGATCTCTTAAAGGGATCATACATGTTCACTTATGAATCAGGAGACATGAGCTCACTCATGAGGTATTGGGACTGATCAAATTCCATGCATGGTCGTCATTCTTTGGAAGCATGACATGAATTTGAGGGTAAGATATATGCTTTGGGAAAGCATATGATCTATACCAATTCCCAGTGACCAAGATTGAGAAACTTAATGATCAAACCCTGAAGATGACAGTGAAAAAGTGATCTTTATCTTTAGAATAATCATAGGTCTTCCAGTATGCAGGATGTACAGGTATTGGGAATACATGAGGGTGATGTGATCATAAACGATTGTATAACCATGATGCTTCCATTCCGAGGGAATGATGAAATAGGTTTGGATTTTAGTGACTACTCTCATTAGAGAAGTAACCTAATCTTAGTCCATGTACTGGACATTGATGTGAATAAGATTCAGATGCAATGAGAAGATTAGGTCTACGATCTTGATTTGATCAAGCATCTGTGGGAGGTCCATGGGATCTGGATTTGAAATATGATCTCAATATCCAAGTCACTATACGTGGAACAATACAATCGCCATGTCCTTATCTCCAAGTATCTGCAGAAAAATCGCATTATTCTTAAAAGGGTTTAAGAATAATTCCATAGATCTAAGCATTGAAGAAATAATGATTAAATGTGATTTAATCATCCTGTTGTGTGTAGAAATTATCCAATATAATTAAATATGATTTAATTATTGTGGATAAGAATAATGTGGATAGAAATATCCAATTATTCATAATATATTATAAATGTGATTTATAATGTATTAGAGAGAGCTAATTATAATTTATATTTGTTGATTAATTATTATGTGTATTGGATACACATTGTGTAATTAATTGAAAATGTAAATTATATGTTGTTTTGGGTTGTGAATATGATTCACAATTTTTTAATGGCAAGATTGCAATATTGTCAAAATTAATTATGAATTATTTTTGAAGAATAAATCACAACAAAAAGTTGTTGGAAATAATAATGGAGATTTCCATGGAGATATGCAATCTCATGAAATCTCATGAGATTGCCTACATATGAAATAAAGTGGGTGGCACCCAAGTCCTAATTGGAATGGGTTGTTGTCCACCTTGAATATACATGGAAGATGTTATCTCCATGTATATTCTCTCCTTATTTGGATGATGTAATTTAGGATTGATTTATATTTAATTTTATCAAACATATTTGATCTAAATTAAATCATAATTTATTGGTTTTACCAACAACAATCTTGGCCATTGGATTGAATATATATCAATCTCATCTATTGATTTTATATGTCCCATGGATTGAGATCCATGGATCCCAAAACCCTATAAATAGAGAGGCATACCATGCTCTCTAGGGCTATGCAATATTGGAGCAAACTCTCTCTCTCTCATTTCTCTCACACGCCAACTCTCTCTCCCTCTTCTTCGTGGTCGTCCATCAAACCGTAGAGGAGAGTCTCGTCGACGCCATCGCCACCGTGCTGCCGCTTCGATGTTCTTCGGTTCTCCATCTTCTTGGAGTGCTACGCTCACGAAGAAGACGTTCGATCTCGTTCGGCGAGATCAGGAGCTAACCGTGCTTGGATCAACTTGTTGGATTGCGAGGATCACACAATTCATCCCCGTGCTCGCAAGCGACCTCTCCGACGATCGGACTTGAGACAGGAGGTCTCTTTTCTTAGAGACTCGATCAACCACGCTTCAAGAGGTATTCTTTTATACTTGTTGTAGTTATAGATGAAACGATCCAAGAATCGTTCTTGGATCATGTGATTTAATCGCATGAAATTTTTTTTAAATTCTACTACACAGAACCACTAGTACGACTAGTCGTTCTGCGTCGTATCTGATACGAGGATCACGCTTTCGTGATTTGTTTGTGGATAATACCATATCCTTCATAACTTACGCCCCGCAAACAAACACAAAGCAAACTCTATTTTTACCAACACAATCCAATGATGACCGTAAGAGTTCGGTTGTTTATCTTGTCGGTTTTAGGATTGTATTAGCATACAAGTGGATTCTCTGATTATCGCGAGCTGATAGGTGCCGAAGTTTCCTCGCAATATTGTCCCGAGTCCTTACAGAAAACCACTTGTTCCCAACCACTATGGGAGTAAGTACGAACCACTTCCGGCTACCCGTGTTGCTTGAGGACAGAGCCTTACGCAGTGTCCTCTAAACCAACCACTCTGCAAAGTAAACTCGGATCACTTCCAACTACCCGAGTGTACCCACCGAAAAATACTGATTAGGTGTATGGACTAAGTAGTATCTTGAAAGAAACACAGACTTTGGTTATATCCTAAGGGTCGTCTCTCACTCGCGAACTCTGAGAAGTACCTGTACGGGGATTACTCTCCCAAATCAATTGATCCTTACATTTGTTTTAGGTCAGATACTTAAGCAGTCCCGATTTTATTTTTTTGTTTTATTTTTTTTGGGTTTTTTTTTCAGACAAGCGTCTAATGACTATCTTATTATTTTTTTAAAAATCCTAAAATCATGCACCTAGGTTGCGAGTCCTAAGACTAACTATGAGGGAGCAATCAGATAGAAAAAAATGAAAACTCCCAAGCATGCACCTAGTCACGTAAAAAGCCGCAGAAAACCCACGATGTGAGAAAACCGCGGTGGGTGCCCTGACCCCCCGAATGCACAGCACTCGGTGAATCAGACCCCGAAGAAAATGGGGGGAATGTACAAGTCGGGATGCCTTTATGGGGCCCCTTTCTAAAGAAAACAAAAACACGGGCAAGTGCCCCCTTTTTCTTTTTTCTTTTCTTTTTTTAACGAGAAGAAAATACAACACAGACCCTAACTAATCCTGCCCTCAGCAACTGAAAATCCCGATCTCTGCACTTTCAACTGCTTTGGCTTCCAAGGAAGACGGCTGAACCTGTAGGCCCTGCAAAGACTACTTAAGAAAGAATAAAAATACACAAAAATTAGTACAAAAATTTCAAAGAAACACGAAATGCCGTAAAACCGAAGAAAAAACCGTAATTCAAAAACCAAAAGAAAACAGAATTTGTAAAATCAAGAATACGAGAGAAAATCGGGTCAAAAACCAATGTAGAAATAATGCCTCCCCGACAACGGTGCCATTTTAATAACGTTGTCCCGACCTGTGGTTAAAAGGTTGTCGGTATAGAAAAGCCACAGAGAGGGAACCACATTGATCAAACAAAATACAATAAAATAGGAGGGAGATAAAGCGGCTCCTATTTTATCGTTCACTACTAATTTTACCAGGTGAGTGTGCCTAGGTCGAACTCAAGGAGGCAGAATATTAAAACGGTAGTTTCTGAGACAAGGAAAGAAGTCCAGAAAAGTCCTCTTTTATTCTTGATTTTACAAGGAAAGAAAATTGAAAATAAATCTAACTCAAAACAAACTCAAGATGACGAAAATCAAAACAACAAAAACAAAGTGACGAAAAATACAGGAAAATGCTCGAAAAATGTCTTGGGTAGTTTTCAAGCTATCGTATAAACAATCGTGGAAAATACAAACAATTCAAGGTTCAATCGGTCCCTACAAGCTAGGGGCATAACTGCAAAGAAACATTTATAGTTTTATTACAGAAAGGTCCCTATGAGGACAGAAATGAAAGGAAACTAAAGGAATTGCATTTAGGTCCCTGCGTAGGGACCTAAGTGCAATTTCTGGAAACTTCTCGGCCGACTTTAAAATTCTGGAACTTGCTGGATTTATTGCACAATTTTTTGACCCCTTCGGAACGGGCGATCAGGATTAGAATCTGAAACTCGATCAGAGTCGTCGATGGAGGGACATGTGTCGCACACCTGTGCGTCCGGTCTGTTCTAGCTGTTCTTGAGGTTTGTTGCGCAGCTGATGACGGGGCATCTTCTCTGAATATTCTCCGACGAATGATGAGTAGCTTTGGCCTCCTGCAGGGCCAGAGGGGTGACTCCTTCACCCCTCGAGCTCGCCTGCGGTTGAGCTCCTCCAAAGGTGGCGGAAGGCGGCGGGGATTTGTCGAGGAAGATGGCAATTCCAGCAGTCCTGGAGGTTGTTGAAGATGTCTCTTCTTTTGAACTTCCTTAGATCTTCAAAGCTCTAGATTGTTGTTTTATGCTCCAGATGATGAGGGAACCTGCAAATAATATTTATATTGCTCGATTTGCGAAGAAATCAGCCAAGAAAATTATATTTTTCAAGTTATAGATGGTGTTTCCAGAATTAAAAAAGATGTGTGAATGGGAAGAATATGGGAATGATCTTGGAGGAATTCGCAATGGTTTTTGGAAGTTTGATTTAAGTGTGCAATTAAGGATGATGATTAGAGATTCTAACCACGCAGTTGATCTCACTAATAGGGACACAGATATCAAGAAGTAAGTGGTGAAAGGTGAATGAATTACATGGGAATCGGAAGTTTATGACTTCCATGTCGTCGCTCAACAGGTCGGTGTACTTGGAGCTCTACGCACGCGAGGCAAGCAATTCAAGGCGAGCTAACACCTTGGAACGTCTCCTTGATCTTCTCTCTTCCACGCGGGATGGCTAATTGGTGCTATCACCGTCGCAATTGGCCAGAACAAAGCGAGGAAGGAGGAGGATCGAGCTCTGGAACTGGGGGGTTTAAGTTTGTTCTGGAGAAGTTTAAGTTGGTTGCGTCAACTTAATGAGCTTTTATAGATGAAATGGCGAAGCTCTAAGGTGCATCTAATGGCTGGCGTGCATGAAGGTTGTTAGGGGAAGAAATTAGAGGTCTCAGATCGATCGAGGAGATTAGAGGTTGAGCTAGAAAATCCGTTGAAGAATGTGGTTCGAACAGAAGCTCCACCGACTTCTTGGAGAAGAAGAGCCAGGTGCCGACACGTGTCAGAACCAGGTTGGCCAAATAATTAAAATACTTATAAATTATGTAATAAATAATAAATGACATTATTTTAAATAGGTATAAAAATGAAAAATATAGATAATTAAATTATCTAAATTATGGTATAATTTATTTTTGTAAATAAAAGATATTATTCGAAATCTAAATATTATATTAAAATACTTAATAAATAGATATTGAATTTTTAATTCAATGAATACTTAATCATTTATTAATTTTATATTTTATAAATTATTAGAATAATGAATAATGCCTTTTATGAATTTTTATGGATTTTAATAAAATAATTTAGATATATTAATAAATATAGGTATAAGTTCGATAGTTCAATTTCATCTATAATTTAGGGTTTTGGATTTTATTAAAATAATAAATAAGCTCCAAAAATTCTGAAATAAATCATGGTTAAAATACAATATCATGAAAATAATTAAAATTATAAAATTAATGGAATTATGAATAATGTGTTCTAAATAAAATAAAATGCCCAGAAACCACGTTGTCATTAGGTCCCAAAACCAACTTTTTGAAAACGGAATCCGATTTTAATGAAATTACCTCCATTAATTAGAGAATATTATTTTATGAATTTTAAAAGTGAGTAGAGTAAGATTGGAGCTCGTATGAAGAAGTTATGATGTTCAGAAATTGAGAATTTGACCATTTAAAAGTTGGAATTCTTGGCATATATACAAGAGAATATTTTTAACTTATTTTTATATTTTATACACATTTTTTGAAATAATTAGGAAAATAATTTGGTGAAAAATATGTACATATGAATTAATTTAAAATCAATGAAGATTTGATAAATATTTGATAAATAGTGAATAATGTTAGACATGTGAGCCCCGGGCTAACCATTCTTACAATAAATGTTATTGTAATATATATGTTTATCAATAAAAGTTATTGATGTTTCACTCCCTTTCTGAAATTAAATGAACGAATGTACTGTAAGGTCCCTCTTTCATTTGATGAATTATGTATCCAAGCAACAAGATAATGATAATTAAATGATATTTAGTTATCAAGAATAATATGAATGGGATTCATATTATGAGAATGATTATCCTAGATAATTAAATGAGATTTGATTATCGAGGATTACATATTATGGATAGTGCTATCTATAATATCCGTGTATAATATAAATGTGATTTATAATATATCAGAGAGAGAAACTTTGTCAATAGCATTTGTTAATTGTTAATGTGGATTGGATTCACATTAATTAATTAATTGGAAAAGTAATTTACAAATTAGTTTTGGTTGCGAATATGATTCACATATTTTTCAATGGCATGATTGAAATATTCACAAATTAACTTGGAATTAATTTGGTGGATAATTTTGCAATAGTAGTTATTGCAATTTATTAAGGAATAATAGGATAAAATAAAGAGGAAATAATCACCACAAAATAGGTGACGTCACTTATAGGTGACGCCCCCTATTTTTGGGGGGGTGATTAATTATCCTCTCTTTTGTTATCTTGTTATCTCTTAATAATTGATTCATGTTAAATGAAATTGTGTTGATGATAATGCAACATATATTTGATTTGATATAAATTAATTTTTTTGGTTTTTGACCAACAACAATCATGGCCGTTGATTGATACATAGACCAATCTTGCCGTTGGATCTATGTATGCCATTGATTGAGATCCATTAGATCCCAAACTAATATATAAGGTGGGCAACCCTAAACCCTTTTAGGTACATCAAGAGTACATGCCTACTCTCTCTCTCATTCTCGCCGTCTCTCTCTCTCTCTAAGGTGGTCGTCCATCTTATGCATTGAGAGAGACCTTCTCGCCTTCGCCTTCGACTATTCGAGGATCTCCATCTTCTTTGGGGCTGCTTGCTCTAAAGGAAGACGACAGATTTCGTTGGACAAAATCAGGGGATTCGAAGCTTGGATCTTAGTCAAGGATTGTGGGAGACATGCGTCTCATTATCGCGCCCGCAAGTGCTATCTTCGTGGATTGGACTTGAGTCAGGAGGATATCTCGCTTTAGAGATCTCGTGATTGCAATCACGCTTCAAGAGGTATTTCTAATACTTTGTGGTTTGATGAAACAATCCAAGAAATGTTCTTGTGATAATGTCGTTTCGTCACCTAATTAAAAATTTTAATTTCATCTGCATCTAGCAACTAGGGTGACTAGTCGCCCCGATCGCATGAGATGCGATCAACACACTTTCGTGATGCGCTTGAGGATTCCTTGTATCCTTCAAGTGGTATCAGAGCTTTAGGTTGGATAAGGTTTTGGATACGATCCGTAAACCTAGGACGACTTGGGTTTGAAAGGGTTGCAAAGTTTTTGCTGCATTTCAATTTTCGCACCTCTATTTAATTGAATTTTTCGACATTGTTTAAATTATTTAAACATGAAATATTCAATTGCATTTTGTTCCCCATTAAATAAGGAAACCATAGGATCTGAGTTTATGAAATTTGGATTTTTTGCTCAAGATATGGCCCTTTGAATAAACATTTATTCACTGTTGCGGGAACTACGAATCTAAACATGATTAATGAGTTAATTACTGTTTTGATACGCCTCGAAATACGTGAAATATCACTTGAGTTCTGTCATAAATCAAGTTACCAATCTTAGGAAACTGATTTTACGTAATTTGGATTTAAATTGATCAAGATAGGTTGATTTTAGTGAGTAGGAGTCACTGCTGAAAATTGACGAATTTGATCGTGAACCATGTGATAGTCATTCAAATAAGTTGATGAAAATTACTTGTTAATTTCCTGAAATAATTAGTGATAAATATTTGTGAAATAGTTAAAGAGATAATTATTTCATCGAATGACATTTCCCTAAACCAAGATGATAAGATAGTTGATCTTGATCATTAATTGGTTGATATGAGATCATCAACAAACATTGTTTTCATAAAAAACCTTTGTTTATCCTACAATAGTTGTAGGACAACTTTTACATGCAAAACCCTCTTGCTTGAATAAGATTGGGGATTTGTTTAGCAAATCTTCTTATAATATTATTAAAATGATTTTGATGAATATTATATGGTATAATTTCGTTTGAAAAACCGATGAGCATCTCAAAGTACATAATGATCTATCTGGCATTATCTTCTCCTGAGGTGGATATGGTGACTAGTCGTAGAGCATTGGGGTAACGGGTTGCAACGTATGGGGTCCGTCCCACTCTTGTCGGTACTGGCCACGACAACGAGTAGGGACTCGATAATGCCGGAGAAATCAAAGTGTATTTTTCTAATTATTAAAATTTGAATAATACATGCTTTGAGATTATACCTACTATTCAAGTAATAATCAAGTTTATTGATTGATGATTGGAATGATGATTAATTTAATATGATTAAATTAATTATATCCAATAAACACTCTATTATGAATAGATGTGTATTTCCCTTGGAAGAATTAATTATGTGAATATGATTCACGATAATTAATTATTACAATTTGAATGTGAGTTGGAGGATCATAAGTGACATCCATGATCTCCCATCAAGGCAAAGGATTCCGACGCCAGATATTATATATTGGAGATGCCTGTCCGAAGTGACAAATCCTATATATGATTTATTTGGATCGGGTTCTTTGCTTCTCGAAAGAGTAAGGTCGTATACGTAGTGACCCTAATGTCGAGTCCTCATATTATTGGGGTGATATTGGATTGCATATAGCGAGTATTAAGCATGTTGATGGTTGGTTCAATTAACAACGGGTCAACATCATCTTGGGGGTGATGGGTCCGGGTGTTAAAGACCGAATTGGGAAATGCAAGTTAGACTTGCAAGGTGGAATGAGTTCCCGCTTTTTTTATCGGAGTCCCAAGTTCTCATATTATTGAGATGTGACAAAGATAGGAAAGGAGATCCCAGATTTTGCTTGAGGTACAGCGGTAAGTGTATCTCTTACTTTGAAAGACAATAAGGGAATAATCTTTCAATGTTGACATAGCAAGACAAATTTGATTTAAAATGCCTTAATCAAATATTCTAAAATGAATATATAATTATTTATATATTCTAGTATAGTGCATTCTTAATTTCAGAAAATGAAGTCCATGAACCCACTGAGCAAGCTCCTAGAGGTCAATCAGTTGACCGGACCAAATTATTCGGATTGGATCCGAAATTTGAATCTTGTCCTATTTGCGGAGCGCATCTCATATGTGTTATCCAAGGACTAGATAGAAAACCCTGAGACTGTGAAAGATAAATCATATAATGAGAAATATGATGAAGACCATAATCTAGCAAGGTGTTATATCTTTGGGTCATTGTCCAATGTGCTTCAGAAGCAACATGTGGAAATGAACCATTGCCAAGAGTTTATGTTGAATCTGAAGGAAATGTTCGGTGACATAAACCGCACACAACGCTACAATGTAATGAAAGAGCTTATTCGCTGCAAGATGCAGGAAGGGACCTCTGTCAGAGAATATGTACTCAAAGTGTTTGGATACCTCTCTGAATTGGAAACCCTATGAGCCTACATGGATTCTGATATGCAGGCTGATTTCATTCTCCTGTCGCTCCATAAGTCTTTCAACAACTTTGTCGTGTCTTATCACATGAGCAAAGGCGACTTCACTGACGCTGGTTTGTTAGCTACATTGAAGTCTGTAGAAGACGTAATGAGGAAGGACGGACCCTCTGCTAGTGCAATGGTTGTACAAGTAAGAGGAAAGCACGGTCGGAAGCAAGGTTCTTGGAAGGGCCCGGCCTAGAAGAGAAAGAAGAAGAATCAAGGAGTTGGTTCATCTTCTAGTGCTTCCACGCTAATGACATCGAAGAAAACCGATGTCTGTCACCACTGCAAGAAGCCGGGGCACTGGTGGCGTAACTGCTCAGATTACCTGAAGTCTGCTGACAAAGGTAAAGCCCCAGCAGGTATGAAATCTACTTTCATCATTGAAACTAGCTTTCTCATCAGACGAGAAGGAAGTTGGGTTGTAGATTCTGCTGCTTCTGTTCAAGTACGCAATTCGTTGCATTTATTTCAGGAAACTAGGAATCTGGAGCAAGGAGAGATGGTCATCCAGATAGGATCTGATGCAAGTGTTGCAGCAGTCACCATCAGGACCTGCCGACTGTCGTTATCTAGTGGTCGAGTTCTAGTACTTAAAGAGTGTCTTTATGTACCTGAAATCAGGAGGAATTTGATATATGTATCTAAGCTTGTTAGACATGGATATTCCTTTCTGTTCTGTAAAGAGTTAGTCATTAATAAATATGATAAATTTATTGCTGAAGGTGTTTTGACTTCTGATGGACTCTACGAATTATGCATTGATGAATGTGTCGTAAATGTTACTAACACTGATAATAAAAATCCTAAAAGATCCAGGGAGAATAGAAATCATTCGAATATGATTTGGCATCAAAGGCTTGGTCATTTATCTATTGATAGGATCAATAGATTGATAAAGGATGGACCTTTAGATTTTCTATAGGTTCAATCTTTACCTACCTGTGAACATTGCATTCAAGGTAAAATGACCAGGATGCCTTTCCGTAACAAGGTTACGAGATGCGAACGTATTCTTGACCTAATACATACTTATGTATGTGGTCCATTCAGTACCGCGACTAGAAATGGATATCGATATTATTTGACGTTTATTGATGAACATTCACGATACGGGTTTATCTTCCTACTATGTCATAAATCTGAAACCTTTGAAAAGTTCAAAGAGTTTAAGGCTTTGGTTGAGAACCAAACCGATAGGAAGATTAAACGGATTTGATCTGATCGAGGTGGTGAGTACCTCTCAAATGAATTCAAGGAATATCTTAAAGAGAGTGGAATTGTCTCCAATCTCACTCCCCCTAGAACTCCCCAACTTAATGGTGTTGTTGAAAGACACAACATGACCATCATGGACATGGTCTGTTCAATGATGAGCAAAGCACATTTACCTCTTAGTTTCTGGAGATATGCAGTAGAGATTGCAATATATATACTGAATAAGATTCCTAGCAAATCTGTACCCAATACTCCTCACGAGCTCTGGTATGGTACCAAGCCTAGTGTTAAATACTTGAGGGTTTGGGGTTGCTTGGTCCATGCGAAGAACGTGGACGCAAGTAAGCTAGAATCTTACACTTGTTAGTGCTACTTCATTGGGTATGTTAAAGACGGTATTGGATAATAGCTTTATGACCCTGAGACCCAAAAGGTTTTTGTCTCTAGGGATGCGAAATTTCTAGAGGATGATTTCCTTAAAGGTCCAGACAGAAATGAAGAAGAGGGACTCATTGAATCCCTTGAGGATTCTAAGATTCCTGAACCAGAAACTGAAGAGATAAATAAAGATGAAACGCCCATACCTCTTCGAAGGAGTTCGAGGGTGGTTGCACCACCTTAAAGGTATGGTTTCCATGTGTCAGGTGAGACTGACAATGATCCTTCTTCATTTGATGAAGCACTCGCGGATCATGACATGGATAGATGGATGCTAGCAATGAAGTCAGAAATTGACTCCATGCATAAGAATGGTGTATGGACCCTAGAGGATCCACCTAAAGGGGTAAAATCCATGGGTGTAAATGGATCTTCAAGAGAAAAGGGGACCTGATGGGAAAGTAGAGACTTTCGAAGCACGGCTCGTAGCTAAGGGATACACATAGAGAGAAGGCATCGACTACGATGAGACATTCTCTCCTGTGGCTATGCTCAAGTCCATCAGGACATTACTAGCTATAGTTGCATCTCTTGACTGCGACATCTGGCCGATGGACGTCAAGACAGCTTTTCTCAATAGATACCTCGAGGAGGATATCTATGTGGAGCATCTTAGGGCTTCATAGTTGAGGATGGTAAAGTATGCAAGCTAAGGAAATCCATCTATGGGCTCAAACAAGCTTCTCGTACCCGGGCATCATATTTGACGAAACCATAAAGGGTTGTGATTTTGTGCAAAACTGATGAACCTTGTGTGTACAAGAAACTTAGTGGGAGCGCCATTGTGTTCTTCGTGCTTTACGTAGATGATATCCTTATCATTGGGAATGATACAGGAATGATGACCAGTGTGAAGATTTGTCTAACCCATACCTTCGAGATGAAAGATCTTGGAGAAGCCTCTTACATCTTAGGCCTGAAGTTGTTCAGAAACCGAGAAAAGAGGATGTTGGGATTACCACAACATGGATACATTAAGAAGATTCTTGAACGATTCTGTATGGATAGTTCTAAGAAAGGATTCCTCCCCTTAAGACATGGTATCCATCTGTCTAAAGGGATGGCTCCTCAAAGTGTTGAGGGAAGAAGGCCATGGCTGGATGCCCCTACACATCAGCTGTATAAAGCTTAATGTATGCCATGATGTGTACTAGGCTAGACATCTGCCATACAGTGGGAGTGGAAAGTCGTTACCAATCACGCTATGGAGAGCAACACCGGAATGCAGTAAAGAACATATTCAAATATCTAAGACGGACACAAGATTACATCTTGGTCTATGGGGATGGTGATCTCCAAGTCTTGGGATATACAGATTCAGACTTCCAGTCGGATATTGATGATCGAAAGTCGACATCAGGGTTTGTATTCCTGTTGAATGGTGGTGCTGTGAGTTGGAGAAGCAAGAAGCATGACACTACAACAGATTCAACAACAAAAGCCGAATATATTGCCGCATCAGATGCTGCAAAAGAGGCGGTGTGGTTACGCAAGTTCATCTTGGAGCTTGGCGTAGTTTCCTCTGATACTCATATCCCGTTACTTTGCGATAACACGGGAGTCATTGCCCAGGCAAAGGAACCCATGTGGCATCAAAAGAGAAACACGTGGAAAGGAAATACCACAACATTCGGGAGATTCAAAAGCGTGGTGATATCATCATCACCAAAGTAGTATCTGCCGACAACGTTGCTAATCCTCTTACCAAACCTCTGACACAGAAGGTATTTGACCATCATGTAATGAGTATGGATTTACGGATTGTACCAGAATGGTTCTGAGGGCTAGTGGGAGATTGTTAGACAAGTGACCCCGGGCGAACCATTCTTACAATAAATGTTACTGTAATAAAAATGTTTATCAATAAAAGTTATTGATGTTTCACTCCCTTTCTAAAATTAAATGAATGAATGCACTGTAATGTCCCTCTATACAATTAGGGTTATGTACCATGGCCATCTTGATGATCATATAGCTGTCGATTCATTAAATGAATCATAGAGGCTGGTGTTTGGATGAATATCTAAAGAGTTATATAGAGGACTCATCAAGCAATGTCAAATGTTCATTAAGAGATGATCTCCAGCCTGAGTAGGAGATGGCAATCCTTTCTTACATAGGCTGATATCTGACCGACCTCTTGATGCAGGTCCTCTGCATAGGAATAGTGATTCGGAGGTGTCAGATTAGTTAGGTCAATGGGTTGACTTAATGAGATCGAGATAACCTAAGTCCTATGTTGAATGCCGTCATAGCTTAGGCACACATCCTCTGACCGGAGACATATGTGTTACTATATGTCTGAGTGTGTACATTTGGTAGACCAATAGATTGATGACCTAACCAAGGTCTATACACCGACGCGCTGGTGTGCATATAAGGGCATATGAGTAATACGATCTCTCAAAGGGATCATACAAGTTCACTTATGAACCGGAAGACATGAGCTCACTCATGAGGTATTGGGACCGATCAAATTCCATGCATGGTCGTCGTGCTTTGGAAGCATGACGTGAATTTGAAGGTATGATATATGCTTTGGGAAAGCTATGATCGATATTGATTCCCATTGACCAAGATTGAGAAACTTGGTGATCAAACCCTGAAGAAGACAGTATAAAATTGATCTTGATCTTCAGATTGATCATAGGTTTTCCAGTATGCAGGATGTACAGGTATTGGGAATACCTGACGGTGATGTAATCATAAACGATTGTATAACCATGATGCTTCCATTCCGAGGGAGTGATGAAACAGGTCTGGATTTTAGTGACTCCTCTCAATAGAGAAGCAATCTGATCTTGGTCCAAATGTTGGACATTGGTCTGAATGAGATTCATATGCAATGAGAAAATTAGATTAACGGTCTTGATTTAATCAAGCATCTGTGGGAGGTACGTAAGATCTATATTTGAGATGATATCTCAACATCCAAGTCACTATACGTGGAATAATACAATCGCCCTGTCCTTATCTCCAAGTATCTGCGGAGAAAGCACATTATTCTTGAAGGGGTGCGAGAATAATTCATTTGATGAATTATGTATCCAAGCAACAAGATAATGATAATTAAATGAGATTTAATTATCAAGAATAATATGAATGGGATTCATATTATGAGAATGATTATCTAAGATAATTAAATGGGATTTGATTATCGAGGATTACAGATTATGGATAGTGTTATCCATAATATCTGTGTATATTATAAATGTGATTTATAATATATCAGAGAGAGAGAAACTTTGTAAATGGCATTTGTTAATTGTTAATGTGGATTGGATTCACATTAATTAATTAATTAATTAGAAATGTAATTTACAAATTAGTTTGGGTTGTGAATATGATTCACATATTTTTCAATGGCATGATTGAAATATTCACAAATTAATTTGGAATTAATTTGGTGGATAATTTTGCAATAATAGTTATTTCAATTTATTAAGGAATAATAGGATAAAATAAAGAGGAAATAATCACCACAAAATAGGTGACGCCCCCTATTTTTGGAGGGGGGTGATTAATTATCCTCTCTTTTGTTATCTTGTTATCTCTTAATAATTGATTTATATTAAATGAAATTGTATTGATGATAATGCAACATATATTTGATTTGATATAAATTAATGTTGTTGGTTTTTAACCAACAACAATCATGGCCGTTGATTGATACATAGATCAACCTTGTCGTTGGATCTATGTATGCCATGGATTGAGATCCATTGGATCCCAAACTAATATATAAGGAGGGCAACCCTATCCTCTTCAAGGTACATCAAGAGTACATGCCTACTCTCTCTCTCTCTCTCTCATTCTCACCGTCTCGCTCTCTCTCTAAGGTGGCCATCCATCTTATGCATTGAGAGAGACCTTCTCGCCTTCGACTACTCGAGGATCTCCATCTTCTTTGGGGTTGCTTGCTTTAAAGGAAGACGACGGATTTTGTTGGATGAAATCAGGGGATTCGAAGCTTGGATCTTCGTAAAGGATTGCGGGAGTCACGTGTCTCATCATCGCGCCCGCAAGTGCTGTCTTCGTGGATTGCACTTGAGTCAGGAGGATCTCTTGCTTTAGAGATCTCGTGATCGCAACCATGCTTCAAGAGGTATTTCTAATACTTTCTGATTTGATGAAACGATCCAAGAAATGTTCTTGTGATCATGTGGTTTCGTCACTTAATTAGAAGTTTTAATTTCCGCTGCATCTAGCGACTAAATTTGCAACAGTTCTTGCATGATGGACACATCGAGTAAAGAAGTTAGCCTAAAAGAGGTCAAAAAAGAAAATGCAAACAAGAAGTTTATATATATATATATATTACAATAATATTTTTATTGCTAAAATGGTTCGCCTTGAGATCACTTGTCTAACAATCTCCTACTAGACCTCATGCCATTCATGTACAATCTTTGAACCTATACTCATTACGTGCTAGTAAAAAACATTTAGAGATAAAGGTTTGGTAAGGGAATCAATGACATTATCGGTAGAGACCACCTTAGTGATGATGATGTCACCATGCTTTTGTATCTCCAAATGATGTGGTATTTCCTTTCCACGTGTTTTCTATTTTGATGCCATCTAGGTTCCTTCACCTGAGCCATGGCTCCTGTGTTATCGAAGATCAATGGATCGGAGTATCTGGGGAAACTACACCAAGCTCTAATATGAACTTTTGCATCATCTAATGCATTAATGTACTCATCTTATATCGTCGAATCAGTCGTGTTATCCTGCTTCTTGCTTCTCCATCTTACAACATTACAGTTTAACAAGAATACGAACCTCGAAGTTGGCTTTCGGTTATCAACAACAGATTTGAAGTATGAATCCATGTATCCTAAAACTTGGATATCATAATCCCCGTAGACCAAGATTAATCTTGTGTCATTCTTAGATACTTGAAGATGTTCTTTATGCATTCCAGCATTGTTCTCCCTAGCAGGATAGGAAACTATTTACCACTACATTGCAGTGTTGTATCCGTTCTTCACTACATTCCAGTATTGTATCAAGGATGCACATATAGAAAATATTACATTCCCTGTTTTCCTGTAAATTCCTATAAAAATCCGAATTAGGTCCACCTTTATATTTTTCTTCAAGTTGCCATGTCAAGGTGGCTTGGTGATGCAAGCAACAATCATTCCAAGGACTAGAACATCCTAAAGAACAAGAAGCATCACAAGACCCCCTAAATCATAGACAAGAAAGCTTGAGAATCTGTGAAGATAACATTCCATGATCACAAAGTAGACTGATGGCTCTGTTCCATTCGATCCAATCTCGAATAACCTCGCGAGGCTCGATAAGGTGCCACCTTTATTCCATTGTCCTTCTCAACGTAAATTACGTTGGATCATGAAGTCTCAATGTTTCTTTTCTAGGGTTTCTAGAATTGATGCGGAGTAAGAATGCTGCATTAATGACCACAATGGAGGTGCTGGAAGATGCCACCACATTTGAATTTCGTGTTAAATATATAAGATATAGATCACGTTATTTACATGATTTATCTTAATTTCAAGGTTTTGACCTAAAATTTATTTGTAAATTACTGAATGTGATGACATTCTTGTTCCCCTAACAACATGTTATGTAGTTTCTATTACTCCTCGGAGGAACGTCGTCCCCTACCTTTTTCTCCACCCACACTAGCATCCTCGATTCCGCCACCATTTTGGAATCCCTTATGCCATGATGCGCTTCCAATATATTATACCCTACTATGGAACAATACAAAAAAATCTCCTTCTAACTCGATCTCATTCCTCTCTCTCCTTGCACCTAAAATCCCCATTCTTGAGGCTCATCAACATACATTGTCGAAGCTCTATTCCTTCGAGAACCCACCAAGGAGATAGATAGAAGCCCTATATTCTTGTCTCTATTGCACCAAGATTTGGACGAGAGAGTGTGGTGTGAGAGAGAATGTGGAGCTTGTAGAGGACCCTCTGCACGAAAATGGAAGCATGGTTTGTCTAGTGCGTGGATCATGCACTGGATGTCGTATTTTGACTGCTGGGCAAATACGAGGATGGAAATGTGCAGGGCAATGGAAATGTGGCGATGGTGCTCCCACATTTGAAGAGGATGAACAAGCAGTTGGACGCGATGAACTTCTCCTTGACTTCTCGATTGTTGATTTGCTTTTGATTTGTGAGGGTGCATATTTTCAACCATTCAAACTACTAAAGGGCATTTGTGTCCTTGCAATGTTAAAGATAACCGTGGTAGCCTGATTATAGTCCCTTTACCACATTCAAAAGTTCCGTTACCACAGGGAAATTAAATGTATAGTTCAGGGCTTTATGTAATGCTATGTAAAGTGATATATATCAGGTCACTTGACATGGTCGAGCCCCACCCAAATGGTAAGGCCCTCGCCACTTCAAGGTAAACATGACAAGACCTTCTCAAGGTCTCGTTTGTTGTGTAGGAGTAGAGGGGAGAATGAAATCACCATTCTTCCGTCGATTCTATTCCTGTATTTGTGAGATCATATTAAGACAGGAATGATGATTACAGAGGAACCTGATTCCTTATACATGGGAATCGCCATTCCTAGGCACCCCACAGGAATTGGGATTCCATTCCTTACAAATGCTAAAGAATGTGTTCTTCTTCAAAATTTTAATTAATATATCATTGTTACAAATATATGGTTATCGACCTGGATATATGTTTTCCTTTTTTTGGATTTTTTTAGACACTGACATGGATATGATTTTTTTGGACACGGATACAAATATATTGATGCAAAATATCAGACAAGTTACAAATATATGCATAATATGGATACTGACATGGATACAGGATTTTTTCGCGGATACATACATATATATATAAATGGTTCAATTTTTCTTGGATATGGATATAAATATGATTACAATATATTCAAGCGGATACAAGTACATATATATTAAGTATATCTATTCTATGGATAAAATATATCAGATAAGATTTTTTACGGATACGAATACGGATACGAACATGGATATGTGTTTTAATTTTTTTTCCGGATATGGATATGAACAGGGATATCTGATTTTTTTTCTAATATGGATATAGATACGGATGCAATTTTTAATTTTTTGTAAGACATGGATACTGATTATATTCTAGCGGATACATATACGGAAATGGACATGTATTTTAATTTTTTTGTGGATACAAATATGGATATGGATGAGGTTTTTTTCACAGAAATGGATATGGACATGGAAATGGATTTTTATTCTTTTGCAGCTATAAATACGGGTACGAATACCATCTTTAGTTATATTTTAGTGGATACGTATACAGACATGGATATGTATGTTTATTTTTTGCAAATATAGATGCCTGCATCATTTTCAAAATTTTTAGGATATAAATATGATATCATTTTCCAGATATGAATATATTAAATATATCAATTATAAGGAAAAAATTTGATTATTAATTTATGAAATATATCAATTATATGAAAAATTAAGTTGGAAGATACCGGTTATTTTTTCTAATTAACAAAATATATCAGAAGATTATTTTCTTTCTGTTATTTTCCCTTTCCAAATACAACAAAGGAATTAGTCTCGTAACAAAAGTTTCAATTTCGAATATGAGCCGAATAGAATAGAAAAAGTTATAATTCCATTCTTGTTGATTCTCACTGTAATTCGTTTGCAACCAAATAAACAGGGTATTATCACCGTTCTCTCTCTCACCCACTTCCTCTTCCGAATTCCCTCCGCGCTCTGATGATGTCAACGTGATTTCCATCAAATCTAAACGAAAAAAGAAGCTGCTCTATGGCGTCGCTGGCGGAACCGCCGCCGTTCCAGGAGGCCGCTCGCTGCGACGCCTGCAAGTGCGGCTTCAACACTTTCCGCCGCCGGGTACGAACCTCGATCTATCGCAAAATATGCTTCCTTTCTATATGCTTTTTATGACACCGTAATGCTTTCCGAGAGATGCTCTCCTTTTTCTGGGCTCTCGAACGATCTATGTTTGGTGGCTGCTGAGCAATCCAGAAAATGGGTGATTTTGTTTGGCAGAGTCGTGAATGTCGGGGGAAGTTGGAGTTGCAATAAAGGGCGTCTAATGGAAATGGAGATTTTTTGTGTGGATAATAATTGGCTTTGTATCATACTTAGAAGTGTATGATCTCCTGCTGGGAAAGTTTACGCACCAATGGATAATGAGGTTTTACTTCGACCAAGGGATTTTTAGGGTTTAAATTTTGTTAAAAAGTGAACGCCATAGAGTAGAAGCAGTTAATATAACGCATAACATATAGAAAGCAATGTGCTGTTCGAACATCTAACCATACAGCGGATATTACTAAACAAACCTATCAGACTATTTCTGCATGCATCGCCTGGAAATCTGGATATTGTTGCACAATAAAAACCAAGATCCTTTCATTGCTAAGTTGGGATAGATGTATTCTTTCGTTGCACTGAACAGATATATCATTGGTCATAGTGGGCTAACACGAAATGACCAAGATAATGCTGAATAATCCCCTTCCAATACTCGTTTGGTGTAACTCGAACTCTCCTACACGTCTCATCATCCATCATTTTGCATTTTCAGATCGGAGCATTGACGGTCTTTTCTGTGTGCCCAACCAATTTCATAACTTTTGTCATGGCTATACTAGCTTTTCTCTGTGATATTGTTTTGAATCCAATCATCTTGGCATGGTGCAAAATTGTCTCATCATGTTAGTTTCTGTTTTTTGTTGTTGAGAAGCTGAAGGACGCTCATGTCGGTCGAGGCACCATCTCAAATCATTATAGTTTCTGTTACCAACATCTTTTATTCATGTGCACTATTAGCTCAGCAAGATTCGATCTTGCATAATGCGAGGTCTCACAATTACACCATATCAAACGACTTTCAATTTAAAAGGTATTTTTTTGAGGAAGAAGAGGGTGTGGCATCGAGGAGATGCCCACTCATAAACTTCTATATATTCAAGTTATCCAAAAAATAATTGCAAAGACCGACATGTCTTTAGGCTCTTTGCATGTTCTATAACATTCTTCATGTACATTCTTTCTCCTCAAAATATTAGGTTTATTATGTGCAAGCCATATAGAGCACAACATAGCCACCATCGCAACGTTGGTGGGGCTGATCCAATGTCCCATTTCGTTAGGAAATCCCAAAAACCGATCCAGTCAGATGTTGATACCAACTCAACGAGCAAAGTTGCCCACACCTCTCTCATAATGGAGCAACCACATAGTATATGCTCAATATCCTTCTTAGTTGCCAAACAATGCTGGCAAGATCTGTATCCCCAACCCACAATCTTCCTCCTTAAACATCATGGTATTCTACCCCACCAAAGGCCTTGCCTGATACTTTACAGACGAGGTCCATAAGTAACATAAATGCCTCCAACTTCCTATTCACCCCTGCAAGAAACATGCATATAAATAAGAACACCGAAATAGCGTAGATTCGCCTTCAACAACGCTAGGCAAACACCTCTCGAGACACATGCTGTATGTGAGCTTGCAAACTTCTTCCCCATCCTCTCGATAATAGGTAACCAGTCGGACTGTCTTACTCCTCACTAAAGGCAACATGACTTTTAAGGTAGCCTCCCCCTCTGTGTCTGCAAGGCAACCTCGCAAACTGTCATCTCTTCCTTACCCATTCTTGTTGGAGAATCCATGTAGATGAGACTCATGTCTAGTCCTATACCACCTATTGATGTGACTTTGTGTGTCTATTAGGCTATATAAGGAATCCCATACCCCCGTACTCATTGAGAAAACTGAATAGAAGAATATACCCTTTATGGCACTATCTTGTGGTTTCATCATGCTCTTTAAGAAACATGTTTCCACGTAAGTATTCTTCTTTATTGTTCTATATTTGAGTCCACATTATATTTCACATAGTATCATAACATGTCGATTATCGGGTTTTGATCATCGATATGCATTATTTATTTATCATGAGAAATTAGGGTGTCTGCAACATTATTTCTTGTTCCATGTTTCTCCGTTATCCCAGCCTTTTATTCGGGTACCACCTCAAACTCGATAACACATCTTTTTGTTGAAGCAACTACGGTTTGTTTCGGGTCGATTTCGGGTCTTCTAGATAACTCAATTGCGAAGAAATTCTCGGCTATTTTGAAGGAGGGATCTATAAAGGGAGTTGGCCGTGGTTGTGGCCTATCTACCAGAGCTTCTTCCGCCTCGCTCGGTCCTTTGGAAGGGCCTCCTTCAACTGTGTATGCTGGGGCTATGCTGCTATTCGGAGGCATTGATCTGTTGCGTGACCTGGATCCTCCAACTGAGGGAGCTATTGTCGATGATGCTGGTAGAGGAAGGGAGGGTGCTGCAGCTGGGGTGAGGGTTTTGCCCAGGGTTGGGGGTTATCAGTGAGAGGAGAGTGGCAGCAGCTCGATTGAAGGGGAAGGGGGGGTTGGACTGCCGAGGTCTGGAGAGATGTGCGCAAGGTACTTCGCGTTCTCCTGGATCTCTTGGTGAGACACACCTGTCCTTAATGTTTTTCTCTTGGAAGTAACATTTGGTGGATGCACACGACTAGGAGATGCGATTAATGGAGCGTAACTGTTTGGTGGAGGCTTTTTCTAGCTCGGAGGAAGTGGGGGGAATCTCGGAGCAGGGGGTGAGGGATGGAGGGGAAATCCAAGATGTTGGGGTGGTTCTTGAGGGAGGGGGCCAGGTTTTGGTTTGATTGCAGTGGTAGAAAGGAGTCTGGCAAAAGAGTTGTTTGAGGTTGGGTTGCGCGAAGGGTGGGGTTTCAGGTGGCAGTGGCTCCCCTACCGTGTCTCAATGAAGTGCTTGATGTGGAATGTCGTGGAATAGGCCAACATGAGAAGCAGGTGGCGGTTGGTTCAATGCTCACTACTTAGAGGGTGGGTTTGGCTTGTTAGCAGAAAACGGATGTGGATTCTTGGTATTCAGTGCGATGGAGCTCAGTTTCTGGGCCTAATCTTATGGAATTCAGGCTTGTTTGACAAATGGAAGCTATGGTGGGAGTGTTGCAATAGTCGGCTGATTATCCCGAATAGTCGGTCCGAATATGCGGTGCGGTGGGGTACCCGACTGAACAGACCTCCAGTCGGGCAATAGTCTGCCCGACCGAATAGTCGGCCGACTGGCCCGACTATGAGGCCGACTGGAGTTTGACTCTTCATATTTTTATTTTTTTATTTTCAAATTTCAATATTTATGGGTTACATTTTACCACGGTATCGCCACAAATTCAAATTCTACATGTCTATTATATTGATTGGTACTTTTGTCTTGGATTCATGTTAAATAATGACCATATATGTATAAAAATATAAGAATATATGTATTATAAATAATTTTTATATTAAAAAATACAAAACCGAATAATTCTGAATAGTCGCCCGAATACCGATTATTCTCTATTCAGTGACCCCTCCGACTGAATACCGAATACCGTCTTCTGCAACACTAGGTGGGATTGTTGTTGCATGGAAGGGTGGCCTAATTGACATGGTAGACGAGTTGGTCTTGGTGCACTCGGTGTCGGTTACTTTGGTCAACAAGAGGGATCAATCACGGTTATTGGTGACATATGTTTATCCCAGAACGCTGTGTTATGGGTTGAGTTGCGCGAGGTAAGGATCGGATTCCAGGAGTTGGCTTGGATCATGGATGGTAACTTCATTGTCATGCTATATTTGGATGATAGACCAGACAGGGGAGGTACACATGATCCTTTTAGGGTTGTTTGCTGAGGTACTGGAGGGGGCTTGGCTTTGTGGTTCTCGATGCGGCTAACTGCAAGTATACTTGGATGAGTTCTTTATCTAGGTCACGACTTGACTGGTTCCTTTTGTTTGTTGAGGCCCTGGAGATGTTTAGCGTGCCTTGTGTTACTTCCCTCCCCCATTCGAGGTCAGATCTTATGCCATTGTGCTTGGACACGTGCAACGACAAAGGTTCTTTGTCATATTTCAGATTTGAGCGTTGTTGGATGTTGGAGGTGGGATTCAAGATTTGGTTACGTCATTTTGGACTAACACGGCGGTGGGAGGGTTGGCTCCCGTGAGGCTTGTTCTAAGCTGGCTGCTGTGTGGCAGAGGTTGATTGTTTTCAAGAAAGATTCTCGTGTTATGTATGAGCAACTTAGGAGTTAGGCCCATGATGAAATGGTGAGGTTGGACTTGTTGGAGGATTCCAGGAGCTGGATGTAGAGGAACTAGAGATCCATGGTGTGGTGCAGACGATTCTTGAGGATGGAGATTTGTAGGAGTTGGAGTGGAGGCAAGAAATAACTGAAGGAGGGGGATGCGAATATTTGGTACTTTCATGCCGTGACAAACGATATGACGAGGAATATGATCCATTCAATCGGTGTTGGGGTAGGTGGGAGAATTTAGTGGAGATGAGGAGATTGCGAGGGCGGTAACGAGATATTTCAAGGGCATGAGCATGCGTGCTCCACATTGTGGGTCCATGTGGCTAGGCTCGAAGGTGAGACTCATTGCTGACCCAGATGTAGAGGCATTGACGAAGCCTTTCGAGTTGCCGGAGGTCCGTGATGCGGTTTTTACGCTGAATATGAACTGTTGCTCTGGGGTGGACGGTTTTTTTCGTTTTCTTCTTCTAGGAGTTGTGGGATCTGATAGCGGAGGTGATGGAATTGCTTGTGGGGTTTGCTGAAGGAATTCTGGTTTAGATTGGCTTAACCAATCACTGATTTTCTACTGCCTAAGAAGGATATGGCAACCGAGGTGGATGATCACCATCTATTGCACGTTCCAATGTGATCTGCTTGATTGTGACCAAAGTGTTGGCTAATTGTATGAGGGTGCTCCTGAGCACACGATCATTTCTCCGATTCATAGTGCTTTTTTGCCTGACATGCAACTCATGGATAGTGTGGTTTTTGCATATGATATTGTGGCAGACTGAAGGAGGAGAGGTAGGGGTGTGTTATGGAAGGTTGATTTCTCGAAAGCTTATGATTGTGTTGATTGACGCTTCTTGTGGGCATTGATGCTTAGGCGGGGCTTTTCGGATTGATGGATTATGTTGATGAAGAGGCGTGTCATGACTGCTTCTTATGCAGTCCTTAGTGATTGGGCACAACCAAGAAAGGATTCTTCAGCTACAACGAGGCGTTCGTCAGGGGTGCTTGCTGGCTCCGTTCTTGTTTGTTCTCGCGGTTGATGCTTTGTCAGTCATGGTGGATCAGGCATCAGGTGGTTTCTGTAGCGGTTACAATAATGACGAGATTTCGGTGCCTAATTTACTGTATGCAGACGACACCATCCTGTTTGCTGAAGGAGGTTATGAGAGTTGCAGAGGTTCATCTATGGTCCTTGACATTTTCGGTGTGGTCTCTGGCTTGAGACTTAACATGGATAAGTCAAAGTTTGTGCCTTTCGACCTGGAGGAGTGGGAAATTGGGCAGTATGCTGGTTGGTTGAGGTCCCCTCGTAGGGATTTACTGCTGTGGTAGCTTGGTGCGCCTCTAGTTGTTGGGAGGTTACGTATGGCAAATTAGTTGCCAATGATAAGAGAAGGTGGAGCAGAGGTTGGCTGGTTGGAGGTCCATTTCCTTATCTCGTGGTGGTAGATTGGTGCTACCGAGATTGGTTCTTTTTGCCATTCTTATTTTCTTTCAGTCTTCTAGGCTTCTCCGAGTTTGTTTGTGGAAGAGGTTTAAGAGCATCATAAGATGATTTTTCTGGTTGTATTCTAGGCATTCGAACGTGCTGCCTTTAGTTGACTGGAGGGCGGTCTCTTGCTCGACGAACGATGACAAACTTAGGGTGTGCAACGTGAATGAGATGAATAAGGCTATGCTCAGTAAGTGGTTCGCTCGTATCTGGGGGGAGTATGGCATCTTTGTGCGCATACTGATCCAGAATTTATGGTCTTGGTTGTTCCTTGTCGGGCTCGGGGACATTTGGACTTGCCCCCTCTTATTTATGGAGTGGGATTTGCGGCATGGTGCAAGAGATTTGCTCATTCTTAAGGCCATCTGTGGTGAATGGAATAGGCTTCAGGTTTTGGGCTAATGATTGGAGTGAGGGCGGGGCGCTTGGTTTGCACTTCCCTCGGCTGATGGCGTTTGCAGTTGACTCGAATTGTTCTGTGGACTTCCATGATGGGTACTCTTTTTTCTCATTTCAAATCTGAGTTGTCGGATCAATGGAGGAGTGAACTTCTGATGCTGCAAGAGTTGGAGAGCGTCGATGGGCCCATGGAGGGGCGAGACTGTTGGAGTTGGTGTGATAGATCTTTCACTGTGGGCAAGGCTTACAAGCCCTGAAGAGTTCATTGTTTTTTGATTCTGGTCGGTGCATGACAGACTGCAGAAGAATCTAGAGTTTGAAAATTCTAGTGCGCGTGAAGGTATTTATGTGGTTATTTAGGAGGGGGAGATTGTTGATAGATTTGTACGGTTTGTTCAAGCTACTAATTCAATTTGCTATCGCTGTCAGGAGGGTGTTGAGGATGCATACCACATTTTCTTCCGATGTAGGAGCTCCGTGGATGCTTGAGAGTTATTTGAGAATCCCCCTGTCTCTACTGATGGTGTCTTGGGGTTTTAAATCCATAGGAGCATGGTACCGAGAAGGAGCATGTGAGTTGTGTGGCAATGATTTGAGCTCTTTGGTTGGCCAGAAATGGGGTGATCTTTCGGTAAGATCGTTTTTATGGTGAATATATGGTGGCGCATGCTAAGACGCTAGTAGAGAGTTGGAGTTTGTAATTTGTGTTTGTTTTTTTCCTTGTAATCGACATGTAGTTATTTTCTGGTGATTAGATTGGTGAAGTTTTTGTTTATACACCTATACAGTAGATGCCCTTTCTTTCTTTTTTTTAAAAACCATTATTTCTTGTTCATAAATCCTCATGTGATCAAGTTCCAAACTGATGGGTGCTTGAGTTGATGTTGTAAACCTATATATCTAAAGATCATCGTCGAAACCTTGGCAAGGCGTTCAACCCCATGCACACACGATCTCCAAGCGTGCGATTCCCAGGCGTACAATCTCGATGCGACTTCTCTTCCCAGGTGAGTGTGATTGGGAAGCCCTATTTCCCATCGAGAACCCCCGACGATGATGGGATCCTGATAGATACCGTACTTTCAGTTTGAAGAAAATGTAAGGCTCCATCCTTCAAGCAACAAGCATGGCGTCCACCCTGATCTTCTGATGCCTAGACGAGGTCCTTGGCAGCCCCAAGAACAAGCGCAAATGCCATCAACACGAAGGAGAAGGAGACACATATCTCCATGGACTATGGCTTCTAACCCCATGGAAAGAAGCCCGCCATCCTCGACCCCTTCCCATCCTTCCAGGGCATCATTGCAGTCGAGGCCTCGGGTTGCCGCCAGAAGCATCTCCGTAACCAATACGCTTCCTCTGCCCTCGTTTCCCACAGTAGCACCGCCGCCGAGCAACACCCTGCATAGCCGCGCAGGTCACGAGGGCCCTTCGAGAGCCCGTAGGAACAAGCACGAGAAGCGGGTTAGGTGGGAGGAGAGGGATAGGAGGAAGAAGTTTAGAACTTAGGGATAATTGCACATACTATGTTTTAGCTTATTTTAATGTGATTTAGTTTTTTAATTGCTATCATGATATTGTATTTTATAAATAGAATGAAAACAAAATATAAAATACAATATTAATAAGTTAATTAAATCAAAAGTCCTATCTAATAGGTAAACTATATCTATCATGAATATACCCAAATTTATATAGTATAAGGACAGAATATAAAACATAAAATAAAAAATATCTTTATCTGCCTAAAATATAGTTATAAATCAATAAAGTATAAAACAAATAAGTTATTTGTAAAGTAAGGGAATATTACAGCAACATCAACAAAGCCTTTTCCCACATTAAGTAGGGTCGACTACATGGATTCTTTGTCTCCATTCAGATCTATCTTGGGCCATTCTCGAGTTTAGATCCAAATAACTAAGATTCCTTCGTATGTATCATTCCGATACTTCTTGGGTCTTCCTCGCCTTTTCTTGGCTTACACAACATCCCAAGTCTCGCATCTTCGAACCGACGCATCAACCGACCTCCTTTGCAAGTGTTCAAACCATCTTGAGTGGTTTTCTCTCATCTTATCATATATTCGAGCGACACCAACTTCTAATCACATCATTCTGAATCTGATCTTTTCGTGTATGACCATACATCTACCTTAGCACTTTCATTTCTACTACCATCGTTCTCTGCACATGTCTATGGTTCACATGTCAACATACTGCTTTGTAATACTTTTATAACATGTTTATGGTTCACATGCCGACCTGCATTTACTTTAATGTCTCCATCAATTTCCACATTATGTTGCAAAATAGATCCCAAGTATCGAAAGGAATATTTCTTCTGAATGTTATTGTCTCCAATCTTCATATCAATTCCTTCACCACCGCTTCCATCAAACATGCACTTCATATATTCAGTCTTATCCATATATCCAGTCTTAGCCCTACTTATACGAGATCCTTTAGTCTCCAATTCATGCCTTCAAACCTCAAGCTTCACACTTACTCCATATCTAGTCTGAGTCTCATCAATCAATGCAATATCATCGGCGAACAACATACTCCAAGGTATTTTGTTATGAGTGTAACTAGTCAACTCGTCCATAATCAAAGTAATGGAATAATAATTATAAATACATAGTAAGTGTAATATATCTATATTGATTCCTATTTAATTAACATTTATTTGTAATAACTTAATTTGTAGATGAACCTTTATACTAAGATGTAGAGAATTTATTTATCCACAAATTTGTATTTATCATTTTTTAATATCATTTATTATTTTTCTTGATTTTTTAAAAAAGATCTCAATTTCTAAAATTCCTTAGTGCTGACACAAGTCTTCTCCGCACACATGGTTAACAGGACCTGGGAACATCTGATTAAACCCATTATTTCTGGGACGAATACCTTTGTCGTCCAGTGATCTCCGGGTGCCAACCAACTTTCCTATCGAGAGTTGGTTGCTCTACCTGCTACCTCAACCCTTAACCTACAAGGCCGCTCCATCTTCATTCTATATAAGGTCAAAGGAGGCCACTTCGTCACAAATCCACACGAGAAGCCTTGATTTCCTAGAATTCTGATGAACCTCTGTTCGTGATATGTTCAAGGACATAGTTTGAGGGCTTTATGGGATCGAGAAAGGTGTTGCGAGTCAGATTCGAGGTATATCAATCTCATTGCGTTGATGTGCAAGCATCGCTTGGCCTCTGCCACCACATGGCGTGGAGGCCATCGCCACGAGCTTTGTCGGAGCTCAACCACATCCATAACATTCACCAATCCTTTGTTTTTCTTTGATTTTCAGTCGTTATTCTATATCCTCTTCTTGATTCTTCTATAATTTCACAAGCTTAGATCATGTATGCTGTTTTTCTCGTAACCTTTATGATATTGAATCTCGATTTGGCCATTGTTTCACCCAAATTCTTTATTACGCTTGCCAAACCTATCCCACTTGGCCATACAAAAAAGTAGAAAGCATCCCTTCAACCCACAACTATGTTTTCGAGAATTCCACGCATTTTCGTCCACATTTTTTAAGCATCACTGCATGTAGGGATGAGCATGGGCTGGGCCCTGAAAGGTCCATGCCCAAGCCCATTAAAAAAATTCAGCCCAAGCCCTCAATTTTTTTAGATCGGCCTAAGCCCATGCCCGACCCAATTCCTATTGGCCGGACTTGGGCTGCGCCGTCCCATCTCCACCCGTATCCATGACTTTGATAGGAAACACCTTAGGTTTGCGAACTGTATTTAAGTAAGATGTACAAATTATAAAGACATAAACAATTGCATCTTTGGAAGAATGAGCGGGGCATCAAGAGGATGGGTTGAGGTGCGTCAACAGAGGACAAGTTGTTGCTGCACGGAAGAATCCTCAAGGCAGGCGGAGCAGCGTGTTAACCCCTTCGGACGGGGGTGCTTCCGCTGCGGCTCCTCGCAGCATTGGGCGAGATCTTGCAGGGAGCCAATTAGATGTTTCGTGTGCCGCAACTTCGGGCACAAGGGTCGAGTTTACTGCAGGCGAAGGCTTCTTTCATCCCGCTCTGACGTGCTGATCGGGGAGGGCGGTGGTTCCGAGCCCTGTTTCTCGCATCTTTGGATGTGGGAGTCGTCACGAATGGGAAATTTCCGGGGGACATGATTGAAGTAAGCCTGCGGAGAGTTGCAACGAGAGGTCTGTCGGAGGAGGAAGAAGGGGGTCTACTCCGGATGTCTGCTACAGGCAAGTCAGGTCTTCATTGGCATCGGGCCAGCTCTTGGGATGGCTCCATGGGCTTCAGTTTCCTGGAGAGGGTTAGCGTCAAGGGGTTGCCGTATTTTATGCGCTCTCTGCACGCGGTTTGGGACCTGCTTGGAGGGATCGCGGAGGTCGTGGGTCTTGAGTGCAGCGGTTGCCTGTCAGGGGAACCGCTTGATCCAATCCTCTTGGTGAGGCATCTGAACCCGTTGAAGCTTGGCTAGTGGAAAGTATCTTCGCAGAGGAAGACTCTCTTCCTGGAGCTCTCGTCTCTGAGGCAGTTCAGAAGGCTCGACATCCACCACTGACGCGGTCTACCGGGGGCATTACCTTTCGGGATTGAGGAGGGCCGGCCGGTGGCTGACGGCGGATCGGGTCGGGAAGAGGAACATTCTCGGGGTAACGCGACGAGGGCTATGGTGACGACCGTTCGCCTGCCTGACAACATTCAATTCAGGACGTTTCGTGGATTTCTCAAAAAGGGAGAGTCAGCAGTCCAACTCCCGGGAAAAGACGTTTTGGTTAGGGAGGTGGCCCCGTCTGGCGATTCGGTGGATGCGAGGGCCTCACACGTTTTCGTTAACGAGCCTAAAGGGAATCTCTTCTCGGATGACCTGATTATGGGTCAGGGCCCTCGTTCGGAGCATCAAGCTGCCCCGATACGGACCTGTGGTCAACACTCCGCTTGCCCAACTTCTGGAGCCTCTTCATAGGGGGCTCTTGGGGAGAGTCAGAACTTGGCAGCTCAGGCTTGCGGAACGTGGTTTTTTGGACCAGGAGAAGCAAGGAGGGGCATGCGCGGAAGACACGACTCCTGATGCCATAGGGGAGGAGGTGAGGGGCGGCTTGGCGTCACTTGCACGGAAGCAGGAAGAGATTAGCGCAGGAGTCTGCATGGACTTGAGCGGGGGCTCAGAGGGTGAGCCTGGGCGGTTCGCGGATCGCGACGAAGAGACGTCGGGTGCCAGATCACATGATCACCCTCGGTTTGGGGCTTGCTACTCCAGAAGGGGCCTCCC
Source organism: Ottelia alismoides (assembly GCA_037367405.1). Taxonomy (NCBI): domain Eukaryota; kingdom Viridiplantae; phylum Streptophyta; class Magnoliopsida; order Alismatales; family Hydrocharitaceae; genus Ottelia; species Ottelia alismoides. The sequence continues at coordinate 247,071 of JAZKJV010003724.1, read as the reverse complement.
AAGGCCATTGAATAGGAAGTTGAGGCGAGTAAAAGCGCATGCGATGGCATCGGATTTGAATGGAGCTTGGGTGGACGCACCAACAGAGCAGGGTCAGGCAGTGCTGGCGGACAAGTTCAACCTTCTTGACAGAGCCGTGGCGGTGCAACTAGGGGTGGTGCCCCCGAAAGTGACGGCCTCCTCCGATACCAAATGAAAATCCTCTCCTGGAATGTGTGGGGTGCAGGCCGACCCGAGAAGCGTCTGACAATAAAAAACCTTGTAGATGAGGTGAAGACTGATATCTTTATGATCCAAGAGACGAAAGCTTTGAGAGGGTGGCGGAACTTTCGAAGGACCTCGACAGGAGAGGTCGTTTTGGTGTGGTGGAGCTGGAGGCTACTGGAGACTCTGGTGGCTTGCTTACGGGCTGGAAGAACTCCTGCTTTGAGATGATCTCTGTTTCTTGCTTGCAGTCGTCTCTCTCAGTGGTACTTAAGAGGCATGCATGTGGTTTTTCTTTCCTCGTCGCTAACATCTATGGCCCCACAGGCCAGGAGCGTGGCCCGCTGGCCGTGGACTTGGATGCCTTGGGGGTGATGTGCGAGGAGGGATTTGGCTGATTGGGGGAGACCTAAATGTGACGCTTCTGCCGGAGGATCGGCCTCAGCAGGGTGGAGGACATAGGCCGGCTGCATAGTTGCTGCGGAGGTCCTTGGATGTGTTGGGCCTTTCAATTGTCGATGTCGCTAGTTACTCGTATACCTGACGCAATGCGAGATCCCGTTCGAGGTTGGATAGATTCCTATTATTGATCGAGGGTGCGGAGTCCTTCCCCTTTTCGCGGGCGTGGGCTTTGCCACGCGCGCGCTCTGATCACATGCCAATTCTTTGGTCCTCGGGGGTGGAGGCGAGGAGCAGATTTACTTTCCTGTTCGAGCGATGCTGGTTACTTGAGGAAGGCTTTCGTGAGGACGTGATGGCCTGCTGGAGGGAGTGGGATCCGGCAGGTTCGGCGGTCACCCGCATCTCAACAAAATTGTCTCTTATGAAGGAGCACCTTGCTCGGTATGGCAGGGAGACGAAATGGTGACGTAAGCAAAGGAGAGTGGAGGCACAGGTCGGCGTGGCCCGTCTGGACGAGCTGGACGATGCGAGAGGCCTCAACCCGGAGGAGTTGGATGAGAGGATGGTTCTGCCGGATGAGATCATGGTGGAGGACCGTAAAGAAGAAGTTGAATGGAGGCAAAAATCAAGCCAGAGATGGTTGCGCAAGGGTGATGCCAACACCCGCTACTTCCACAACATGGCATCGGGGAGGAGGCGAAAAACTATATCCACACTCTATTTGGGGGGGGGGGTGTCGGGAGTCGGGGGAGGCTAGGCTGGGCACCGCGATCCGTGATCACTTTGTGGCTAGCTCGAGGCGAAGAAGGCGTACCGGTGGGGGTGGTTGGGAAGAGGAGCTAGGCGACTAAATGAATCGCAGGTGGTTATGCTGCAGGAGCCATTCTCGGAAGCGGAATTGAAGGGGGCGGTTTGGGGGTTGAATGCGGACGGGGCTCCGTGCCCAGATGACTTCCCGGTGCTGTTCTACAAGGAGTACTAGGAGTTGTTGAAAGGCGAAGTTATGGATGTCTTGGCCGAATTTGCGGAGGGCAACGATGGCTTCGACATAATTAACAAGGCGTTATTATTTTTGCTTCCAAAGAAAGAAAATCCGGAGAGAATAGACGACTATCAACCGATCTCACTATCTAATGTGATCTATCTCATTGTCGCTAAAACTCTTGCCAATTGGCTTAAGGTAGTTCTCGATTCGGTGATCATGCAGGGGCAGTCTACCTTTATTCCGGGAAGGCAAATGACGGATGGTTTGGTAGTGGCATCGGAGATATGCCTCCAATGGAAGAGGTCGAAGGCGAAGGCCGCGCTTTGGAAGCTTGACTTATCCAAAGCTTATGACTGTTTCGATTGGCGCTTCTTGTGGGCATCGCTAAGACGGAGGGGCTTCCCGGAGTTGTGGACCGGTTGGATGAAAAGATGTGTTACGACCTCATCTTATTCGGTCCTTGTTAATGGTAGCCTGGAGGGCGGTTTCTTTCAACCGCAACGGGGGGTGCGCCAGGGGTGCCCTTTGGCACCGATGCTCTTCGTCATTGTGGTTGATGCTCTGGCAGTTTTGCTTAACCAGGCGGTGGGGGGAGGCTTGTACGAAGGATTTCGGCCGGAGGATATCTCCATTCCTATTTTACAATATGCGGACGACACATTGTTCATGCTGGGTGGGTCGAAAGCAAACGACGAATGCAGTAATGCTGGTTGACATATTTGGTGAGTTGTTGGGTCTGCTGTCTAATAGTGCCAAATCCGCCGTTATCACTTTTAGGCTGCTTGACGGCGAGCGTGAGAGGGTCGTGGGTATCACCGACTGCCCCCTCAAAACGCTACCGGTGCTGTACCTGGGATTGCCGTTGGTGGACAGAAAGTTGAAGAAAGCGGACTGGAGTGTTGTGCTCAATAAGATGGAACAAAGATTGGCGGGATGGAAAGCTATCACCCTATCCAGGGGTGGTAAACTCACTCTGTTAAAGCACGTGTTATCGACGATTCCGTTTTTCTTCTATTCTACTCGCATTCTTTCGGTTGGGGTTCGTAGGAAGATTGAATCGCTTATGAAGTCCTTCTGGTCGTATGGGAGACAACAGAACTCGGGGATGCACCTTGTTAGGTAGAAGGAGGTGATGAAGGATGTAAGGGATGGCGGCCTCGACATTCGGTACGTGGAGTGCATGAACAAAGCGCTGCTTGCAAAGTGGGTGGCTCGGATCTGGGGCCCCTCCTCCTCTCTTGTGCTCAGGTTAATTCGTAAGGTTTATGGTATTGGGGGCGAGCTGATGGCTGACAAGGTGTGGTGGGAGTCGCCGCTTTGGACCGGTGTGCGGGATATACTCCCCGTGCTCGCAAATAAGTTTCGGCCTCTGGTTGGGGGTGGCTGGGTGTTCCGCTTTTGGGTGGACGATTGGACCGGGGAGGGGAAACTTTGCGTTAGATTCCCAAGGTTATTCGCTCTTGCCGCCTCGCGGGATGTCTTATTATGGTAGGCCTCTGTATTTGGCACGTGGGCACCGGAGTTCTTTTGTGATTTTTCTGACCAAAGGCTGGATGAGTTTCTAAGGATGCAATCGGATTTGCCGGTGATAGATTATGTTTTTCTGACGTACCCTGCGGAGCAGGCTGACCACTTCGCATGACTGGATGGGAAATTCTCAACGAGAAAGGCGTACGAGGAGCTGCAGGATCCAGAGGAGGGACAAGATGTGGAGTTATTGCAGGACTTTAGGGTTGATTTGGGCAGCCAAGATCCCTTGTAGGTTCAAGGTCTTTCTGTGGTACTTGAAGACATACCACCTATGTGACAAGGTTAGGAGGGCTCGCCTCTTTGGGGCGCAGGATACGATGTGTGACTTGTGTCAGTATCAGCAGGAGGATGCGGCTCATATCTTCTTCAAATGCCCCCTCTTGTCTGCGATCTGGAGAGAACTGGGTTTGACATGGCTCGCACATAACGATGCTGCAACTTTTTGGCTATCGATCTGAAGGGTGGGGCGCAGATCCTCTGATGACATGTCTCCGACCTTTGCGGCACTGTGGGCTTTGTGGCTGGGAAGAAATGGTGTTGTTAGAGAATGTGATAGGCGAGTAATTGGATCTCACCAAGATCTAATTACCCCACTCATGTTTAGTCCCACATGGATGAGCGTTGGGATTCTGGTCTGTCCGAGAGGCTATATAAGGAGTCCCTCACCCCCTATACTCATTGAGAAAATGCAACGCAAGACACACCCCTTTGAGGGCTTCTCCCGTGGTTTCATCCCGCTCCTCACGGAGTAGGGTTCCACGTTAAAATCCCGTGTTCTTTATATTTTTTCATGTTCCCTTCCGCATATTTATTTCTTAACATGGTATCAGAGCGGGTCGATTCTCGAGGTCTTTCATTATTTTATTTGTTTTGGTTCGAGATTCGAACTTTATGTAATTTGTTTGCGATATATTTGAGAGATTCTAGGGTTTCCGAAGAAACCCTAATTTTACTGGGCTAGATCTTTCAAGCCTTGTACGCTACAAGCAGTTTTCCAGGCGCAGTACGTAAAGCCTGCGCGAGCAATGCACAAACTCCATTGACGCTCCAGGAAGGCAGTCGAAGATCCCTATGCGGTGCAACCTTGCATGCCTCCGCCTCCATCTGCCAACCAGGCTGCACCATCCAGGCTACATGTCGCAACCCTGGAAGCCCTCTAGATCACCTCATGGCCTCCAGGAAGCACAACTCCAGGCCGCAGCCCTGGAAGCCCCATCGACGAAGCCCTTCCTCCAGCTTCATGCGCCGCCCCTCCTTCAACATGCGCAAATCCAGGCGGAGGACCACATGCGCTATCTCCGTTCAAGACCTAACTGCTCCAGGCAGCCGCATCTCGCGGTGCCCCAGATCCCATCGGCCCGGCGTCAGCCACGCGCTCCTGCATGGCGCGAAGGCGACGTGACATATTTTGCCGTCTCCTCTCTAGGCAATGCACCAGGTGGTGGCACCCCCGTGCAACCCTCTCTCCTCTTGATCATGCGCAGGCGACACGCATCGAGGTCACACAACTCCTCTTCCGCGGCGACGACTCCCTTGTCCAAGCGCAACTCCCATGGCGAAGCTACTGGCGGCGCCCCACCATTGTGCTTCGCGCGGGTCCATACCCCAACATGGGGGGCGACGGGCTTCGAACGAGGGGTTCCCAGTTGGGAACCCTAATGTCCACGTTGAATGAAGGGGGCCCCTACTCTTAAAAACAAATGTGGGGCTATTTGCTTGAAAGTCCGAGAAAAAAAACTAAGTTATGTAGAGCCCAATGGGCTGCATGTTCAAAAAAAAGAGGGGGCGCAAGTTAAAAAAAAAGGAACACAAAAAAGAGAAAAAAAAAAGACGCAGACAAAAAAAAGCCGTATGCAAAATTTGAAAAAAAGAGATGCGCGTACAAATTAAAAAAAGGTTGTACGCAAGGTTTTTCAAAAAAAAAGCAATGAAAAGCCGATTAAAAAAATGAACGGCTTATGTTAAAAAAAATTTTACGTCTTTGGTTTCTCCCAACTTGATCAATGCTCTTATTCTATCAATTATGGGAGAAAGGGGGAGTCAGAAATGAAATATTCTTCAGGACTTTTGCGCATACGCGACTGACAGACCAACACTACAGATTTCTACAGATCATCTGTCTTCACCAAGCATCAACTTCTTCGTCAAGGCGTATACTTCTTCTTTTACGATCCGATCAGTTTTCCACGTTGGACTTCTTTTGCAGCGATTCTTCTCCAGGCACGACAGAGATATGTTCCGGTGACCTGATATCGCAGCGGTTCTACAAGCATGACAGAGATACGTTCCGATGACCTGAAAGCCGCAGACCCGTCCTTGTGCGAGGTCTTCTACCAGCAACGGACTTGTGTTCTTCTTGTGATGTATCTTGTGAAGATGTGTTGTATACTTTCTTTTTTGCAAGCTGCAGCTTTCTCAGCTCCAGCTTGAGGGGGAGTGTTAGAGAATGTGATAGGCGGGTAATTGGATCTCACCAAGATCCAATTACCCCACTCATGTTTAGTCCCACATGGATGAGCGTTGGGATTCTGGTCTGTCCGAGAGGCTATGTAAGGAGTCCCTCACCCCCTGTACTCATTGAGAAAGTGCAATGCAAGACACGCCCATTTGAGGGCTTCTCCCGTGGTTTCATCCCGCTCCTCACGGAGTAGGGTTCCACGTTAAAATCCCGTGTTCTTTATATTTTTCCATGTTCGCTTCCGCATATTTATTTCTTAACAGATGTTATTTTCAAGAACTAGAGATTCTATTCGGAGAATGCTCTTTTGCACCGTAAAGCCCTTTATAAGTTCTGGGCTTCTCGCTAATGTACCTATTTCTTAATCTTTACTATTGAATATATCAATGCGGTATCTCCCAACTTGGGAGACTACCCAAAGCTTCTCAATAAAAAAACAAAATAATTAAACCCAAGGAACGGCTCCCATCCCTATCAAAAAAAGATGCCCTGTAAACCTGTTTAAATGAGCTAAATATTCTCAGAGATTATAAACAATATGAAGCGTGTAATTTCTGGGCTGGAAATTTTTGTTTAAACTAAAGCAATTTCCTCATCTTACAAGAATATCAACTAGAGTTAGTGTAGGAGCATGATCTGTATATAGACCTCACTCCTATCGAGTAATAAAGCTGCGAATTTACAAAGCATGAATGGTTGCTCCAATTTTTTGAAGCATGAATCTAGAGGTTACCTAAAAAACAAATGAAATTCCAGCCAAAAAAACTCCTAAGAATGTTCCAACCATTATTTGGCTATGCTAATATCGTATCATTGTAATACAAGCCAATAACAACCTATCATAACCATATTTAAAATATTTCGGTGAAGAGAATGTAGCTTAATTACGCCTGGATAAGTCCATGGTCGAACAAAAGGACATAAGCTAACTAAGTTATCTAACTAGGGTCTAAATATTCTAGGTCAAGTAATCTAAGGTGTATCCAAGTTAAAGAAGACAATGATAATGCATGCCTGTTGTTTTTTGAGTTTTTATATGCGATTCAAATCAAAATGCTACAAAATGTAAGATATGGAATGCAATTATGAGACACAACTACAAATAAAATAATTAATCAAGAGTTGATCCAGTTTACAACTCCGTTCGATAATCCAATTCTAATTAAGAAGGCACCTAATTCACTTAATTTATATTTGGCAATCAATCAAAGATTAATGTTATGAATCCATCGATTAATCACTTAATTATAATCACTTAATTGAATTCTTACGAGGTAAATAAAGGTTCTATTATTACATGAATTAGAGCTAAGGTGAATAAATGGCATTCAAATCAAAATTCATTAATCATCCCATTTCTCTTATTATTAATTTCAAAACCGCAAATCGCATTATAAAATTAAGCATGCCATATTAAAAACAACAAGGAGAGCTTTCAATCAAGACCAATTTTAATTTGGATAAAATTGCTCAAGTTGTTTAACAATGAATCCATGTGCTCAACTATAAATAAAACATAATTAAAAACACATAATTCATCACAAACAAGTCCAAGAGGGTTGAAATGCAACAAACAAAAGACACAAGGGATTATCTAAAATGCTTCATGCATACAGGGTATATCTGTAATTATGAGAGCTGGCGAGGCTAGACTGGATTGCAATGTCCTCCAGGTGGGCATGTGAGTTGCGTGCTGCTTCTGCTTCGGTGCGAGGCTCGTAGCGGGTGAAGGCTCTGGCCACGCGGTCTACGTCAGGTGCTTCGTCTGCGACTCGATCCCATCGAGGCTCTAGGTTCGAAGTGGAGGCTTGGGGCTGTTATGGGCCGTTTGGTCAAGAAGATCAAGGACACCTGTACATCTGTGTAAAGTCTCCTCCTGCGCACGAGGAGTTTCTAGGGTGGAGCTCCTGCAGTACTGCTACTGTTCCTTCATCATCTTCGTGACACCCTGAAGATCGGAGAACCTTCGTAGCTCGTTGGCGAAGATGGTGACGGGAAGTGAAGGCCATATCGGTATCGGTATCGATATCGGTATCGTGTTAATATGATATAGCCACGCCATATAGCCCACATCGAACCAAATTTGTGAATAAAATAGCCTAGAAGGCCAAATATCGACCATATCGACGATATATTGGTCACTTGTCGATACCGATATATCGATATATCGTGATATGGCCTTCTATGGTGGTATGTCTATGAAGCGTCAGTGATGGGTCAATCACCGTGACGGTGAAGCTTCATCAAAGACGAAGCTTGAGATCGGAGGATGTTTGGAACTTTCGACTATCGAGCCCTTAATTTACCTACAAGTGTTAATTGTATGGATGAAGCAAAGGAGAAGTGTTTTGGTATATTTTGGAGGCGAGTGGAGGGATGTTGAGATGGTTGGAGACTTAGCCCTAAATAAGTCACCTTCTGTGCATAGAGGTGATATTGGTCGAGGCGGACCAGGCGGTGAAGGTTCTAGAGAAGAGGAGGGTGCTATCGAGGGGTTGCACGAAGATCATTGATGTATGGCGATGGTGAATGGCTGATCAGATCGAGTAAGGAGTGTGTGCGTGCAGAATTAATGGGTGAAAACATGAATGGAGTCACTGGGGTATTACCCGAAGATTGAAGAAGGTGATCGGAGGCTGTCGGGAAGCCTAGGCTGGAGCTCTAGAGACTCCTGAACGATGAGGTCGTGGAGCTCGAGTAGCACATGGATGAGGTCTACGATACGATGGTGATCACTGTGGATCTCACCGAAGAAGACCTAGGTCTTCGCTTCAAGGAAGAAGCCCTTAGGTCCCGCGCGTAAAAGCAGAGACGGTTAACGGTCGTGCTCTAATGGCTTTTGTTCAGCGAAGTGGAGGTTGGAATCGGTGGTTTCAATGGTCGATGGCTGACAGAGCCAAGGCGGAGGGTTTGTGAGTTGGTTAGCGAAGATGAGGGCTGCAAAGGCTTCAAGAGGGTATCGGACTCAGGCCATGGTGACATGCAGAGCGGCGGAGGAAAATAGGAGAGTGTTGTCGGCGAAGAGTTGTGTCTCTTGGGAGGTTAACCGTACGAGGTTGACGATGAAGGCCGTTGGATCAAGCGATCCAATGGTCTAGATGGAGGCGGTTCTAATGGATTAATAACTGTCTGATCACTTGACAATTGTCAAAGAGAGATAACTTTACACTAATTAGAAAATAAATAAATCCAAGTGCACTCCTTGTTTGTTGTTTACTTCCATAACAAAGGTTTTTTTCCACTCTTATCAATTAGGATGGCATCGATTGCTGTAATAGGGACCTGAAATAGAAGATATATTGTTGTTATATTCTTGTTGAGGTTCCTTGTTGAAATCTAATGCATATTTTTTATTTGAAACAAGGATGCAACCCATCATAAAGGTCCCAGAAGGAAATCCTAATGACGAAAAAGAATATGCATATGGTACTATACTAACTAGGTGAGAGTAGCACTGCAACATACATCAATGATGTGGTGGTTTGGTGGGACTGGATCTTTGAGTGGGGGAGGGGGGTCTAGCGGAGACAATCAAGTGGCGTCGCGGACAAGGAGCAGGGATGGCGTGGCATTGTTGTGACGCACGTCCCCCTCTAGGATCCGGGTACTCGGCAAACCAATCCACACACATACATTCCGCATTCGAATATTTGACATTTACAAACGCAGGAGAAATTGCAACATGCATTGGAATTTAAATTTTTTCCCTTGCTTTGCATCAACCTGTTCACAACTTGTATTTCCATTCATTCATTCCGTACACCAATTTTATTTCATTCCATTGTCCATTTCCATTTCCACAAAAATATACATGTAAGCATAAATATAGATGTCCACAATTATACATTACATGCCATGTCTCTCAAAAAGAACTAAGCATAGGAAACAATAAAAGAACTACCAACCACTGTACCACAAAAAGGGTGAAGCTGCACAAAAGATGGTGCCCCCAACTAGTCCCTGCTGCAAACCCGCGGATCGACACATAGGTACGTTATGAGCAAAGTTGCCCAATACGATATAAACAACTATAAAACAAAAGCAAGATATAATTTAAATGTGTGTAAAAGAACAACTGGGTAACTTATCTCACAAAGAATTACATTATTATTATTGTTTGATCTGGACATGTATATGAGTAACCAAGCTTCGTGGATAGTCTGTGGTCTTGATCTTGATGAGACCTCACACTATGACTCTAAAGTCTAAAGCAAAGATGATGCTTTAGGGTTGGGGTGCCTCCGTAGTCATGCGGTGGGGTACAATGCATTGTAACAAGTTCCCAACACGTCCCCTTAGCCACACTTCCCAATGCTACTTCCGATTCAGAATTTAGATTCCAACCCACGAATCATCGTGACAACCCAATCGTCCTTATACACTGGAGAATTAACTCTCATTCCCAACTTCAATAACCACATTTTCCGGAACTCCCCTCTTAGCGCTTCCACTCGGAATACCGACCAATGTGGCCTACACTAGCCAGTACACGAGTGTTAAATCTAAGCGAACAAACGAAACATTAAACCACCAACCATGAATACTTGGCCCGCGCTCTAGCACTGGGCTAAGCACACAAGTGCCGAGACCAACACCGTCAAATTAGTACTCGGTGTGCCAAGCAACATGTCCCCAACCATCGCAGCAGTAACAGTTGGGATCGCTGCCATCTAAGCTTCTACCCGAGGTCTCAAGGGTGCATACCCCTCCCTTGGCGACAGCTACTCCATCTACCCAATCATCTTGAACGGATGGAACTAAATGATCATCTTATATTTTAGAATGCCTGGATAAAACTTATAAAGATTACATATTCCTCAGATATTTGCATATCAGATAAACATATGGGCCTAATCCGTCCTCAAAATACTATCATAATTTCATATTTTGATCAAGAGAGATGTTCCTGAACTAAAGGCATGTAGCTGAGTTTTTGGTAGGGTTTGGTGGACGTGAAAACATCTCATTGATGCGTTCAAAACGAGGAAATATTGAGAACCTCACCTGTTAAACCATGGAACTGAGAGGTAGATCATAGGATAGTATTCCACGGTTCAAGGGGGTTGATTGTAAACATAACTATGTTCTAAAGATGAAGCTTTAACTGACGACGGACATCAAAGGAACATTGAAGACCATATGAGTTGAACTGTTGTTTCTCCGAGGGTGGCATGATGCCTTATGATATGGGAAATCAATCAGGCTTTGTGTTTACATTTACCATATACTGGCCACGTAAATCTAGGAAATTACAATCTAACATCTGCTGGCATAGGACACCCAATACTCCAGACAACTCAGATCACACTGAATTAATTCAGCACATTGTCTATTTTTAACAAGGAATGATATCTCATCTTAATTAAGTTCCTTATCCAATCATCTTTACTTCAGACTTAATGTATGTACGTTTGACCTATGGGTATGGAGTGCATATATGCATCCCAAAAGAAATAGCCATTAGCTTCGGATGTAATTGAAAATTTACCAAGCAATACACAAAAAGGAATTCAAAGTTTTCCTAAAGAGATAACTCAACTTGTCTCGTGGATATGGAAAGGCCTTTTCAAAAGGTCAACTTATCTCTTCCATAAAAATTTCCTCCCAATAACTTATCTCTTCCATAAAAATTTCCTCCCAATCTATGATCAGGGTTAATTAACTGAAGGACAAGATCATTTGAGAAGTATATGGCTACAACAGATTCGGTTGGCACAGTTTGCTGCTGTAACTGTAACACCTAAAATGCCATAATTAAATTCCCAAAACATGAATGCATAATTGTTTGTAGCTCAAGATAGTAAGACATTGGATGTGAGGAGAGGATAAATGAGTTGCCTTATGATGCGCAAACAACTGTGAGATGTGCATTATCATTTCATGATCACGAACACAATAGAAATGCAGAAGCACTGGTGAATCAATTGCATCAGAACAAAAAGCCAACTTTGAAATTTTAGCCGCACTGGAAATTTTAGTACATGGGAAGTCTAGATGATCAGGAATACATGAATAAGCAATGCAAATTGCATACACCTACACGCAGCCAACTGTGATCAAAACAGTGATAACGAAGCCAATATTTCAACAATCACAGGGTCATTAGGATAGGCACCACTTCACAGAACTATAAAAAAGATTACCTTCTGTTCAAACTAAAACATCATCAACAACCAGATCTGCAATGTTTCTGTCAGTCAAACAAAACAAAATCCCTAATGGGAAATGAACCGAACTTGATGAGAATCTTCACTGATTTCAAACCACCAGAACATGTGCTAGATCTCCTATTGTTGCTGCTGATTGAGATCTAAAGTCATCTTTCATCTATCCACAACTAAACAGTCTCCAGCTGATAAAAAACATTGGAATCCTATAGTGGTAGCCCTATTTCCCAAACGAAATCACAGACCTTTCAACCGATATAGAGGGTAGACACTGAGACCTGAACTACTAAGTACAGCAACTACATCTATCCTTTTTTTAATCTTGCAAGAACTACAAAAATTTAAGAAGGGGAGAGAGAGCTGGATAGCATCTCCCTTGAACAACAGTGACAACCACAACTATTCGGAACAAACCAACCCTAAAAGGCTGCAGCTAAGGCTCTAATCGGGAAAACATGATCGGAAATTGCGTGGAACCGCAACAAGAGGAAAGGGACATCGCACCTCAAGATTTCCATCACCTCGGTTATTCCGTCGGTGAAGAACGACACGTCGACGCTCAGTTCACGATGAAAACCGCACACGGGGTTGACTCGGACCTTCTCCACACATGGTAGGCTTCGGATCGTCGATCCAGTGTGCTCCAGTGGTGTTTCGACGGGGAAGAGGGAGGAGGGAGAGCTGATGGTCAAAGGGCAATAGGGTGTTTTGGACGAGATGGGATGGTTTTATGGGCTGGGACCCGGATTCGGATCCAGGTCCGAATCTGAATATGGCAAGGACCTCCTACCACTAAAATAGCAGTAACTCGGGCTCCCGAACTCGGATCTTGCATTCCTGGACTCGTTGGAAAGACTTGACGAGCACTATGCGATGGACTCCTTACTTGATTTTTTGGTTACTGACAAGTACATATTTTGTAATTAAGCCCAGACTCAGTCAAGATTTTTTAGTCCATGTTCGATTTTCGGGGTTTTCACAATGGTGGCGACCCTCGCTACATGATCGGGGGAGGGGGGCAACCGAGTAAGGCTTAAGAGATGGCTGAGGAGAGGGACCCTCGTGGCCGCGTGTGGAGGAGTTTGGGACTAGAGATTCATGGAGTAGGGGAACGATCATGTGGGAACGAAGGGCGGGGGGTACTGTGGTGTTTCGAGTTCCCTGTTTAAGGTCCATGGGTGGGGGGTTCGGGCCCTCTTCAGATCGGGCAACAAGCCTAACTCCGGGTCGGGTCAAGCTGGACCAAGTCAAGCACAAGCCTGCCCCCCCCCCCCCAATCGGGCCTAAATCTTTGGCTTAAAAGCCCAACCCAATGTTCCTTTGGACTTGGGCCAGACCAAGATTTTTGGGCTGGGCTTCGGGTTAACCGAGCCGACCTCGCTCAATGTTCTTCCCTAAGTGGAGGTAGTGGTAACATTGTAGGACCTTTGCCAAGCTCTACCATGCTTCCTAGATTGCATTAAACTTAGTTTTAATTGAAATTCTTGCTTTGTGATTCTATTCTTGATTCTGATATTTTTAAGTGTAATTGAATAATGAAATATCTAATCAAAGTGTTTTTTTATTTTCCAGTCCAGGTACTTGGAGCTATGGGACCCACTTCCTTGTATCTATTAACTTTGTTTTTTCGGGTGGTTTCTGCTTAGATCTTGTTGGGAAAAATCAAAGACATGTTTATTCCTGGGAACTTCAGGCTGTCTTATATAGATGAGAGACCTATGGGTAAATTACATAAGACGGATATAAAGAAATAAAATAAAGAAAATGTACAGAGATCATAGATTTATCTCTACACTCCCCTTCAAGATAGAGCATAGATGTCAATCATACTCAGCTTGGAAGAACACTTCTGAAATGACTCTTTGAGCAAAGGCTTGGTAAAGATATCTACCGTTTGCTCTCTTGAACTGACATTCGAGGTAGAAATCTAGCCCTTCTAAATCACATCTCTAGTGTAATGACAATTTACCTCAATATGCTTCGTTCTTTCATAGAATGCAGGACTGTTTGCAATGAATAATGCAACATGATTATCACATTGTAACTGCATGGGTAGAGGTACATTTATACGCAAATATGCTAGTACAGCTCGAACCCATATCATTTCTGTACTTACTTGTGCCATAGCCCTGTACCCAGATTCTGCACTTGATCTAGCCACAACCATTTGTTTCTTGCTTTTCCAAGAAACAAGAGAACTGACAACGAACACAACAGAGCTCGAAGTAGACTTCTTTTTTTTTTGACGCTCAAAAAAGGGGGACGCACTCGAAGGTGCTCGCCCCGATGCATTAGAGAAGAGTTAAAGAAATACTTACAAGGGAAGGGCGAGGAGGAATCAAAAAACAACACAAACCGGGAGGTATCGAGAGTATATACCCCCACTACAATGAGGAGACCCTACCCAGCACACCAATCCTGAAGGAAGCGCGAGGCCGAACAAAGTATATTCTCGGTGTAGAACCTCTGCTGAGCAAAGAGGGCTTCATTTCTCCCAAGCCAAATGCTCCATAGCCGCGCGATCGGAATAAGCAAGTCCGCCCGCGCTCTGCCCCGAGAGCACACCAAGCTATCATAGAAGGATACCAATGACGACACGTTAAGCCAGCCCAGGTCAGCCCAGATGTCATGAATACGACCACAATGAAGAAAGAGATGCTCAATAGTTTCCGTCTCCATGTCGCAAAGGCCACAGATGGAAGTGGCATTGGGAAAGAACGAGGCGCACCGGCTACGAGTTAACAGTCTGCCACGCCGAAATAGCCAAAGGAAAAACCCAATTCGTTCCGGTAGCTTGAGGCCCCAAAAAAAACTGCAATCACGTAAGAGTGAAGCGTCATCCCCGATGGAGGGAGGAAGAAGAGCCTGGTAAGCCACACGGGTGGAGAAAGAGCCATCCTTCCACAACAGATGATCACGCCCAACTGAAGGCGTGGGGGCGTCCGCGAGAACAGCCAACAGAGCAATGAAATCCTCCAGCCGCCTATCAGAGAGGTTAGCCACGAACGTGGGGCACCATGAAGCACCATCCCAGCACGAGGCCACATTGGAATCCTTATCCGACGCCAGCGCGAATAAGCGGGGAAAAAGTTCCTGGAGGGGACCCCTCAGCATCAGCACATCCAGAAATAAAAAGAGTTGCTTCGTTCTTGAATAGTAATCCTGCACATGGAGAAGATTTTAGATATCTCAATATCATATGTATCGCATCCATGTGCACTTGTCGGGACTGCTCCATGAATTGACTCACCCGACTAACTGCAAAAGAGATATCAGGTCTAGCCCACCAACTCTCTATATCTCCTCCCGTCAACCTCATCTGTATCATCATCATATAACTTCATGCTATGATCCGTAGGAGTAGTAGAGGGTCGACACCTAATCATGCCCGTCTCAACAAGCATATCTATAACATACTTCCATTGGGTCATCACAAGACCTTGCACATTCCGAACAAACTCTAACCCTGAGAAATACCTTAGGGTGCCAAAGTCCTTAGTAACAAACTGACGACTCAGAAATTCTTTTGTCTTCTTCATCCCATGCACATTATCTCCTGTAACAAGTATATCATCAACATAAACTATGATAGCAACAGTACCTCTGGGTGTTCTCTGCACTAACAGTGGATGGTTTGCATTTGACTTCTTGAACCCTTACCTTTCAATCAGATCCGAGAGCTTCTGGAACCATGCCATTGGACTTTGCTTAAGGCTATATATTACTTTATGGAGTCTACAAACCTGTTGACACTCCCCCTCAGCAGCAAACCCCAGAGGCTACTGCATGTAGACTTCCTTCTGTAGATCTCCATATAAAAACACATTCTTAGCATCTAGCTTACTTACAAAGGCCAATCACGTATCACAACAACCGAAAGGACACATGGGGTTGATTGATGAGCAACATGAGAGAATGTGTCCATATAATCTATGCCGTACGTCCGAGTAAATCCTCGTGCCACAAATCTTGCTTTGTATCAATAAAGGCTCCCATCTGCATGATGTTTAACAGTAAACACACATTTGCAACTGACGACTGATGATCCATTAGGAGCTGATACCAAGCTCTAGGTACCACATGGCTGCATTGCAACCATTTCTTCTTTCACAGCTAAACGCCACTGACTATCCTTCAAGGCCTCTTGATAGTTATGTAGAATTTCCACAGCAGCTAGAGCAACAACAAATCTCTGGAAGTCCCTTATTAGATGATCAAAGGAAACCTGTGAAGCAAGAGGATATGAAGTGCATGTACGCTTTCCGAACTGCAATAGGTATATTCAGGCCATTGGAAACCTCCTCCATCCGTGGGACAATCTCCTGCAATGGTTCTTGCACCGATATTCTCTAGACCCATCTTTAGAAACATTGTAATCGGAATAGATCTAAGGCGTGTTGGATGATGAGCGATGACCATGAGCGTATATAGAATTTTGACAATGGTGGAACAAAGGGCACATGAGATTGTGTCGAAGGAGGTGGTGGCCGTGGAGGAGGTGTTGACAGAACAACATGCACGTGTGTAGGTGATGACAGACTCGTAGGAGGAGGTGGCATATAAACTTCATCATCAGAGTCTGATTAAGCCAACCTGTCACCTATTGGGGAAAAATATATCACAGACTCAGAAAATGTGACATCATCGCTAATATAATATTTCCTGTGCAATGGATCATAGCAACGACATCTCTTCTGAGTTCTGGAATACCCAACAAAAACACATTTCATAGCTCTAAAAGAGAACTTGTTAAGACTTGGAGACAACTGGTGGATGAAGGCCGCACAACTAAAAACACGAGTAAGTGAGAACAATTCCTTCTTCGGGAATGCCATGGAGAAAAGAATTTCTCACCTAAAACAGATGAGAGCATGCGATTCATCAGATAACATGTCGTAAGAACATCACTCAAAACGAATGTGGGGCACGACTCTAAATAAGAAGAGTCCGAGTGACATCAAGTAAATGGCGATGCTTTCTCTCAATAACACCATTTTGCTAAGACATATAAGTATAAGTTGCTTGATGAATAATACCACGGAATGAAAAGAAATGTGATAGAACATGGGTTCCAAAGCATTATCAGTTCTCACATATTTTACCGAAGAAGTGAAAACATCATGCACTTCATTTATAAAGGTTTTGATCACATCCCCTGCTTCAGATTTATTTTTCAATAAAAAGACCCATGACAAATGAGAAAAGTCATCATCAACAATAAGATAAAACATGTGTCCCTAGTGATCAGGAACACAACTTGAACCCCAAATATCAATATGAAATAACTAAAAAAGGGAGCTACTGCTATGACTCTGACAACTAGGAAAAGCAGAACGATGATGCTTTCCCAACTAACATGCCTCGCATTGGAAGGATGAACCCGATGAAATCTGCGGTAAAATACATGTGCCAAGTGAAGGGAGAGACTAGTCCTGTTGAATGAGAAGAGAGTCCTACATAGGGAGTTCGGACTAGACGATAAAGAATACCCTACTCATGGCCACAACCAATCAATCTGCCCGTAAGAATGTCCTTAAAAACAATAGACAATGAGTCAGAATAGTCCGACAATGTAAATTCTTCGTAATATGACTAATAGATAACAAATTCATGGAAAAATCTGGAGCATGTAACACGTTCTACAGACACATCGATGGTGTCAAACTGATCTCCCCATGTCCTGTGATCAGGGAATGAGTCCTGTCAACTATCACAACGATTCTCCCTGAAGGAACCTGTCTGTATGCTACAAGCCGATTTCTGTCTCCACATAAATGATGCGTCGCTCTGAAGTCCATAATCCACTCTATAATATTAGATCCATAATAGGAAGTAAAAGCATAGGTACTACATGAGGTGTTAGCAGTGGTAGAGGTACTGGCAGAGGCAGAGGCTGCTACATCTGAGTAACCTCCTGAAGATGATGAAAAAGCAGGAGGCATAATGTCCCTCAGTCTAGCAACGAGGTCATCAAACCTCTGATATGAAGTAGGAGCAGCCGAAGACTCAACCTGCTCCACTACTCGGGCTGAGGCAGGAAAACCATGCGTGGAGTAGCATGTATTCTCTGTATGTCCCGGACGATGGTAGTAAGTGCATGGCTGACGAATGCGACCTCCTCTACCACAAGGTCCACGTCCACAAAAATGAGAGGAGCCTCATCTACCTCAGGAGGCAGCCATCGTCGAAGAGATCTAACTAGATGTAGTCGAAGAAACAATAATCTTGCTGAGTCGACGAAACGCTTCCTCCAGAGGAGGAATAGTGGCATCCACTAAAATCTGGGAATGAGAAGCCTCGTACTCAGGATCAAGTGATGCAAGGAATACACTAACCATGGTGGCATTCCGATGAATCTGTTGTTTAGGAGTAGATGTGAGAGGCATGAAAATGTGTAACTTCTCAAACATCCCACGTAGGAACATGCATAACGAATGGAGTGGTCGTCCATTATGCGTAATGGTGAATATATCATGTTGCACCTGCATAATCTTGGTCTCATTCCTCGCCTGGGAATAAGTTGCGACGAGAATATCCCGCATTGCCTTGGCGGTGGGCTAATGTAACACATCATTGGCAATCTCAATCGTCAATGTACCCGACAACCAGACTTCGGCAGATGCATCATCTGCTTCCATGAGGCATTGTCCCTGTTTTCTCATTCAGCTCTTCGGTAAGAATATGCTTCTTACCCGTAGATTTCATGAGGCTCATGAACTGCATAACCCAAGGCTCGTAGTCGTCTCGTCCATCTTGACAGTCGGCGTTTGACCATTGAAAGCGCTAGAGAAGGGAACGTTGACCTTGCTCTCTGACATAATACTGGATGAAGAAAACTATGGTTATGCAGATCAATAGATATTTGTCTACATAGACATATGATGACTTGGTTGCATTTGTGGACTTATGCAGCCAAATCCATCAACCCAAGCTTAAACCTCGATGCAAGCAGAAGAAGCCGTGGACCGACTGTAGGGGGAGCTGGCGGCGAGAAAGGTAGAGATGCGAGCCCGACGACGATGGTGGAGGGATGGTGGGGGCTTTCCGAGAATAGACCGGCAGCGACGACTCGTCTAGAGGAGGGGCGGCGATGGCTTGCCAAAAGAAGGCCAGCAACGACAACAACTCGGCGGAGGAAAGAGACCCGCGACGGCCGCTTGGAGAAGGAGGAAGAGAGAGAGAGAGAGGGTGGCGACGGGTGTGGATAGGGTTAGAGTACGAGAGCTCTGATCTAGAACCACCCCTCTGATACTATGTTGGAAAAAATATGTTTATTCATGGGAACCCTAGGCTCTCTTATTATCTTATATAGAGGAGAGACCTACAGATAAATTACATAAGACAAATATAAAGAAATAAAATAAAGGAAAGGTACATCAAACATAGATATATCTCTCATCTCTGCAGATCTTGGAAGCAAATATTTTGGTAGGATTTTGTGGTTTTCCCGCAGAGGTTAGGGAAACATGGGATCATTGTTTGGAGTAACAACATGCACTCTATTCTTCTTCATGCCCTAAAACTTGGATAACTTCAAACCTTAAAGCCTTCCTTGATGTGTAGCTGATGTCATGCCTAAGAAATTGGTGTCTTTAGTTTCAAGAACCGAGTTTCACAACAACTGCAGACTAGAGGTGGAGCAACGGGACATTGGGCATAACTCCAATTGTCTCGAGGAAGATGAAGACCTCAACATTAAATTACACAAAAAAGCACCCTTGCCATGTCGCTACTTTAGTGACGATTTTGCATTCAGGACTTCAAAGCTTTTGAGTATCGCATCGATAGCCTACCTTTTGGAGAAATTGCATATCAACTTGAGCTAGTTTTGCATAGTGCAAACTGCAATGATCCCCTTACATGGACCTATTAGTTTGGATTCTAACCTCTCTTCTTGTAGAAAGGTCACTGAACCTTAACAATTCATTCTTCATTCTAGGTTCTTTTTATATCATTTTTGGATGATTTTCGCGAGGTTTATACTAATAACCCTCTCTATACGTTGGTATTTTTGTTGCAATTTTTGTACATTGCGTGAATTTCTATTTATTTTTTATTTAGATGTATGTTGGGATCTCTTTTTAATTTCCTTAATTAGAGGACTCATTATCAATTGCTAGACTTGATAGGAGAGAAACTGAACGAGATGCATTAGACGTACCCGAGGGCTCTCTTATATAAGAGAGTAGCCATTGGGTTAATTACATGATAAGTACCAGAGAAAATAAAATTACATAAAAGAGACATAAAGATATATTTATCTTAACACTCCCCCTCAAGCTGGAGCATATATATCTATCATGCTCAATTTGGAACAACACTTCTGAAAAGGACTTTGAGATCGAGCCTTGGTGAAGATATCTGCCGTCTGATCTCCTGTAGACACATGAGAGGTATATAAGGCCTTTTTGTATCAAGTCTCGAGTGTAATGACAATCCACCTCAATATGCTTTGTTCGTTCATGGAATGCAGGATTGTTGCAATGAATAATGCAGCTTGATTATCACATAGAAGTTGCATAGGAAGGGGAACTTCTATGGTAAGATCAGTGAACACCGATCTAACCCACATCATTTCTGCACTCCCTTGTGCCATGGCCCTGTACTCAGATTCTGCACTTGATCTAGCAACCATTGTCTGCTTCTTGCTCTTCCATGAGACAAGTGAGTGTCCAACAAACATTGCAAAACCTGAAGTAGACCTTCTGTCCACAGGACATCCCGCATAGTCAGCATCTGCACAAGCTGTCACCTCCAGGGATGCATCCCTACTGAATAAGAGCCCGGACCAGGTGAATTCTTTAAGTATCTCAAGATCATATAGATAGCATTCATTTGGTGTGGTGACTCCCGCCTTGGGAGGGCTCCCCCTTTTTCTTATTAAAAAAATATAGATAGCATGCATATGTACCTTCCTGGGCTTCTCCATGAATTGACTGGCCTTGCTTACTGCAAACATAATGTCTGGCCTGGTGATAGTAATATATAAAAGCTTCCCAACTAGTTCTCTATACCTCCTACTATCAACTTCCTCAGTATCCTCATCATACAATTTCATACTTGGATCTATAGGAGTAGTAGCAGTCTTGCATCCGGTCATACCTGTCTCATAGAGGAGATTCATCACAAACTTTCTCTGTGTCATCACTAGACCACGATGATTCCTGGCAAATTCTAACCCCAAGAAGTAGCAAAGGATGCCAAGGTCCTTGGTCACAAATTTTTTACCTAGGAATTTCTTGGCTATCTGAATGCCTTGAGCATCATCTCTTGTAATACTAATGTCATCCACATAAACCAGAATGGCAACCGTACCTTTCTGTGTCTTCTGAACAAAAAGTGAGTGGTCTGCAGTGGACCTCACAAACCCCTGTTGCTCAATCAACTCTGACAACTTTTGATACCAAGCTCTAGGACTCTGCTTCAGGCCATAAATGGCCTTATGTAGCCTGCATACCTTATGGGACTCCCCCTCAGCAGTAAACCCAGGTGGCTGCTGCATGTAAACCTCCTCCTTAAGGTCCCCGTAGAGGAATGCATTCTTCACATCAAGCTGAAATAACGACCAATCCCGTGAAACTGCAACATCGAGTAGAATTCGTAGCCTTGAGTGTCTCGCTATTGGAGAAAAAGTGTCTTGATAATCTACCCCATATGTTTGGGTGAATCCTCTCGCCACCAACCTTGCCTTGTAGCGATCCACACTCCCATCTGCATTTTGCTTAATGGAAAATATCCACTTGCAGCTTACAACCGAAGCACCGCGTGGAGTCGAGACAACACTCCATGTCCCTCGTGACGTTAAGGCTGCCATTTCTTCTTCCATGGCATGACGCCACCTGTCATCCTATAAAGCCTCCATATATGTTCGAGGTATAGTAATCGCAGAAAGTCCGACTACAAACCTCCTATACTCATATGAAAGATGATCCAAAGAGACATGTGCAGCAAGTGGGTATGCGGCGCATTTACGCCGAGGTTTCCTTAGTGCAATAGGAGTATCCAAATCCGCATCACCTCTGTCTTCTATGCCAGAATCATCCTGTATATGATGTAGAACTCCAGTGCCATCAATAGAAATAATGTTATCATGACATACCTCAGGCGCGCTGTGATGTGGACGACTTATGAGCAGAGGAGATAGTAAAAGACCTGCGAGTATAAACAATGGGTACGAATCTTGGCTGAGGTGTAGGTGGTGGTGGTGGTGGAGGAGGAGGTGATGGAGAGGGTGATGGTTGGTCAGCTTCAAGTGGTGGAAGAGATGGAGGTGGAGGAACAACAATATCCTCTTCATAGGTAGTGGATAACCTATCACCTGTAGGAGAGAAGTACATAATAGATTTAAAGAATGTAACGTCAACGCTTACATAATATCTCCTACCAACCGGATCAAAACACCTATACCCTTTTTGAGTACTAGAGTATCCAACAAACACACATTTGATAGCTCGCGGTGAGAGCTTATCACGACCAGAGGTAAAATTATACACGAAGGCCACAGATCCAAACACTCGAGGTGTAAGCCAGAATAGGTCCTTCTCGGGAAACACAATCAAGAAGGGAACCTTTTCGCCTATAACAATAGATGACATACGATTCACCAGGTAGCAAGTGGTGAGAACATCATCCCTCCAAAAAGAATGAGGAGTACAACTTTGAATCAACAATGTACGTGTGACATCAAGAAGGTGGCGATGTTGCGTTCCGCCACACCATTTTGTTGTGAAGTGTAGCTACACGAGGTTTGATGAATAATGCCATAGGAACTGAGAAACTCAGACAAATGTAAAGTTGAAAATTCCAAAGCATTATCTGTGCGAATGAGTTTGACATTGGCAGAGAAGACATTATTAACTTCAAGAATAAATTTTCTTATAATAGCACCAGCTTCAGATTTTTGTTTCAATAAGAACACCCAAGACAATATGGAATAATCATCCACAACAACCATATAATAGCGATGTCCCTGATGATTAAGGACACGACTTGGACCCTAAATATCAAAATGAAATAGTTCAAAAGAACGACTACTATGACGACTCGGACGACTCGAAAACGAAGACCGATGGTGTTTCCCAAGCTGACAGGCTTCACAATCCGATGCGGTACGAGTAGAGATCCGTGGTAAGACATAGCACATCTTCTGAAGAGGAAGATGACCAAATCGTAGATGCCAAAGAAATGAAGAAACTGATCCAAATGGAATAGTAGCAACCCCAACACATGATGGAATAGTAAGCTTATACAATCCTCTCTGCTCACGACCATGTCCAATCACCTTGCCAGTCAGTATGTCCTGAAAGACAAAAGAAGATGGGTCAAAGATGGCATGACAATGTAAATCTTTTGTAAGCTGACTAATGGACAACATGTTCATCTGAAAGTTAGGGGCATATAGGACGTTCTGAAGACTCAAGGAAGGCGTTAGAGTAACCTCCCCCTAACCAACAATGGGTAATCAAACCCCATTTGCAATACCAACAGATCTGCCAGGTGTAAGAGCTTTGTAGGTAGTAAACTGCATCCTGTTGCCGCACATATGATGGGAAGCCCTGGAGTCCATAATCCACTCTGACAAGTCCGAGCAAGCAGTACCGGTAAGTGCAAAATGAGTACCTGATGTGCTAGAGGACGCTCTGGCAGAAGCGGCAGCCTCTGTGGAGCCTGGAGACGGAGGCGCATGAGTAGTCATCATCTCTCGAAGTCTGGAGACAATATCGTCAAACCGAGCATCTGGGATAGGCGCAGAGGGAGTCTCAGTCTGTTCAGCAACACGCGTAGAGGCTGGAAAACCATGCTTGTGAAAGCATGTTTCCTCAGAATGGCCTGGATGATGACAGTGAGCACAAGGACCACGATGTCGGCCTCCCCATCGACCACGAGGTCCACGACCTTGAAAGTGGGACGAACCTCCTCTGCCACGAGTAGCTGCCATAGCAGAAGGAGTAGGCTGTGCTGTAGACGCCGACGCATTCCTAATTCTACTCAATCGCTTATAGACCTCCTCCATAGGTGGAATTGTCTCGCTAGTCAAAAGTTGAGTACGTGCTGCATCGTACTCAGGGTCAAGGGAGGACAGAAAAACTCCCGTCATCGTGGCATTTCTATATGCCTGCTGTTGTTCCGTACTGGTCGTGATTGGCATGAAGCTATGCAATCTCTCAAACATGCCCCGCAGATGAGAGAAATGGGCATGGAGTGGTCTCCAATTCTGTTTGGTGGACAAAATGTCGAATTGCAACTGAAGTATCTTGCTTTCATTCTTCGACTGCCCATATATAGCCGCCAGTATGTCCCACATAGCCTTTGCAGTTGGTTGATTCACAATATCATTCGCAATATCTGTAGTGAAGGTCCCAGAGAGCCATATACGAGCATAGGCATCATCTTGCTTCCACGTCGCATTCGCCCCAGTCTTGTCTTCTGGCTTAGAGTCTGTCAGAATGTGCTCCTTATTATGACACTACATCAGGGTACGAAACTGCATGGACCATAGTTCATAGTTGGTCCCGTCCATCTTCACTATAGGGGCCGGGCCGTTGAAGGCACTCGAAGATGTGAAAACGTCACCCTTGTTCTCTGACATGTTGGAAAAAAGCCACAGACCGACTGAGGAAGAAGAAATAAGCGGTCTACAACGTCAAATGAGGGATAGGTTGTATGTGTAGACTCATACAACGATCCTAATCCTCATTCAAGCGCCCGCACGCACCAACGAAATGCACGGGTGCGCTGGAGAAGCCTAGGGGCCACTGGGGTCAACGTGGAGCCGCTCGGGGGGGGGGGGGTTGGCGGTGCCACGCGGGGGCTGCTTGGGCAGCTGGCGGCGGCACTGGCGCCGCTCGGGCGGGTGGGGGGTTGCCACTGGGGCGACTGGGGGTGCTGCTGGGGCGGGCACTTGGGGAGGGCGGCTGGGCTGCGAGCCGCTGTGGTTGCAGCCGGCGGTCGGGGGGGGTGTAGGGTTAGGGTTTTGGGTGCGATACTGGGACCCCGGTCTAGGACCGTTGCTCCGATACCATGATAGGAGAGAAACTGAATGAGATGCATTAGATGTACCCGAGGGCTCTCTTATATAGGAGAATAGCCCTTGGGTTAATTACATGATAAGTACGCAGAGAAAATAAAATTACATAAAAGAGACATAAAGATATATTTATCTTAACAAGACTAATTGCGATATACATTATAGACATATATCCACCTTAGAAGACCTTTTCAATGAAAAAGATCTTGAAACTCTAAAAACACTAAAAATTACGAAATTCCCAAAATATGTAAAAATTGATAAGAAGAAAAATACCATAAATACTCCACTGTATATACTTTTTACTTTCTTTTATTTCCTTCCTAACCTTAGGTTCGTAATTGATGAAATACTATCTTCTATTTTTCTCATCTCTTATTATTTTTGATTGTAATTCATCTTCCATGACAAGAGAAATACTATCTTCTTATTTTTTAGCATGTAGTTAGCTATTTTTCTATTGGGAATATTTTTGATTGTAATTCTCTTGTAAGACTTTAATGATGAGTATTTTCCATTTGCTTCAACACAAGATACTGTTGGTAAGGGGAATTAGTCGTAGTTGATGAATGGACTCAATTTCATGTGCCATGGAGCACCCCTGATTATTGTTGCACGCATAATAAAAAAGTGGGTAACAAATGATGAAGAAACATGAAATGCATAAGCGAATTAGAGAAAGAACAAGATGGAAATGAACACTTTGATTTTATGTGTAAGTTGGAACCCTACTTCGTGAAGAGCGGGATGAAACCACGGGAGAACCGCCTCAAGGGGCTGATATTTCATTCATCTTTCTCAAAGGATACAATGGGAGTAGGGCTCTTTATATAGCCCCACCAAGGCACTCAACTCCCACATCACACGATACAGGACCACCAAAAACAACCTTCAACACTCCCCCTCAAGCTGGAGCATGAAATGCTCAGCTCCGACACACACAAAAAAGACACTACAGACAATATCAACTCAATGCATATGATGTCGGTTGCTATCGAGGGAGTTGCTTCTCATGCCTTGCTGGTGAGGAGGGACTGGAGGCTGGAGTGTGAATTGGCTTGAATTGAAATGAGTCATTCACCGAGAGAACTCTGGCTCGCAACATGTATTGTTCACTTGAATACTGCTCCATCTCTCTGAAGGCCCGAACAACAAACGAACGCCGCGAGAATATTGATGTGGTGGAGTTTATGGTCACTGGAACTTGTCGTGGGTATATCAATGCATACTAGAGTTCATGGTCACTGGACTTGCCATGGGAATATCCATACACACTGGAGTTCACGGTCGCATGTCGTGGGAATATCCATGGTACTGGAGTTCACAGTCAATAGAACATGCCGTGGGAATATACATGCACAAGGAGTTCACGGTCTCATGCCATGTGAATATCCATACCCATGGAGTTCACGGTGAATGGAGCAAAATAATGAGTCTCCCACTGGAAGAACTCTAAACACTAGGTCACTCTAACGTAGAGTGCCTCAAATAATGGCAAGGTCTTGAAAGCACTACTCAACACTCCCCCTTTCCCATACTTTTTTTTGAGACCAAAAAAGGGGAAATACAACCCACCCCAATATATTAATTAAGAACTATAAAACAATACATATTACAAAAGACAAGATTCAAGTAATCTCTTGTATTGGAAGCACATATTCTCACAGTAGAAACAGTGCTCAGAAAAAAGAACACCATTACGAGCCAACCAAGTAGCCCAAAGCATAGCTGCCAGAGCCAGAATCTCCTTTCTTTGCCGATTACGAGCCCCACAAAGAGAAGACCAAAAGGAATCGAAATCGGCGGGTGCATATCCAATCCAGTCCCACCTCAAGCCAGACTATCGATGAGACACGACAACGGAAGAAAAGGTGTTCCATCATCTCAATGTATGTGTCACACAAGGGACATCTATCTGATACCACCTGAAAAAGCTTGACGCAGCGATCACGAGTCAAAAGTCAAAACACCCTTACGTCTAAAGAAGTAGAGGAAGAAACCAATCCTTCAGGAAGATGAAATGACTTGATGGGTTCACAGTCTCGAATCATAGCATCTGAGAGAGAGGGCGGTGGCCTACAAATGGAACCATACACCTTGCGTACCGAGAATAGTGCGCTCTTCCAAATCCAGTGGTCCAATCCGGAGGAGGGCTCGCCCACCTGCCCAAGGGAGTCCAAAAGTCGCAGGAACTCCTCCAACCTCAGAGAAAGACGACCTGAAAGTCGGCATCCAGTTACCATTATCCCAACAATCCACAACCCGATCACCAACATCAGCGACCAAGGCAAAAGACGAGGAAAGCGACTGTACAGGGGGCTGCCCCCCATCTAATCATCCGTCCAAAACTCAAAAATGGTGCCATTCCCAACAATCGGGTTGAAGAGCTCATGAAAGCAGGGTATAACCTTCATAACCCCCTTCTAGAAAGGTGACTGATTAGGCCCCTGACGCGTCAAACCAGGGCCTGCTAGAGAAACACCATAGAGGCATCGCAGAAGGTTATAACACATACCCATATCCTCACCCTAGATCCTGCTCACCCATTTGAGCAAGAGAGCCTCATTGAAAGACTCCAAGCTCTTGATCCCAAGTCGACCATGCTTCTTGGGTTGAATAATGGTTTCCCAATCTACCAGGTGTACACCGTGTCCGTGTCCTTCCTGACTAGACTTGCTGCAAAGGAATTTTCGCATCACTCACTCCAAATGCTGTCTGATGCTCACCGACAACGGGCGAGAAGAAAAGAACACCGTGATCGCAGAGAGAACCACCTTAATCAACACGAAACGACCATCTCGCGACAACAAAGAAGCCCTCCAACCAATCAGCTTCCTCCATCTTTTTTACCACTGGTAGCCAATCTGACACCTTAATTTTGCCATCCGTTAGAGGAAGGCCAAGATAACAGAGTAGAGGGATCCACAAGACGTGCCCAACTCCCTACTACAAGATTGCGTCTCCTCCTCTGACAAGCCAAATGAGACAACTATAGATTTGCTATGATTCAATTCGAGGCCAGACATCTTCCCGAATAGCTCAAGAGTAATGGCCATGCCACCCGTCTCATCTTTGCCACCCTCAATGATCAGGATCATGTCGCCTGCATACTGAAGCAAGGGGATAACCAAGTCTCTACTTTTGTTTCCAGATACAACACCGCCCCTCTGAACTCAATCAACCATGCAAGCAAGAACGTTAGCATCAAGAACAAAGAGCAAAGAGGCAAGACGACACCCCTGTCTGACCCCTCTCTGTAGCTGAGAAAACCTCCCTCAGGGCACCCGTTAGCCAGCACCGAAAGCCATGTCGTAGTGACACATCGCTTCATCCAAGAGATCCAAACGTCCGAGAAACCCCTCCTGTGCAGGGCAGCCCAGAAAAAGCGCCAGTCCAAGGTGTCATAAGCCTTGGCGAGGTCCACCTTCCAAAGTGAAGCCTTCTTGCCACTGCGTTTCCAATCAGATATAATCTCAGAAGCCATCACTAAACTGTCCACAATCTGACGTCCATGAATAAACGCCGACTGAACTGGGGAGACAAGAGGATCAAGAACTCTGTTAAGACGGTTCGTGAACACCTTTGCTACAATGAGGTAAATGCCATTCGAGAGGGCAATCGACTTGTAGTCTTCAATCCTTTTCACCGACTCTGTTTATGGAAGTAAGAAAATCAGAGTCTTGTTCAGACTCTGGAAGCGTCCTTTCTAGAAAAGGCATGAAAGTGATCCGTAATCGCACTGCCCAATTCTCTGTCTCCTTCGATTCTGTTTCCACCAACAATCATAGATCGAAAAGAATTAGTCCGATGTTTGCCATTGGCTATCCTGTGGAAAAAAACCATGTTCGCATCTCCCTCCTTCAGTTAAGCAAGTTACGGCCTCTGTTTCCACTCTGTCACATGCTTCCTATCTTCTTCCATAATTATTCTCTGAGCATATGATCTCTGACCCAACTCATCTGTATACACCTGTCTGTCATCCTCTAAGCTGTCGAATCTCTGGACCTCCAGCTCCGCTGACACCCTCCGAGCTTTCCTAGTCTCTCTCACCTCATTCTTAAACGCACACAGTCTCTGATGCAAACAATTCAGTTTCTCATAGAATCTTACCGCTGCCGAGCAAGAAACTGACAAGGATACCCAGTGGGTGGTTACCATCTCTCTGAATGAGTTTTCTAGAAGCCAAAACCCGCTCAAATCTAAAGAAACCACGCGCCGGAGTGGGAGTACCGGAGTCCTAGACCAGAGGCATATGATCAGAAGGGGTGCAGGGCCTACAAGATGCAAAAGAACACGAGAGCAAGTCCAGGAGCTCGGAAGAGGCTAGAAAACGATCAATGCGAGAACGAGAGCCTGTGTTCCGCCAAGTATATCTTGTGTCCGCAACATCAAGGACCTCAAACACAAGGTCATCAATCAAGTCACCAAAATTGAGGAACTCGAGTCCTGACCACCCTGAAGGTGCGGAGTATCGGAGGAAAACAGAGAGACATTGAAATCTCCCCTGACAAGCCAAGCACAATCTGGAAAAGCACTTCTAACCGCACAGATCTCCGTCCACAGTTCATGCCTCAATGCCGATTGGCAAGGGACATAAACACATGAGATCGCAAACAATGTCGAGGTGGTAGACTGCTCCAAAATAATAGAAATGATGTGGGAGCCTTTCATCTCCGCCTTGAATAGAAAAGCCGGTTCCTTCCACGCCAAAATCATACCTCCAAAACTGCCGAGGCGTCTATCGACCGAAAGTTGGAAAAAGAGCTCTTCCCAAAAGAATTCCACAGAGCCATACTACAGGAATCAAGTTTAGTTTCTTGAAGCAGGATGATATCACATCTCCACTTCGCGAACTTTGCTCCCAAGTCTCTTTATTCAGGGTCACCTAAACCTCTCACATTCCAGGATAGAATCTTCATTTAGGGACAGATTGTGCACCCGCTGTGTTGACCGCTCCCGCAAGCAAAGCCGCCTTCGCCTTCTACTCAGAAACACCCTGCAACCCACTATTTGTCAGCTTTTGTTTTCGCCTCCGTCTGTATCTCTTCGTACCTCCCCTACCGCTTCCTGCACAGGAAAAACACCCTTCAACAAGCTTGGTTTGCCCAGCCCGCGAAACCTAGACAACAGTTTCAGAGGTCGGCATGCTGAAATGTAAAGCATCCCGCCCACAACGCGCGTGCCTAGAGCAAAAATTGATCCTACGACAGGTGGTGCCTAACAGGGATTCGAGAGCTCTGATGCAGGCTCCTCCCCCACCGACAAAACCAAACACGGTGGACTGCAAGGTCTCGCGGGGAGACTAGGGAGGACGGTACCGATGGCATATAGAAATCGGGGCAATATCAGATGCAAAAGGGCCAAACAAGATCCCGCTCCCTTTTGGTTCTGAAACGAACTCACGTCCAGCGGAGACAAAACTGAACCGCCATTGACGGAGTCAGATCCTATGACAACATCGATCGAGAACGGAATCCGGGTTAGCGGATCCACCTGACCCGACCATCCAACCCATAAAGTATTCCCAGTGGAATATTTGAGAGAGAAAACCCTAAAGATTCCACCACCATTACATGTTTCGAGAGAGGCAGAATAGGAAACTCCAGATCGAGCATATCTGCCTTTTGTTCCTCTCCTCGAAAATCCACCTCGACTTCCGTGCAATTTAAATCTTCAAATTGCTGACTTGATGTCGACTCAACGTAGCCGATTTCCGATGACATCATCGACTGGAAATACAACGATGCCATCGATACGAAATGGATGGAAATCGTGAACGCCGCTCGATCTATCTTTAACATCATCGAAAGGACTGGTACATCCAGATCCTCACGACACTCCAAGAGATTGAGTGTGATACCTGGGTCGAAACCCAGCAAAGAACCATCAGCCGGAACCTCTCTTGTGATTCTGACCTCCGCTAGCGTTGGGCCGCACACCTCCAACGTTCTAGAGAGGATGGGAACCCCCCTTTAGTTGAGCAACCCGCATGGCGACCGCAACCTCTCCCCTATCTGCAAAGCGATGGTATCGCTAACTGACATTACCTTTTCCCCACGGATTGTGTAGTCGATCCGCCCGATCTTTCGACAGCCCCCGTGCACAGCACTTCCCTCCTCCCAGTGAAACCACATCACCGACGAAACTTCTCCCAAAAGATGAGAAACACTAGACCAAACACCATTAATAGAGATTGATGCTTTCATCCACGACCCAATCAACAAAAACATCTTCTGCTCTTTGGTATGTCCTCCAACGACAACCACCGCAAAAGAAACGCCCGACCTTATCTTAACTTCGCCAATCAAAGGAGTCTCCCCACCAGCATTGGTCTCCTGCCCCTGCGAAGGTGATTGCGCTGACGAAGCGTCCATAGAGGGACATAATGCTCGACGATGTCCGGTCAGCCCACAAACAAAACAACGCACCGGTCTCGAGCAAACTGACACAGCGTGGCCAGATGCCCCACATCTGAAGCACCTCCACCCAAACTTCCGATGCGAAATCGTGACCCAGACACCTTTCCCCTCCCCGCGATGCAAAACCAACACCCAGTCTCATTTCCCCTCCTCGTGCAAGAGCGCTGTCTCGCCACCTACGCGTCTCCATGCACGCACCCCTGAAGCGGTTGTCCTGTTTGTCGCCTCCCTTGCTCCCACCCACCGTCTCTCATTCTCCCTCTCTACACGAGAGATACTGTCGAGAGTTTTGGCGAAGAGACATGTACCATCGTTCTCCCATACTTGTCGGAAATAGAATGATATGCGACCAAGTTGAGAGAACAAATGAAAAAGGGGTCAAACAAAAACTTCACTTTCCTCTTTTTTGTGCTCTCTTTTTTTGCACAAATCAATTTTTGTAGCCGTTTCTCCTTTTTTCTGCTATTCTCCTCGTTTTTTTCATATTTCATTTTGTAAACTGTTCACTTCTTTCATTTCTTCTGCTTTCTCTTCTTCTTTTACTTTTTTTCCCTCCACGTACATCTTCTTTTTACATGTAGCCTTTTTTTCACCATTTTTTTTGAAAACTGCAGTCCACTTAAGATCTCTTACTTTTTTTTTATAAACTCACGACTCACACTGCTGGGCCCAAATTATGCAGCAGTGGCCCAACTTGAGCCCCAAAAGAATTCACCCTTTCCTTTTTTTGATACAAAACAACGTTAGGCCTGTTGGGCCTTCCTCTTCCTCTTTTTTCGGTTGTAGCAGTAGCCCAACTTAAGGCCCAAGAATTTCCTCATCTTTGTTTTTTTGTCTTCAAGCTGAAGTAAAGCACCCATCGAGCCTAAAGCAATTTCCTCTTTTTTTTTATAAGAGAAGGGTCAGACCCTTCTTTCTCAAACCATGACTAGGGTTCCTTCTAGGAACCCATTATCGCCACTGGCTGCAGGATGTCGAGGAGGCTTCTACGCGGAGGAGCATCATCGCGTCGGCTAGAGATAACATCCGCCCGGAGGATTTCAACCTGCTGGAGTTTTGCGACTGCTGGAGATTTACGATTGATTAGAGTTGAGTGCACGGGAAGGTGCAACATGCCTTTTTTTAAAGAACACAAGGCCCCACTATGGAGGGTTCCTTGCCGTCTGCTGCTGTTGTTGCCGTGGGTAACGATGGGGTGTTGTTGCTGTCGATGGGAGAACCCATCGCCGCCTGTAGGGAGTTGCAGATCTGTTGCGAGGAAGAGGAGGTGCGACGTCGACGCTGCTTTCATGTATCACCTCGATCTGCTGGCTGCATCTCTTGTAGTAGTATGGAGGGCTGGAGATCACCTGAAGTTTCACCGTCGTTGTGGGGCTATAGTTCTAGATTGAGAACCCTAGAACCGTTGGATAATTGAAGTGATGACAACCTAGAATCGAACCATAGAACCGCACAAGAGCATAGAACTTGAACAAATAATAATCAAATTGAAAATGAAATTAAATCTCCCCAAAACCGACTTGCTCTGATACCATGTAGAAATACGAAATGCGGAAGCGAATTAGAGCAAGAACAAGATAAAAATGGACACTTTGATTTTACATGGAACCCTATTCTGTGAGGAGCGGGATGAAAACACAGGAGAACCACCTCAAGGGGCTGATATTTCATTCATCTTTCTCAAAGGATACAATGGGAGTGGGGCTCTGTATAGTTTATATAGCCCCGCCAAAGCACCCAACTCCCGCCATCACGTGATGCGTGACTAAACACATGAGCCACCAAAGACAACCGTCAAAAAATGATAATGTAAAAACTCCTTGTCTCCTATTATTTGTCTCAGAATTGGTATACTGTGAAGGATGGATATGATCTTTTTTTGAAAAGAAGATGCCACTAGATGGCCTCTTTTTTTTGAAATAAGAGGAGGAAACACACATAGGTGTCTGCCTCGAGATTTGAACCCTGGTCCTTTGGGTGGTAGACAAACTGCACTATTAACCGACTATTGAAGTGGATTCACCAAATGGCTTGTTTAGGACTAATTATTTTTGGAGATGTGCATCTCTATGTTAAGGTGACCGCTTAGTGTGAATATTATAGATGGGGATTCCTTTCTAGAAGGTTGCTATCAATACTCAATAGTCTTAACCTTTGTACCTGTGATTTTGGGGGTAGTGGCCGACTATTGATTTTGATAATGTGGGTCTTTCGTCTGTCATCTCATTTGTTAACATGAAAAATCAACATATATTCTTGTACAAAAGATTAAATTTGATTTTGCATCAAAACAATGATGATATGTGATTCTGATTGTGAGATAACATTACTTTTTAATTATTTTAATGGATACTGGTGTTTTTCTATTTCCATGCAGCATCATTGCCGTTGTTGTGGCCGGACACTGTGCAGTGAGCACTCCTCCAACCATATGGTGACCATTACTTTTTGTTTGTCATATTGTGAATTTGTATAATTGCATCCTTAATCTTTGCTGAAATATTTTGCTATTCTGCGGACATCATAATATTTTTTCTCCAGGCTTTACCTCAATTTGGTATTTTCTCAGATGTCAGGGTTTGTGCTGATTGCTTTAACAATGTTTCAAGGTATCAAACATTTTTTTAAGAAATTTTCTTTTATTAAATTTATGCTGCATTCTTCCTAGATTAGTCCATGTTTTACGGAAAAGTGTAATGCAGGATTGTTGATCGCCCAATATTCTTCCTCCTCCCTAGTTTAATAATGAACATGGTCTCTCTTGTAATAGGGTGCTAATTTGCATTTAAGAAGGAGATCCTTCACACACACATACCCATGCACACACGCATGCATACACCCTCTCTCACTTACACACGTATACACACACATGCACATCTCTCTTACATACATACACACATTACGCAAATAGTACACAATCAAACAAACCTCTGTTCCATTATCTCGAAAAGGGTGCTTAATCTTCTTATCGAAGTCTATCCCCAGCTAGAGGCATCCCCAAATAAGTGAGCAGCATAGTGCATTGTTGATGCAAAGTGCAAACAGAGATTTAGAGTGGACGAGATTTGGGGAAGAGGGGAGGAAGAATAAGAATGTACTGATTGCGCACGGAATTGGGAGAGAAAGCACGGAGATGCGTGGGGAAGAGAGGTGGAAAGGGGAGATGAATAATTGTAGAAATTTCCAAATTTTGATTGCAATTTGAACTGTCTATAACAATGCCTACTAGCCCCTTTTATAGGAGGCGTGGAATTACAAAAATAAAAGTAAATAAAATTAAAATAAAAAAACATAAAACCTAATTGACCCTTAAAATATTTCAACCAACCAACTAATTTATCAGAGATCACAAGAGATATCATTATTTAAATAAAAATAGAAATTACGACGGACTAAATTTGACGCAAATAAAACTAATCCTAATTCAGTCAGGCTTTAATTGGATGGAAACACTAATTTAATGAAATCCCCAATTGTAACCTAATTTTTTACTTCAACGCTGCATCAGGTGCTTCATACCCAAAACATGCAACACTCTGTAGCTGCCTTGTCCATCACATCTATTGAGATAAAATCAGATTTTCCTTTATTAGTTTGGAGCCTTGCATGCTCCTTAAAAGTGTTGGACATCATTGAGATCCCGGAGCTATAGTTACCTCTTAAATGTAAACGATTGTACAACCAATATATTGCCATAGTTAGATGAATGACATTGCTCAAAGTTGCCAGTGTAAACCCCGCCCATTATTGATCAATCCACAATTACTGTCACTGCATCGGCCATAATGACAAACAAAAAAGAAGCAAGAGGAAATCCTTGCCTCACCTAACTCTAAGATTGGAAGAAATCATCCGTTTAGAAGCACCAAGTTGGATCAACTAGTAACACACCTTTTCATCAAGGCGATCTGAAATTTCATGCATTTTTATCTTTCAAACATTGTGATATGGAGCATATAGTGCGGGCTGATTTTTTTAAGTCAAATGCATGCAAATACCTAAATTTTCATCTTTAAAATTTATAATTCAAAAAATACAATCATGTGGTTTGAATTTGGAATTGATGTCATGAATGGCAACAAGAGGGGGGGGGGGGAGGGGTTGTACCTTGAAGATCTCCAAATTTGGAGATCAAGATCAACATGCACGCACAACACAACAAGAGGGGGGGGGGGTTGTACCTTGAAGATCTCCAAATTTGGAGATCAAGATCAACATGCATGCACAACACAACAACTGCGAGAGAGCTGCTGTGCTCGGCAGCAGCTTGCAACCTCCAGGAGCAAGGCTCCAACTGCTTGTGGAGCAGCATATGGCTGCTGCTCTTGCAGCCCTTCGAGAGCTTGGACGACCGAATGGCAACAGTTGCCTTTGGCAGCAATCAACATCAACAAGGAGGGGGCTGGGGCTTGGTTCCTTTGTTGGATAAAAATGAAGAAAAAGATTGGGAAATGTAAGAAGAAGCGGGAATTGGGAGGAGGGCCTTAGATGTTGACAAATGGAGAAAAATCAGGCCACTTGTAATCAAATTCTTTTTTTTAAATCCTTTATCTCTAGGTTTATGTGAAATACCAAAGTCATACGCATTTCCACCTCGAATTTCTGATTCAGATGAATAATAGCTCGTTTTGACCGTCTCGGAATGACGATCAAAATGAGTATAATATTCATATACTTCTGATCTAAGATGGATTCAAAAATTGGTGAAATAGGGTTTTGATTTGTGATTAAATTTCGCATTTTAAATAGTCAAATGACCTCCGATCGATGAACGATCGATTCCTTTTGTCTTATTTTGTTGACTCAAATTTTATAGTTGTCCCAGTTTGTTTTACGGTTCAGACTGCATCACGGCTTTTTTCCTAGTTACATGAATTATGATGTAATCGATTTTTTGATTGATTGCGTCCGAGATTGATATGGGTTTATTCAATATTAGTCGAGTATTAATTGGTCATGTGGACCCTTAATTGTGTTGGATTCGGGTGATTCGGATCCATGTGTCACAAGGCCTGCCAAGCTACATTTACCCTCAAATGTATCTCATCAGCCTTTTACAATCCGTAGAGCCTTGACAGTTCCGCAACCTTCAGCCTCGTAAATTGCACGGTGCTCGACACCGCTCAAGTGGGCCCAATCATTAGCCTCATTGACGCTTCCCGATCACAGATCTTCACCTGTGACATAGGATGTGGCATTGTAAAAGAAGCTTCTGTAACAAAGGTAGAGTAGTCAGAGGAAAGGTACAAGTAGCCCTGAGCCTACCCGACGATAGAAGGTGGGCCTGAACCTACCTGATCATCATCTTGCTCCAGGGGCCCAAAAGAAGGGCATCAAATTCATCCCATCAATTTTGGTTGGCACCCGATCCACCCCAATCAATTGGAAATCAACGTTTGAAGCATGCCCTAGCCGAAAATGACATACTCTGATATGAAAAACCTGGACAACCATAAATGCCCCATGTTCGACTTTCAAGTGCAACACTCGGGCAGGGATTCAAACGTATATGGATGTATTCGTATATGTTTTATACCTACTTTTACATATGTATACATATCCATTTTAAAATAGATAATGAGTACATTTATCACTTTAATATCCATAAATATTATATTAGTACATCCATATATATAAATATAGTTGTTGATTTATTTTTAACTATATGTGATTGTTTTTACCATATTTGAAGTAATTATATTTAATAAATTCATTTCTTTGCTTTTAACATGTGTATGCCATTAAGTACATATATATTTGATCTAATATATGGAGTATCTATCTTATTATATGCATCCAATCTATATCCATTTATATTCTTATTTGTTTTAAGGTCATCGTAACAATTCACACTAGCTTGGTTTTTTTTTATTAGTTTGCCCCTTTGAGAATGCTGACCCAGTTACATTAATGCTTCGCCACTGACCTCTCTTCAGCCTGAGACTTTCGATGAACAAGAGTGAACTTTCCATATATATATTCTCATATGTATTCGAATTTAAAAATGGATAAGGATATGGTAACACCTATTATCTCTGTATCCACATCCCGCCATCTGCATCCTTAATCTTGATATACCTTAAATCATACAACAAATGGCAAAGATTGTGCCTCCACTTCTTAGTAATCAGACACCCTCATAACTTTACTGGTCGATGCAACACCTGCACGACCTCTACCCCGACACCATTTTCACCATTGTTACTCAAAAAAGAGCTCATCCTACAATATATGAGATCCATCCAAAAACAAGCCGCGTGATAATATTAGCAAGTCCTCAACTACAAGATCAAACACATATCGCTTGAGAGCCCATTCTAAATCACAACAAAAAGTTTCCCTATAACCTCCATGGCCTTCCCCACTAATCAGAGGTCTCAACATCTTAGTGTGAGACCCATTACCTTGAGTATGCGATGATTCGAAGAGGGCAGTGCCCCATCCTTTAGCAAAGACCGCCTTCAGATAACTAAACACATCTGACACATTCCCGACATGAAGAAGGAACCGAATAGCTGTGTTCGATGAGATGTACACTCGACGTCTCCTTAAATGCACAGTATTACCTCCAGTGGTTGAGCCGGGTATCCTGCCTACCTTTGACGTTTTCGTCCAAAAACCATTCACATTGCCATAAACCTCCTCGATCAACACACCTTTTAACGATCGATGACTGGAAAGGAGGGAATCAACCAGGGACAGAGGATGACACATTGGCTACCATTCATCTTGTACGATGACTTATGGTGCTTTAATCGTTGTATTAAAAGTAGATTATTGGGTGCATAACACCTTTGTTAAGCTACTTGAGCCTCGTGCCCTTGGATGAGCTCACAAGATCACCCAACATCTTTACCTAAATGGCATTCTTTCTGATGTAGCACAAAATTAACATATAGGGCTTGATATTTTTATTTACTTTTATTCGATTGTCGCATTTTTATTTAAATAAAGAGATCACGTGTGATCTCAATTTAGAGTCAATTAGAGATTTGAATTTATTTCAAATCAATTAGTTAGTCGGTTAGAGTCAAATTAGGATAAGTAGTTTTGAGTTTGAATTTGAATTTCTATTTTTGTAATCTCATCCCTCCTATATAAAGGGATGATAGGCTATTGTTTTGGGACAGGTCAGATTATATGAATTGAGTTATTTCTCTTTATCTCTCTCTTGTTATTCTCTCTCTCAACGTGTTCTTCACGATTCTCATCCCAAAACCCCGCGTAACCGACGCGTTTTTTCCTTCTCCCTCCCCTCTTTAACTTTCTTCCACCAAAATCAATATCTTTCACTGTTGAATTTTTTCGACCGCGTCAAGTGGTATCAGAGCATGGAAACCGAATCGTTCTTACGATTCGACGATCCCGTCACCTATTGGAGGATGCAATTCGATCTTAGCCTTCTCTCCCATGGCTCACATGCGTATTTGCGACAACAAAAGTTCAAGCGACGCCTTATATCAAGCTTGAAGGTCCAAGAATGGTTGGATGCGAAAATTGATGAAGATCCGGCTGCCGACAACAAAAATCAGACCACAGAAGCTGCTGTACAACCTACTTTTGATCAAGAAAACAAAGGTACTTTCATGCAAGATGATGATTTTATTGATACAACTTTGATACAAAACGAAATCGAAGACCTGGATCCCATATTTGACGAAGACCCTACAGAAGAAGCATGGGAAATCATCGATCTGCTTGCTGTCCAGGAATATTCAGACCTACAATCGTTGGAAGAACCGATTCCAGTGCCACCCACGACTCCCTCCCGGGTCCCTGCTGCAGCCCCCACACCTTCGGCACCCTCAATCTCCAAGTTGCTACCCCCTGCCGTCCTCCAAACTGCCACGCTGCCTCTCTTGCAACCCATCTCCGTCACCCCGACAACCCTCCCAGCTCCAACGCCCCCTCGAGCAGTCCTCGCGCCCCCAACGACCCCCCCTGCCCCATCGCCGCCATCACCCCCTCCCGCTGCCCTCTCACACACTGTGGAGCTCCCAACCCCGCTACAGCCCAATCCACCTTCCTCAGTGCCGCACATTTCCTCCATCGTTCGTGCCGCCATCATCCTTCGCCTCCCAATGCGTTCCTTGCGGGGACCCAACCGCCATCGTTTGTGCATCCAACGTGATCATTGCCGCTGCCCAAGGATTCAAAACTTCTGCCGTCGTCGCCGCCAATTAGAGACACGAGAAACCCTAATATGTGGGTTCTCTTCCAGGGCAATCGAACCCCACAAGATCAGGGATGGGAGATTAATTTGGAGAAATTGCAGTGAAGGCCCCTCTTACAAAAGTCTTTATTCAAAGGCGATATTCAAAACTCCACTTACAAAATTGTTTCAAATGTAGGGGTAGAAAAATTGCAGCAGTGCCCCTCAGTTGAAAGAAATTACAAACGTAACATGGAAAATGAGCAAAATTGAGGATTTTCGCTCAACCAATCCAGATGGGATCCTCCACCGTTGGAACGAAGATCAAGCAATTCGTCAGGAGATGAATTTTTAAAGCGGTGGAGAATTGATGCAGCACAAAATTAACATATAGGGCTTGATATTTTTATTTACGTTTATTCGATATTGTCGCATTTTTATTTAAATAAAGAGATCACGTGTGATCTCAATTTAGAGTCAATTAGAGATTTGAATTTATTTCAAATCAATTAATTAGTCGGTTAGAGTCAAATTAGGATAAGTAGTTTTGAGTTTGAATTTGAATTTCTATTTTTGTAATCCCATCCCTCCTATATAAAGGGATGATAGGCTATTGTTTTGGGACAAGTCAGATTATATGAATTGAGTTATTTCTCTTTATCTCTCTCTTGTTATTCTCTCTCTCTCAACGTGTTCTTTACGATTCTCATCCCAAAACCCCGCGTAACCGACACGTTTTCTCCTTCTGCTTCCCCTCTCTAACTTTCTTCCACCAAAATCAATATCTTTCACTGTTGAATTTTTTCGACTACGTCACTGTGCCATGGCCCTGTACTCGGATTCATCACTAGATCTAGCCACCACCGTCTGTTTCTTGCTTTTCCAAAAAACTAAGTAACTGCCAACAAACACTGCAAAACCTGAGGTAGATTTCCAGTCTCTAGGACATCCTGCATAATCCGCATCAGTACATGCAGAGATAGAGAGATTTGTTTCTTTCTTGAACAACAATCCTGCACCTGGAGACTACTTTAGATATCTTAGTATCATATATACAACATTCCTGTGCACCTGTCTTGGCTGTTCCATGAACTGACTCACCCGACTTACCGCAAAAGCAATGTCAGGTCTAGTGATAGTAATATAGAGAAGCTTTCCCACCATTTCTCTATATCTTCTTTTGTCAACTTCCTCTGTATCATCTCCATATAACTTCATACTAGGATCCATGGGAATAGTGGAGGGTCGACACCCGATCATACCTGTCTCAACAAGCATATCTGTAATATATTTTCTTTGGGTCATCACAAGACCCTGCGCATTCCTCGCAAATTCCAACCCAGAAAGTATCGTAGAATACCAAGATCCTTAGTCTCAAACTGATGGCCTAAAAATGCTTTTGGCATCTTTATTCACTGCATGTCATCTTCCGTAACAAGTATATCATCAACATATACCATAATAATAACAATACCTCTGGGAGTCTTCTGGACAAACAAAGAGTGGTCAACATTTGATCTTTTGAACCCTTGCTTCTGTTTTAAATCTGAAAGCTTCTGAAACCATGCCCGCAGACTTTGTTTAGTATCATATATGACTTTGTGAAGTCTACACACCATCTGGCACTCCCCCTCAGCAGCAAACCCCGAAGGCTGCTGCATGTAGACTTCTTCCTGCAGATCTCCATATAAAAAGGTATTTTTAACATCAAGTTGGAACAAAGGCCAATCACGTACCACAACAACGGACAGAAGAACACGTAGAGTGGAATGACGTGCAATCAGGGAAATGTATCTATATAATCCACACCATAGGTCTGAGTGAATCCACGTGCTACAAGCCTTGCTTTGTAGAGATCAAGGCTGCCATCCGCATTATATTTGACAGTAAAGACCCATTTACAACTGACAACAGAAGCTCCTCGGGGAACTGCAACCAAGCTCCATGTGCCACGAGACTGCACGGCAGCCATTTCATCCTCCATGGCTAACCGCCAGCTGCTGTCTTTCAAGGCATCCCGATAATTCTGTGGTATCTCTATGGTAGATAAGGCAACAACAAATCTCTAAAAATCACCAGTGAGGTGAAGGAATGAAACCTGTGAAGCAAGTCGATAGGACGTACACGTCCGCTTAGACTTCCTCAAGGCAATAGATACATCCAAATCATTAGCAGTGTCCACCTGTATGTCATTCTCGTGCACTAGTGCATTGTCAGTCCTATCGTTACTAATATCACTTGGACATACTTGGGGCACGGTGGATGAATGACGGCCTCCATGAGCAGGAATCGGATGACGGGTATAAAATTTTGGTAAAGGTGGGACTGGTGGTTGCGGAGGTGGTGGTGATGGTGGTGGCACAACAGGAGTTGGTATGTTATCAGACTAACGCAGAGGAGGAGGTGGCACATAGATGTCATCATCAGTAGTGGAAGAAGTCATCTTGTCACTTGTAGGCGAAAAATACATCACAGTCTCAACGAAGGTGA
The DNA here is from genome assembly GCA_037367405.1 of Ottelia alismoides. Taxonomy (NCBI): domain Eukaryota; kingdom Viridiplantae; phylum Streptophyta; class Magnoliopsida; order Alismatales; family Hydrocharitaceae; genus Ottelia; species Ottelia alismoides. The sequence continues at coordinate 205,237 of JAZKJV010003724.1, read as the reverse complement.
CATCAACACTAACATCATATCTTTTGTTCACAGGATTACAACATCGGTAACCCTTTTGAGTACGAGAGTACCCAAGAAATACACACTTGATAGCCCTAGGTGAGAGCTTGTCAATCCCCGGAGTGACTTGACGGACAAAGGTGACTAAATCAAAAACACGAGGGGTTAGGGAGAACAATTCCTTGTCAGGAAAGACAACAGACAGAGGAACTTTCTTACCCAGGACAGAGGATGGCATACGATTGACCAGATAACATGCCATAAGAACATCATCACCCCCAAAAGACAGAGGAGCACAACAATGAATGAGTAAAGTCCGAGTTATATCAAGAAGATGACGATGTTTCCTTTCTGCAACACCATTTTGTTGAGACGTCTAGGCACAAGTTGTTTGATGAATAATGCCACAAGACAAGAAGAAATGTGAAAGAGCACGAGTGCAAAATTCTAAGGCATTATCTGTGCGCATAATCTTCACATTAGAAGTAAAAACATTCCGAACTTCATTGATAAGATTTTTGATTACATCCGCCCCTTCAGATTTATTTTTCAATAAAAGACCCAAGACTATCTAGAAAAATCATCAACGACTATTAGGTAAAACCTGTGTCCCGGGTGATCGGGAACACGACTCGGACCCCAAATGTCAACATGCAACAACTAAAAAAGGGGAATACGACTCGCTACCTGATGTAATAGCTGAGGTTGACGTGCTGACAGAGGCTGAAGCTGCTATGTCTGAGTGGCCTCCTGGCGAGTCAGTAGTGGGAGGAGGCATGATGTCATGTAGTCTGGTGACAAGATCCTCAAACCACTGAGGCACAATGTGCTCGGTGACACGGGCTGATGCTGGAAAACCATGCTTAGAATAGCATGTATCCTCCGCATGGCCGGGGCGATGACAGAAGGTGCATGGCTGACGGAATCGGCCACCTCGACCATGAGGTCCACGACCACGAAAAGAAGAAGAGGCACCTCTGTATCTAGAAACTGCCATTGCTGAAGGAAGCAGAGTAGTGGAAGTTGAAGCAACGGTGATTCTGCTGAGCTGTCGATACACTTCATCCACTGGAGGAATAGTAGCATCCGTCAGGATCTGTGAGCGAGCCGCATCATAGTCCGGGTCAAGTGCTGCTAGTAAGACCCCCACCATTGTAGCATTCCGGAATGTCTTCTGCTGCTCAGGGGTCGCCGTCAGGGGAATGATACTGTAAAGCTTCTCAAATATCCCTCATAACAAGATGTGATTTGCGGCAGGTGTCATGCCCAACAGGAGGATGCGGATCATATTTTCTTTAAATGTCAAGGCTCGTCCGAGGTGTGGAGTGATCTTGGCATCTCTTGGCTGAGGGGGGAGGATGCTGCATCTTTTTAGCAGTCCATCAGGAGTGTGGGGCTGGGTTCGACAACGGATGTCTCGATAGCTTTCGCGGGGCTGTGGGCTATCTGGCTAGGAAGGAATGACAACATTTTAGTAACCAAGTGTTCTACTCAGAAAATGCATCTATTCATTGTAAAGCCCTCTATAACTTCTGGGCCTCTCGCTAATGTATCGGACCTTTGTTTGTAATATAAATTTCTGGCGGTAACTCCCATCTTGGGAGTTTACCCGTTGTTGTTAAAAAAAAGGGATGTATACAACGAATGTAACGGTCGGCCATTCTGCTTGACCATAAATATATCATGCTGAAGTTAGAGGATCTTGGTCTTGTTCCTCATCCGCGAGTACGTCGTGACAAGAATATCTTTATATAGAGAACGCCTATGGGTAAATTACATAAGGTGGAACAAGGAAAATAAACATAACGTACGCGTACATAAACTATAGAAATATCTCTACAATTATCAACATTGGAGAAATTATGGAGTTAATCCTTAAAGCTTGTGAATCATATTCATGAGCCCAAAATTGAATGTAAATCCAATATACATCTAAAAAAGTAATGTGAATCAATATTCATTGGAAAAATTTTGTAAATAATATTTACATAAATATTTCTATGAATCACATCCATATAAATATCAATTATTATGAATCACTATTGACATTAATTAATGAGTTATGCTTGTGAATCATATTCACAAAATTGCTCTTATCAATAATATGTAACAATCATAATTATTACAATATTACCATTAACAAGTACGGGTTCTAATCCAATTAGGACTCATGAGATAGGAATGCATATACTTGGAGATAATGTCGGGGAGATCATACTATCCATGTATAGTGACTTGAAATGTGGATAACTATTCAATTTTATGGTTAAAAATCCGTCACCTATGAATGTTGAGTTCGAGCTATGACACTTTACACTCTTAGTGAGCTCGACGAAATGCATCACACTCTCCATGAGCTGGACAAAGTGTTAGTGAGCTGAATCTGGCTCCCTTGACCATTTCTAATCATAGTCAAAAACATTTGGAGCTAAGAAATGAGCTCAAGGAGCTTGTATACTTCCATTTCCATGACTATTTCTGTTTCCAACTTTTAGATATTGAAATTAGAATTGGAATTGGAAATTGGATTCAAATGAATTGTGATTTAATCAAATTAAATCACAAATCATCTAGTTAAATGGAGCCATTAAAATTCATCTTGTTTCATCACTTCTTCGGTATGGAGGTATCATGGTATATGATCCATTACAATAACAAAAGTAACCCTGAGTATTCCAAATACTCATCCTTCCTTCACATTAGAAGATTTTGATAATTCCGAAGTTTAAACTCTGGTTTGACTGTCTTCTTCGGAATATATCAATAGATTTCTCATTTGATAATTGGGTGACAATATTAATCATATACTTTTCAAAAGCATATAGTAATATCTCGAATTTGTATTTTATTTCATAAACAAGACGACCATGCATGTATTTCATTTTGACCTCAAAATATCTCATGATTGAGCTCTGTCTCCCGGTTCATCAAATATGAACTTGTATGACTCCTTTGATAGATCATACATCTCATACGACTTCATATGCACATCAATGTGTCAGTATATGGACCTTGGTTTGGTCACCAACCTATTGGTCTATCAAATGTGCATAGTTAGGCATATAGATGCATATCTGTCTCTGATCAAAGGATGTGTGCTTGATCGTGACAACTACAATTCGGCTCTTAGTTTATCTCGATTTAATCAAGTCAACTCTTTGAATTGATTATTTCAACACTTCCGAATCTCTGTTCTTATGTAGAGGATTTGCATCAAGAAATCGGTTGGAAATCAATCTTAGAGAAAGATTGCCATATCTTTCTCAGACTGGAGATCTTTATTGAATATTACATGTTTGAAGTCAGTTATGCCTTCCCAGCTGCATGGTTGTGACGCTCGCGCCTGCGGATCTGGAATACCCGTTTACACATCATTCGTAGTATCATGTTCGCCAGGGATCGCATTAGAGTATTGGAAATTAGGGATTTTTTTTCGCATTTATGAATGACATTCACAAATTAACCAATAAACCGCAGAACTACAATATGTCACAATTCTATTGCATAACTTTCTATAGCAGTTAACATGTAACAACAGAAATTTCATTATGTATATACATCCCAATTGTATCAGAAGAGAAATAAAAGCATATATAATACCTTGAACAAAACTATAGCATGCGTACCTGACAATAGTAACTACGGAAGTTGAGATTCAACTCTCCCAATACCACAGTGCAGGTATTTTACCTGCAATCCATGCAATAGGGAGAAAAGAATATCAACAAATGTTGAGTAAATCATATTAATTAGACGTAACAGGAAATTTTAGTGGCTTCAAAAGAAAGCAAGTAAATTGGACTTGACAATTAAAATTTAGAACTACTTGCAATGAAACAGGTTTTCAAGTTGTTTGGTATGTAAAACCTCATTTTACTCATCCTACATTAATTACCCATATTAATCATTTTTATACAAATATTATATGGTCCATATTTAAGTCATTGTCTTTTTATTAGTTATAAAATATGTCTGATGGGTCTTGGGAATGTGAATGATGAGTCTCTTTGTTGCGAAGCTTTTTCACAACACTATTGAGTATCTGTTCTGGCTTCTCCTTGTATATCAAGTCTGATTCCACGAGAAGATTCTCGTAACCGACGACGTGTCGAGGATCGTGCACATATTTCCTTAGGTTGGATATATGAAAAACTTCATGTATGGCTGATAGGTGTGGAGGAAGGGTTACTCGATAGACTACCTTACACATACAATTAAAAAATTCAAATGGTCTAACATCGTGGTATAACTTGCTATGAACACCAAATCTCTGTACTCCATTCATGGGAAGTACTTGTAGAAACACTCAATCTCCTTCCCGTGTTTTCACGAATTTCCATCAATATGAAGGATTAAGTTGAATAGTGATAAGTTACAATTTTAATGGATCAAGAGAAGAGGATCGGATTACCTGAAACTCCAAATATCTTTTCTGACGGTCTGCATAGCTCTTATAGCTGCTTTGAGTCATCAGAAGCATTCCCCTTACAAGATCCGATCAACAGTCCTCGTAGTCCCTTCCCAAAAAGATCTACAGAGTAAAGAGTGTGTTCGCCTATCTCATGCTATCTGAGAGGTGTGAGACATCTCTGCCCATATAGGGCTTCGAATGATGTCATACCAATACTGGAATAATGATTGTTGTTGTACGAGAGTTCTACCAATGGTAGGTAGTCCTTCCAAGATCCTTTCCTATCTAGAGCACATGCACGTAGCAAATATTCAAGTGTCTAAATAATGTGTCTGCTCTGTCCGTCCGTCTGAGGATGGTATGTGGAAGTCGTCTTCATCTCTGTCTGAAGTGCTGGCATAAACTGGTGCTAGTATGGAGATGTAATCATCGAGTCTCTGTCAATCTGTCAGACACTACCTCATGTGGTATATTATGAAGCCTGATAATGTTCTGCACACAAAATCTTGCCGTCCTAGATGTTGTATAGGTCATGCTGACATGTATGAAATGGGCTGACTTGGTCAATCTATCAACAATGACCCGATAGAATTGTTGCCACTCGGTGTCTTCAGCAATCCGATGATGAAATCCATAGAGATACTTTCCCCCTTTCATTTGGGAATGTGAGAGACTATAACAACCATGGTGGTCTCCTATGTTAAGCCCTGACCATCTGACAAGTCATGCACTTGCTAACATAGCATGCTACGCCTGGCTTCATTCCGTCCTGCCAAAATGTTGGCCTAGATCCCGGTACATCTTTGTACTGTCAGGAAGAATAGACAATCGTAAACTATGTGCCTTATCAAGAATATCTCTACACATTTGCTCATTGTTGGGCATAATGACCCAACCAGTCTTCCACAAAATGGACTCAGTCACCACAAAATCATCACCTTCGTTCTTGATGGTACGCATGTATCTGCTTCGAATTTAAGGATCTATTCTCTATCATTCTACTATGCGATCCCAAAGACTGCTGAATTGTGGAGGCACGATAGTAAATATAGACATATTCTTATGAGGATGCCAATCAGTCAAAGCTTTGAGCATATCCCATGTGTATAGCTAGTTTGCTGAATGTGCATGAGCTTTCCTGTTAAGCACGTTTGCCCCACGTTTCCTTTATCGGAATGTTAAGAGATTGTGTAATCAAAATCCTTCAGTAGCTCAAGCCACTTATGTTCATGTTCAGCTCCTTATTATTAAAGATGTACTTCAAACTTTTGCGATATGTGAAAATTTTGAAATTCACCTCATAAAGATAGTGACGCCAGATCTTCAAAGTGAAGACAACAACCACCAACTTCAAGTCATAGATGAGATAAATTCCGCTCATGTGGCCTCAACTGACATAATGCATAAACAATCATGTGACCTTGTTGCATCAGAACCGCTCCTAAATCCACACTTGAAGCATCTGTATATACTGCATAATCCTGAGCTTCTGAAGGAAGTGCAAGAGTAGGCGCAATCTTCAATCTTTTCTTCAATGTTCTGAAGGCATACTTGCATGAATCATCTCAAATGAAAGGAACTCTCTAATTCTCAGTTGATGGTAGCCAGATTGGAGATCGATCTTTGAAAACATCGAAGATCCCTATAGCTGATCGAATGAGTCATCGATACATGGCAGAGGATAATGGTTCTTCACCATTTTCTTATTTAGTTGTTGGTAATCAAAGCATAATCCCATCGATCCATCATTTTTCTTGACAAAAAGAATGGGAGCATCTCAAGGTGTAGTGTTTGTCCTCACTTGGTTGTATATCTAGTAGTAATGTTATCTCACACTCAATCTCTCTCTCTCTCAAGCGACAGACATGATTAATCATCAGAGAACACATTTAGGGCAATCTGACACTATACTGATGTCCTGAGCCATTGGCTTTCCATCAGATGTTTCTCGAATAAATGGTAGAATGTCTCATTCTTGATCTATGAGTCTCTGAGATCTCAACACTGAAACATACTCTATTTAGGAGTCATATAATGTACCCTTATAGGTAAACTCGGGTAAGTCCGGAATCCTAAAAACAACTGTTTCCCGTAGTAATTAACCAGGACATGATGAGTTGACATTCAATCCATACACAAATTTAGGTCGAACTTGTTGAGCTGTAGTAGCAGACAATCTGTTATCTTCTCATGTACACCAATCAACATTGGTAACCTTCTGCTTATCAGTCTTATGATGAACAACTAGCCACTTGATTCATGGATGTGACATGGAGGATCTAAGACCTCTGTAATTCTACCTACCGAAGTTAGAATCTTGAAGCTCATTCATCGACCCAGAATCAATTAAAACATACAAAGATCGATTCTAGAAGTCATGATTCTGTGTAAGAACCAATACCATTAATTATAATAGCTGATGTCCGCGGATATTACTGACTATGCTTTTTCTTTCCTTAGGATATATTATGGAAATTAGTTGCAAATGGTGACATCTGTGGTCATTGAATTTGAATGTCGTATTTCCCTTTCGGACTCACGACAAGTCAGAGGATTGTCGCTATCCTAGATATAATGCGATCGGAACTATAATGCTACGAATGTATGTAGCATGGTACCACTACTCTGATACCAAACTGTAGCACCCGCTCCTGAATTTGGATTTAATTGGTTCCATTGTATCCATAAATTAGGAGCCCAATATGCAATAATTGTTGCCTGGCTCCTAGATTTAGCTCCAATTGATTCCACTGTCTCTAGGAATTAGGAGCCCAATATGCAATAGGTGTTACCTGACCAGTAAACTCTAACTGTATAGAGGAGGAAGGGTTGTAATCGGCTGGAGAGGAGATGGGAAAGAGGAGGAAAGAAGGCTGTGGTTTGATATAAATAAGGGGAAGAATGTACCTCTTGGATCTCCTAATTTTGTAGACCAAAATGCATATAGCAGGGCATGCAACAAGTGCCTGCCATTAGAGCAGCAAAGGCTTTAAGATCAAATGTTTTTGGAGTTGTTTGAGCTTCAAATGGAGCAACAACACCTTGATTGGAGAGTAGAGATGCAGTTAATTACTCCAGGGAGGTCTTCAGTGCTTGGATTTGGATCTCCAGAGGATGCTGCAAAAGCAACCGTTGCTGCATGTCTGACTGGGCAAAGACAACAACCCCAACTGCTGCTTTGGACAACAACAATAGTTGGAAGGAGTTGCAGAGACTGCTGCCTTGAAGCAGTGGCAGAGAAGGTTGCAGCAGCTCCTCCAAGACTTGGCAAATCAGCTTTTGCTGTAGATGTGCAACCAAAAGAAGGTTGGGGGTTGTTCCTTCGTTGGGAGAGTGAAAAGAAAAGGAATGGAGAGAGAAATGTGAAAGAAATAAAAAGGGGAGAGGGTGGTATTGATAAGGAAGTAGGAGGCTTTAATTGTTGACAAGTGGAGGGTAGAAGGGGAAGCCAAGTGTGGAAAATGAAGCTGTTGTACTGTGTAGCTGTCAGTTGTACGATACAGAAAAAATTTAAAATTTTCTTTTTCTTTTTATTTTTCTCTCATTCATTTGAGACATCTAAATTGATCATATTTGCACCTCAAATCTCCAATTTAGGTGTACAATGTTTTGTTTCGACCGTCTATGAATGAAGATCAAATTGAGTATAATATTCATATACTTTAGATTGCGTATGAATACTCGAAATTCTCGAGATACGATTTTGGTTTATGTCTAAATTTTGCGGTTTTAAAATATCAAACGATCTCCGATTGACGAACGTTTGATCTCGTTGGTCTTGTTTCATTGAATCGAATTTTTAGGTGGTTTCGATTTATTTCGCGGTTTCTGAATTTGCGTCGCGGCTTTTTCGGGCACGCATTACGATGCGATTGATTTTTAGTCGATTTCGCCAGAACGAATTTTGATTTGCGATCACTTGATCGATTTATATTATATATCGGTGATTAATAACTTTATTGAGTTATACAGACCCAAATCGGGTCGGGTTTGGGTTTGTCCAGATCCGGATGTTACAAATTTTGGGTCCGTATAACTCAATAGAGTTATAAATCAACGATAAATAATATAAATTGATCAATTGATTGCGAATCAATCCGGGCGAAATCGACAAAAAATCGATCGCACCGTAATGCGTGCCCGAAAAAGCTGCGACACAAATTCGGAAACTGAGAAATAAATCGAGACCACCTAAAAATCCGATGCGATGAAACAAGACCAACAGAATCAAGCGTTCGTCAATCGGAGTTCGTTTGATATTTTAAAACCACAAAATTTAGCCATAAACCAAAATTGTATCTCGAGAATTTCGAGTATTCATACACAATCTAAAGTTATGAATATTATACTCAATTTGATCGTTATTCAGAGACGATCGAAACGAACCATTGTACACCTAAATCAGAGATTTGAGGTGCGAATATGATCAACTTTGATGTCTCAAATGAATGAGAGAAAAATAAAAAGAAAATGAAAATTTTAATTTTTTTTCTGTACTGTACAACTGACAGCTACACAGTACGTGTAACATCCATATTCTAGCAAACCCGAACTCGTCCGATTTTGGGTCTAATGAACCCAAAAACATTGTCGGTAAATATTAAACAACTTAAAACAACCAATTGGTGGTGAATCAAAAGTTGTTTGGGAGAAATCGCCCAAAAATCGGTCACTTCGTAATGCGCGCCGTGAAAAAGCCGCGACGCAAATTCGGAAACCGTAAAACGAACCGAGACCGTCATGAGATCCGATTCGACAAAAGAAGACCAACGGAATTGACCGTTCGTCAATCGGATGTCGTTTGATATTTTAAAATCACAAAATTTAATCTCAAACAAAAAAAAACCGTATCCGAAAATTTCGGGTATTCAAAACTCGATTGAAAGTATATCAACATTATACTCATTTTGATCGTCGTAGAGAGACGATCAAATCGAGATATTTCGCGTCAAAATCCGACATTCGAATCACGAATACAGATTTGTTTAAACATCTTAAATAAACAAAAAAAAATATAAAATAAAATTCACACAGGAGCCTGTCTGCTTGCCAGAACAGCCGTTGGGTCTTTAAAATTCCAACACTTGTCTTCCCTAAATTCTCCATTTGTCAAATAACAAGGGAATATCCCCTTGCTATAAAAACCACATCTCCTCTCCCCCAATTCTACCGTGATTCTACTCCAAGAAACCCAACCGAGAAGACCATTCCCCTCTTTTCCTCTCCCTCTTTCTTTTCTTTCCTAAAAACCCAAGTTTTCTCCACAAAAGGGGCCTATTCCTACTCCATTTTAATCAAAATCTGTTGCTGCAATTTCTACCCAGCAGCCCTGGAAGTTGATCTGCTGCCCCTTTTGAAGCACCAAGGTTGTTGGAAGGCTTACTGCATGATTCAAAGATCACCTCCAACAATTTTCCTGCAGTTGCAAGGCTAGAAACACCCTGCATGTAGTTCTGGCTGTTGGAAGACCTCCTTTGGAGCTTCATTTCAGATCTTCTGCAGCTTTGAAACTTTGGAGCTGCCTCAAATCCAAGGGGAAAAGCAAGGAATATTTGCTGCAGCCTTCTTTCAAGTTCCTGGAAATTCCAAAGCTGTGCATGCAAATTTTTTTCCTCAATCTAAGAGAGCTCCAAGGTACAATTCCCTCCCCCTAACCCTATTTAAGGGTTCCAACGTGAAAAGGGGTATTCTCCTTTTATTTTTCCTTTCCCAATTTCCAGCCACTGTTGGAGCTACTGAAGGCTGCATTTGCTGCTCCTGGAAGCCCCCTGTTTCTTCTCCATTTGGCTGCTGCATGCAGCCATAGCTACTGCTCCAGCCACAGTTTCGACACCCAATGAAGTCCATTCTGGAGCTGTTCTTGGAAGTTGTTCTTACATGCAATTGGATCTCAAATTTTTGAAGATCCATTGGTACATCCCTCCCCTCCTCCTTGCTGCCATACATGCTTATTTCACTTGATATATGTACAATCCTATTACCTATTTCTTGCTTCCATACATGCCAATTGCACATTTAATTTCCATGCCAAGTTTTTCAACCCTGGAATTCCAAGGAGGAAACTTGAAGATATGAAAAATTTCATACAAAGATCTCTATCTCAATTCAGAATCTCTGCTCTTGTTTGGAACAAATAAAATTTTGATTTAAATTACGTTATGGGTTTCTGCTCCTGCTCCTGTTTGGAAGAAAAATAAATAAAATATTTGGTTGATAAAATCTGATCACGCCAGTGAATATAGGAGATTAAGTCTCTTCTCTGGTTGTTTGACTGCGGACAACCACTATTAGGACATCTATCTCTCAACTCTACGAGATTAGGAAAGAAATAATTGGGAGGTAATTAGCATACGATTAGCTTTTTATTGTAAGTAGGATCCAATGACTATGTTGCATATTCTGAAACCGAGCATGCTATTTTATCATAATACTAATATTACAGCATAAATGTCATCAATGGGTATCCAAATTTTATAACAAATGCTGGGAATATGCACATGTTAGATGTGCAAAATGCATATAAAAAATGATAGGAAGATTGTGGTTATGAGTATGTATTACATATCCTGAAGGGTACATGTATATATATATAAATAAATGGTCATTAAAATTGGTAGAAAATATATGGGAGAAGGTGTGAGTATTTTCTACGTATATTACATTATGCAAAGTTATATGAGTTATAAGATCAAGACTTGTTAAAGTCTATTTTTTTTGGCATTTAGTCTGCTTGCCTTCATTATACAAAAGATATGGATATAAACTAAATTGAAATTTTCTCTGCTACTGCTATCTACTTAATTAAAATCAAAGGATTGAATCTATTCTAGACTGTCTTGCTAATAGTCTGCTTTCCTTGTAAAATTATAATAAAACATTTAATTATAGATTTGGGAACTAAATTATTAACTGTACTCTCTGCTCAGTTAAATTAAGAAGATTTGAAGTTCTCAAAATTAAATTATAATTATTAAGTATACAATTGCATTGATGTCTTCTTTATGTAGCCCAAAATACTAAATATATGTTAAGTTTTGTTAATAGTTTCAGTGCCACTGGAAATTTCCTAATTAGTCCTGTTTTATAGGAAATGAACATATATATGTTTTAGTTGGCCTTTGAGTTAGATACAGTACAAGTACTGTGTACGTTTCCTTTGGATGGTAACAGATTGTATCCTAAATTATTATATTAATAATTATTATATCTAACAATGCAATTGACTTGATCACTTCGATTGATGGAAATACACATTTAGACTCGATAAGACATGAACGTGAGTGGTTCGGACATCAGTCCATTATAGGGAGACCATCTAATAGTAGGAACTCATATTAACCAATACTAGAGCTCTATCCCGTTCTGACATGTTTTCTCTTAATTGCAAATATAGTCACTATATAAATCATTACAATTTAAATGATCCAAGGTCTAATGATTTTCATAAGACAATCCTTTATATGAGATCTGTTAACCTTAAATCATTACAATTGGAATCATTGACAAGATAATCAGATCTGTAAAAATTGATCACATAGAAGATTACAGAGAGATTGAGGAATCAAGCATGTATGATGGTGAATCAGGATATCAATTAATTGTGCCGGTCATGGTGACCTTTACACCTGACTGTGCGAGGGCGCGGTGACCCTCAACTGGGCGGAGGAAAGGAAGCCCAGTTAGGGCAGCGGACGCTTAATGCGCGGGTCTAGGATCCCAGTCCCTTTTCCGTTTTTATGCAAGCTTGCAGTGTTTTTACGCCTCGTTGGGATCTCGACTGTAGACCAGTTACGCTGACCCTGTTTTAGGATACCCAGGCGGGGGATCCTTGGTTTTCAGTTTCACGTACGAGCTCGGTTGCCCGTTACCGGTCGGGCTGTTTCTAGAGCGACTTTTCCGGGAAGTCCCTCTCACTCGTCTCAGTGGCGTAGTTTGGGAGTAGACCTATCCCTCTATTGGACCGTCCTTCCAATTAGAGGGCGAGACGGAAGAGCCCTTGTGTTGGCTTCTTCACCGCTTGAGTTTTTCTTTCGCCAACAGACTTGGTGATTTTAAATCCAGATCATCCATATCTATATCTACATAATCTAAAGTTATATTTGAAACTGTTGCACGGAGGTTTGAAGAGATTGAGTCTAGTCCAGATCCTCCATCCCTATATCTACATCATCTAGAGTTACATTTGAGACAGTTGCACTTGAGGTTTTAAGGGATTAAAATTAAAGATAGAATAAATCGAAAAGACTATAATCTAATTCGAAATCTCATTAAGCTAGTGGACGTGTTGGGAACTTAGTTAGGATGCATTATACTACACCGCATGCCTACGGAGGCACCCCAACCCTAAGACTTTCCTCAAGTCTTAGAGTCATAGTGTGAGGTTTCACAAGAACCAAGACCACAGACTATCCACTAGACTTAAGAATTTAATAAATCATTATATCTTTCCCATCATTAAAATTCACAAATATGATTACTAAGTAATATGAGAATGAAATATACTTACTATGATCAATGAGTTACCGTAGACATATGCTTATGTGGGAAATGTGGGGATAAGGGCTGATCATGAGATGTTCTTACTAAAAATTTGGAAACCTTTTACTTTTGCAAGTAGAATTAAATTTTAAATTGAGTTGCTCATGCCTCTCTACTTGCTTTCTTTTGTAAATAATAAATGCCTGTTATTTTTATATAAACTTACGGGAAGTACCAGCACCCGCTGACGCCTTTTCTTCCTTGCACGCATGGCAGGCAAGGAGCCTTTAGCACAGTAGCGGGTTAATGATTTCAGGAGATAAATTTTATACCCAATGGTATGGTTTATTTTGTGTCAATTTTGATTAAATTTATATTGTATTATGTTTCTTTCTCTTCAGTCAGATTTTGGGATATACTGTATGTACTGTCAGACTTTGTACATGTGAAATATATGGAACTGGTGACCATTGTTCTATGAGCTTGAGATTATGTATGTTAACCTGAATGTCTGATGAAATTATTTCATTCGCGAAAAATTTCCCCGTACTTTCAGTTACTTAATGCGATTGAAATGATTGTTGTAATGCAAAATGTGTGATTAACGGGTACCCGGATCCTAGGGGGTTCACAGTACGACATCTTCTTTTTCCACACTTGCTTCCCCCTTCTACCCTCCACTTGTCAACAATTAAAGCCTCCTTCCTTATTAATACTACCCTCTCCCCCTTTTATTTCTTTCACATTTCTCTCTCCATTCCTTTTCTTTTCACTCTCCCAATTAAGGAGCAACCCTCAACCTTCTTTTGGTTGCACATCTACAACAAAAGCTGATTTGCCAAGTCTTGGAGGAGCTGCTGCAGCCATCTCAGGTACTGCTTCAAGGCAGCAGTCTTTGTAACTCCTTTCAGCTACTGTTGCTGCCCAAAGCAGCAGTTGGGATTGCTGTCTTTGCCCAATCAGACATGCATCAACGGTTGCTTTTGCAGCATCCTCCGGAGATCCAAATCCAAGCACTGAAGACCTCCCTGGAGTAATTAACTGCAGCTTCCCTCTCCAATCAAGGTGTTGTTGCTCCATTTGAAGCTCAAACAACTCCACAAACATCTGATCTTGAAGCCTTTGCTGCTCTAATTGCAGGCACTTGTGCATGCAATGTTATATGCATTTTGGTCTACAAAATTAGGAGATCCAAGAGGTACATTCTTCCCCCTTATTTATATCAAACCACAACCTTCTGTCCTTCTCTTTCCCATCTCCTCTCCAGCCGATTACAACCCTTCCTCCTCCATACAGTTGGAGTGTACTGGTCAGGCAACACCTATTGTATATTGGGCTCCTAATTCTTGGAGACAGTGGAATCGACTGGAGCTAAATCTAGGAGCCATGCAGCAACCATGGTTTTAAAAAGCGCCGCCTCGAGGCGCAAAGGCGTACGCCTCGAGGCGAGGCGTGGCCAAAACGCCCCGAGGCGCACGCCTCAGGTGTTTCCAAGGAGGCGTACGCCTCAGCCTCGCCTGAGGCGCTCGAGGCGTGAGGCGCTCGAGGCGAGGCTGAGGCGTCAGCCTCAAAAATCGTTTTTTTTACTTTTCCCGGGTCACGTGCAAAGCACGTGACCTTTTTTAATACATTCAAAAGATCGGGGCGGGGGTTTGGGGAAGGTTCTGTTCGACAGAAACCCTCCCCCTCCCTTCCCTGAGCCCCGCACCTCCCTGTCCCGGCCCCGCCTCGCCGCCAACCTGCCATCGCCGCCCTCCGGAGTCGCCGCCCAGGCCTCCTCTCCATCGCCGACCCTCTCGCCGTCCAGCCGGAGTAGGTATGCGCCGCCGCCACCTCCGAGTTTGTTTTTTTTTATTTTTTTTTCATTTTTTTTTGTGTTTTCCAATTGTTGGGTTAAATTCTTACATATGCTATGAGTTATTAGTAGAGAGTTCTCTATTTTTTTGCAACATTATATTCTTTCTCTTTGACATAACACCTAGGGATAGGATGTCATGTATGTGCAACTATGATGTATGTGCATTTTTTTGCTAGGCTATTTTTTTTCAACTATGATGAAGGATTACATGTATGTGCATCTTGTAGTTAGTAATTAGTATTATCAATATGTGTATGTTATTATATAACTTGTAGATATGGGAAGGAAAGGCCAAAGTGGGGGGCGATCGGATCCCGGATGGAGATACTGTCGAGAACTTGAAATGGACGAGCATCACAAAGGGAAAGGATATGTATATGTTGAATGCAATTTTTGTTCGATGAAGATCACCGGTGGGGTGAAGCGGCTAAAAGACCATCTTGCAAAGACACGCAAGAATGTGAGAGCTTGTCCAAGCGTTCCTATTGAAGTTCAACAAGAGATGAAGATGTTCATGGACAACAAGGGTAATGAAAAGAGAAGACGGTTTGAAGAAATGGAAGAAGTTTGCCGAGTTGGGATGCAAGGGCCATCTGGAGGTGACGAAAATGAACCGGCACAAAGAGCACCGACAGATTCTAGTGGTATCAAGCTAGCTCGAGGACCGATGGATTTTTTCATTGCACATGGAGGTAGGGGTGCAGGTAGTTCGGATCCTCCCTCTCAACAAGTCACGTTGAATGCAAGCTGGAAAAAAGATGAGAGAAGGAGGATTTGCAGGAGCATTGGGAGATTTTTTTTTGAGAATTCATTGGCATTCAACATAGCCAATAGTCCTTCTTATCTGGCGATGATGACTGATGTATGTGGAAATGGAAGGGGTTTCAAGCCACCAACCATGCATGAACTCCGAACTTGGATTTTGAAAGAAGAGAAGCAGGCCATTACCACTCTTGTTGATGAGGCGAAGGCTTCTTGGATTGCCACGGGTTGTAGCATCATGTCGGACGGTTGGACCGACACGAAAGGACGCACTTTGATTAATTTTTTGGTGAATAATCCCAAAGGCACTTACTTCTTGAAGTCAATTGATGCATCCGATCAAGTTAAAGATGCTAGGATGCTTTTTAAAGTGCTGGATGAAGTTGTTGAGGAGGTCGGAGAGACGAATGTTGTCCAAGTCATAACGGACAATGCATCCGCTTACAAAGCTGCTGGACAAATGTTGATGGATAAAAGGAAGAATCTTTATTGGACACCTTGTGCAGCGCATTGTATAGATTTGATGTTGGAGGATATCCTCAAATTGCCACTTCATGCATCGGTGTTCAAAAAAGCCAAAAAAATTATCAATTTTGTGTATGCTCATGCTTGGGTTTTGGCAATGGTGAGAAAAATTGCAGGTTGTGATTTGGTGAAACCTGCCGTTACAAGATTTGCCACTGCATTTCTTACATTGCAAAGCTTGATTAGAGCCAAGGATTCACTTGAATCCTTCTTCACTTCCAGAGCATGGAAGAACAGTTCTTATGTGAATCGCCCATTGGGCCAAAGTGTGGTGAACATTGTTGTGAAGAGCAAGTCTTTTTGGCCTGGTGTTGCATATGTTCTCAACACCACGAAGCCTTTGGTCACCGTTTTGAGGTTGGTGGATTCTGAAAAATTTCCACCGATGGGATTTATTTATGAAGCCATGGACAGGGCCAAGGAGGAGATTGCTAGAAATCTTGAAAATGACGAGACCAAATATAAAGTTATTTGGGATATTGTGGATAGCCGTTGGGATCGTCAACTTCACAGGCCTTTACATGCTGCTGCTTATTTCCTCAATCC
Organism: Ottelia alismoides; assembly: GCA_037367405.1. Classification (NCBI taxonomy): domain Eukaryota; kingdom Viridiplantae; phylum Streptophyta; class Magnoliopsida; order Alismatales; family Hydrocharitaceae; genus Ottelia; species Ottelia alismoides. Next base: position 188,657 of record JAZKJV010003724.1, on the reverse strand, counting down.
CCACTTTCATTATGAACCGACATTCTCCAACCACTTAGAGGTGAAAATGGGATTGTTTTCATGCATGGAAAGATTGATCATTGATCCAGATGCGAGGATGAAAGCAGATTCACAACTTGATTCCTTCATTCATGCAAGAGGTTTTTTTGGATGGGCAAATGCAGTTAATTCAAGGAAAACAAGAAGTCCTGGTGAGTATTGTAAATAAATTTTAAGAGTTTTCCATATACTACATAATTACTAAAATGTGTGGTTGACCTTTACCAGCGGATTGGTGGACGTTGTTTGGTGATGAAACACCTGAATTGGCAGCATTTGCTATTAGGGTGTTGAGCTTGACTTGTAGTGCTTCTGGGTGTGAGCGTAATTGGAGCTCTTTTAATCAAGTAAGTGGTTAAAGCATTATTTAATTTTATGATAGTGTTTTTGTTTCATGTTAATCACTTAAACCGTACGTATGTCTATATAGGTCCACACCAAGAGAAGAAATCGTTTGTCACAAGCGAAGCTCAATGATCTGGTTTACATCATGTTCAATTTGAAATTGAAACATAGAGAATTGAGGAAGAAAACAATAGAAGATCCATTATGTTTGGAAGACATTGACTCTGGTGATGAATGGATTTCAGAAGCACACGATGTCGAGGCGTATCAGGATCTTGATGCAAACATACCCCTTGACGATGATCCTCTTGAGGAGGAAGGAGGTCAAAGATGTGGAGGAGCTCAAGTAGCTCAGCCTAAAAAGAAGGGAATAAGAAATGACAAAGGTGCAATACAATATTATAAATTAAAAGAATGTTCGATGCTTTTTTGTGAATTGTGTTTCAAATGGTTGACTATGCAATATGCATATTACTTTCTTGATTAGGTAAAGGAAAAGCTCCAATTAATGTTGACGAGGAGGAGTACTCCAATTCTGAGGATGGAAGCGAGGATGAAGCTGAAGATGATGTGCACTTGAATTTTATGGATGACTCCGATGACGATCCAATGAGTAGCAGTGACGATGACGATTGCGGCGACAACACTGCTGAGGGGCGAGATGACTGAAGTTGATTCGTTGAATCAATTTTGATGATTTGTGATTTTGATGTATCACACAATAGTGATGGAACATATGTTGCATTAATTTCATGCTTGTGTGAAACTTTATTTCCTACTTTATGTTTTCTTTTCTACTTTCACAATCGTATTTGAACTTTGGACAATCATAGTTGTAGTTTGTAGTTTGTATTGAACTTTAGGACAATATATTGCAATTGTTAGTGTTGTTAGTATTTATTCCAATTTATTTTGCTTTAATTTTAATTTTTCTTTCCAAAAAATTGAGGCTTACGCCTCGACCGCCTCGAGGCTTACGCCTCGCCTCACATTTTGGGAAAACGCCTCGGACCGCCTCACGCTTTTTTAAACCTTGGCAGCAACTATTGCATATTGGGCTCCTAATTTCTGGAGACAATGGAACCAATTGAAGCCAAATTCAGGATCCATTGAAGCCAATTTCTAGAGCCATTCAAGTGACGTAAATTGCATCCAAAGCTTCAATTAAAACTGCTACTCCACGCATGCAAGGCTCTAAATTGAGGCTATGCTTTGAAGGCCTCTGGAGCGGCTACTAGAGGAGCTGCTGCTCTTTCAAGAAGCAAAATTATACATTTACTGCTACTATTTCACATGCAGCGGGGGGCTGTGGTTCTCATTTTCCATTAGAGCCACTACATGTCAAATGAGTCTCCAATTCTTGGAGTAATCGAGGTACATCTAAAAGCCCCCTCCTCTTGCTGCCTTCCATGCATATTTTAATCTCTGTAATTGCCCGGAAATTAGAAGAGAATATGAAGTTTAATTGGAATAAAATTCAGTAATCCTCATGTTTACTTTGAACCTATAGTTCATTGTTTATAGTAGTCGATGTACAATCTTTCCCTCCTCTTGCTACATCCATGTTTTTGTACAATCACATCTTTCCTTCGCTGCCTTGCATGTAATCTAAAGATTCAAATGCACAATCTAAAACACCCTTCTTGCTGTCCTTATATAATGTTGGTGATTTAGATAATAAGCCCTAAACCTCCTATCTAAATCCATCTAAATTAGAATATCATCCTACCTAAATCCACAACTAGATATCTATTTTTGTAGTTTGTTATTACATACTTGAATGTAATGTTTGGATAAGTTTGAAGATTTCCCTGCTTGAAGAAGTTGTATTTACGCTTCTATTGATCTCACTACCCAACTAATTGTTTGAAACATTTCCTTTATTTTCTGGAGAAATCTGTATCGTGGCATTAGCCTAATCCCCTTGTAAGCCATTCGTCCATGGAGATTCTGTTTGTTGGTTATTCTTGCAGCAACCAATCAATGCTAATGAGGTGATAAGGTCGATAGTGTTTTGCATAACCAGTCCACATGGAATGAATGCTTTACCAGATCATGATCCGGTCTAGATCTTTATTATCTCTAAAGAAATCAAAGTTCTTAACTACTAATAATCAGTCGGTAGGTAGCGTAGACTTTGGTAGAAGTGATGCGACTCATGTTTGCAGATCTTTGGGAATATGAAGGGTGCAATGCACGTTGAGGAAGTTTGATTTTTGGAGGAAATGGGAAGGTATATGATTCCAGCCATACTTTTTGGACTATGGTTGTGAACATTTGCATCTTAAGGCATAAAGGGTATACAATCGTGCAATAAAGGGATAACATTAGCTAATTTAGGCATATGATGCTTTTTTGTTCTGCACTTTGAAAAGAAAAAGGAAGCACTCATCTCCCTTTAAATCCCAAATAGAAAACAGATCATTGCCACTGCAGTGCCAATAGTAACGGATCCACATTTAAGCTTCTAGTTTACAGAGGTTCTTAGTAATGTGATTGTTCTCATGTATAACTTAATGGATCTTGTACACACATCTATATCATACCCCAATCTTGACGTTATTCTGTTCCAAAGGTCTTTGAGTCTCAAATTCAATCCTCATCACTGTCTATGTATGACATGATTAATTTCAACACATTTATGATGGCAAGGAAGGATTTTAGTTCTTGATACAATGGCATACCTAAAAACTTATCCGCTTTGATGTGGACATTTTTTTTATCTCAACTTTCGATTTGATCATCTTCATGAATTCACCTTTAGGTATACTATACTAACTATAGATCACTATTGATGAAAAGATCTAGTTCTGTACAATTGACTACAGAAGGGATTAAGAAAGGAATGTGTAATCAAGTAAGTGAATATGACGTTGAATCAAAGATGATTGATAATTGAGAGTTCCAGTCATGGTGACCCTTACACCTGACTGTGCGAGGATACGGTGACCCTCAGCTGGGCGGGAGATAGGAAGCCCAGATAGGGTAGCGACCGCTTAGTGTGCGGGTCTAGGATCCCAGTTTTTTTCTCAGTTTTTCGTGAGCGCTCGCAGTTTTACGTCTTTCTGGGATCCACAGATTTTCTTTTAAAGACCAGTTCCGGTGACCCTTGTTCTTTAGGGTACCTAGGCTGGAGGACCCTCGGTTTTAGTTTTTCGAGCTCGTTAGTCCGTACTGGTCGGGCCGGTTTTTCTTTTAGAGTGACTTTTCCAGAGAGTCTCTCTCACCTGTCTCTGGACGTAGTTTTGGAGTAAACCTTTCCCTTTATTGGACCGCACTTCCAATTAGAGGGCGAGAAAGAAGAACCTTTTGTAGGCTACCTCACTGCTTGATTTTTGTTTACTTTTCGCAAGCAGACTTGGCGGTGCTACATTCGAATCATCCATGCATACATCTGAATCCTCTATGGCTACATCTGAATCAGTTACAATTGAATTGGAGGAGTTACTTAGATTGGATTGAGTCACAAATGAGTTTGGATAAAGTTAAGATGAATTACAGTTGAGTTGGTTATATGAGAGCTTGATTATAGTTGAGTTGGTTGTAGTTGAGCTTAGTTTCCATTGAGCTAGTTACTGTTCTGCCAGTAATTCATGACGAAGAGAAAAGACCAGTTTATGAAAATCATCCTAATCAGACTACAAGTTACTATTAGATTTGTTTGAAATAGCTAGTGGACGTGTTGGGAACTTAGTTAGGATGCATTTTACTCCACCGCATGCCTACGAAGGCACCCCAACCCTAAGGCTTCCTTACTACCTTAGAGTCATAGTGTGAGGTCTTAATCATACCAAGACCACAGACTATCCACTAAGCTTGAGAAATTCAAAAAGAAGAGAATCAAAATACCTGACTCATCATAAGCATTTAATAAAGACAATGATTATATCAGAGACTCATCATTCACATTCCCAAGACTCATCATACATATATTATAATTAATAAAAAGACAATGAATTAAATATGGATCATATAATATTTGTATAAAAATGATTAATATGGGTAATTAATGTATGATGAGTAGAATGTGGTTTTACATACCAAACAACTTGAAAACCTGTTTCATTTCAAGTAGTTCTAAATTTGAATTGTCAAGCCCAATTTACTTGCTTTCCTTCGGAGCCACTAAAATTTCTTGTTACTTCTAATTAATAAGATTTACTCAACATTTCTTGATGTTCTTTTCTCCCTATTGCATGGATTGCAGGAAAATTACCTCCACCGTGATATTGCGAGAGTTGAATCTCAGCATCCGCAGATACTATTGTCAGGTACGCATGCTATAATTTTGTTCAAGATATTATAAATGCTTTTCTTTCTCTTCTACTACAAATTGGGATGCATGTACATAGTCCTATTTTTTTGTTACATGTTAATGCTATGGAAATTAATGCAAATAAATTGATGGCATATCGTAGTTCTGTGGCTTGTTCGTTAAATTTATGAATGTCATTCGAAAACTAATCATAGAAATTATTCCCCTAATTTTCAGTACTCTAATGCGATCTTTAGCGAACATGATACTACGAGTGATGTGTAAATAGGTATTCCAGATCCTGGCAGGAATGGGTGCTATGAGTCTCTGAGCTCTCAACACTGAAACATACTCTATTTTGGAGTCATAATGTACCCTTATAGGTAAACTCAATAAGTTCGGACTCCTAAAAACAACTGTTTCCCGTAGTAATTAACCAGGACATGATGAGTGGACATTCAATCCATACCCAAATTTAAGTCGAACTTGTTGAGCTGTAGTAGCAGACAGTCTGTTATCATCTCATGTACACCAATCAACATTGGTAACTCTCTGTCTATCAGTCTAATTGGTAACCCATAATCAATTAAAACATACAAAGATCGATTATAAAAGTCATGATTCTGTGTAAGAACCAATACCATTAATTATAATAGTTGATGTTTGCGGATATTACTGACTATGCTTTTTCTTTCTTTAGGATATATTATGGAAATTAGTTGCAAATGGTGACATCTGTGGTCATTGAATTTGAATATCGTATTTCCCTTTCGGACTCACGACAAGTCAGAGGATTGCCGCTATCCTAGAACTAATGTGATCGGAACTATAATACTACGAATGTATGTAGCAGGGTACCACTGTTCTGATACCAAAATTGTAGCACCGCTCCTACTAGGATCTGGAATACCCGTTTACACATCACCCGTAGTATCATGTTCGCTAAAGATCGCTTTAGAGTACTGTAAATTAGGGAAATATTTTTTTCTGCGATTAGTTTTCGAATGGCATTCATAAGTTTAACTAACAAGCCACGAAACTACAGCATGTCACCAATTTATTTGTATTAATTTTCATAGTAGTTAACATGCAACAAAAGAAGTAGGATTATGTACATGCATCCCGATTTTTAGTAGAAGAGAAAGAAAAGCATTTATAATATCTTGAACAAAATTATAACATGCGTACCTGACAATAGTAACCGTGGATGCTGAGATTCAACTCTCCCAATACAACGGTGCAAGTAATTTGCATGCAATCTATGCAATAGGAAGAAAAGAACATCAATAAATGTTGAGTAAATCTTATTAATTAGAAGTAACATGAAATTTTAGTGGCTCCAAAGGAAAGCAAGTAAATTGGGCTTGACAATTAAAATTTAGAACTACTTGCAATGAAACATGTTTTGAATGGTATTCAATATGGCCATGGTACACAATCATAATTGTGCAAAGGGACCTTAACAATAAAGTGCATTCATTCAATTATTCATTTCATTTCAGACGGATATGATAAAAAATAGACATTTATTGTATTTAGTGGGTCATCGATGGCTTACAAGTCCAACATTGCAATGGGAGGGCTAGGGTTGCTGTAGAGGCGGAGAGAGCCGTAGGAGAGGGCTGCTGGGTTTGTAGTGGAGTTGGCGCCATTATTCCAAAAAGTAGCGCCTCCAGGCATAAAGGCATAGGCGTCAAGGCGAGGCGCACTAAAATCGCCCCGAGGCTCATGCCTTAGGTCCTCTGGGTGGGGCGTATGCCTTGACCTGACTTCAGGCGTTTGAGGCATGAGGCTGAGGTGTAAGCCTCGAGCTGGAGGCTTTTTTTTTACTTTTTGGTTATTTGCTTTGCACCCGACCATATTTTTATCTAAGCATTATGTTTTTTTTTATATTTGTGTTTATGTTTTCATGTTGAACCTTTCATAGTTGCATATTTCTATATACAACTCTAAGCAAAAAAGAAAAGATCGCTTGAAACAAGCTAAGCTCAATGATCTTGCATATATCATGTTCAGTTTATCATACATCTTCACATACTAGTTCGATTGCACATAGATTTGAGTTTAAATTGTAATAATTTGTTTATATTAGTTTAAATTTGCAACTTAATTTTGTTATTTGGTTGTATGAGTTGTGAGACCCCGATCTTGTTGGGGTATGATATGGCAGGAGATGCATATGATTGTTCTCCAACTATGTTCAGTAAGACATATGGTTGGGATTCAAGGCTTATAAACATTTTTTTTACTTCGAACACTAAAAAATATGCCTTCTATTGTACTTTTAGTACTAAGTATATGGAATCGAGAAGTTGAAACTTGATATTCCGTATATTAATGGCTTAATATTAGTTTTTTTTTGAACTTTAATGCTTTCATTGCTTATGTTTTTTTATCTTTTACTAGTCTGAAATTAATTTTTAATGTGTTTTTGACGAAAACTTAATGTTATTATATATATATATTTAGGTATTTTGCTTTAATTTTAATTTTATTTCAAAAAATGTGGCTTACGCTTCGACCTCCTCGAGGGTTACGCTTTGCCTCAATTTCGGGGAAAACACCTCAGACTGCTTCGTGCTTTTTTAAACCTTGGTCGGGGCTTGTTGCGGGATTGATATAGTTGGTGGCGGTGATGGGGCCGTAGGAGGGGATGACAACGAGATTATGATGTTGGTGGGGCCTCTATAGTGGTGGCCTCATTGGTGGGGTTTGCGGGTTTGTTATTGGGGCAAGGGCTGTGGAGGTTGTCTATGGTGGAGTCGATTCCACATATGGTGACGTTCTGGATGTCGACTATAGCATGGTCATTTTACTCTGATGGTTTTCTCAAAGATTCGATAACTCTCATGTGTGGAAGTTGAACTTTTGAATCTGGAGCAATACATGCAACACTATTTCATTCTCCTCATGTGTTGGACGGCAATTTTGAATGATGATATGGATCGACAACTCTTTGAATATCTTGACGGATCGTCGTATCCTGAAGACGATCTGTTGGCCATGCTTTGATACTAGTTGATACAAACAAAAAAATTCGAGCGATAGAAAAATTATTTGGTATTAGAATTGGAGGGTGAACGAAGAGATGACTCATCGGTTGCGAGGGATTTGAGGGAAGAAATGCAGAGATCGCATAGAGGAATAAGAGAGATGAAAAGATAAATGAGATAAATATCAATTTATTTTCAACATCTATTGCTTAAAACAATGGACTATCCCCTTTATATATGAGGGGTGTGATTACAAAACAATTGGAAAGAAAATTCTAATTCAAATCTCTTAGAAATCGACAATGCGAAAGCATAATATTAGAGATAAACAGATAAAAACTATAAAGAACACCGGAGTTTAATGCGGAACCCTACTCCGTGAGGAGCAAGATGAAATCACGAGAGAACACTTTAAAGGGCTTGTATTTTCTATTCACTTTCCTCATCTGATACAATGGGAGCAATGCTTCTTTTATATACCACACTGACTGAACAGAGTCCCACTAATAGTAGATGTGTGACTAAACATGTGGATGTGGTTATTGGACCTTAGAGGGATCCACTTACCCATCACAACAATGATGCATACTCCAACACCCCCCACGCTGGAGCATGCAATGCTCAGCTTAGACAAATAGAAAGAAATCTCAAACTTACAATAAAAAGCACCACAAACAATGTCAACTCAGTGCATACTCTACTGTTGGTCGCTGTTGAGGACATTGCTTGTCATGCCGTGCTGGTTAGGAGGAACTAAAGGACTTGAGTGTGAGTTGAATCGGGCCTCCTCGTCAGAGAACATGTGCTCTGTACTGCGTTTGTTAGAGTTACTGAAAGTGGAATGAGTCTCCACTTGGAGAACTCTGGACGACAACTGCTCCACTTCTCTAAAAGGCTGAACTGGAAAAAGCCGTGGAAACATCCTTGTTGGAGTCCACAGTCACTGGAGAATGGAGTCTGAAAGTCTCCTCATTGGAGAACTGGGTCTCTCCCATACTGGCTCAGAGAATGAGATCTCTACTCTGGAATCCCTATGAAACCACATGAAAACCCTAGCCTACAATGACATAGAGAATGAGATCTCTACTCTTCATTCGTTATGGATCACATAAAAACCCTGTGCTGACCGGATCAAATACGGGGACCTCTCAAACAAAGAACGCATACCTGTGTGCCTTGAACTGAAGACTCTGAACCATATGTAGAGTTTGAGTCTGAAAATCTGTGGAGTCTGAAATATGAAGAACTGGAGAGTTAGAATCTGACCTGTAGACTATGGTTCTGAACAATCTGTAGAACTCTACATAATACTCCCCCTTTCTCCCATACTAGTCGGACAACAGTGACATCGACAAAGTTGAGAGAATACCCCAAGATGGGGAGGAATAATCTCAAATGAATTTTTCTTCTCAGCTATTTCTTCCTTTTTTTAAAGTATTTTTACGTACGTTTTTTCCTTTTTTTTGTATGCATATTTTTCCCAGAAATAAAAACAAAATAATCTTCTTTTTTTAAACATACAACTCTCCCCTTTTTTGTACGTAGCCTCTCTTTTTTAAGCTGTTAAGTTTTTTTGACTTTCATCTCTCTTCCTTTTTTTTGATGCAAAGCAGCAGTAGGCCCGTTGGGCCTCAAATAAAATCCATTCTCATTTTTTTACAAATCAGACTCTCCCTTCTTTTTTTTTAAACAAACGGCCCACTTGGGCCTTTATTTAGGGTTCCCACTTGGGAACCCCCATCTTTTTCGTCCTGGAGGTGCCCGATGGGGCTCCTAGAAAGTTGCTACCACCATGGGGTGGTGCACATCGTGCTTGGGGATCGCACGTCGCACGACGAGGTTTGGAGCACTACTACAGGAGTTCACGCGGCCTCGAGCTCGATTGGAGGCATCTTCTAATCTCGTCGCCGACTCCAGTGCTGATTTGGAGATGTTACCGTCACCTTTGGAACGCGTGCCGCTTGGGGGTTGATCATAATGAAGCAATGAGGGCTTCAGGCGGTTATGAAGGAGGTGTACTGTGGGTCTGACACACTGCTTGAGGTCTCGCATCGCCGCCTTCCCTTGAACCTGGAGGTTCTGGCGACACACATAAGTACTCCTCATAGTAGTAGGCTTGGAAGATGCAGTATTGTGTGTGCCTGGAGATGACCGTGCACATGGGTTTTGGCATCGCTTGGAACAAAGGGTGGCACGACCGCTGAGGGAGCGACATCGCTCGAGAAGATCTACATCGCCATTGCCTGGAAGAATTTCACCGCCATCTTGAAAATCTGGAAGAGTTTCGACCTCTTCTTCTTCGTGCATGGCTTCGCCAAGCATTGCCTAGAGATTGATTGAGCACTGATCTTCAATTCATGTGCATTGATTATGCTCTCATGGAGAAGATGTGCACTTGGGAATTGTTTTTGTTGCTACACATCACCCTACTGCTTCAGATCGCAAAATTTTTAAGTGTTTAAAAACCCTATATTTTCTGAAACTCATTGAAATTGTGTCCTTGATTGTTGGACAAAATTGGAGTTCTAGAAATTGAACCCTAGAACCTGAACTTGAAACTGATGAATACTTGAGAATCTCAATCAAATCACGAACATATAATAAATCTTGAATATACTCTTGAACATGTAATAAATCCTTGAGAATCATACCCACTCTAATACCATGTTAGAAATCGACAAGGAGGAAGCATAATATCAGAGATAAATAGATAAAAATGATAAAGAACACCGTGATTTTTATGTGGAACCCTACTTCGTGAGGAACGCGATAAAACTTTGGGAGAACGCCTCAATGGGCTTTTGTTTTCTATTCAATTTTCTCATCTGATACAATGGGTGTGGGGCTTCTTATATAGCCTACACCGACTGAATGGAGTCCCACTAATAGTAGATGTAGGACTAAACTCGTGGATGTGATAATTGGACCCTGGAGGGATCCAATTACCCATCACTACAATGATGCATACTCCAACAAAATCAAATAAAATCGTAATTAATTCCTAAATTGACTCTAACGACTAATTAATTGATTTAATCAGTTAACTAATTGATTGGAGATCATGTAGGGTCTTCTTATTTTATATAAAAATAAATATTTCAACATACTCAATCGGACATAAATAAAATTAACTTGAGCCTAATTTAATTAAATTATAATTAACGAACGGAAAATTAAAACCTTTATTTAAATTTCGTTGGGAATGTAATTGATAGAAGATCCCAATTGAGCCCAAATTTGTCATTCCATGCTGCATCACCTATCACATGAGGGAACAATCACCGGAGCTCTGAAATTGAAACGGAGTTATGAGTCGATTGGTGTCAACAAAGAGATTTGACTTATTTATAAGTGAGGGAAGAGGCATCGGTTGTGTCAATGGAGTGGTTGGTGGGGTTCTTAATTGAACAAATTCGCGGTCGAGGTTTTTCTACGATGGTTAGGTGGCTGGAGGTGACGAGGCATTGACTGGAAATAAGGATGCTCATCGTTTCAGGCCCAGGCGAGTCCGTGAAGGGGAGTTGGAGGAAAAGGTGGCGCTACCTCCAAAAGCCAGAAGTCTAAAATACAGGATAAATAGAAATAAAATATTAAATGACCTTAAAGAGTGGTCAAAATAAGAAAATGTGTAAAATTAAGTACAATATTGTAGGAGACCACATTTTAAAACTATGAAGTTTATACGTATAAATAATTTAAGTAGTAATTAAATTATTTATTGTACACTTGGAAATTAAATAACTTAATTTTATATTTAGGTATTTTTACATATTAGTTATACATTTAATATTTGAATATTTTTCTGAAAACATGGTTCACAAAGATATTTGCGCATGCAGTACAACTTTTGTTTCCAGATATACAAGGAATTTTTTGCAAAATTTAACATCTGCAATGGTGTGACAATTAATATATGCATGTGCTGTGTATATTTATGATAATATCTTTTTATTGATATGACCTCAGTAATGATAAAACTCTCATATTTAGGGCTCCGAGAGTTGATGCCTCGACCTCCTTTACTGATGTCAGTGCTACAGCCAATAAGATCTCAAAATTAGATTTGGGTCAAAATAGTTTGAAACAAGATTTGGGCCTGGACAGTGGTGGGAATGCTGAACTAGATGCAGGAAATGCAACCAAAGAAGCTCCTGAATGTAAATGTGGAATGCCGTTGTGCATATGTGAAGCTCCGGTTCTTGATCCAATTCCTGTTCAGGTATACTTTATGACATTTGGGTTCAACTTGTAATTTTGTGAAATGTTGACATTTTGAATGCTGGTTTGTGGGAAGGCCAACTGGTCAACCGTATGTGACCATTTAAGTCCCACTTGCATGGTCAAAATAAAATAAAATAAAGTAAGAGTTCAACTTTCATCTTCGAGTCTTGTCCTGGAATAATAGTATGCGTAGCTTCATTTAGCTATTGTAGGTTTAGTTTTGCACTTCAAACCATAGTCTTGGATATATTTCATCTGGTAAGAGATCAAATTCGTAGCTCGTTCTCTTTGTTGGTTGTGACACTGCATTTCCATTTTTATTACGTTGTTCATTTTGTTCATCATGTTGATACTTCTGTCACATGGACTTCCATTGCCAATATCTACTGATAACTCTTAGTTCATGGGACTCCCAGATAACTCTGTGGTTTATTAAGGTGATGTGCAAATATTAACATGATTTGCGTGTTAAGTAACATGAGCTTAGTGCAGTCACATCTTCCTCCTTTGCATGCTTGCAATAAAAGCCTTAAAGCCATGACTCCGGTACTCTGCTTTACCAATTAAAAGATCATGACTCGTGGAGGACATCAGATTTCACTCATGAAATGAAACATATGTTTTAATATATATATATATATATATATATATATGTATGTATGTATGGGGCTGGGGAAACTGCACCCAGGGGTGTAGCTAACTAGCTGCACCCGCTCATTTTTTCATTGATTTTGTTTGCTTTTTAAATGAAACCTAGGGGTTTTAAATCAACATATATCACCATGATATCATACCAATTTCAACTAAATTCGACACTTCTATAATCTCCATCAAGATTATCACATTTTAACGGTCTCAGAATTATTGAAATTGACCATATCTAGATGGGGATGTTAGGAATGTTTGTTTTGTGTGAAATTTGAAACACATATTCCACACAATAAACTAAGTAAATCTCCATAGGTTTTCTTCAAAAAAATCAAAAATCAATGAGAAAAATGCCCGGGTGTAGCTAGTTGGCTGCACCACCCGGTGTAGCTTCCCTTTTCCCTATATATATAGGGGGTTTATCCAATGGGCACTGTGCCCATTTGAGATGAGATGAGCCCGCTCATATTTTACCAATATTTTCCATCATTTTGAGTTCAATGCTTATTTATTTACAATTGTTATATCATATTCTTACTATTAGTAACTATTTTCATATAAAGAAAATCTTAGATTCACAAGAAATGGTCATTAGTAAGAATAAAAACGAGACTAGTAATACAAATAATAATACAATCATTTTGTATGAATTTAAGATTTTTTTCCTGAAAATAGTTACTAGTAGTAAGAATATGATATAAGACTTGTAAACAAATACCTATTAAGCTCAAAATGATAGTAAATAATGATAAAAAATGAGTGGGCTCATCTCATCTCAAATGGGCACAGGGCTCATTGGATAATTTCCCTATATATATAAGACAATGACTTTCTTTCTCGTAGCATGCATTTTTGTTCCTGTGGAATGTAGAGGTCCTGCAGAGGGGTGCTTGTCTTGATGACACATCTGATGGAGCAATGCATTTGACATGTATGGATGACATCTGTAACTGGGAAGTGCTTTTAAACATGTATTTAAACAGTAAAGTGTGGTCTTTTACAATTTTGAGGTGTAAATGCATATTTATTTTGAAGATAAAAGATGGTGTGATTGCAAGCATGACACATCCAAAGCACTTTAAGTAAGAAAATAGTACAAGTCCTCGAGCACCCTATAAAGTAATAACAACACTTACAAAATTCTCGCAATAATCGGAAAGGGAGATAGAAACTTATCTGTTTGTGCACATTGCCTATTGAATGCGTTCACTTCCACAAGTTTACGTCAAAGCTTGTTACCCGAGGTCACCAACTTAAGGTTGAGAAATAACGTCTCATCATGGACAATGTGTCTACATGCATATATTTTGGTGTTACAAATCATCTGGGAGGTTTGTACTTTCTCCTTATAGTGGTGAACATACTACTTATACTAAAACTGATGATGTTGCGCGACGCCCCGCCCGGAGATCCGGGTTACCTATTTACACATCACTCGCAATACCACATTTTCTATCGATCGCATCGCATTAGGTTACAAAAATTAAGGAGAAAATTTTCACATATGAATGACATTCACAATAATGATAAACAACCATAGAACTAACAAGTGTTACCAAATTCATTTTGCCTTAATTTTGATATATATTTACATGTATCAAAGCTTGTCACTCGAGGTCACCAACTTAAGGTTGAGAAATAACATCGTCTCATCATGGACAATGTGTTTACATGCATATATTTTGGTGTTACACATCATCTCGGAGGTTTGTACTTTCTCCATATAGTGTTGACCATACTACTACTACTACTACTAAAACTGGTGATGTTGCGTGGCGCCCTGCCCCGGGATCCGGGTTACCTGTTTACACATCACTCGTAATACCAAGTTTTCTATTGATCGCGTTAGGTTACATACATTAAGGGGAAATTTTGCGCGTTTGAATGCCATTCACAACACGTAAAGATCGGATTCAGAATGATGCAATCAGAAAGAAAGTTGGTGTAGCTCTGATCGAGGATAAGATGCGAGAAAACCGCTTAAGTTGGTTTGGTCATTTGCAAAGAAAATCAGCTGATGCACCAGTTAGGGAATGTGAGTGTTGGGATGTTGAGCCGGCTGAGAGAGGGCGATGACGGCCCAAGAAGTGTTGGGAAGAGACTATACGAAGGTATTTTAATTTTTTGGATATAAGCCCATGATTGATGCAAGATAGATCTGGATGGAGGCGAAGAATCCATGTAACCGACCCTATTTTATTGTGGGAAAAGACTTTGTTGTTGTTGAATGACAATCACAATAATGATAAACAACCATAGAACTAACAAATGTTACCAAATTCATTTTTGCATTACTTTCGATATATATTTACATGTATCAAATGAAATTGACATTCTACACACGTATCCTAAAATATAAAACAGAAGAGAAATAAATAAGCACATGACAGTTACATATATCCTGAACAAAAGCTATGATGTGTACCATAAACAGAAATGTATGAACCACAGAAGCTCAGGGTCCAGCTGTTGGACTACTGTAACACATGTGCTTTACCCATCATTCATGTTAGGAAGAAAAGAATGTCGATAAAGCTTGAGTACAACAACAACAAAGCATTTTCCCACTATTAAGTAAGGCCGACTGCATGGATTCTTTGCCTCCATTCATATCTATCTTGGGTCAATCCTGGGCTTATATACAAAAAACTAAGATCCGTTGATTTAAAATAACATATATTTAAGTGGTTTCAAAAGAAAGCAAGTAGATAGGTGTTGACATTTCAGTTTAACAAGCTACTTGCATGGAAGTTGGTTTTCAAGCTATTCTATATATGAATCCCATTGTTCTCTCATCCCTTAACTACTCACACTTAATACTTCCATTTATTTATAAGATCCATATTTAAGATGTCATCATCTTATTACTTATAATTCATGTTGATGAATCTTAACAATATGGATGATGAGTCTCCTATTCTGATATTTGTCCTTTTCTAATCCTCAAGCTTAATGAATAATCCGTAGTCTTGATCTGGGTGAGACCTCGCACTATGACTCTAAGGCTAGAAAGATGCCTTGGGGTTGGGGTGCCTCCATAGGCATGCAATAGAGTATATTGCATCCTAACTAAGTTCCCAACACATCCACTAACTTCACCTAACAACCTTAGTAATATCTCTTATTTTGATATGGATGTTTTTACGTTCATTTCCATTGTTGTGTGATGAAAGATATGATGATGGATCTTATTAATGTTGATGACGGATGATTTTCAGAATCTAATCTCTTCCCTCGCCAGCACCTATTGGCAGAACAATAACCAAACTCAACTCCTCCTGATAACAATCTTTTCCTCGCCAGGATCTATTGGCGGAATAGTAACCAAAAGCTCAAGCAGTGAGGAAGCCTCCTAAGAGACTCTTCTATCTCACCCTCTCAGTAGAAGTGTGGTCAGGAGAGGGTTAGGCACACTCCCAAACTACATCCCTGATACAGGTGGAAGAGACTCTCCGATCCAAATTACTCCAAAATCGTCCCGACCGGTATGGGCAAAATGAGCACGAAAAGAAAACCAAGGGTCATCCTGCCTAAGTATCCTACTAAAAACAGGGTCAACGGAATTGGTCAAACTAAAGCACTTGGATACCAACGAATCGTAAAAACTGCGAGCTCGCGAAATAATCGTACAAAGGACTGTGATCCAAGACTTGCGCACTAGGCAACCATTGCCCTAACTGAGCTTCCTATCTCCCGCCTAGCTGAGGGCTACTGTGCCCTCGCACAGTTTGGTGTATGGGTCACCATGACTGACACAATTAGTTGTCGTCACTTATTCATAACAACCGAATATCTTATAGATTTCATAGTAATGTATATCACTTAGTTCCTTGATATGATAAAGCACCGAGATTCTTGGATTTTAATGATTTGGTCTGGAACTTATAGTCAATTTCATGCACCATCATAAATGTTATCATTTAAAAGAACTAAGTTCAGATTGATGCAAGACTTTCCAATTCTTCTCATCTTTAAATAGTGATATTTGGAGTTACACATTAAATCTAAATCTATGTTCAATTCTATGAAATTTCCCCAAATCTTTTCATCTTTAAATCATGATATTTAGAACTACTCATTGGATCTATATTTAAGTTCAGTTCTACGTAATTTCCGTAAATCTTTTTATCTTTAAATCATGAGATTTAGAACTACTCATTAGATCTGAATTTAAATTCAATGCTGTACAAAATCCTCAAATCTTTTAAATCTTTAAATCATGAACCTAGTATCTAAATAAGTGATTTTAAATTGGGTCTAATTTGCATATTAATCACCATCAAATCTCTTAATTTTAACATGAAATTAGTGGCTAATTAATGATATGAAATTGGGTCTTTATTGCATGTCAATCACCCCTAAATCTCATCTTAAAAGCATGCAAAGTGTAGCATGTTTAGTAGTATGAAATTAGAACTAATTTAAGTCAAATTACCCCCAATTCTTTTAAATCTTAAGGCATGAACAGTGACTTATCAATGGTCTGAAATTTGATCATACTCATGCCAAATTACCCCCAATTCCTCACATTTTAAGTCATAGAATCAATGATATGAAATTAGATTTTAATTTCGTGAAATTCATCCCCAAATCTCTCACATTTTATGTATGAAATCTGTAGCTACTAATCTGATATTAGACTCAATTTGAATGCTATTCATCCCCAATTTCTTATCTTTACAACGTATAATCTGTAGCTAATTAATATTATGAAATTAGACTTCAACCACATGTAAATCGCTTTCATTTGCCTATCTTTTAAACATGAAAACTGTAAAATATTAGTGGTCTGAAATTAGACCAAAATGCATGCATATAAGCATCAAATTCTCCTCTTTTAAGTATGATAACTGTGGCAATTATAGGGCTGAAATTAGATCTAATTGCATGTTAAACACTTCCAATTTCTCATTAAATTACATATGAATCTGGAGTTACTGAAATTGGTAGCAAAAGCATTCTATTCACCAAATATTTTCTCATCTTTTATGCATGCATACGGAAACAATTATTGGTTTGAAATCTAAATCAACTCCTAGCAAACCACCTAATTTTATCTCCAGAACTTTAAGAAGTTAGGGGCATATTAAATTGATCTGAATTTATGATTTATTTATCTAGATTCTTCACTTTTTTTAAATCTAAATTCAGAGGCAACTAATAGGGTTTAAAATTGATTTATAAATTACATGGAAGGCAGCAAGAGATGAAGGCAGGATTGTACCTCTGGATCTTTAATTTTCGAGGAGATTTGGGCTAATGTTGCTTGCTGCAGCAAGCAGCTCCAATGGCTGAAGCAACTGTCGCAAAAATAGCTGCTGGACAGCAGCTATCTGCGGCTAAAATGGCAACAAATGGCTGCATGAAGCAGCCTAAAAGCAAGGAGAAGCTCCAACAGCAAGGCTACTGTAGCAGCAGCTGCTTTGGCAGCACGACATCAGCTCCTGAGCTGCTGGATAGCAGCTCCAGCAGGAGCAAAAATGGGGCAGCAACAGGGGAGCTGTTTGGGAGGCTAGGGCAGCAGCTTCTCCAGCTGCTAGCAGTAGCTTTTAGCTGCTCGAGCAGTGCAGTGGCAGCAGCTCAGCTGCTTGGGACAGCAGCTTGTAGCAGTTTCTGTAACTTTAGTTGAAGGAGGAGAAGATGGGAGGCCTTTTGGTGGAGAAATAAGAGAGTAATTGGGAAAATTTAGGAGAAAAAGAAGAGGGGAAAGTGGTGTTACTTATAAGAAGAGAGGAGGCTTCAGGTCTTGACAAGTGGAGGGAAGAGAGATCCTCTTGTTGGGGCTGGAATTTGACATTTGGCATTTTCATTTTTTAATCCTTTATCTCTCTCTTATCTGGAATAGCAAAGTCATTCCTATTTGCTCCTCGAATATCTGATTCTGATGAACAATAGCTTGTTTTGACCATCTCTAAATGACAATCGAAATGAGTATTTATTCATATACTTCTGTTTTTCAGATATTGTTGTGATATGATATCGGGTTATGATTAAATTTTGTGATTTTAAATGGTCAAACGACATTCGATCAACGAACGGTCGATTTCGTTGGTCTTATTTTGTTGAATCAAATTTTGTGGTGTTCTCAGTTTATATTTACGATTTCTGATTGCGTCGCTACTTTTCCGATGGCACGAGTTACGATGTAATCGATTTTTAGTTGATTGATCTTGAACGAATTTTAATTTACGATCTATGGATTGATTCATATTATTTAATAGCGATCAATAGTTTTATCGGATAATATGGACCTTAATCGGGTTGGGATTCAAATCCGGGTGATTCGGATTCGGGTGTCGCTTGTTGCCACTCGATTAAGAGCAGTTTCACTTGAAGCTTCTATCTCCGAGAATCTTTCCATCTTACTTAATTTTTTTCTAACAAAGGGTGGGCACCCATGGAAGATGCACAATCTCCCAAGTATATAATTAGCACCAAGTCATAAGTACATGAATCATTATTCAGTTAGAGCCTTCGCTTGAAAAGTACATGTTCAACATAAAAGTGCTCTCCCTTAAACCCAAAACATTCCTATCGAACCAAATCACCCAGGCGAGGGAAAATGACTTCTCCCTCACCCTCCAAGGATGATGGACCACACAAGGCCCTAAATGTCGGTTTCGGTCACCATTTCGGTATCGACCAGAACATAATTTTGGTGGAATTTCGATCGGAATTTCGGTCATTTCGGTCATTTTTTGTACTAGGTCCCCCATATTTCGGTCATTTCGGTCGAATTTCGATTTCAACTAGATATCGATATTCGATAGAAATTCGACCGAATTTCGCTGAAATTTGAGGCCATGGGACCACATGACACCATAATTCCATAAGTTCTCTTAACATAAGATGTCCAACTAAACAATCTCAGTTATATCCCTAACCCCCTTGATATAAGAGTAGTAGTAGAATAAGTTGTCCACATCCTCTAGCTTAACCTAGCCAAGAAGACATATAATGCCTCTAGATGAAACCAGTGTTCCGTGGATACCTTAGTCATGATCTGGACTTTTTGAAGAAGCCAACGGAAAACCTCATTCTTTAGCGATGTCCTATATTTTTGTATTAGCCTAAAATCCTTGACGTGGTCGACATTGCTAAATATAACTGTTGAAATATGAGAAGCAGAAGCGAAATCGATTAAACAAGAAAGATAAACATGAAGAATGTGGATTTAACGTGGAACCCTACTCCATAAGGAGCGGGATGAAATCACGGGAGAAGCCCTCAAAGGGACGGATATTCTATTGGATTTCTCAATGAGTACAGGGGTGAGGGGCTCCTTATATAGCCCCTCAGACAGACTGAAGTCCCACTGCTCATCCATGTGGGACTAAACATGAATGGGGTAATTGGATCTTGGTGGGATCCAATTACCCACCTATTACATTCTTTAACACTCTCCCTCTAGCTGGAGCTGAGAAAGATACAACTTGCAACAAAAAGAAAGTATACAACACATCTTCACACGATACATCACAAGAAGAACACATCTGCTATTGGTAGAAGACCTCGCACGAGGACAGGTCTGCGTCTTCAAGACATCGGAGCGTATCTCTGTCATACTTGTAGAACCGCTGCGATCAGGGCACCGGAACATATCTCTATCATGCCTGCAGGTCACATGTACATATCTCTGTCGTGCCTAGAGAAGAATCACCGCAGAAGAAGGGGAACTGACCGGGTCATAAAAGAAGAAGTATACATCCTGGTGAAGAATTTAATGCTCGATGAAGATGAACGATCTGTAGAAATCTGGAGTGTCGGTCTGTCAGTCGTAGACGTGCAGATGTTTTGAAGAATTTAGCTGTAACTCCTCTTTTCTCCCATAATTGATAGGTCAAGAGCATGGATCAAGTTGGGAGAAACCAAAACATGCATTTTTTATGTATTATATTTTTTTTGCTTCATATGTTTTTTCGTACAATTGATTTTTTCTTAGATGTTTCTTTTTTTCTGGCTACTCTCTTCTATTTTTTCTTTTTTTTTTTGCAAAAAAATGTCTCTTTTTTTCAATACATCCCCCCCTTTTTTGCTGACCTTTCATTCACAAATTGTTTTTTCACAAAGCACAATTTTTTTATAAAAGGCCCACGTCTTAGGGTTCCCAAGTGGGAACCCTATCTCTTCGAGAAACTGCCGTTGGAGGAGGTGGGGATGTCGCCGTTGGGAAGAAGCATCGAGGTGGACAACGCCGGTGCCTGGGATGATCGGCCGCTCGAGGATGATCGGTCGCATCTGCTAGACTGCGAGGGGAGTGGAAGTAGGGTTGGGCATGGGCCGGGATCGGGCCGGGTTCGCCTTGGCCCGGCCCAAGCCCATTTTAGAATATGGGCTAACGGGTCGGGCCTAGGCCCATTTTATTTTCAAAAATTAGGCCCAAGCCCAAACCCGACCCAAACAAAATGGGTCGGGTTTGGGTCGGGCCGGCCCAATTTAACACCTATGTATACCAATATCATGTCTTCCATTCTTCTTGCATTTGTGTGGTTATTTCTTATGCATGTGTGCATGTTTAAAACTATAAAGCATACTAACTAATTTATGATTTTAACATTAGTTGTATGTTGGAAATACAAATGTTGTAAAAATATGGCGACTTAAACCACCATTCAGTTCACCATTACATATTCTATTGTAGATGCGGGCATTATGACCCAATATAGATTTGTTACTTACAGTTGTACATGATGTAACACTTGAGGACACAGATTCCATTCTTGCATATTAATGTAATAATCTTGTATATTAATGTAATAATATCCTCAATCCACTAATGGATATGATTATTAATGTGTTTAAGCACTTATTCTACACTCGAATAAGGATATTAAAGTTAGAACATGGTATTTAGAATGAACATGAATATAATTGATATAATTATACTTGCTTTAAAATGGGTCGGGCTATCGGGCTAACGGGTTTGGGCCTTCTCAGGCCCAAACCCGGTCCGATAATCAATATGGGCTCATTTTAGGGCCCACAACCCGCCCATTAAATTTTGAGTTCGGGTTTGGGTCGGGTTATACGGGTCGGGTTTTGGGCCGAGTCGGGCCGACCCAGCCCAATGCCCAACCCTAAGTGGAAGGGCGGACTGATCCCCACAAGATGATGCAACAATGGGATCTCAGCCACAGGAGTTCGCCATAGGTCAAGGTCGGAGAAGCGTCGCCCTGTTGGGAGAGAGGTTATGCGCAGATATAGCTTGCCGCTGGAGAGGTTCTGTGCAGTAAGTAGGGGGAGAAGATGCCATCGCGCGCCGCCGTTTTTTTTTCACATGCTGCTGGAAGATTATGGAGAGTCGCCTATGGAGCTCGCCTCGCCTGAAAGAGGAAGATCGGAGAGAGCTCCGCCTGGGGAGAAGCACATGGAGGTGCGACGGTTGGCCTGAGTCGCGCTGCCGCCTCCTGAAGTTAGGGCTCACGATGGAGCCCTTGCAGAAGATGTATCGCCTTCGCCAGGGAGAAGGGTTCCTCCAGGAGGAGCACATGCACCATCGCTTGTAGATGTCGCCTGGAGATAGATCAGAGGGGCGATGATGTAGGGACCCCCGCCTGGAGGCAAGTCGCTGCTGGAGGAAGGTGTCGCCTGCACGAGTTAGGGGTGCCGCCTGGAAGTAGGGCTCCAAGATTGAACCTATCGACCATAACTTTATCTTACGGTGCTTAGGATTTCGTGGAGAAAATGACATCTGTTAGAAAATATACAAGCGGAAGCGAAGCATGGAAAAAGATAAAGAAAATAAGAACAACAGAATTTAACGTGGAACCCTACTCTCTAAGGAGCGGGATGAAACCACGGGAGAAGCCTCAAAGGGCCAGGTTTGTCTATTGACTTTTCTCTCAGGTTTGTTTATTGACTTTTCTCTATGGACTACAAGGATGTGGGCCTCTATATATACCACCCACGGAGTCTCCACATCCCACAGATGGTAGATGTGGTACTAAACTCTGGATGGGGTAAATGGATCTCTCCAGGATCCATTTACCCATCTCCCTCATATATGACACATACAATGATTACTCCGACACTCCCCCTCAAGATGGAGCATGCAATGCTCAACTTGGACAAACAGAAAGAACTCAACTCAACGCTACAGGACACTGTTAGAGTATTAGGTGCATGCGTCACTTATGTAATAGGTGGGTAAATGGATCCCTCCAGGGTCCATTTACCCCACCACTGAGTTTAGTCCCATACCGCCTAGTGTTGGGACTTGGAGGCCCTGTGCAAGCTATATAAGGAGCCCCAGGCCTCCTGTAACAGATGAGAAATTTTAATAGAATATCCGCCCCGTTGAGGGCTTCTCCTGTGGTTTCATCCCGCTCCTCACGGAGTAGGGTTCCACATAAAAATCTTTGTGTTCTTCGTGATTATTCTTCTTTATTATGTTATTCCGCTTCCGCTTTCTATTTTATAACATGGTATCAGAGCGGGACGATTCTCGTGGATTTTATATTGGCTATTTGTTCGAGATTCGAGTTTTTTTTATGTGCGGCTATTGAAGATCATTTTTTCAAGGAAATTTCTAGTTTGATTCAAGTGCGGTCGTTCTATGGGTTTTGAAACCCTAAATTCTGAAGGAGCACGCTCCTTCTTCCAGCGGGCGGCGCTCTTGCGTGATTTATTGTCGTTGTCTGCGTAAATCACCAGCCGCAGCAGAAGCCAGGCGCTCTCTTCCAGATCTGGCACAGCCTCCAACTCCAGGCGCTCTTTCAAATCGACTCCCATCTTAGGGTGGCGCAGGAACTGCAAGCCCTCGATCCCAGGGCGGACCAGGACTCCAAGGCGGCGCAGCAGCAGCGCCCCTTCTTCTCCATCGACATCAGGACTCCTCTTTGCCGTTATGCAACCCTAGCAGGCGACGCGTTCCTCTGGCGATTTCTGTTATTCTCCAGGCGCATGATCGCCAAGGTGCCTCCTCCTCAACCGCGCGCAGGCGGCGCGCGGCACCGCCCAGATCGCTCCAGTCCTCCCAGGCGCGTGAAGGATATTGGGGTATCCTTAAGCGCATCACGGAAGCGTGTCGATCGCATCGTATGCAATCGGAGCAACTAGTCGTACTAGATGCTAGATGCAGCGGAAATTAAAATTTTTAATTCTAAAGATGAAACCACATGATCACGAGAACACTTCTCGGATCGTTTCATCAAACCACAAAGTACAAGGAATACCTCTTGAAGCGTGGTTGTGATCGCGAGATCCTAAAGTAGAGATCCTCCTATCTTAAGTCCGATCCACGAAGAAACGCACTTGCGGGCGCGATGATGAGTCACGTTCCTTCCCGCAATCCTCGATGAAGATCCAAGCGATGGCTCCCCCGATTTCGTCAAACGAAATCCATCGTCTTCCTTTAGAGTAAGAAACTCCAAAGAAGATGGAGATCCACGAGTCGTCGAAGGCGAAAACCGAGAGTCTCTCCTTTCTCAACACAAAGTGGACGGCCACTTAATGGAGAAGAGAAAGAGAGAGAGGGCGAGAATGAGAAAGAGAGAGAGAGAGTTGTCACCTTGTACAACTCTTAATGATGTACCATGGAGAGGCTACCCTAGCCCTCCTTATATACTAGTTTAGGATCCAATGGATCTCAATCCATGGGACACATGGATCCAAGGGATATGCTTGGTCCATGATAAATCAATGGCTAGGATTGTTGTTTAATAACAACAATTTAAAGTTAATTAATCAAGAGATAATATATCAAATGAAGTGGAGTTAACCAACCCCTAAAAAGGGGGGGCGTCACCCATGAACTCTTCATGGGTGACGCCACCCATGAGGGTGGTTGTTTTCTCCATTTTATTTATTATATTATTCCTCAATTAATTACAATAAATATCCACCAAAATAATTCCAAAATTAATTTGTGAATATTTCAATCTTGCCATTGAAAATTATGTGAATCATATTCACAACCCAAACTAGTTAGTAAATTGCATTTCCAATTAATTAACAAATGTGAATCCAATTCACATTATTAATTAACAAATGCTATTTACATAAATTCTCTCTCTTATATATATGTATATTATAAATCATATTTATAACATACATATATCATGGATAGTGCTATCCACATTCTCTTAATCCTTGATAATTAAATCTCATTTAATTATCTTAGACAATCATTTTCTCAATATGAATCATATTCATATTTAAGCTTGATAATTAAATCACATTTAATCATCAAGTCCTTGCTTGGATATTTCATCAAAAGAATTATTCTTGAACCCTTTCAAGAATAATGTGCTTTCTCCGCAGATACTTGGAGATAAGGACAGGGCGATTGTATTGTTCCATGTATAGTGACTTGGATGTTGAGATCTCATCTCAAATCCAGATCTTACGGACCTCCCACAGATGCTTGATTATATCAAGACCGCAAATCCAATCTTCTCTTTGAATCTGAATCTCATTCAGATCAATGTCCAACACTTGGACTAAGATCGGATTGCTTCTCTACTGAAAGGAGTCACTAAAATCCAGACCTGTTTCATCACTCCCTCGGAATGGAAGCGTCATGGATATACAATCGTTTATGATCACATCACCCTTCAGGTATTCCCAATACCTGTACATCCTGCATACTGGAAGACCCATGATCAACCCGAAGATCAAGATCAATTTTACACTGTCTTCTTCAGGGTTTGATCACTAAGTTTCTCATTTGATCATTGGGATTTGGTATCGATCATATACTTTCCAAAAGCATATATCATACCTAGGTCTTGATCATATACTTTCCAAAAGTATATATCAAACCTACAAATTCAGTCAAGCTTCCAAAGCAAGACGACCGTGCACGGAATTTGATTCTTCCCAATATCTCATGAGTGAGCTCATGTCTTCTGGTTCAGTAGTGAACCTGTATGATCCCTTTGAGAGATCGTATTACTCATATGCCCTTATATGCACACCAACGCGCCGGTGTATAGACCTTGGTTAGGCCATCAACCTATTGGTCTGTCAAATGTACATACTCAGACATATAGTAATACATCTGTCTCCGGTCAGAGGATGCGTGCCTATGCTGTGACAGCATTCAACATAGGACTTAGGTTATCTCGATCTCGTTAAGTCAACCCATTGACCTAACTAATCTGACACCTCCGAATCTCTATTCCTATGCAGAGGACCTGCATCAAGAGGTCGGTCAGATATAAGCCTATGTGAGAAAGGATTGCCATCTCCTACTCAGGCTGGAGATCACATCTTAACAATCATTTGACGGTGCTTGATGAGTCCTCAATCTAACCCTTTAGATATTCATCCAAACACCAGCCTCTATGATTCAATAATTGAATCAACAGTTGTATGATCATTAAGATAGCCATGGTACATAACCCTAATTGTACAGAGGGACCTATTATGCAAATTATTTATTCTTCATTTCAGATCAGGGAATGATATGTGCAATAACATTTATTGCATAATGGCTCGCCGTGGGCTCACATGTCCAACAATCTCCCACTAGCCCAAAGAGCCATTAATGGGCTAATCATTTAAACCCACACTCATGTGACAATCATAAGCTATTTAGAAATAGCTAGGTAAGCTGATCAGTCACTCTGCTCCCAAAAGACTATGCCAAGTCCTTTTACGGCACTTGCATATCCCTAGGTAACAGTGCTCGCATCCAATGCGAATGTTGCATCTAATGCAACCAATACTCAATCTAGTCAAAGCACTTATAGTGTCCTTGACACTATTGCTTAATAACTATTATAACCAGTAATTCCATAATCCTTATCAGAATACCCTTATTCCGGGAGATCACTATCTCTTAAGGTATCCACAGTTAAGACCTTTTAGATCTCTATCTATAAAGTCTTAAGCTTTTGAAGATATGACTTTGAGATCACTATCTCAAAAATCTTGTCATCTATGAAGATTTTGTTATTACTGCAATCAAGTGTTCTTTCTCCATATTAGGATTAGTAACAGTTTACTACTCCCACTGCATGGCAGATATCTAGCTTTTGTTCACATCTGGCATACACTTAGCTTCTCATAACTGATGCACAAGTGCAAGCAGTTCTAGAATTCACTTCCTCAACTCTTTGAGGTGTTATTCCTTTAGATAGGTCAGTACCAAATCTCAAGGAAGGAAGCCTTTCTTGGAATTTCCAGGAATGGAATATGTCCAAGGTGTACTACAAATGTGACAGTCCCAATACCCTCTTTTCTTTGCTTCTGAACTCCTTCAGAACTAAGATCTAAGAGGTATTCTTGAGATCATATCTCAAGGTATGGAATAGCCGGATCATAAAACACTTATTATCATCCTTATATCATTCCAAATGATTAGGATATTATCTACATTTAGCACGATGAACACAATGGCACTCCCACTAAGCTTCACATGGTACATCAAGATTCTATCTGAAATCATAACACTTATGATTTCATCAAATCTGATGTTCCAACTACAAAAAGCTTATTTGAGTCCATAGATGGATTTCGTTAGCTTTCACATTGCTTTCCTCAACCATGAAGCCCTGGGGCTACTTCATGTGAATATCCTCAGAGAGGTATTCTTAGAGGAATGCAATCTTGAATTACATCCTGAAGATGCAATAGTCAAGTTGTGTAGCTAAGGTTAGCAATATTCTGATGAGTTTAAGCAGGGTTACCGAAGAACAAGTCTCATTGCAAGCAATGTCTTCTCTTCCGATGTGTAGCTTATGGCTACGAACCGAGCTTTGAAGGTCTCTACCTTCTCATCAGGTTCCCTTTCTCTTGAAGATCCATTTACACCTTAATGGGTCAAACCCTTATAGGTGGATCCTCGAGGGTCCATATACAACACTTTGTATATGAAGTCTACTTTTGACTTTATTGCTAATATCCATCTTTCCATGTCATGATCCTTAGAAGCTTCATCACATGAAGCCCGATCATTGTCAGACTTAATCGACACATGGAATACATCCTCAAACTCATTTGAAGAGGTAATAATGTTTCATCTTTAATTGTCCTTTTAGTTTCCTATTTCAGGAGCCTCATTATCTTCTCAAGATTATATGAGTTCCTTTACTTCATTTTCATCTTGATTCTCAAGAGAGTCTCAATCTACTAAGAATCACATTCTCAGAAATGATATCTTTTAAGAATCTCAAGGTCATAAAGTAGGTATCCAATACCATCCTTTATTTTCCTAATGAAGTAGCACTCTCAAGTGCTAGATTCCAACTTACATCCATGGAACCTTATTAAGGATATATATTGTAGTCTCTACCACACATATATACCAGGAAACTAAGAGGATAATTATGCTAAAATTCATCATTGATCAAATCATGTCACACATGATCCAATTGTATCTCCCTATAACTCTACTGAGTTCAGGTTTATCAGGAGGAGTGAGATAGAAATGATATTTATATCTCCATAAGGTATTCTTTGAATTTTATCTAATAGGTACAAGCTACCTAAGTTAGATCAAATTCATTTCATCTTTCTCCAAACTTTGGTTCTAAACCAAAATTGTGAAATCTTTGAACATTTCAAAGGTTTCTCAGGTGAAGAGAAGAAATCTCATATCATACGTAATCATTAATAGATATCACATATCCATAATGTTCACTATGATATAGATGATCCACATACATCAATATGTATGAGATCCTGAATACCTCGACATCTAACACCATTCCCAGAGAAGGGTGTATTGGACATTTTACTTTGAATACAATATTCATAAGTATGTAAGATTTGAAATTTTAGACATTCTAAAGTTTCATATCTTACTAGTCTATTGATCACATCAGCAGACATATGTCCAAGACTTGATGCCAGATCATTGTTAAATGATCTTTATCCTCCTATTGATCTTATAAGGTTTAATTTTCAGTATTAGAAATCTTAATGAACCATTCATTAATTTTCTAATTTTGTGGAGTCCACTAGATGTTAGATTACTATCTGAAATATTTCCATCATAACTCTTTATGAAAGTTCTATCTTAGAGTTCATGTTTATTTCCAACATTTGGAAACAAACAATGAGTGTACTCTACTATCTAGGTCATAGAGACATTCTCTAAGACTAAGGGCTCTCCCACTGAGAATATGAAGTCTATCTATCCAATAGAGACTGCTGCAACAATTATAGCAATATCCATGTTGATGACTACTAAACCTTAAGATCAAATTTCTAATCTTCTAATATGTATATGCAACCAATTGCAAATATCACTAGAAGATTGGGATACAATTATCAGACGTTATCTTATGAAATAAGAAAGTCAGAGTCAATGATTTATGTAGATTATTCTGATGCTCTATCTGAGTCCTTCACTAAGGAATTTAGACAGACTTGATAGTCATACTATCAACACATCAACATATTGCAGTATTGGCATTCATCCAACTCTTTGGATGTCATATGGAAGTCACAGAAGTAGGTCAACTCTTTGACTTTCCTTCTTACTCGGGTCCGACCCATGCTTCCACTGCACTCTCTTAATCTATAAACAACCATTGCTTAAGACTAAGGATCTCTTATGTTAAACAAAAAGAATTCAATGTAAGAGCATTTCAACATTTATACATGCTTCATTAAATTCATACAATATGAATATTATGAAGCTTCACGAATGACCAGAGTATAGACAGTAGAATGATGACACTCATCATATCTACATACATCTTAACTCTTAGACTTAGGTTCAGGTAGGTATTCAAACATTTTGAATACATCATCTCTTTCGAGCCACCATTCTGCATAATGCATAGAACCATGTCATTCATGATTAAATGTCTAGAGCACATTTGTATGCCAAAATATCTTCTTTTATTTTATAAGGATTATCCGACAATTACGATCACCATCGACATGTCACTTCCAAAGTACACTCGATGAAAGATCAAGACTATAGAGACATACAAACCCTAAGGTGATGTCTTATTGTCTTATTTAATTGTCCTTCCTCATTATGTTGAGGAAACTTGCACACTGCAACCACATACATTATGTGTCCAATTGCAAGTACAATATCTGGATCATGAGTCCAATCCAAGATATTTTTACTGGTTATCATTGAGTATAACATTGAGTGGGTTTAATGAAGGATTATCTGAAATAAGAAATTTGCATAAGGGTATATATATATATATTATATATACATGTTTTACCTTGATTTAGGAATTTTTTATATCAAAGTTGTCTTGCCTTGTCAACACTGAAAGTTCATTCCCTTAATCACTTTCAATGTAAGAGATATTCTTACCATTATATCTCTAGCAAGATCTGGGATCTCCTTTCCTATCTTTGTTGCATCCCAATAATATGAGAACCTACAACTCGGATAAAAAGAAGCGGGAACTCATTCCGCATTGCAAGTCCAACTTGCATTCCCAATTCGGTCTTTAACACCCGGGCCCACCACCCCTAAGATGATGTTGACCCGTTGCTAATTGAACCAACCGTCAACAGGATTAGAACTCGCTATGCGCAATCCAATATCGCCCCAATAATATGAGGACTCGATATTGGGGTCACTACGCATACGGCCTTACTCTTTCGAGAAGCAAAGAGCCCGATCCAGATGCGCTTGCATATAGGATCTGTCACTTCGGACAGGCGTCTCCTACATACAATCCCTGGCGACGGAACCCTTCGCCTTGACGGGAGACCATGGATGTCACTTATGTGATCCTCCACCTCATATTCAAATTGTAATTAATTATCGTGAATCATATTCACATAATTAATTCTTCCAAGGGAAATACACATCTATTCATAATAGAGTGTTTATTGGATATAATTAATTTAATCACATTAAATTAATCATCAATCCAATCATCAATCAACAAACATGTCTTTTACTTGAATAGTAGGTATTATCTCAAAATACGTATTATTCGAATTTTAATAATTAGAAAAATACACATTGTCTGTCTCCGGTATTATACAGTCCCTACCCGCTGTCATGGCCAGTACCGACGAGAGTGGGACGGACCACATACGTTGCAACCCGCGACCCCCATGCTCTCCGACTAGGCACCACATCCGCCTCGGGAAAGGATAATACCAGATAGACCATCATGTATTTTGAGATGTTCATCGGTTTTTCAACCGAAAGTTATACCATATAGTACAAATCAAAACATTTTTGATTATAAGGAGATTTGCTAGACAAATCCCCAATCCTATTCAAGCAAAAGAAAGGGTTTTTCATGTAAAAGTTGTCCTACAACTATTGTAGGATAAACTATAGTTTTCATGAAAGCAATGTTTGTTGATGAAACAATGATCAAGATCTAATATCTTATCATTGTAGTTTAGGCAAGTGTCATTCAATGAAATAATTATTTCTTTAAATATTTCACAAATATTTATCACTAATTATTCCAGAAAATTAACAATTAATTTTCATCAAGATTATTGAATGACAAATCACAAGGTTCAAGATCAAAATTGTTAATTTCCAGCAGTGACCCCCAATCACTAAAATTAACTTATCTTGATCAATTTAAATCCAAAAAATGCAAACTCAGTTTCCAAAGATTGCCTATTTGATTTATCAAAGAACCAAGTGATAATTCACGCATTTCAAGGCGGATTAAAACCGTAATCATCTCATTAATTACGTTCAAATCCGCAGTTCCCGCAACAGTGAATATAGTCATATTCAAAAAGCCATATCTTGAGCAAATGAAGTCCAAATTTAGTAAACTCAAGTCCTATGGTTTCCTTGTTTAATGGGGAACAAAATCCAATTAAAAATTTCGTGTTTAAACATTTTAAACAGTACGGAAAAATTCAATTAGACAGAGGTGCGAAAATTGAAATGCAGTAAAAATTTCGCAACCCTTTCAAGAACCAAATCGTCTAAGGTGTATGGATCATATCCAAAACCATATTCAACCTGGCTCTGATACCACTTGAAGGATATTGAGAATCCTCAAGCGCATCACGGAAGCGTGTCGATCACATCGTATGCAATCGGAGCAACTAGTCGTACTAGATGCTAGATGCAGCGGAAATTAAAATTTTTAATTCTAAAGATGAAACCACATGATCACGAGAACACTTCTCGGATCGTTTCATCAAACCACAAAGTACAAGGAATACCTCTTGAAGCGTGGTTGTGATCGCGAGATCCCAAAGTAGAGATCCTCCTATCTTAAGTCCGATCCACGAAGAAACGCACTTGCGGGCGCGATGATGAGTCACGTTCCTTCCCGCAATCCTCGATGAAGATCCAAGCGATGGCTCCCCCGATTTCGTCAAACGAAATCCATCGTCTTCCTTTAGAGTAAGAAACTCCAAAGAAGATGGAGATCCACGAGTCGTCGAAGGCGAAAACCGAGAGTCTCTCCTTTCTCAACACAAAGTGGACGGCCACTTAATGGAGAAGAGAAAGAGAGAGAGGGCGAGAATGAGAAAGAGAGAGAGAGAGTTGTCACCTTGTACAACTCTTAATGATGTACCATGGAGAGGCTACCCTAGCCCTCCTTATATACTAGTTTAGGATCCAATGGATCTCAATCCATGGGACACATGGATCCAAGGGATATGCTTGGTCCATGATAAATCAATGGCTAGGATTGTTGTTTAATAACAACAATTTAAAGTTAATTAATCAAGAGATAATATATCAAATGAAGTGGAGTTAACCAACCCCTAAAAAGGGGGGGCGTCACCCATGAACTCTTCATGGGTGACGCCACCCATGAGGGTGGTTGTTTTCTCCATTTTATTTATTATATTATTCCTCAATTAATTACAATAAATATCCACCAAAATAATTCCAAAATTAATTTGTGAATATTTCAATCTTGCCATTGAAAATTATGTGAATCATATTCACAACCCAAACTAGTTAGTAAATTGCATTTCCAATTAATTAACAAATGTGAATCCAATTCACATTATTAATTAACAAATGCTATTTACATAAATTCTCTCTCTTATATATATGTATATTATAAATCATATTTATAACATACATATATCATGGATAGTGCTATCCACATTCTCTTAATCCTTGATAATTAAATCTCATTTAATTATCTTAGACAATCATTTTCTCAATATGAATCATATTCATATTTAAGCTTGATAATTAAATCACATTTAATCATCAAGTCCTTGCTTGGATATTTCATCAAAAGAATTATTCTTGAACCCTTTCAAGAATAATGTGCTTTCTCCGCAGATACTTGGAGATAAGGACAGGGCGATTGTATTGTTCCATGTATAGTGACTTGGATGTTGAGATCTCATCTCAAATCCAGATCTTACGGACCTCCCACAGATGCTTGATTATATCAAGACCGCAAATCCAATCTTCTCTTTGAATCTGAATCTCATTCAGATCAATGTCCAACACTTGGACTAAGATCGGATTGCTTCTCTACTGAAAGGAGTCACTAAAATCCAGACCTGTTTCATCACTCCCTCGGAATGGAAGCGTCATGGATATACAATCGTTTATGATCACATCACCCTTCAGGTATTCCCAATACCTGTACATCCTGCATACTGGAAGACCCATGATCAACCCGAAGATCAAGATCAATTTTACACTGTCTTCTTCAGGGTTTGATCACTAAGTTTCTCATTTGATCATTGGGATTTGGTATCGATCATATACTTTCCAAAAGCATATATCATACCTAGGTCTTGATCATATACTTTCCAAAAGTATATATCAAACCTACAAATTCAGTCAAGCTTCCAAAGCAAGACGACCGTGCACGGAATTTGATTCTTCCCAATATCTCATGAGTGAGCTCATGTCTTCTGGTTCAGTAGTGAACCTGTATGATCCCTTTGAGAGATCGTATTACTCATATGCCCTTATATGCACACCAACGCGCCAGTGTATAGACCTTGGTTAGGCCATCAACCTATTGGTCTGTCAAATGTACATACTCAGACATATAGTAATACATCTGTCTCCGGTCAGAGGATGCGTGCCTATGCTGTGACAGCATTCAACATAGGACTTAGGTTATCTCGATCTCGTTAAGTCAACCCATTGACCTAACTAATCTGACACCTCCGAATCTCTATTCCTATGCAGAGGACCTGCATCAAGAGGTCGGTCAGATATAAGCCTATGTGAGAAAGGATTGCCATCTCCTACTCAGGCTGGAGATCACATCTTAACAATCATTTGATGGTGCTTGATGAGTCCTCAATCTAACCCTTTAGATATTCATCCAAACACCAGCCTCTATGATTCAATAATTGAATCAACAGCTGTATGATCATTAAGATAGCCATGGTACATAACCCTAATTGTACAGAGGGACCTATTATGCAAATTATTTATTCTTCATTTCAGATCAGGGAATGATATGTGCAATAACATTTATTGCATAATGGCTCGCCGTGGGCTCACATGTCCAACAGCGCGGAACCCCCTTCATCCTTTGGCGGCGCGCGAGATCCCAGGCGGCCCTCTCTTAGCGCCGCAGCCCAGCCTCCAAGTCCTTGCGATGCCCCCATGCGAGCCCACGCATCGCACATCTCCTCCCCGATCCAGGCGCAACTCCAACAGTGCTGGCGACGCCAGCAACGCGTACTCCCGATCCCGAAGGCGGCGCTCCCAGACCCTCCGACGACTCCTGGCGATGCGGAATCAACAAGCAGCGATGCGAAATCTTCTACAAGCGGCGGCGCGCTCCATCTCTTCTCCCAACAGGCGGCTAGCGGCTCCAGGTCACGAGCTCAGGGGCGCAGCCCTCGACACCAGGCGAGCCCTCCTCTGGCGAGAAGTCCCCCAACGACCCGGCGATCTCTCCCATCTTGCGCCTCGGCTGAACAGATCTCGCGGCCCCGATCCAGCCGAGCGACATCTCCTTCAGCCCCGCGCGCGATCCCCAAGGCTCCCTCCTCCTCAGCGGCGGCGCGCGAAGCACAGGCGGCGAGTCCCATCGTGGGCGGCTCCTCATTCAAGGGGTTCCCTCATGGGAACCCTAAATAAGGCTGCGGGCAATGATAAAAAAAAAAGGGGTCCAAGGGGGCTGCGGCGACAGTCCAAAACAAAAAAAAAACAACGGGTTATTTGTGTAAGTGCCCATGTGGGCTGATCTATTTACAAAAAAAAGGAGGGTGAGGTAGCTTTTGTAGGCCCAAATGGGCTGAGGTTTGGTTATTTAAAAAAAAAAAGGTAAAAGGCTGCGTACAAGAAAAGCCGTACGCAAAGTTTAAAAAAAAACAAAAACAAAAAAAAAAAGGCGCGTACAATAGAAAAAGCCGTACGCATATATAAAAAAAAATTGTGATCTTTGAAAAATGCCAAAAAAAGGGGTGAAAAAAAGGCATATAAAAAAATGTTTCGGAAAAAAAGGGGGACGGCTTATTAAAAAAAAACAGTTGATGAAGAAAAGCCGCAAAGAATTTTTTGGAATCTTTTGAGAATACTCATGTCTTCCCAATATTTATGTATTATCTTATCTTCTCCCAACGTGGTCAACAATGTCATTCCGACCAGTATGGGAGAAAGGGGGAGTATATGTAGAGTCACAGGTTTTGTTCTAAGATTCAGATATCAGATTTTTCCAGACCGGTCAGATGTTCAGACTCTACAAGTTTCAGACTCGATGATGACGCATGCCAATCATTCTTGTTGGTCGGCCAGAGCTTTCATGTGAGCCATAGGGACTCCAGAGCAGAGGACTATTCCCTATGCCAGTAAGGGCAAGGGTTTTCATATGGTATCATAGGGACTCCACAGTAGAGTGCCATTCTCTGAGCCAGATAGACACTCCAGCCCCGTTCGTCCTCCTCACATGCACGCCATGAGAAGCAACGTCCTCGACTGCAGCAACTGTGCGCGTTGGGTTGATATTGTCTGTAGTGTCATGTATTGTGAGTTGAGTTTCTTCCTGTTTGTCCAAGCTGAGCATTGCATGCTCCAGCTTGAGGGGGAGTGTTAGAGTATTAGGTGCATGCGTCACTTATGTAATAGGTGGGTAAATGGATCCCTCCAGGGTCCATTTACCCCACCACTGAGTTTAGTCCCATACCGCCTAGTGTTGGGACTTGGAGGCCCTGTGCAAGCTATATAAGGAGCCCCAGGCCTCTTGTAACAGATGAGAAATTTTAATAGAATATCCGCCCCGTTGAGGGCTTCTCCTGTGGTTTCATCCCGCTCCTCACGGAGTAGGGTTCCACATAAAAATCTTTGTGTTCTTCGTGATTATTCTTCTTTATTATGTTATTCCGCTTCCGCTTTCTATTTTATAACAGACACTACGGACAATATCAACTCAACGCGCACAACTGTTGCTGTCGACGACGTTGCTTCTCATGCCGTGCAGGTGAATAGGACGAACGAGCTGGAGTGTGAGTCTGCTGAATCTCTTCGTCGGAGAGCATGTGCTCTGAACTGCACCTGTCAGAGTCCCTGCAACTGGAAATGAGACTCCTCGTCAGAGTACTCTGGCCTGCCATAATAATATGGACAACTGCTCCATCTCTGAAAATGGCCGAACTAAAAAAGGCCGTGAAAATGCAGTCCTCGTCGGAGTCCACGGTCATTGGAGAATGGAGTCTGAAAGTCTCTGGGTCTCTCCCATCTGGCATAGAGAATGGTACACTACTCTAGAGTACCTATGATACCACATAAAAATCCTTGCCAACATAGCATAGGGAATGATCCTCTACTCTGAAGTTCCTATGGCTCTCATGAAAACTCTAGCCGAAACCTAAGAATGATGGGGACCACGACAAGAGATGGCAAACATGTGCACATCTGAAAAGACCACATACTCATGCGTATCTGAAACTGACTCGGAATCTGACGTCGATTCTAAAACCATCTGAATTGTAGAGTCTGGAAAATCTGACTGGCCTGGAATCTAGAGATCTGACATCTGGAACATCTGAATAGACCTGTGACAACTGGAACATCTGACATCTGGAACATCTGAATAGACCTGTGACTCTACATAGACCTGTGACATCTGGAACATCTGAACATCTGGAACATAAAGTGATTGTATATGCCTCTAAATAACTTAAATCACATGAGCCTCATTATTCCGCCCATGATTTGGAATTAGGTGTTGTCGTCTTTGCCTCTACACTACTTATTGTACCCACTTAAATGGTCTGGTGGTAGTGCAGTGTGCCTACGAAGCAAAAGATAAGGGTTCAAATCTCCCTTGTGGTGGTTGCATTAGGTAGTCGACAACCCATGTAAAAAATAGTCGAATCTTTCAACATAGATTTGAGCAAGAATCCATGTAGCCTAACTTACTTATAGTGGGAGAAGGCTTCACCATTTTTTTATTTATACGGTGAGCCATGCCAAATTTTCACTGACCATAAGAGTTTGAAATACATTTTCTCTCAGAAAGAGCTGAATCTGAGAGAAAGGTGATGGTTGAGATTAATTAAAGACTATGATTATATCACCGCGTATCATTCAGGAGAAGTTAATGTAGTAGCATTTGCCCTTAGGTGGAAATCCATTAGTAAATTGTCATGCCTAAATGGTGAACATTCTTTATTGGCACACTTGTGAGGAGTTTGCGTAATCCTGAGCATAGATAATTCTGGAATTTTGTTAGCTATGTTGAAAGTCATGCCTTTATTATATGATAAAATTCGAGAAGCCCAAGCCCATAATTTAGAAATTAGAAGAACATTAGAGAAAATAGAGAAGGGAAGTTGTTAGATTTTACAGGAAATAAGCATGGGATATTGTTTTTCAAGCAAATGATGTGTTCCAAAGTCTACATAGAAATTCTTGATGAAGCGCATTATTCTATGTATGCGATGCACCAAGTAGTACAATGCTGTATAGAACATCGAAGACATGTTACTGGTGGTCAAGAATAAAAAGAGAGATTACTGAATATGTTTCAGAGTGGAATTGGGAACACATCACTATGGATTATATTACTGGATTGCTTAGGACCCATCGTGGTCATGATTCCATCTGGGTAATTGTTGATAGGCTGACCAAATCCTCTCACTTCATAGCAGTTCACATGATGTACATATTAGACCGCATGGGCACTATTTTTGTAGACAAAATATTAAGACTACATAAAACACTGGTGTCGATTGTATCTGATAGATATCTTCGATTTACCTCTAGATTTTGGCCTAATCTACAACAGACATTTAGTACGGATTTTCACGACAAACAGATGACCAATTCGAATAACTATTCAGACTCTAGAGGACATGCTACGAGCATGTGTATTGAGTTTCAAGGATAGTTGGGATGAGCATATATTACTCATACTCATAGAATTCACATACAATAACTTCGATCAATCTAGTATTGGAATGACTCCATACGAAGCTTTGTATGATCGAGCTTGCAGAAATCCTATTTGCTGGAATGAAGTAGGAGAACATAAATTGGTTGCACAAGAATTAATGCAAAACTCAATAGAAATGTTGAGGAAATAAGAAGACATTTAAAGATTGCACAAGGTAGATAGAAAAGCCGTGCATATAAAAGATGAGGGATCTTCTCCAATTAGGGGAATGTGTATTTTTCCGGGTATCTCCATGGAAGCGTTTGATTATATTCCATAAACATGGAAAACTTGGACCAAGAGTACATTGATGTGTATGAAATTACAGAGAAAATAGGAAGTGTAATATATCGCCTGCAAGTCCCACCTCAATTAGTAAGAATACATAATGTTTTTCATGTTTCTACCCTTTGAAAATATATTCTAGATCTATCTCATATTATCCCACCATGAAGGATGACCTTTATTATGAAGAAGTTCCAATATAAATTTTAGATGCCAAAATTCAAGAACTACAAACAAAGAAGATACCTTTGGTGAAAGTCCTATGAAAAAGCCATGCTACAGAAGAAGCCATTTGGAAAAGTGAAGATGAAATGCAATCTTAATATCCACATTTATTTCCAAGATGACAGAGTACACAAATTTCGAATATGAAATTTATTTTAAGCAGGGGAGTATTCTGACGTTCTCATACTAAAGGGGTACTAAAATTTGGAAGGTTTGATTACGAATAAAAATGTAACTCTAGAAGTGCTACATCAAATTTCTAGACTTTTATAACTATAAAAATGCTAATCATCACATTCATCTTTAAATGTTATTATTTGATTTTGAAGGCAGAATGGAAGGAAATATCACGATATATCGGCGATATATCATCGATATATCGATATCGAGATGAGACCGATATCGATATAGCGATATATCCTCCTTTTCAGGCATTTCCTTCACAAAAGTGTGTCGATATGTTCGATATTTCGGCGATATATCACCGAGATATCGTCGAAATATCGAAACGGCACGATGTCGAAACGATATCGATATGGCCTTTAGTGTTGCAAGCATTGCGATAATGTGTCCATTATTAAGCTGATATGGTTCAGAATCGAGATTTACATGCAAGTGAAGATCAGATATCAAGATTTATGTATATGTAAGTAATGAGATTTAAGTGCAACATTCAAGACACATTTTAATTGGAAACACATTGTACCACTCATTGCATTTGATTTGCAATGAAAAATAGGCTGAATGCATTTATCCAACGGAAAGGGATAAATCTAGCACGTTTTATAATATATTAATAAAATTCTAGATACATATGAATGAAAAACAAAAGTATGTAAATCCACTATTGGAAAATGTGTACATCGGAAATGAAAAGAAGAAGAAAGAATTAGAGGTTTGAGATTTATAGATGATGTAAGTTGACTTTTAAATCACCCAATGGGATATGCAATGCAAAGATATTAGGGAGAATGTTGCTATTCGCATGTGGAGATGGGAAGAAGAGACTAGAAGTCTCTACATGTATGTATTTTATTAAATAAAGAGGAGTTTAAGTTAAAAGAGACATGTGTCCAACAAGTTGTATGCATCTACACAAGATAAATAGTGGAGCTCAAGGGGAGATCAGTATGTGGGCTGAAGTGGACCCATCACACCCAAACTCTCATAATGCCATTTTCGTTTTCAAAAAGAGAGGTGGGAGGGGAAGCAAATGCAGTGTTGAAGATCTGGAACAAACACATGTTTTGATCATTTGACCTATCTATTCATGCTTATATAGTCACGTGGAAACCATTTTCACTATCAAGGTTCGAAAT
Source organism: Ottelia alismoides (assembly GCA_037367405.1). NCBI lineage: Eukaryota > Viridiplantae > Streptophyta > Magnoliopsida > Alismatales > Hydrocharitaceae > Ottelia > Ottelia alismoides. The sequence continues at coordinate 149,092 of JAZKJV010003724.1, read as the reverse complement.
CTCGATTTCGATCTCGTTTCGGTGACCTGGAATACCGAAATTTCGTGAAATTTCGACGATGTCGGTGGAAAAGTCGGAAAAGTCTCAAAAATCCGATTTCCCCAATTTTATTGTAAATTTCGATATTCCAAGTTATTAGAACAATACATAACATAGAAATACACAATTATTTCACACATTTTGGTCATCTATACCCCTTATATGGACATATCGGTCATATCAGCCATATCGGTCATATTGTAACATTGTTAGATATTGCAAATGGGCTTAAAACAATGAAACAAACAATAGATGTACACCCATAGGCTTACAACATACATTATACATATCAATCATGATAACATGACGGTATGTCACAGTCACACACCATATCGAACATATCGTTGTTACTTGTTAATAGTTGATACATAATGACAGAGTAATGGTGTTACAAGCTACAACAAGTGAAAATTATTAAGAACATGCACATTAATGATCAATGCAATCAAAGATTAAAAATTTAAAATATATTACCTGGTGATATGTTGGGTTCAGAACCAAGAGTTCCGCAGTGGATCTGAATGGCCCCCCCTTCCTTGTTGTCTCTCATAACGCATCACAGATTCAATGAACTCGCAGTAGTTCTCCCATGTCATGTACGAGTACATGGCCTTGTAATCCATCACATACTGCCTGTATTGGTGGTCATCGATGCCTATGAGTATCCCGAGACGAGGATAAGCAACACTGGGTCCGGTATCAAGAGTGACACGACGAGGCTGCTGCGAACTACTGGCCTGAGATCCTCGGGACGACGACGACGGAGTAAGAGAAGATCTCTGCGGAGGAGGAGGAACCGACGTGTACTCAGGGAAGAAATCGTAACTGTCACTCCCAAAGAAGCTGCCCTGGATCTGCTCAGGTTGGCTACCTTGGTAGTTGTCTCCAATGTAGCTACTGTAACCCCCATACCCACTGTAACCATATGAATATGATGGAGGTGCATACTGAGGAGGAGTAGGAGGAGAACCTAGGGGAGGAGCATGAAAGTATTCCGGGAAGATGCCAAATGATCTCTCATCGTGCGACGATCCATATCCGCTTAAAGGACTTGGTGTTCCTCCGCGATATGGGCTGTCAATGTCCATGCAGCTCAAAGAACCTACATATGATACCAAATCGTTCATGTAGTTGTCGGTTGGACGATGGCCTCGACTGTGCTCGTAATCCATAGGTCCTGGACTCGGACTTGGAATAAACTGTCCGTGTGTGTTCCTCTGTCGCTCCATATATTCACGTCCTGCTTGTAGCCCTTCCTCAAATCCGGTATCTTGTGGTCCACGACCACCCCCTCCTGACCCACCTGAGTTTGGTTCCCTACCATCACCAGCTCCGCCGCGACCAACATCATCATCATCACCTCCACTGTCATCCTTTGACTTCAATTTGGATTTGGAGCTACTGGAGAGAATTTCATCAACAACCGCATCAATCTCGCCCTCCAACCCTCCAACAGGGTCTGTAATCCGCCCGGATCTTGCCAAATAGTCCCCTACGTCTGCTCCCATTTGCAGGCTTATATTTTCATTTGGTCTTCCACCTGGTTGATCGAGAACGGGGGCACCATTGGAATCCATCCACCTTTGGAGAACGTCTTCATTAGCATCATCATCGTGCATCTTGTAAATGTATGCAAGATCAATAGGGTTCGTAGTCCTCTTTGTCTTGTCCCTCCCTTGCATGTTTCAACTTCAGCCTCAAGTTGTAATGCACGTAGACAAGGTCATTGAATCTCTTTTCTCCCAACCTGTTCGTCTCTTGGAATGGATCAAATTGAACGTGCTCCACTTCCTCTCACAACCACCAACAGATGCAGTTTGAGACAACACTTTCACTGCTACACTTCGAAGGTTGGGAGCTTCCATCCCGTATAACAACCACCACTCGGCTGCAAAAAATACAACGAGAGAAATCAATAGTAGGAATAAATGAACACACAAGCTATGGTTTTATTTGTCTTCGTCCCTACCAGGAAGAGTATTGCCCCGTCCATTCACCGCAGTAATCCGACCGAAGGAACCCAACGTATCTCGGAAATACTTAACCTGCACACATAGGTTTAAGTCGTAATCCTTTTTAACGCTTTTTTGTGACCCCTAATTTAGCTAGAAAGTGAGGATTACCTTGTTCATGGACAAAATCTGTAACTTCCAGTCCTTGACAAGCTTCTCCACAACAATTTGTATGGTTGCTAGAAGATCAGCATTTGCACCAAGTCCTTTCTTGTACTGGTACTTAGGATTGAAGTAATAAGCTGAACACAAAGTCACGAATTAGATCTATAAAAATTTATGAAAAAGAAATTAGATTTTTACATAATACATACCGGCTTTGTGAAGAGGATGTGAGAGCATCTTGGACCATCGCTCGTCTATGATGTCCAACCATGCTTTGGATCCCTTCCCAACCGCTTCTCTGACCTTCTCTCTCATGCAACGCATTGCCTCGTAGATGACTCCCATGGTGGGCTTCTTATTGCTATCCACGATCCGCAATGCAGAAACAACTGGATCCATGATCCTTGTGACCCGAGTCACGTCATCCCAAAGGGAGATATCATTGATCAATATCTCCACCTTCCGTCCTTCATTTCGAGCTTTAGGTATCTCGAACCACTCACCTTGGCAACAAATGATTTTCAAACCTGTCTTATGTTGTTTAAGGCTTTGCAACGCTATAAAATTGGTTGTAAAGCGTGTGATGCCAGGCCTCACCAGCTCCCCATTGTACATCCGCCTCATCAGTGCCAGCACTTTGCCGTGGTTGTAAATGAATGTGGTGATCATTCGTGCTTTCTCGACTACCCTTGAGACGAGCTTCCTCTTGCTGAAATCCTTGAGGATCAAATCAATGCAATGCGTAACACACGGTGTCCAAAAAATTCCGTAGCTACTCGACTTCATTATTGTTTCACCCGCCTTCTTGAAGTTGCTGCCGTTATCTGTCACAATCTGCACAATGTGATCTTTCCCAACCTCTTTTATGACGTCCTTCATCAACTTCAGCAAGTACTTGTGGTCCTTCACATGCTCGGATGCATCAACCGATTTCAAAAAGACCGTCTTCCCATCGTAGTACACAAGGAAGTTGATGATCTGCTTCCTCGTGTAGTTCGTCCACCCATCGCACATCAATGTCACCCCATACTCTGGCCATCTCCTCAGCTCGGCGATGTACTCATTCATCTCCTTCTTCTCCATCCCCAGATATTTGTTCATGATCTCGTACAATGTAGGAGCCTTCACTCCCATTCCAGATGCAACGATCTCATCAATGGCATGCTGCAGAAATGGCCCGCCTGCAATGTTGACATGAATGCTCTCCCCAAAGAAGAGCTTGCTGATGGCTTTTCCCACCCTTTCTCATGTATTGGTGAACATTTCCTTCACCGTATTTTGCCTCGGAATGGAAGGCCATATCCCGATATATCGGCGATATATCATCGATATATCGGTATCGACAGCTCACCGATATATCGCCGATATGGTCGATATCAGTATCGACAGGCCATTTTATTCACAATATCAGTTCGATGTCGGCGATATGGCGTCACGATATATCGTATCGACATGGTACCGATATCGATACCGATATCGATATGTCCTTCCATGCCTTGGATCCTTGCTTGCCTTGTATTGCATGGATCCACTCCTCGTCAAGAAGGGCTCAATTCCCTTCCCCTTGTGTTTCTTGGTGGGTGGTGGTACTGGTGCCCCTCCAGAACCACTCCCACTCCCACCTGCACCATAGAAGCCCCCCCGTGCACCACCGAGTTCTCTCCTCTCGAACTCGCTCATCAATGAATCTTTTGTAGCCCTTCTGTATGCCCTCCTCTTCGCTGCAGTCTGAATGTCAGCGGGGTACACAAAATCATCATCATCTGAATCAGAAAGGACGTTGAATTCTTTCTCGAACATGAACTCCTTTATTTGTTCTTCCCTTCTTACCCTCTCTGTGTCCCTTTCCTTCTTTCCGTCCAAGTTGGCCTTTACCTTGTCCCTCACATCTTGGGGACAACGCGTGCACGCGGCATCATTCTTGTTATTGCCAACAAGATGTTGCTTCATCCTTGTGATCTCGCCTCCTCCCAACTTCTTTCCAAAGAAATTGCATTTTGTCTTCGCCTTATTTCCATCAGGAGCGGAGGCATACCTCCAGCCAATGTCCCCACTGAAATCGTCCCTCTGATCATCAGAATTGTCAGATCCAGATCCGGAACCAGAATGTGCTATGGTGATGATCGTCGAAATCTGCGAGGAAATTCAAGAACAATCATTAAGTAGGCATACAAATGCGATTGCTTATGAATCTGCAAATCATTTTATGTTTTAAATTTCGGAATTATTATATATTTAATTTCTCTAAGGCCTAATATTCCAATTTTCAGAAAAACAACCTCAGATCTATACATTACGGTCTTAGATCTACCAATTAGGGGACTATTTTTAAGAAAGACTACCTAAGTGACACAAATTATGTACAAAAACCTAAATATTTAACATATTATTTTCAGATGTTCTTATTTTTTAAATTTTATTAATAAAAAAATTCCGGATTATGATTTCTACTTCCATAACTTAAGATCCGAATTTATAATAACTCAACTCATTATCGTTCCACATTAAACCTCAAAAGCCCCAATTTCCTCTTACATAGATCTAACAAAATTTTCTCAAACTATGTTTTAGTTCATCTTAACTTCAAATCCGAGATACCATGTTCATATCTACCACTATTGTGCAATCAAAACACAAAAGCCCTAATTTTTGTCTCCAAATTTAAAGCTATATTTCGGAAATCTCTCAAAATAAACACCATGTCAAGCTATATCAACATCCTAAGAGTGAAACCCCTAAAACATTTATGAATTTGATGAAGAATTAGTCTAATTTGGCTTACCTCGAAGGAAGAAGAGCTTGGAAGAAGTTGGAGAGAAGCCTGCCTGAACTCGGTCGATATGGGGTGCTTTTGACCGAAATTTCGACATATATCGACATCTCGGTGATTTTTTTAAAGCAAGATTCCATCTGTTGGCCGATATCTCGAGTTGAGCCGATATCTCGCCGAGATCTCGCGAGATTTCGCTCGAAACTGTGGATATTGATATATATAGCAGTTTCGAAAGCCCAGACCCGTCGAAACCGATATTTCGACGAAATTTCGTCGAAATATCACGAAATTTGATTCCATGTTCACTATTAGTTTGGTTTAAAATTTCGTATAGACTAGATTTTACAAGATGGGATAGGTTATAGGGAACATTTCAACTTCAAGAGACAAGTAGGATACCAAACTGAATCTTCTATCAAGCGAGCGGGCTCTCAAGTACTACTTTCAGTATTATCTCATATTTTTGAATACTAAATTTGATGTTTAAGCTTCTAGCTCTCTTTTAATTAAGTAACTATGCTTGTTTCAACTAGTTTTGAAATCAGATATGTTTTAGCCTTGGTACATGAAAAGCTTAATATTCAGATCTTGTATAAAAGTAATATGATGCTACAAGTTTTATGTATGGCCTAAACATCTTAGATTTCACCTTGCAATGTAGTAAATGTTATGATATAATTTGAGGATTTCCAGCATTCAATTAGTTTGTAACAGTACAACACACGCTTACTTGCATGCTGCAAAGGTTGTATGTAGTGATAATTCATATATCATAGACTTTTAAGCTTAAAGTTATGTTATTATGAGTTAGAAAGAAAGATTACCGAAGTGAACATCGCAGTTGCTTAGTTGCTCTCAGACAAGTCATAAACTAGCTATTAGATATGGCGATGCCATTGGATATGACCATGAAACGCATCGTTTAGATATGATGAAGCCATTAGGTAAGGCGACCATTAAATAGGGTTCATAGGACTTTGGGTCCGCATTCTGGATGCATAAAGGCTTTGGGTCGTATGCAAGATGTTCTTTGGCCTTTAAGGTTGTGTACGTGTACGTCTCAATTTGTTTCAATGTTCATGTAATTCGTACATTTAGCTACAATGGTGTTGATAAAGTGTTAATGCGGAAGTTATGGTTAGTAATTGAAGAGTTGCAATACTTTTAACAAGCAAGCATCAAGTTATATGTTTTTATCCTAATGAAAGTTGGGTGTAATTACAGCAACAATATTTTGAAAAGCTTCAAGTTTTGTTTACTAAAGCATTTATCGTGTTTTTCTATGTTTTATACAAAGTTAATTCAGAAATAGTCACCTATTTTCTTACCAAAATTCTTGATACCCCCTCACAGGGTTTAAGCTCATTTTGAGATTAGACTCAACCCTTTTCTTTATTATTATTTACAGATAACATGAGCAGGAGGCATATAGGGCACACGTGAATTACCTCTTTTGGCAAGACGGCTTCTTTTTTTATTCTTATAGTAGATGTTTTGGTAAACTTTTGTATGCATGTAGAAAGATGTTGTAATATAGGAAATATGATAGGTTGTAAATATTATGCATGTGTACTTGTAGTTGAAATCTTTTATATGTACAAACAATTGGAAATGTTGTTTTGAGTACCGATTTTCAACATGCCATGTTTAATGGTTGTTGTTATGGAAGTCATGGGTGATGATTGAATGGAATAATTTGTTATGAAGTATTCATGAATATGTTGGCATTTTGGAGATCCATAATATACATGATTTGTTGTCAATTTTCTTTGATGACAACATCAAGATTAAGATGATCCACAGTTAAATGTCATGCTCATCTCGATTAACGTGGTAGGTCGTGACAGTTTGACCTTGGTCAGACCAACAACAACAACAACAACAAAGCCTTTTCCCACAATTAAGTAGGGTCGGCTACATGGATTTTTCGCCTCCATTCAGATCTATCTTGGGTCAATCTCGGACTTATATCCAAAAAACTAAGATCCCTTCGTATAGTCTCTTTCCAACACTTCTTGGGCCGTCCTCGCCCTCTCTTAGCCGGCTCAACATCCCACCACTCGCATCTCCTAACCGGTGCATCAGTTGACCTTCTTTGCAAATGACCAATCCATCTTAAGCGGTTTTCTCGCATCTTATCCTCGATCGGAGCTACACCAACTTTCTTTCTGATTGCATCATTCCGAATCCGATCTTTACGTGTATGTCCACACATCCATCTTAGCATTTTCATTTCTGCTACAACCATTCTCTGCACATGTCTATGGTTCACAGGCCAACATTCAGAACCATAAAGCATAGCAGGTCTCACGGCTGCTTTGTAAAACTTTCCTTTAATTTTTAAAGGAATGTTCTTATCACAGAGAACAGCGGAGGCTCCTCTCCACTTTAGCCAACCTGCATTTATTCTATTAGTAACATCTCCATCAATTTCCCCATCATGTTGCAAAATAGATCCCAGATATCTAAAAGAATCTCTCTTCTGAATGTTATCGTCACCAATTTTCACCTCGATTCCTTCACCATTGCTTCCATCAAAGGTGCATTCCATATATTCCGTCTTAGCCCTACTTATACGAAAACCTTTAGTCTCCAATGCATGTCTCCAAACCTCAAGCTTCTCATTTACTCCATCTCTAGTCTCGTCAATCAACACAATATCATCAGCAAATAACATACACCAAGGTAACTCATCCTGAATGTGACTTGTCAACTCGTCCATAATCAAAGTAAAAAGAAATGGACTCAAAGCTGAACCTTGATGTAAACCAATGTTGATATCAAAATAGTCAGTCTTCCCCGTCGGGGTCCTTACACAAGATAAAGCCCTATCATACATATCCTTTATGAGATTAATGTATAGGACAGGTACATGTCTCTTCTCCAAAACTCTCCACAGTATCTCTCGTGGGACGGAATCATAAGCCTTCTCCAAATCAATAAAGATCATATGGAGATTCTTCCTTTTAGCTCTATAAATCTCCATTGTTCTCCTCAGCTAATGGATGGCTTCAATAGTTGAGCGACCTGGCATGAATCCAAATTGATTTTCTTTTATTTGGGAAACTTGTCTCAACCTTCTTTCGATCACACATTCCCAAATTTTCATAGTGTGACTCATCAACTTGATACCTCTGTAATTTGAACAATTTTGAATGTCTCCTTTGTTCTTATAAAGAGGCACCACAATACTCCTCCTCCAATCTTCAGGCATTTTCTTGCTTCGCCAAATAACATTGAATAGATTCGTAAGCCAAGTCAAACCACGCTCACCTAAAACTTTCCATACTTCTACAGGGATGTCATCCGGTCCAACACCTTTCCCAGGTCTCATAACCTTCAAAGCCTCCTCTACTTCTTTTCTTTGTATTCGTCTATAGCATGCACGATTCAAGTAACTTTCACTACTAGCTAGATCACCCAAAGTGATCTCTCTATTTCCTTCTCCAATGAAAAGTTTATGGAAGTATTGCTCCCATCTAGTCTCTATATCCTTCTGAGTAACACGCACGTGACCTTCCTCGTCCTTAATGCATCTCACTTTAGAAAGGTCTTTGGTCTTTCTTTCTCTTGCTTTGGCCAACCTGAATATATCCTTCTGGCCCTCCTTAGAGTTGAGATTTTTATACAAAACCTCATAAGCTTTTGACTTAGCTTCGCTTACAACCTTCTTTGCTTCCTTCTTCGCTATTTTATAGTCTGTGACAGTTTCCTCCGTTCTATCCTTAGACATAGCTTTAAAGCAAGCTCTTTTAATTTTTAGCTTCTCTTGCACCCCTTCACTCCACCACCAAGCCTCCTTTTGACCCAGAGCTCCTCCTTTTGACTCGCCTAGCATCTCTTTGGCTACCTTTCGGATACAAGATGCTACTGCCTCCCACATCTCGTTTGCACTACCGCTACAATCCCAAGATAAGTCTTCTAAAACCTTCTCCCTGAAGCTTGATTGCTTCAGCGGAAGATTCCACCACCTAGTTCTAGTGATCCTAGGAACCTTCCTCTTCTTTACCAGCCCTTTTATTTGTAAATCCAAGACTAACAAGCGATGTTGGGTTGTCAAACTCTCTCCAGGGATTACTTTGCAATCTTTGCAACACAACCGATCTCTTCTCCTCAACGCAAAGTAATCGATCTGTGTTCTAGTTGAGCCACTCTTATAAGTAATTAAATGCTCCTCCCTCTTCTTGAAAAGAGTGTTTGCTATGAAAAGATCATATGCAGTTACAAAATCCAGAATGACTTTTCCCTCTTCGTTTCTATCCCCAAAACCATGTCCTCCATGCACACTTGCAAACCCTGAAACATCTTTTCCCACATGTCCATTAAGATCTCCACCTATGCAAACTATCTCTCTTTGTGGGATTCCTTGTAAAATCTTATCCATATCCTCCCAAAAAGCTTGTTTAGTCCTTTCATCTAAACCAATTTGTGGTGCATAAACTGAGACGATATTCAGAATTTCTTCTTCAAGCACCAACTTTAGCAAAATAATCCGATCCCCAAATCTTTGCACCTCAACCACACAATCCTTCAAATCTTTATGAACAACCACTCCAACACCGTTTCTGCCCTTATCTTTACCTGAATACCAAAGTTTAAAGCCTGTCTTCTCGATCTCCCTTGCTTTCTCTCCAACCCATTTAGTCTCTTGAAGACATAATATACGAATCTTCCTTCTTTCCATTGTATCCACTATCTCTATCAATTTTCCAGTTAAAGTACCGATATTCCAACTACCAATCCGTAACTTCCTTTGCAATCTCTTTTGGACTAACTTCTTTACTCGCATGCGTCCATTATGCGAGAACCCTTGCAAATTTTGGACTGCATCCGGGCGGTGATGCAGCGGAACTAGCTTATTTACCCGCATGCGTTCCTTATGCGAGAACCCTTGTAAATTTTGAACTACATCCAGGCTGCGATGTAGCGGCCCTTACCAATTATTCATTGCATTCGGGCGATGCAACGCGTCGCAAGTAGGGAACGCCCCAACGAAATCTGTATGTTTGCTTAAATCCATGTTTAAAAGATCCGAACGGTTTTGAGATAATTCATAAATAGTGTTCTTAGAAGAATTTAAGAACACTATTTACGAATTTATCTCTCCTGCGCTGGCTGTCGGCTACCTAACGCGCAACCCTCCTCATTTACCCGGGCTTGGGACCGGCCATGGCTGAGTTAACCTTGGTCAGACCTAACCGAAGAATTACAGGTTCAATGTCCAGTCTGATTTTTAAAACCTTAGTAGAAAGTAACTCACCATTTGTAAGATGCAACTTGTTCTTGTGGTATCACACAATTAAGTTGTTGAAAAACTTGGAAGAGACAACATTTTATTAAGAAGTTTGTCTACAGTTTAGAGATGTACCCAATCTTTTTTAGCATGTGTCTCTAACCGTGCTTCCTTCTTGCCTCTTACAATGCATGACTTTCATTAAGTTGTATCGTTGAGTACATTTCACATCACTAAACATGTAATTTAGTTTCAAGAGGATGTCCTTAGCAGACACAATATCGATATGTAGCTTCCGAAGTACATTCGTAATGATTTCATAATGTTGCATTGAGCATTCAATTGATCCTCGCTACACTTGTTGAAATCTCGGACATCCTTAATTTGGGGATTTTCATAATTGATAGATGAGAATACATACCTTGACGCTCTGTTGCAAGAAATCTTTCCATATTCTGGATGTTATTGGAAGTCCTGCCAATTGATTAAATTCGAGTAATTTGTTAAGGGTTAAATGACTTCAAATGCAACTAAACACTTTGCATTTTAATATACTTTGATTAAGGTGAATATCATTTTGAACGAATGTTTCCTTACATTTTTGAATTTTAATTAAGGTTAATGAATCATGCTAATGAAATACCTCAAGCATGACTGGAGAGCTTCTTTCTATATTGACAACTCCGAAATATTATGAGAGAATGTTGATATGAAAAAAGTGGGAATTCTTTTCACTTTGCAATTCCAACTTGCATTCTCAAAGTTCGGTCTCTAACACCGTTCTCTACTCCATGAAGGCGAGCGTTGATATCTTATTAACTAAACCAACCATTTGTGATTATATTTCTCGTTATATCCAGTCTAATACCACTTCATTTATGTGAGGAACAATATAGGGATCACCATATGTACGTCCCATCTCTTTCAAGAAAAGATATAGTCTGATTCATCCACGCTTGTATTCCGGGATTCTGACTTGACAGAAGCATCTTTAAAATACAATTGATTGCTACGGTATTCTTAGCAATACAAGGAGACCATAGATGTCATCACATGACTTCATCTACTACATGTTTAAATTGACAATTAACTATTTTGAGTCCAATTTTTTTAATTAATCGATTAAGGACTGTGATTAATAGATCATTTGATTAATTATCATAAACTTATCCTATTACACCAAGACTTATCCAAATGACAAATTTTAATTTAGATGTTTGATATATCAGAATTGTATCTCCATAAATTCTTTGAATATACATCATGCACATTAGCCTCTAATACGTGCGCATACTCGCAATTTTTATTTAGAATTACAAGAGAAACTCCTCACATAACTATTTACAACACAATATTAAATGATAGATAAAATGCATTCATTCACATCGCCACATAATTGGATTCAAACAAGGTGCATATAATGTTTTTATAGTTCTTAGTTATGGATATGTGAGCGAACTAGTCCATTACTGGTTCAATCCTAAAGGATGTCTGAGAGAACTAGCATACCTTCTCAATCTAGAAGAATGGTCATCCTCTACATACTTTACATCTCTTAAAGGCATGTTTGAGAAGCTTTACAGCTTCATGCCTCTAGTAGTAACCCTGTAGAAACAACATCTTCATCTCATTCGTCGCCTGTGAGTAGGTGGCATCGAGAACACCGAGGACAGATGCAATGCTTGGAGGAGATCGCAGAATTCTGAGATGGATCAACGTCGTCAGGAAGGTCCGCCTCCTGGAGAAGATTGCATCGGTGGGTGGTCCACTTGCTTAGAGTTATGCACGAGACCTGCATGGTTGTGGGCGATGACACTTGGAGGAGATTCATGAAGGCTTTGAAGGCTCTAAAGGTCTGCACCTGGGGCTTGTACGAGAAGAAAAGATATGCTTGAACGAGAGATTTGGGGCTACCTTGGATGAGGGCCACACCATCAAAGACCTCTTCTTCGAATCTAGTGTTCCCAATGTAGGGAGAACCCATCTTTGCCATATGGAGGACCTATCGCAAGAGGCCTTTGTCACAGTCCAACAACAGATTGTCGCAGGAGGCCTCGAGACTAGGGTTTCCTGATTGTCGAGGGATCGGCTGCTGGAGGATAAATAAATAATCACTGCCTCGATATCGTGCTATGTATATCCCTATGCAAGGCTGCTTTTATATCCCGCTTAGGTTCCTTGGAGAAGAAGGCATCCTTAAGGAAGGTTTGGATGGTGGCCAGAGTCATGTTTGTTGGTCATCATGCTGCCTGGGAGTCAGGCCTGGAGATTCCTATGAGGATGCCACAAAATTAGGGTTTCAAAAACCATAGATTTTCGAACAAGAATCTTAATGTCGTCGAACTACCATGAACTTCGAAGAACAAAAATGTTCAATAATAAACCACAAAATTGAACTCGTTCTAATATTACGTTGAAATAAATCCAGGTTGTAAAAGTTGGTAGTCGATACTTAGTCTGTCGGTTCATTGTCTAAGGATTAATCTGCAGTCGGAGGACTACTCGGATTTAGTCGACCTTTAGTCGATTTTGAATTTTTAATTATTATATACAAACTATTTTATACGTATATTCTTATGTATTCACTGTGATTTGTACATTTTATATATTTTTATATTGAAATAAAAGAAGTACTTGAATTTAAACAAGATATTAAGAATATTAGAATAAGTATGCTTTTTAAAAATACATAATCTCGATGCAAAACTCGATCGACTAGTCGACTGACCGATTATTGACCGATTGGTCAATGATCAGTTGACCACCCTACCGACTCAATTAGTCAGATCGACTAGTCGGCTTAGTCGGTCGACTTTTACAACAGTGAAATAAATAATGCGGAAGAGTGATCGATAATTAACGTAGCATCTTAATAAAATGTAGAAGAACACTCATGATTTTGTGTGAAACCCTACTCCACAAGGAGCGGGATGAAACCACATGAGAAAACCTCTGAGGGCTGGATATTCTATTGTAACTCTCTCAATGAATAGATGGGGTATGGGGCTTCTTATATAGCACCATAAACAAACCAGAGTCCCACTTGTAGATGCTGTGGGACTAAACAAAGGGCATGATAATTGGACCTTGGAGAGATCCAATTGCTCATCTTCTACGTACTCTACAAGTTTGAAGTTCTTTGAGCTTGGGTTCCGTAATCTTGAACTCATTCTCTTCTATAAGCTTTGAGCTCCTTACGCATGGGCTTCTTTTTATTTCCTTCAACTTCCTTTCTTTTAACCTAGCTTCAAGCTAGATATATAAGTTTTGCTATCATAAAACTTGCTTATGCATGACCTAATTTGGGATATAGGTTTCTAACTGAAACTCACTGCTATGTTCAAATAGTGTCATAATCTGTTTGTTACTTCTTTCAGGTGGAGAAACCTACTGTTATTGTTCAATGCAACCCTAAACCTAGAAGGAATATTGGGTCTCAACGAGTTGCAGAGTCCAATTCAACAAACATGGCCTCATCTTCGAGCATTAAACCAAGGTGATAAGCATTTATTTATACTAGTGTCGTTGCCTTTAGAGCAGGATTGCATTTACATTACGAAGAAAGTTTGAGATTATTTAGAATGGTGTTATAGCTACTATAATGGAGTTGAAAAGTTCTTATTTTGCTGTGAATGACTGGGAGAATTGAAGCTAAAATTTGTGGAAATTAAATTACAATCAAGACCTTATATGCTTATTCTTCTATGCACAGTTTGATATTTGCTTGGATGGATTGGTAGCTCGCGTCATCAGAACTAATAATTTCATTGCCATTACTTTTTTCATTGCCATTACTTTTTTCATTTGTTTGCGATGTATTTTTTATCTTGATTGTTATGATGCTCGTACTTCTTTGTCAGATTGCCATCATTCAGCATCATAATAATTTCTTTGTAAAAATGCAGTTTATTTTTCAATGCGGGGCAGTCAAGTAGCGAGAGAATGGAGAAAACTCCTACGAACTATGAATCTAATGGAGAGGTATTTCTGCTCCTTTTATTCCTTGTCGCAATTGGCAATAATAGTAAATATTGCATTGGATTGTCTTCTATAATTCTTTTTCAGGGACTGAGAGATGCCATAAAGAATGATGATGTTTCAGCTGTTAAGAACTTACTTAATGAGGCATGTGGCTTATGCTTTTATATCCGATATTTTGAGGGAAAGGTGAACACAAGTGACGTTCGTGTTTATGCAGGGGGTGGATGCAAATTACTGCGATAAGCAAGGGCTGACTCTTTTGCATCTTGTAAGCTTTTGGTAAATCATTGTTCTGTTCTGACTTCTGAATGGAGCTTATAGTGTAGACAACAACAACATCATAGTCTTTTCCTGCAATTAAGTAGGGTCGACTACACGGATTTTTTGCCTCCATTCAGATATATTTTGCGCCATTCTCATGCTTAAAGCCAAATAACTAAGATCCCTCTAGATAGTCTCATTCCAACACTTCTTAAGCCTTTCTCACCCTCTCTTAACTAGCTCAACATCCCAAATCTCGCATCTTCAACTGGTGCATCAACCGACTTTTTATCCATATGACCACACCATCTTAAGCGGTTTTCTCTCATGTATGCAAGGTGATGTTGATCTGTTAATCGAATCAACCGCAAAAAAAGAACAGAACTCACTATGCGTAATCCAATACCGCCTCAATTATATGAAGAGAAATACTGGGGTCACTACGCATACAACCTTACTCTTTCAAGAAGCAAAGAGCTCGATCCATGTGCACTTGTATGTTGGAGCTTTCACTTCGGACGTCTCCAACATACAATCCATGGCGAGAGAACCCTTCGCTTTGACGGGAGACCATGGATGTCATTTATATGATCCTTCATATCTCATTCAAATTAATTAATTATTATAAATCATATTCACAACTCAACCATGACCGGACCCAAGTCCGGATAAATGAGGAGGGTTACGTTAGGTAGCCGACAACCAGCGTAAAATGGTCAGAGACAAATTTGTAAATAATATATATTTTTAAAATACTATTTAGAGATTTCCTCATGACAGTCTGATCTTTTCAACATGGATTTAAGCAAACATATAGATTTCATTGGGACATTTCCTACTTGCGACGCATTGCATCGTCCGAATGCAATGAAAAATTGGCAAGGGCTGCTACATTGCAGCTTGGATGCAGTTCAAAATTTTCATGGGTTCTCGCATGAGGAACGCATGCGGGTAAATAAGTTAGTTCTATTGCATCACCACCCGGATGCTGTCGAAAATTTGCATGGATTCTCACATAATGGACGCATGCGAGTAAAGAAGCTAATCCAAAAGAGATTGCAAAAGAAGTTGCGGATTGGTAGTTGGAATATTGGTACTTTAACTAGAAAATTGATGGAGATAGTGGATACAATGGAAAGAAGGAATATTCATATACTATGTCTTCAAGAGACTAAATGGGTTGGAGAGAAAGCAAGAGAGATCGAGAAGACATTATTTAAACTTTGGTATTTTGGTAAAGATACGGGAAGACATGGTGTTGGAGTGATTGTTCATAAGGATTTGAAGGATTGTCTGGTTTAGGTGCAAAGATTCGGCGATCAGATTATTTTGCTAAAACTGGTGCTTGAAGTAGAAATTCTGAATATCATCTCAGTTTATGCACCGCAAATTAGTTTAGATGAAAGGATTAAACAAGCTTCTTGGAAGGATCTTGATAAGATTTTACAAGGAATCCCACAAAGACAGATGATTTGCATATGTGCAGATCTTAATGGACATGTTGGTAAAGATGGTTTAGAGTATGATACTGTTCATGAAGGACACGATTTTGGGGATAGAAATGAAGAGGGAAAAGTCATTCTGGATTTTATGATGGTATATTTTCTTTTCATAGCAAACACTCTCTTCAAGAAGTGGGAGGATCATTTAATTATTTATAAGAGTGCCCCAACTAGAACACATTGTGTTGTAAAGAATGCAAAGTTATCTCATGAGAGAGTTTGACAACCCAACATCGCTTGTTAATCTTGGATATGCAAATAAAAGAACTGTTAGCGAAAAGGAGGGTTCCTAAAATCACTAGAATTAGATGATGGAATATTCCATTGAAGCAATCGAGCTTTAGGGAGACGATTTTAAAAGACTTATCTTGGGATTGTAGCGGAAGTGCAAACTTGATGTGGGAGGCAGTAGCATCTTGTATCCAAAAGGTAGCCAAAGAGATGCTAGGCGAGTCAAATGGAGGAGATCCATATCAAAAGGAGGCTTGGTGGTGGATTGAAGGGGTGCAAGAGAAGCTAAAAATTAAAAGAGCATGGTTTAAAGCTTTGTTTAAGGATAAAACAGAAGAAACTATCAAAACTACAAAATAACAAAGAAGGAAGCAAAGAAGGCAGTAAGCGAAGCTAAGTAAAAAGTTTATGAAGTTTTGTATAAAAACATTGACTCTAAGGAGGGTCAGGAGGATATTTTCAGGTTTGCCAAAGTAAGAGAAAGAAAGACCAAAGACCTCTCTCAAGTGAGATGCATTAAAGACGAGGAAGGTCATGTGTTTGTTACTCAGAAGGATATAGAGACTAGATGGGAGCAATACTTCCATAAACTTTTAATTGGGGAAGGAGGGTGATCTAGCTAGTAGTGAAAGTTACTTGAATCGTGCAAGCTATAAACAAATACAAAGAAAGGAAGTAGAGGAGGATTTGAAGGTTATGGGACCTGGAAAATGTGTAGGACCAGCTGACGTCCCTGTAAAAGTATGGAGAGTTTTAGGTGAACATGGTTTGATTTGGCTTACGAATATATTCAATGTTATTTGGCGAAGCAAGAAAATGCCTGAAGATTGGAGGAGTATCGTGGTGCCTCTTTATAAGAATAAAGGAGGCATTCAAAATTGTTCAAATTACAGAGGTATCAAGCTGACGAGTCACACTATGAAAATTTGGGAACATGTGGTTGAAAGAAGGTTGAGGCGAGTTTCTAAAGTAAAAGAAAATCAATTTGGATTCATGCTAGGTCGCTCAGCTATTGAAGCCATCCTTTTGTTGAGAACAGTGGAGATTTACAGAGCTAAAAGGAAGAATGTCCATATGATCTTTATTGAATTGGAGAAAGTTTATGATTCTGTCCCACAAGAGAATTGTGGAGAGTTTTGGAGTAGAGACAAGTACCCATCCTATACATTAACCTCATAAAGGATATGTATGATAGTGTTTTATCTTATGTAAGGACCCCATCTGGGAAGACTGATTATTTTGACATCAACATTGGTTTACATCAAGGTTCTACTTTGAGTCCAATTCTTTTTACTTTGATTATGGACGAGTTGACAAGTCACGTTCAGGATGAGTTATCTTAGTGTATGTTATTTGCTGATGATATTGTGTTGATTGACAGGACTTAAGATGGAGTACAAGAGAAGCTTGAGGTCTGGAGACATGCATTGGTGACTAAAGGATTTCGTATAAGTAGGGCTAAGACAGAATATACAGAGTGCACCTTTGATGGAAGCAATGGTGAAGGAATCGAGGTGAAGATTGGTGACAATAACATTCGAAAGAGAGATTCTTTTAGATATCTGGGATCTATTTTGCAACATGATAAGAACGATGGAGATGTTACTAACATAATAAATGCAGGCTGACTAAAGTGGAGAGGAACGTCTGCTGTTCTCTTTGATACGAAAGTTCCTTTAAAAATTAAAGGAAAGTTTTACAAAGCAGCCGCGAGACCTGCTATGCTCTATGGATATGAATGTTGGCCTGTGAAACATAGACATGTGTAGAGAATGGCTGTAACAGAAATGAATATGCCAAGGAGGATGTGTGGACACACACGTAAAGATCGGATTCGGAATGATGCAATCAGAAAGAAAGTTGGTGTAGCTCCGATCGAGGATAACATGCGAAAATCACTTAAAACGGTTTGGTCATTTGCAAAGAAGGTCAGTTGATCCACCCGTTAGGAGATGCGAGTGTTGGGATGTTGAGCATGCTAAGAGAGGGCGAGTACGGCCCAAGAAGTGTTGGAAAGAGACTATACGAAGGGATTTTAGCTTTTTGGATATAAGCCCGAGATTGACCCAAGATAGATCTGAATGGAGGCGTAGAATCCTAGTAGCCGACCCTACTTAATTGTGGAAAAAAGATTTTACTGTTGTTGTTTATGAATCTTATTCACTGCATCTCTCTTCATAAAATATTGTTTATTGTAATTGGATCTAAGTAATTTAATCATATTAAATTAATCAATAATCTAATTCGACCAACAATTAAGGTTTGCTTGATATTACTATATAGTGTACATCCTCACATTGTACATTTGCATTATTCCAATTAGTTGATTAAAGTATGTTGAGATATATTATATATTTACGTACTTTAGATATTTTCTTGTTTTTCCTATTTACTCTATAATTTGCACATAGGTCTCTCCATATATAAGAGAGCCTAGGGCTCAATGAATAAACATCTTCTTTATTTTTCCTAACTTGGTATCAGAGCGGTGGTCCTAGACCAGAGCTCTGAAAACCTAACCCTAGCCCCACCTCAACCCTCTCCTACGTACGTCGCCCAGCCTCCCTCGCGCTGCCTGGCCTCCCTCGCATTGCCGGCCTGCCTCACAATATCGGCTAGACCCTTCCTCTTCTCACGCACCATTGCCCTTCCACATGCCACCGCCCGGCATCGTAGCCCAGTCCCACCATCTGCTCCTCCACGCGGGCCCCACGGCTCCTCCGCATGCTGCTGCTGCCACATCGTAACATCTCCATGCGGGTTCGCAGCCCGGTCTAGCATCCCAGCCACATAGGCCCGCTGCCCGATTTCGCAGCCCTTTCATGCAGTGTGGCCGCGGTTCTCTTGTAACTGTAAAAGGCGTGCCTTTACCCTACTTTAGATGTGCTACCGTCAAGTTCTCTTCCTTGATGGGATTGGTTGCACGAGTCTACACATGCAATCATATCTCTCTATGTCAGTGTAGATACGCCCTCATTTAGTCTTCACTAGTCTTCTCGAGTCATCATGTCAGAAAGCAAGGTCGAGGTTCCCTTCACAGGCACCTTCAGAGGTCTTATGCCTATAGTAAAGTTGGATGGGTCAAACTATGAATTGTGGGCTATGCAGTTCATGAGCATGATGATGTCTGGATGTAAGAAACATATTCTTATCGAGGAAGACCCGGCTGAGAAGACTGTGGTTAACGCCTCATGGGAGGCGGATGATGCTTATGCCAAGGTTTAGCTTTCAGGTACATTGGCATTGGAGATAGCCGTTGATATACTTCATCAACCTACAACGAAGGCAATGCGGGATATTCTTGCTACCACTTATTCACGTGCGAAGAATGAGATAAAGATTCTATACCTCCATCATGATATCTTTATTATCAAATGGAATGGACGACCTCTCCACTCGTTATATACATCCTTTAGTGGGATGTTTGAGAAGCTCTATAGTTTCAAGCCTCTAACATCTACCACTGAGAAGCACAAGACTTATCGGAATGCCACCATAGTTGGTGTGTTTCTGGCAACCCTTGATCCTGAGTATGAGGCGACCCGTTCTCAGATTTTGGCAGACCCTACTATTCTTCCGAGGGAGGAAGCCTTCCATAGGCTCAATCGGATCACTGTTCCATCTTCCATTGCCAGTCGGACTTCTTCAGCGATGGCTGCCTTTCGAGGTTGAAGAGGTTCTTCTCAATTTCGTGGACGAGGACGTTGCGACGAAGGAGGTCGTGTTTATCAGCCCTGCACCTTTTGCCATCGTTTTGGTCATACTGAAGACACATGCTACTCTAAGCATCGATTTCTTGCCTCTGCTTATGTGATTGAGCAGATTGAGCCTCCAGCTGCCTCTTCTATGGATCAACGGTTTGATGATCTTGTAGCACAATTGAGGGGCACTATACCTCTAGCCAATCCTGCCATGCCCTCCTCAGCTTCTTGGAGTATGGATGAAAAATGAATGTGAATATATTCTTATCCGATCTGCTATCGTATTCGTTTTATATATTTTGACATTCGTATTCGTATTCGTTTTAAAATGGATGTGGATATGGATATCACTTTGACATTCGCTAATATTCGCATTCGTATTCGTATATTTGTTTCGTACATAAGTATAATAATAGATTTATTTATAACTGTGTGTACCAATATTTTATGATTGCATTCACCATTGTTGATATAATTGTTGTGAAATTTCGACATTTGGTATACCTATTTTATGTGTAAACAATCTAAATATGTATATTTTAGTTAATCTATTAAATATTTATGTTATTATTCGTATCCAATTTGTATTTATTTTACATCGTATTCCTTTTTAAGGATATAATAATGCATTTCTCACATTCGTCCATATTCGTATCCACATTCGTATTCGTATAAGGATATGATTATACATATATTCGTATCCTTATCCGACCTTTTTCATCCCTATCTGGGAGTCACTCTGATGTGGCTGCTTCAGCCTTCTCCAGTACCTCAGGTAGTACTTATACGCTCACTAGTAGTTGTGGATTCGATGTAGTTGAATGGAAGGCCGTATCGATATCAATATCGTTTCGGTCCGCTCGGAAATGAATATATCGGGATATATCGCCGATATATCGACGATATCGGTGGAAATGTCGAAAATGGCACAAAAAATCCAATTTTTTTGCATTTTTTCAGAAATTAAGGTCATCCAAGATATTAAAACAACAAATAACGTACAAATGCACACTTATATCACACATATCGGTCCATTTATAGACCATATATCGCACATATCGGTATCGCACATATCGATCATATCGAACATATCGATATTAATATTGATTCTTGACTTATAAATATTGGAAATGGATTTCATTCAAGTTCTTATAACATGAAATACTACAAATATACACCTAGAAAATAGACATAGATCATTTATGAGGACTATGATCCTTATAGTGCACATATCGGTCATATCGAACATATCGCTGATATTGTTAGTTGTTGACATATTATATATATGGAAAATGGAGTTCATCCAAGTACTTTGATCACTAAATAATTTACGAATGTACTCTTACTCTCTTAGATAACACATCGATCATCTATGAAACTTATATCGTATATATTGATACGGTTGTACTGTTAGTTGTTTACCTATATATATTGAAAATGGAGTTTATGCAAGTTCTTAGATCACTAAATAACTTACAAATATACTCTTAGATCACACATATCGATGTAAAGCTTATATTGTATATATCGATCATTTCGAACATATCAATATTAATGTTGATTCATAACTTATAGTTTTTTTTGAAGAATTGACTTATAGATATTGGAAATGGATTTCATTCAAGTTTTACAATACGAAATAACTTGTAATAACTTGTAAATATACACCAAGTTGAAGAACCATTGTATGCACCCTCCTGTCGCACCATACCCAGAACAAAGTATATAAATCATAGATTGTTTTAATACTAGGTGTAGCTAGATAGGTAGTGGAATCAAATTTGCATGAATAATAACATTCATATATAGGGATATCGATGAAATATCGACGATATCGGTCGATGTCTTGTATTTTTTGTACTGAATCCATTCATTTTTTACCGATATGGGCCGATATGGCGATATATCGCCGATATATCGTCTATATATCGCCGATATCCCTGTAAAAAGATATACACCCTATTTCGTTACCCCCAACCTCTCGATACCGATATATCGGCGATATATCGCCGATACGGCCTTCCACTTGAATGGATTATGGATTCCAGTGCCACGCCTCACTTATGTGGAGACATGGATTAACTTACAGCATACAAACATGTTTCTCCAGGACGCACGATGATTATTGCAGATGGGACTCATTCCCCAATTAATGGACAGGGGGAGATTAGTTAGACACCCTCTATGCATTTCCAGAATGTGCTGCATGCACCTGACTTTTCTATGAACTTATTATCTATTTGTCTAATTACACGAGATTTACATTGTCTAACTATTTTTTACCCATCTTCACTTGTATTTCAGGACATCCTTAGGGGCAAGGTGATTGGTTGTGGTCGTGAGCAAGGTGGCCTCTGTCTCTTAACCCGGACTCCATACACTGGCATTTCTTCTATCTGTTGGACATGTTTCACCCTTCATATGGCACCTGGACTTTGGTCATCTCCTGCTCTAGAAAATGTCATGTCCTGCTCAGATTTCTCCTCACTCGTCCTTTTAATGTGAGGCTTGTCAGTTGGGAAAACATCATAGGTTGACATTTCCCACTCGTCAGAGTCGGTGCAGTAGCTCCATTTTTGAGTTGTTTCATATAGATATTTGGGATCCTAGTCGTATTCCGAATCATCAGGGACACATGTTTTATCTTGTTGCTGTGGATGATTTCTCTCGTTTGCCTTGGGTCTTTTTATTATGGAATAAATCTGAAGCTAGAGATGTTATCAAAATGATTCTCACAGAAGTACAAAATGTGTTTTCATCTACTGTGAAATTTGTGAGAACTGATAATACCTTGGAATTTTGCACCCATTCTCTTTCCAAATATTTTTCTACCCAAGGTATTATTCATCAAACATCATGTGCCTATACTTTCTAACAAAATGGTGTTGTAGAAAGGAAGCATCATCATTTGCTTGATGTTACAAGGACCCTTCTCATTCAGAGTCGTGCTCCACATTCTTTTTGGGGTGAAAATGTCTTTACGGCATGCTACCTTATTACTCGCATGCCCTCGTCCATTTTAGGGGAGAAAATTCCTTTCTCTCTTGCTTTTCCTGACAAAATTATTCTTTCTTACTCCTTGTATGTTTGGCTCGGTCGCATTTGTCCATCGATTGTCTCCAGGTATTGACAAGGTCTCTCCTAGGCTCTGTTTGGTTGCTGGGTTGGGGTGGTTGGTGTAACTTGATGTGAATAGTAGATGTTTGGGATGTGTTTTGAGAAAAGAGTAATCTATTATTCAAGAGAACCCTAGACTATCTTATATAGGGAGAGACCTCAAGGGTAAAATACAAAGTAGTCCAGAGAAAAATATAAATGACGAACAGGTACTAGCATATAATAATATCTATCTCTACACTCCCCCTCAAGGTGGAACATAGATGTCTATCATGCTCAGCTTGGAAGAACATCTTAGAAAGGTCCTCTGAGCAACAACTTGGTGAGTACGTCAGCAGTCTGATCCCCTGAGCTCACGTGAGCCGTAGATATCAATCCTCTCTAGATCAAGTCTCTAGTGTAGTGGCAGTCAACTTCAATGTGTTTTGTTCTTTCATGAAAAGCTGGATTGTTGGCAATAAATAAGGCTGCCTGAATGTCACACTGAAGCTGCATGGGTAGAGGTACGGCTACATGTAGATCTTCCAGTACAGATCGAACCCACATCATCTCCGTGCTTGCTTGCGCCATTGCCCTATATTAGGATTCAGCACTGGACCTTGCCACAACAGTTTGTTTCTTGCTTTTCCAAGAAATCAGAGAGCTCACAACAAAAACTGCAAATCCTGAGGTTGATTTTCGATCCTTAGGGCATCCTGCATAATCGACATCTCCACATGCTGAGATAGACAAATCTGTGCCCTTTCGAAACAGCAACCCTGAACCTGGAGAAGACTTCAGATACCTCAGTATCATGTATATGGCATCCATATGAACTTGTCTTGGCTGCTCCATAAATTGACTCACCCTGCTCACTACAATGGCAATATCAGGACGAGTTATGATAATATAAAGGAGCTTACCCACCATTTCTCTATATCTCCTCTTGTCCACTTCAGCAGTGTCATCATCATACAGCTTCATGCTTGGATCCATGGGAATACTTGATGGTTTGCACCCAGCCATGCCTGCTTCAGTCAAGAAATCTGTGATGTACTTCCTTTGGGTCATAACTAGACCATGTGCATTCCTGGCAAATTCCAACCCCAGAAAGTATCTTAGGGTTCCAAGATCGTTCGTGATGAACTGATGGCCTAGGAGTGCCTTTGCTCTTTCTATGCCCTGAATATCATCTCCTGTAACCATAATATCATCAACATAGACCATGATAACAACCGTACCTGCCGATGAACAAACAATGAGTGGTATGCATTCGACCTCTTGAATCCCTATCGTTCTATCAGATTGGAAAGCTTCTGGAACCACGCTCTTGGACTCTGTTTGAGGCCATAAATTGCCTTGTGAAGTATACACACCATATGCTTCTCCCCCTCAGCAGTAAACCCTGGTGGCTGCTGCATGTAGACTTCCTCCTGCAGATCACCATACAAGAAGGCATTCTTGACATCCAGTTGAGATATACGCCAGTCACGTACCACAGCAACTGATAAGAGAATGCGAAGAGTGGAATGGCGATCTACTGGAGAAAAAGTATCCATATAGTCCATGCCATAGGTTTGTGTAAAACCTCGCGCGACCAGTCGTGCGTTGTACCGATCTAGACTGTGAATACCCACTTACAGCTCACAATAGATGCATCAGAAGGAGGAACAACCAAGGTCCATGTGCCACGAGACTGTAGTGCACGCATCTCATCTTCCATAGCCTTTCTCCAGCAATCAATCTCCATAGCATCCTGGTAGGTTCGTGGTATGTCCACGGAAGATAAAGCTGCAACAAATCTCTGAAAGTCGCCTGTGAGGCGATGAAAAGACACCTGTGAAGCAAAGGAATAAGATGTATACGTCCGCTTCTGCTTCCGGATAGCAATAGGAAGATCAAGATCATCTTCCGCTGTACCAGATGGTGTGGCATCCTCCTGCAATGAAGAATCCTGCACATGTACCATATCTAACCCGTCAGTAGTAATGCCATCTGAACATACCTGAGGCGTGATGGATGTCTGACGTGTAGCCTGAGCAGGACATGACCGACGTGTATAGAATTTTGGTAAAGGTGTAATAGGAGGTCGTAGAGGTGGAGCTGGTGGTGAAGATGACGTAGAGTCAGGAACATGAGTGGACTCAGGTGGACTCAAAGTAGGTGGTGGAGGGACATAAACATCATCGTTGGTAGTGGATGGTACCAGCCTGTCACCTGCAGGGGAAAAATACATAACAGACTCAAAGAACGTGACATCAGCACTGACAAAGTATTTCTTGTTTATGGGATCATAACACTGATAGCCTACTGAGTCCGAGAATAACTGACAAAGACACACTTGACAGCTCTAGGAGAGAGTTTGTCAAGTCCAGGAGTTAGAAGATGAACAAATGCCACAGTACCAAAGACACGAGGAGTAAGTGAGAATAATTCCTTGTCAGGAAAAACGATAGAGAGAGGAATTTTCTCATCAAGAACAGAAGATGGCATACGATTGACCAGGTAACAAGCGATAAGAACAACATCCCCCCAGAAAGAAATATGAGCACAACTCTGAATCAGTAGGGTTCGAGTAATGTCGAGAAGGTGGCGATGCTTTCTTTCTGCCACACCATTCTGTTGAGATGTGTAAGCACAAGTGGTTTGGTGAATAATGCCCTTTGACGAAAGAAACTGAGAGGGACCGTGTGCAGAATTCAAGAGCATTATCAGTACGAACATATTTGACAGTAGAAGAAAACACATTTTGCACTTCATTAATCAAATTCTTAATCACATCGCCTGCTTCAGATTTATTCTTTAAAAGGAAGACCCAAGAAACACGAGAAAAATCATCCACTGCCACTAGATAAAATCTGTGTCCCTGATGATCGGGTACACAACTTGGACCCCATATATCTATTTGAAACAACTCAAATGGGGAGCTACTGCTCCGACTCTGACGACTAGGAAAGCTCGACCGATGATGCTTTCCCAACTGACAAGCTTCACAGCGAAAGGAAGAACTGGGAGAGATCTGAGGCAGAAGATGTCGCATTTTCTGTAGCGGGAGATTACCAAAACGGAGATGCCAGATGTACGGAGAAACCGGTCCGGCAGAATGAGAAGAGACGCCAACTTAAGTATTTCGGACCAACCTATATAGATCATTCTGCTCAGAGCCACAACCAATCACCCTTCCCGTTAGTATGTCCTGAAAAATAAGAGAAGACGGGTCAAATATAGCACGACAGTGCAAATCCTTCGTAATCTTACTAATAGACAACAGATTCATCGTGAACTCAGGAGCATGTAGGACATTCTGTAGATGCATAGTAGAAGATAGGAAGACCTCCCCCTGTCCAACGAGGGGAGAATGAGTACCATCTGCAATATGTATTGAGCGGCCATGAGGAATGTCCCTGTATGACTCAAGTCTCTCTCGATCATGGCAGAGATGATGTGTGGCACCAGGATCTATAATCCAATCAGAGATATCATGAGAAGATGTAAATGCAGTAGCACTACCTGAGGTACTAGCAGCCGCAGAGGAACTGACAGATGCTGTAGTAGCAACATCTGAAGGTCCACTAGAAGAATCACCAGATGATTGTGGCATAATATCACGTAGACGTGCCACAAGTTCCTAGAAATGATTGTCTGCAGTAGATGCCATTGGGGCTGAGAATGCTCTGCTACACGTGCCGATGCTGGGAATCCATGCTTAGAGTAGCATGTCTCCTCTGAGTGGCCTGTGCGGTGATAATATGAGCACGACCGAAAGCGACTACCCCTACCCTGGGGTCCACGTCCACGACCACGGCCAGAAGAGTGACCACCTCTCCCACGCGACACTGCCATCGCCTATGTGGGTGGAGTAGATGAGCTGGAAGAAACTGATATGCGATTGAGTCTCCTGTAGACATCCTCCATCGGAGAAATAACTGCATCAGCCAAAATCTGAGAGCGGGCGGCCTCATACTCAGGATCTAGGGCTGCAAGTAGAACACCTACCATGGTGGCATTCCTAAATGTCTTTTGTTGTTCAGGAGTCGCTGTGAGGGGAATGGTGCTGTACAACTTCTCAAACATCCCCCTCAGGGATGTGTACAAGGAGTGAAGAGGTCTTCCATTCTGCTTCATCGTGAATATATCATGCTGAAGTTGTAACATCTTGGTTTCATTTCGCACCTGGGAATATGTAGCAGCCAGAATATCCCACATCGCCTTGGCAGTGGGTTGATGGAGGACATCATTGGCAATCTCCATCGACAGTGTTCCTGACAACCAGACCTTGGCATACGAATCATCAGCCTCCCACGAGGCATATATCCATGTCTTTTCTGCTGGCTCATCCTCGGTAAGAATATGCTTCTTACCGTTCGACTTCATGAGGGTCATGAACTGCATCGCCCAGAGCTCATAGTTCAACCCGTCCATCTTTACTATTGGCGTGGGACCTTTGAACGCACCTATGGAGAGCATATCAACCTTTGATTCTGACATATTGCCGCATGAGAAGAACTAGGGTATGTAGACGAAGTGATAGATGTCTACACTAACTTCATAGGATTCGAGTGCGTATGTAGACTTTACGCACCCAAATCCATATATCTAGAGGAAGAGACGTCTACGATCGAGGTAGCAAAAGTCTAGCTAGGGCAAGCCGGAAGATGAAGACGAGGCGGCGGGCTGGGGTGCTACGACGTCACTTAGAGGGGACCGGGGGGGAGGGGGGTCGGGCGGCACTCGGGTGGACCCGAGGGGGTCCGGCGGCGCTGGGGTGACCCGGGGGGGGGGGGGTCCGGCGGCGGTGGGAGGGACCTGGGGATGGTCCGGCAACGGTGGGAGGGACCTGATGATGGTCCGACGGCGGTGAGAGGGACCCGGGAGGGTCCTGCAGGACTGGAGGGTGGCCTGGGAGGGGGCGGCGGCAGCGGAAGAACGGGAAGGGGGCAGGGGCGGCTGGGGGAAGCCCTAGGGCTCTAATACCATCTTGTGAGAAAAGAGTAATCTATTATTCAAGGGAACCCTAGGCTCTCTTATATAGGGAGATACCTCAAGGGTAAAATACAAAGTAGTCCAGAGAAAAATATAAATAACGAACGGGTACATTACATATAATAATATCTATCTCTACAGGATGGTCATGAGGGTTGGAGAGGATTGGAATAAAGAATGTGATGTGATGCCACTATGATTTGTGATGGAATTCTAACCCAAGAGTAGAGAGGGGTAAACCAGGTTTTCCTAGGGAAATCCGGTTACCAAACGAACCCCTAGGGCTGTCAAGTGTGTCTTTGTAGGGTAGGGTAAAAGTGTTATGATCCACTGCGCAGTAAGTATTAGGTTAGTGTTGATGTCACATTTTTTGAGTCAGTGATGTATTTTTCTCCTACAGGTGATCGGTTAACCTCCTCGGACTCTGATGATGAAATATACATGCCACTACCACCCTTATCTCCAACAACACCGTCACCACTACCACCACCTCCACCACCACCAACTCCACCACCTCCACCATCTACTATGGTCCATGTTCCACCTTTGCCACATCACTTTACCCACCAGCCTACTTCTGCTTATGGTCACCGCTCATCATCTAGCACACGTGAGGTATGTTCTGAATACATATTTTCAAACGATGGGTATGGTGTACCTGATCAGGGCTCTGTATAGGAGACAAGACTGGAAATTCCTGAGTTGGACCTACCTATTGCACTTGGGAAGCAGAAGCGCAATTGTGTTGCATACTATTGCATCCATGGCCTCCTTTGATCGCTTGACTGGTGATTTCTAGAACTTTGTAGTTGCCTTATCTGTCGTGACCATTCCACAGACCTATCAGGAGGCCTTGCAAGATGCTCGGTGACGAATAGCTATAGAAGAAGAGATGGTTGCACTTCAACCGAGAGGTACTTGGAGCCTTGGCCTTGCCCCTGCTGGGGCGTCTATAGTCAGTTGTAAATGGGTTTTCATGATGAAGCAGAATGCAAATAGTACCGTTGATAGGTACAAAGCTCGATTGGTTGCCCGTAGAATTGCATAGACATATGGGGTGGATTATCTTGACACGTTCTCCCCTGTTGCTTGACATTCTACCCTACGCATCCTCTTATCAGTTGTTGTAGGGCGAGATTGGCCTTTATTTCAGTTAGATGTTAAGAATGCTTTTATGTATGGTGATCTTCAGGAGGAAGTCTACTTGCAACAACCGCCATGATTTGCTGTTGAGGGGGAGTGTTCACAGTTGTGTAGACTTCATAAGGCAATCTATGGCCTTAAGCAGAGTCCTAGATCTTGGTTCCAGAAGCTTTCAGACTTATTTGCGAAACATGGGCTCCAAAGGTCGAATGCAGATCACTCTCTTTTTACACAGAGAACCTCCAGAGGTATGACTGCTATTATGGTGTATGTTGATGGTATACTCATTACAGGAGATGATATGCAGGGAATAAAAAGGGCAAAAGAATTTTTGGGTCATGAATTTGTTACCAAGGATCAAGATTGCAAAAAGCATTATGTGGTACTCAGTCGGCAGGGTCACTGGTTACTGATTAAATGGTGTACGTGAGTTTAAACGGAAACTAAACAGGTTATGTGGTTTTGTATTTTTAATTAATAAAAAATTATTACATTTATATAATTAATAAAAAAGTATAAATAAATAAGAAATATAATCATAGATTCACAATATAGATCAAATATTGTCAAATTCAAGGAATATTTCATCCAAATTTCAAAATAGATAACATAAACAACAAGAATCCATAGTCAAATGTTGAAATAGACAACATAAAAGTCGTGGATAATGGTGATCTTTTGAAGAAAGTAGATCAATGTGTTTAGAAGGCCATTTAAGACCGTTTAAAAGACCGTTTAAGGTTATTTATGGACCGTTTTTCATTAAACGATGCGGTCGGGCAGCACATACGTTTAAACGACCGTTTAGACTGTTTTTTGCATCCTTGCCAAGGATCTTGGAGCCCTAAGATACTTTCTGGGAGAGTTTCCAGAAACAAAAAGGGGCTTGTGATGACTCAGAGAAAGTATGTCACTGACATGTTGAGTGACACGATATGATTGGATGTCGACCTGCGACTACACCCATGGATCCAAGTATGAAGCTCTATGATGATGATCTTGATGAGGTGGACAAGAGAAGATACAGAGAGCTGGTTGGAAAGCTTCTTTATGTTACTATTATTGGACCTGATATTTCATTTGCAGTCAATCGGATGAGCCAATTCATGGAACAACCTCATCAAGTTCATATGGATGCTATACAGATGATAGTAAGTATCTCAAATCATCTCCATGTACAGGTCTGCTATTTAAAAGGAGTGATTCTATGACTATCTCAGCATGCCTAGATGCAGACTATGTAGGGTGCCCCAAGGACAGGAAATCTACATCAGGGTTTGCTATATTTGTTGGAGATTCTCTCGTCTCATGGAAAAGTAAGAAGCAAACTATTGTTGCTAGATCTAGTTCTGAATCTGAGTATCGAGTTATGGCACAAGCATGTACAGAAATGATATAGGTTCGAGCAATCCTAACAGATGTACATATATATGTTCCTCTTCCAATGTCACTGGAGTGCGACAATCAGGCTGCCCTATTCATTACTAATAATCCTGCATTTCATGAGAGGACAAAGTACATTGAGGTTGATTGTCATTATATACGCAACTTGATTCAGAAGGGCTTTATCTCTACATCTCATGTCGGCTCAATGGACCAGACGTCGGACATCTTCACCAAATCTCTACTTAGAGGACCCTTCCAGAAGTGTGCATCCAAGCTGAGCATTATAGATATCTATGCTCCATCTTGAGGGGGAGTGTCGAGATATGTTATATATTTCTGTACTCTCTAGATATTTTCTTGTTTTTCCTATCTACTTTATGTAATTTGCACATAGGTCTCTTCCTATATAAGAGAGCCTAGGGCTCAAGGAATAAACATCTTCTTTGTTTTCCCAACAAAGTACGCGGAGACTTCTTATGCAACCCGTTGTTGAAATGGATCAAGCTAGGTCAGATAATTATGCTAATAGGGAGCGCTTCCACTGTGGTGTAGGGTGTCAATTAAGTAACCCATTAGCATATCCACGGTCTAGACACCATCATCGAATCAATTCAAGACAACATAATTGGTACAAATTATACTCAGATGTTTTATCGGTCACATGCTCTTCGTGACTGGCATGATACATATATAGTAATCACTCAGAAATCTTACACATCTTAAAATAATTTCTAGTCATATCAACAAACATGTTTTGCATGTAAAAGTTGACCTACAACTATTGTAGGTTAGACTAGGATTTTCGTCATGAAACAATCATTCAATGCCAATTGATGTTTAATCAAATATTTTCATAAATATTAAGCATCAATTAATCATGAAAAAAGTCACAATTTCCTTAGTTTACATTGAATGATAAACACATTATGAAAGTAATCTTGATGATCTAATCATCATCAACTCATCTCCATTAAATATGGAATATCTACGACAAACAGTGTCGGAATCACGTGAAATATATCCGAGCGATTTGCTGGTTTAATTATCTACCTAATTAAAGTGTTTATTTCATGTTTCATGACGGGAAAATAGCAACCACCAATTTATTTGTTATCGATTCTTGAATACATGCAAAAACAATGTCACTGCGTAAACTTTTTGAATTATAATTTAGGGATTTTTACACCCATAACCCTGAGTAATTTCGTATTTACATTCATAATCCAGTGCATATACGGATTACGCCCAGGACCATGAATAAGTACGTCATCTTACACCCATAACCCTTCGTTACTTTAGTTCATTAACTCAACCAGATGATTGAGTTAGTCTAATCAATCAGTGATTAAACGACTGAATTAATCAAAAGAAAAAATCCCTTCCTCCTTCCTCCTCCAGTAGCACCCCATCCAATGCCACCACCTCCTCCATCTCTCCTCCCTTCGCTCCTCTCGTCGCTGCCACCACCACCCTCTCTCCTTCTCCGGTCTCCAACTACTTTCTCTCTCCAAGCTCGTAGAAGGGCGGGGGGTTCTTGCTTACTGGGTGGAGCTGGTGGGGGGCTTCGATGATGGACAACTTGGTGGGTGGGGGGCTTCAATGGGGGTTATTGCGGGGTCGAACTTCCGTAAGGGATGGTTTTGGTCTGACCTGGAGTAGGTGGGCGAGGGGGGGGGGTGAGATTGTGGGGTTGGGCTTCCACAGGCTAGAGGAGGTGGGTGGAGGAGGAGGTTGGGGATCGAGCTTCCACAGGCTGGAGGAGGAGGAGGTTGGGGGCCCGGGCTTCGATGGGGCCGGCCTCGGCTAGAGGAGGTGGGCGATGGTGGTCGAGCTTCCACAGGGGGAGAGAGCTTCTTTGCTTGGGCTGGATGAGTTGGTCGGTGGGGGGAGGTTGGTAGGGATTCCACGGGGAGGGGTGGGTTACCTGGGCTGGAGGAGGAAGGGGAGGATGAGGTCGACCGAGGGTTGATTGGATGGAGGAGGAAGGGGAGTGACCATTCACACATAATAGAAATTTAAAGGGCATAAAATGCAAAATGTTTGACAGATAACACCATATTTAAGGGGAAAACTTAACACAAGGTTATATGTGTAAGAATTAACATTACTCAGGTCCTGGGCGTAATTTGCGATTATGCACGGTTATGAATGTAATTACAGAATTACTCATGGTTATGAGTGTAAATGTCCCTTTAATTTATGCATCTTTGGTGTCAACAATTGGCTATTGTTTTGTGGATATATTTATACATTCTAAATACATTTTTTTATTCTAGAAATTTGTCCAAACAATGCATAAACATGTGCTTTTAATTTTAGCGAAAAACAATTTGAATCTTACATCTTATGCAAAAACTACGAGTCCCTATGCAACTGATATACAAAACCTTATTCCCTTAAGGTTTGGATCATATCCAAGATCTCTGACCAAGGATCTAATACCACTTGAGGCTAAGCTTTGGGCCTTAATGCATCATGGAAGCGTGAAGATCGTATCACATGCTATCAAAAGCGACTAGTCACACTAGTTGCTCGGGGCAACGAAATTTAAAATTTTAAATAGATGAAACCACATGATATGAGATCATTTCTCATATCATTTCTTCAAGATCATAAACAAGTAATAGGATTACCTCTTGAAGCGTGTTTGTGATCGTGCATGTCTTTAAGCAAAGAGACATTCTATCTCAACTCCGATCTGACGCATAATGCACTTGCAGGGCGCGTAGATGAAACACATGCTTCCCACAATCCGAGTCGAAGAGCCGAGCACAGAGTCTCTTGATTTTGTCGTACGAAATCAATGGCCTTCCTTATGAGCAAGATGCACTGACGAAGGCGAAGATCCACCAGTAGTCGATCCGACAACGACACGACTTCGCGATGACTACGAGGCTCTCTTGGTCAATATGGTGGATGGCCACAATATTGTGAGAAAGGGGGTGTCTGAGAATTGAGAGAGGGTTATTTTTCTTGCAATTGTTGTAAAGAAAGATCAAAGACTTGCCTTTCTTTTATAACAAATAGGATGTTCGTGGATCTCAATCCATGTGCACACAATAATCGATGATGTAGATTATTTTATGCTTTCACTCAATGGTCATGATTTTGTTGCATAAATTTGCAACACAAAATAATCAATTACAATAAATTAAATATATTGCAGATAATATTCAACATACTTACTTTTATTTAAAATCAATTTCATGTGAAAATAAAGGACAAAGGACGAGCATTATTCCCTTAATAGAGTGAATGGACGCACACGGAGTAGGACTACATGGTCGTCTACCCTCTTAAAGAGGAATGTGGCTCTCTTCTTGCTTAATTGAGATCTCATATATCTCCAAATATATCACATGTGTAACAACTTTTGTTGCAAAATTATTCATCAAAATAATTCCAAATTATTTTGTGATGATTTCAATCACCGCACGAACAATTATGAATCATATTCATACATACAATATGAAATGTAAATTGCATTTACAATTCATTGTTCAATGTGAAACCAATTCACATTAGCATTTAATTCGTAAATATAATTTACAATTAAATCTCTCCAACATATGATAAATCACATTTATACCATTTATGATTATTATGTTAGATGACTATTCTCATTTGTCCAATTAATATGAATCATATTCATAATATTCGTGATAATTAAATTACATTTAATTATCAATTTCCCAATGGCCAGATATATTATCTGTTGGATAAAATGAGCAATCTGTTATTCCATAGAACCCTAGGCTCTCATATATAGAGAGGAATCATGGGTAAATTACATAAAAGTACAGACGGAAAAAGAAAATATGAAACGATACAGAATAACAGAATAACATAACATAACATAAATTTCTACACTCCTCAAGATGGAGCATAGATGTCAATCATGCTCAGCTTGGGAGAACATCT
The DNA here is from genome assembly GCA_037367405.1 of Ottelia alismoides. NCBI lineage: Eukaryota > Viridiplantae > Streptophyta > Magnoliopsida > Alismatales > Hydrocharitaceae > Ottelia > Ottelia alismoides. The sequence goes on along the minus strand of JAZKJV010003724.1, from coordinate 114,725 downwards.
CTGAAAGGGTCCTTTGAGCAATGGCTTGGTAAATATATCGGCAGTCTGATCCTCTGAACTAACATGTGAAGTAGAAATCAAGCCCTTCTAGATCATATCTCTAGTGTAGTGACAGTCTACTTCGATATGCTTTGTTCTTTCGTGAAATGCTGGATTGTTGGCAATAAACAAAGCTGCTTGATTGTCACACTGAAGCTGCATGGGTAAAGGTACATCTATATGTAAGTCTTCTAATACGGCTCGAACCCACATCATCTCCGTGCTCGCTTACGCCATGGCCTTATATTCAGATTCAGCACTGGATCTCGCTACAACAGTTTGTTTCTTGCTTTTCCAAGAAACTAGAGAGCTCCCCACAAAAACTGCAAAGCCTGAAGTAGACCTACAATCCTTAGGACACCCTGCATAATCTGCGTCTGCACAAGCTGAAATAGATAAATCTGTGTTCTTTCTAAACAGCAACCCTGAGCCTGGAGAAGACTTTAGATACCTCAGTATCATGTATATGGCATCCATATGAACCTGTCTTGGCTGCTCCATAAATTGACTCACCCGACTTACTGTAAAAGCAATATCGGGTTGAGTTATAGTGATATAAAGAAGCTTACCCACCATCTCTCTATATCTTCTCCTGTCCACCTCTTCAATATCATTGTCATATAGTTTCGTACTTGGATCCATAGGAGTGCTCGATGGTCTACATCCAACCATGCATGTTTCAACTAGCATCACCAGACCTTATGCATTCCTGGCAAATTCCAACCCTAGAAAATATCTTAGGGTACCAAGATCCTTCGTGAAAAACTGACGGCTCAAGAATTCTTTTGCCACCTTTATTCCCTGAACGTCATCTCCTGTAACCAGAATATCATCAACATATACCATGATGACAACCGTACCTCTAGAAGTCTTCTGAATGAATAACGAGTGATCTGCATTTGATCTTTTGAATCCATGTCGTTCAATTAGGTGGGAAAGCTTCTAGAACCACCCCCTTGGACTATGTTTAAGGTCATATATCGCCTTGTGAAGTCTACACACCATATGATTCTCCCCTTCAGCAACGAACCCCGGTGGCTGCTGCATGTAGACTTCTTCCTGCAAATCTCCATACAAGAATGCGTTCTTGACATCAAGTTGAAATATGGACCAGTCACGTACCACAACAACCGATAGAAGAACGCAAAGAGTAGAGTGCCGAGCCACTGGAGAAAATGTATCCAAATAGTCCACACCATAGGTTTGAGTGGAACCTCTCGCAACAAGTCGTGCCTTGTACCGATCAAGACTGCCATCTGCATGGTACTTAACTGTGAACACCTACTTGCAGCTAACAATAGATGCGCCAGATGGAGTTGTAACCAGGCTCCATGTACCGCGGGACTGTAAAGCATGCATTTCTTCTTCCATAGCCAATCTCCAACAGTCAAGTTTCATAGCCTCTTGATAAGTCCATGGTATCTCCACGGAAGACAAAGCCGCAACAAATCTCTGAAAGTCACCTGTGAGACGGTGAAAGGAAACCTAGGAAGCAAAGGGATAAGTGCACAAGTCCGTTTCTGCTTTCGAATAGCAATAGGGACATCAAGATCACCGTCCACTATACTCGATGGTGCACCCTCCTCCTGCAAAGAAGAATCCTACCCATGCACATTATCTGACCCATATTAGTAATAACATCTGAACATACATGAGTCGTGATGGATGCTTGACATGCCGCCTGAGCAGGACCCGACCAACGTGTATAGAATTTAGGTAATGGTGGGATAGGTTTTTGTGGTGGTGGTGACGTCGGCGTGACAACCGGGACAGGAGTGGACATAGGTGGATTCAGACTAGGAGGATGGAACATATACATCGTCATTAGATGTGGAAGAAGCCAACCTGTCACCTGCAGGGGAGAAGTACATAACGGACTCAAAAAATGTAACATCAGCACTGACAAAATATTTCTTGTTTATAGGGTCATAACAACGATAACCCTTCTGAGTTCGAGAGTAACCTACAAAGACACACTTGGCGACTCTAGGAGGGGGTTTGTCAAGTCCATGAGTCAAGTGGTAAACAAAGGCAACAATATCAAAGACGCAAGGGGTAAGTGAAAACAATTCCTTATCTGGGAAAATAACGGATATAGGAATTTTCTCACCAAGAACAGAGGACGGCATGCGATTGTCAAGGTAGCAGATTGTAAGGACAACATCCCCCCAAAAAGTGATAGGCGCACAACTCTGGATAAGTAGGGTTCGAGTGATATCAAAGTGGCGATGTTTTCTCGGCCACTCCATTTTGTTGAGATGTGTAAGCACATGTGGTTTGATGAATAATACCTTTGGACGATAAGAAATGGTAGAGAGAGCGAGTGCAGAATTCCAATGCATTATCCGTTCGAACATATTTGACAGAAGAAGAAAAAACATTCTGCACTTCGATGATAAGATTTTTAATAACATCCCCTGCTTCAGATTTATTCTTTAAAAGAAAAACCCAAGATACACGAGAAAAATCATCCACTACAACCAGATAGAACCTGTGTCCCTGATGATCAGGAACACGACTCGGACCCCAAATATCAATATGAAACAACTCAAATGGGGAGCTACTGCTTCGAATCTGACGACTAGGGAAGATAGAACGATGATGCTTTCCCAACTGACAAGCTTCACAATGAAACGACGAACTCGGAGAGATCTGAGGCAAAAGATGATGCATCTTCTGAAGCGGGAGGTGACCAAAGCGTAGATGCCAGGTGTACGGAGAGATTGACCCGGATGAGTGGGAAGAGATGCCAGCATATGAATTCCGGACTAGACGATAGAGACTATTCTGCTCAGAGCCACAACCAATCACTCTGCCTGTTAATATGTCCTGAAAAATGAGAGAAGATGGGTCAAATATAGCACGACAGTGCAAATCCTTTGTAATCTGACTAATGGATAATAGATTCATGGAAAACTCAGGAACATGTAGAACATTCTGTAAATGCATAGTCGATGACAAGGTGATCTCCCCCTGTCCAATGATGGGGGAATGAGTTCCATCGGCAATGAGCACTGAGCGTCCAGGTGGAATGTCTCTGTATGACTCAAGTCTATCCCGGTCATGACAAAGGTGATGGGTGGCGTCGGAATCCATAATCCAATCTGAGAGATCATGACAGGATGTAAAAGCAGTAGCACTACCTGAGGTACTGGCAACGACAGAAGTACTGGCAGATGTTGAAGCGGCAATATCTGAAGATCCACCTGAAGAATCAGTAGACAATTGAGGCGTAATATCACGCAGGCACGGCACAAGCTCTTCGAACCGTTGATCTAAAGTGGATGCCGACGGAGATGTAACATGCTCGGCTACACGCGTCGATGCTGGAAATGAAGGATATGGTTAGATCCTCAAGCGCATCACGGAAGCGTGAGCGTCGTATCGCATACGACGAAGAACGACTAGTCGGACTAGTTGTTCTATGCAGCGGAAATTAAAATTTTTTCATGCGACAAAACCACAAGATTCAAGAACACTTCTCGGATCGTTTCGTCTAAACCACAAATAAGTATTAGGGTTACCTCTTCAAGCATGGTTGCGATCGAGTCTCTAAACGAAGAGACCTCCTGTCTCGAGTCCGATCCGACGGAGGAGACGCTTGCGAGCGCGGGGATGAACCGCTTGCTTCTCGCAATCCATGTTGATGATCCAAGCGACGGATCTCCTGATCTCGACACACGAGATCTGATGTCTTCTTCACGAGCGAAGCGCACCGAAGGAGACGGAGATCCACGAGCAAACGATCGGGCAGCATAATGACGACGCTGCAGCGATGGAGACTTTCTGCATGGCATCCATGGTGGGCGGCCATGAGAGAGGAGGAGAGTAGGCGTGTAGAGAGAAAGAGAGAGAGAGAGACTTATGTTCTCTTGTGTGTAAAGATCAACAATGGGGTACCTCTCCTTTTATAATATTCTGGGATCCATGGATCTCAATCCATGGGCAACACAAATCCAACGGCTCTCATTGATTTGTGTTTCTTTTAATGGCTTAGATTTGTTTTGGTAAAAACCAACACCAATTAATTTAATATAGATTAAATCTATTGATAAATCAATATAAATCAATCCCAAATTAAATAAATCAAGCATGGAGATTATGGAATGAAGATTGCATCCTTCCATAATATTGGATTTGGTGGCAATCTCATTTAATCTCATGAGATCTCATGAGATTACATTATTCCATGGAAATCTCCAAGATTTACAGCAACACTTGTTACAAACTATTCTACAAAAATAATTGATAATTATTTTGTGAATATTGCAATCTAGCCATTGGAAATTTGTGAATCATATTCACAACCCAAAATAAAATGTAAATTACATTTTCAATTTAATGTCCCATGTGAATCCAATTTACATCAACATTTAATTAACAAATGTAAATTACAGATAGCTCTCTCTTATATATTATAAATCACATTTATAATATATATGACTAATATGGATATTGCTATCCACATTATTCGTATCCATGATAATTAAGTCATATTTAATCATCTTGGATCTCTTTTCTCTTGTTCTCAAATAATATGAATCACATTCACATTATTCACATATTTGATAATCGAATCAAATTTTAATTATCTAAGACAACTCTCTTTATAATATGAATCGAATTCATATTAATCATGATAATTGAATCACATTTAATTATCCATTTTCTCAATGCTCGGATATATATATATCATCAATAGAATTATCCATGAACTCCTTCAAGGATAATGCGCTTTCTCCGCAAATACTTGGAGATAAGGACAGGGCGATTGTATTGTTCCACGTATAGTGACTTCGATATTGAGATCATATCTCAAATCCAGATCGTGGGTCTCCCATAGATGCTTGATTAAATCAAGACCGCAAATCTAATCTTCTCATTGCATCTGAATCACATTCAGATAAATGTCCAACATTTGGACTAAGATCAGATTACTTCTCTACCGAGAGACTCCCTAGGAATGGAAGCGTCATGGTTATACAATCGTTTATGATCACATCACCCTCAGGTATTCCCAATACATGTACATCCTGCATACTGGAAGACTCAGAATAAACCTGAAGTATTAGATCAACTTTACACTGTCTACTTTAGGGTTCATCAGTAAGTTTCTCATTCAATCATTGGGAGTCGGTATCGATCATATACTTTCCAAAAGCGTATATCATACCTAGGTCTTGATCATATACTTTCCAAAAGTATATATCAAACCTACAAATTCAGTCGAGCTTCCAAAGCGAGACGACCGTGCGCACGGAATTTGATTCTTCCCAATATCTCATGAGTGAGCTCATGTCTTCCGGTTCAGTAACTGAACCTGTATGATACCTTTGAGAGATCGTATTACTCATATGCCCTTATATGCACACCAGCGCGTCGGTGTATAAACCTTGGTTAGGTCATCAACCTATTGGTCTACCAAATGTACATACTTAGACACATAGTAACATTTCTGTCTCCGGTCAGAGGATGCATGCCTGTATCGTGACAGCATACGATATAGGACTTTGGTTATCTCGACCTCGTTAAGTCAACTCTTTGACCTAACTAATCTGACACCTCCGAATCTCTATTCCTATGCAGAGGACCTGCATCAAGAGGTCGGTCAGATATCAGCCTTCAGAGATAAGGATTGCCATCTCCTACTCAGGCTGGAGATCATCTCTTAACAATCATTTGACGATGCTTGATGAGTCCTCAATCTAACTCTTTAGATATTCATCCAAGCAGCAGCCTCTATGATTCAATTATTGAATCAACAACTGTATGATCATTAAGATGGCCATAGTACATAATCCTAATTGTACTAAGGGACCTATTATGCAAATTATTTATTCTTCATTTCAGATCAGGGAATGATATTTACAATAACATTTATTGCATAATGGCTCGTCGTGGGCTCGCATTTCCAACAATCTCTCACTAGCCCAAAGAGACATTAATGGGCTAATCTTTTAAACCCGCACTCATGTGACATTCATAGGCTATTTAGAAAATAGCTAGGTAAGTTGATCAGTCGCTCTGTTCCCGTGAGACTACGCCAAGTCCTTTTACGGTACTTGCATATCCCCAGTAACAGTGCTCGCATCTAATGCGAATGTTGCATCTTATGCAACCAATACTCAATCTTGTTAGTTACAGTGTCTTTGACACTACAGCTTAACAATTATCATAACCAGTATTTCCATAATCCTTATCAGAATACCCATATTCATGGAGATCACTATCTCCTAAGGTATCCACAATTAAGACCTTTTAGATCTCTATCTATAAAGTCTTAAGTTTTTGAAGATAAGACTTTGAGATCACTATCTCAAAAATCTTGTCCTCTATGAAGATTTTGTTATTACTGCAATCAAGTGTTTTCTCTCCATAGTAGGATTAGCAACACTTTACTACTCCCACTGCATGCCAAATATCTGGCTTTTGTACACGTCTAGCATACACTCAGCTTCTCCTAACTAATGCACAAGTGCAAGAAGTTCTAGCATTCACTTCCTCAACTCTTTGAGGTGCTATCCCTTTAGATAGGTCAGTACCATATCTTATGGGATGGAAGTCTTTCTTGGAATTTCCAAGAATGGAATATGTCCAAGGTGTACTACTATTGTGACAGTCCTAATACCCTCTTCTCCTTGCTTCTAAACAACTTCAGAACTAAGATCTAATAGGTATCCTTGAAATCATATTTCAAGATATGGAACAACCAGATTAGAAAACATTTATTATTATTATCCTTATATCATTTCAAATGATTAGGATGTCATCTACATTTAGCATGATGAACACAAAGGCACTCCCACTAAGCTTCACATGGCTCATCAAGATTCTATCTGAAATCATAACATTTATAATTTCATTAAATCTTATGGTCCAACTTCAAGAAGCTTATTTGAGTCCATAGATGGATTTCTTTAGATTGCACATCTTGCTTTCCTCAACCATGAAGCCCTGGGGCTACTTCATGTGAATATCCTCAGAGAGGTATTCGTAGAAGAATGCAATCTTGACTTTCATCTCATAGATAACAAAGTCAAGTTGTGTAGGTCAGGTTTCCTTTCTCTTGAAGATCCATTTACACCTTAATAGGTCTTATCCATATAGGTGGATCCTCGAGGGTCCATATACAACACTTGTATATGAAGTCTACTTTAGACTTTCATTGCTAAAATCCATCTTTCCATGTTATGATCCTCAGGAGTTTCATCACATGAAATCCGATCACTGACACATGGAATACATCCTCAAACTCATTTGAAGAAGTATTAGTGTTTCATCTTTAATTGTCCTTTTAGTTCCCGATTTCAGGAGCCTCATTATCTTCTCAAGATTAAATGAGTTCCTACACTTCATTTTCATCTTGATTCTCAAGAGAGTCATCCTCTAGGAATCACATTCTCAGAGATGAAATTTTTTTAAGAATCTCAAGGTTATAAAGTAGGTATCATATACCATCCTTTATTTTCTTAATGAAGTAGCACTCTCTAATGCTTAATTCCAGCTTACTTGCATGGAATCTTATTAAGGATATATAATGTAGTCTCTACTACATATATACCTGGAAACTAAGAGGAAATTATGCTAAAATTCGTCATTGATCAAATCATGTCACACATGATCCAATTGTATCTCCCTATAACTCTATTGATTTAAGGTGTGTTAGGAGGATTGAGATAGAAATGATATTCATATCTCCATAAGGTATTCTTTGAATTTATCTAGCAGGTACTGGCTACTTAGATTAGATCAAATTCATTTTATCTCCCTTCAAACTTTGGTTCTAAACCAAAAATAATGAGATCTCTGAACATTTCTAAGGTTTCTTAGGTGAAGAGAAGAAATCTCATATCATACATAATCATCAACAGATATGACATATCCATAATGTTTACTATGATATAGATGATCCGCATACATCAATATGTATGAGATCTTGAATACCTTGACATCTTACACCATTCCCAAAGAAGGGTGTATTGGATATTTTACTTTGAATACAATATTCATAAGTATGTAAGTTTTGAAATTTTAGATATTCTAAAGTTTCATCTCTTACTAGTCTATTGATCAAATCAATAGACAAATGTCCAAGGCTTGATGCTAGATCATTGTCAAATGATCTTCATCCTCCTATTGATCTTAAGGTTTAATTTCAGTATTTAGAAATGTTAATAAACCATTTATCAATTTTCTAATTTTGTGGAGTCCCCTAGATTTTAGATTACTATCTGAAAATATCTCCATCATAACCCTTTATGATAGATTTATTACAGAATTCATGTTTATTTCCAATATTTAGAATTAAACAATGAGTGTACTCTAATATCTAGGTCATAGAGACATTCTCTAAGACTAAGGGCTCTCCCACTGAAATTATGAAGTCTTTCAATCCAATAGAGATTGTTGCAACAATTGCATCAATATCTATGAGGATGACTATAAGCCTTAAGATCAAATTTTCCAGTTTTCTAAAACATATGCAACCCATTGCAAGTGTTGTAGATGATTGAGATACAATTACAAGACTTTAACTTATCAAATAAGTAAGTCAATTTCAATGATTATATGTAGATTATTCCGATGCTCTATCCGAGTCCTTCTCTAAGGATTCTAGACAGACTTGATAGTCATACTATTAACACATCAACTTATTCCAATATTGGCATTCATCCAACTCTTTGGATGTCATATGGAGTCACAGAAGTAGTTCAACTCTTTGACTTTCCTTCTTACTCGGGTCCGACTCATGCTTCCATTGCGCTCCCTTCATCTATAAACAACCATTGCTTAAGACTAAGGATCTCTTATGTAAAATTCAAAAGAATTCAATGTAAGAGTATTTCAACATTTATACATGCTTCATTCAATTCATACAATATGAATTTTATGAAGCTTCATGAATGACTAGAGTATAGACAGTAGAATGATGACACTCATCGTATCTACATTCATCTAAACTCTTGATACATTGGTTCAGGTAGGCATTCAAACAATTTGAATACATCATCTCTTATAGAGCTACCATTCTGCATGATGCAGAGAACCATGTCACTCATGATTAAATGTCAAGAGCACATATGTATGCCAGAATATCTTCTTAGATTTTTATAAGGATTAATTGACAATTACGATCATCATCGACATGCCACTTCCAAAGTACATTTGATGATATCAAAACTATAGAAACATACAAACCCTAGGGTTGTAGTCATATTATCTATTTAATTGTCATTCCTCATTATTGTGAGGAAACTTGCACATTGATACCATGTACATTATGTGTCCAACTGCAAGTACAATATCTGGATCATGAGTCCAATCCATGATATTTTACTGGTTATTATTGAGTATAACATTGAGTGGGTTTTAATGAAGGATTATCTGAAATAAGAAATTTGCATAAATGTATATATTTATATATATACATATTTTAGTTTGATTTAGGAATTTTTATATCAAAGTTGTCTTGCCTTGTCAACGCTGAAAGTTAATTCCCTTAATAACTTTCAATGTAAGAGATATACTTACCATTATATCTTAGCAAGATCTGGGATCTCCTTCCTTATCTTTTTACATCCCAATAATATGAGAATCTGCAACTCCGATAAAAAGAAGCGGGAACACATTCCGCCTTGCAAGTCCAACTTGCATTTCCCAATTCGGTCTTTAACACCCGCGCCCACCACCCCTAAGGCAATGTTGACCCGTCATTAATTGAACCAACCGTCAACAGGAATAGTACTCGTTATACGCAATCCAATATCGCCCCAATAATATGAGGATCCGATATTGGGGTCACTACGTATACGGCCTTACTCTTTCGAGAAGCAAAGAGCCCGATCCAGATGCGCTTGCATACAGGAGCTGTCACTTCGGACAGGCGTCTCCTACATACAATCCCTGGCGACAGAACCCTTCGCCTTGACGGGAGACCATGGATGTCACTTATGTGATCCTCCATATCATATTCAAATTCTAATTAATTGTTATGAATCATATTCATTATGATCAATTCTTCCAAGGGAAATAGCATCTCTATTTATAATAGAGTGTTTTAATTTTAATTGGATTCCAATTAATCTAATCATATTAAATTAATGATCCAATTAATATCCAACAAACATTTTTAATTGTTACTTGAATTATGGTATTATCTTAAATATGTATTATTTCGAATTTTAATAATTAGAAATACATCATGATTTCTTAAGCATTATACCAACCCTACCCGCTGTCATGGCCAGTACCGACGAGAGTTGGACGGACCACATACATTGCAACCCGCTATCCCAATGCTCTCCGACTAGACACTATATCCACCTCGGGAAAGGATAATGCAAAATAGATCATTTTGTACTTGAGATGATCATCGGTTCTTCAACCGAAATTATACCATATAATAATAATCAAAACAATTTTGATTAACATTATAATGAGATTTGCTAAACAAATTTCAAATCCTATTCAAGCAACATGTTTGTTGGAATGTAGATCATGTAACCAATTAGTGATCTAGATCACATCTAATCAAATATTGGTTAAGGCAATGTCATTTAAGAAAATAATTATCATCAAATATTTCACAAATATTTATGCACAATTATTCTAGGAAATTAAATAATTTAGTTTCACTAATTGATTAAATGACAATCACTAGGTTCTTGATTATGAAAGTATTTCCAGCAGTGACCCTCACTTACTAAAAATACCATATCTCAAGCAATTTAAATCCAAATTAAGCAAAGTAAGTTCCTAAAGTTTGCTAATTTGATTTACAACAGAACCTAAGTGATTTTCACGCATTTCAAGGCGTTTCAAATCCGTAATTAACTCATTAATTACGTTGAGATTCGCAGTCCCCGAAACTGTGGATACATGTTCACTAAAATGAGCATAACTTGAGCAAACGGAATCGAAATCACGTAAACTCAGATCCTACGGTTTCCTTATTTGATGGGGAACAAAATTCAATTATTATTTTTGTGTTTAAAAAATTTAAACAGTGCCGAAAATAATCTCAAAGCAGAGATGCGAAAATGAAACGCAAAAAAAAAACATTCGCAAACCCTAACGAACCCAAGTCGTCGTCGGTTTATGGATCGTATCCAAAACCACTGACCTAAGGCTCTGATACCACTTGAAGGATATGGTTAGATCCTCAAGCGCAGCGGAAGCGTGAGCATCGTATCGCATACGACGAAGAACGACTAGTCAGACTAGTTGTTCTATGCCGCGGAAATTAAAAATTTTCATGCGACGAAACCACATGATCCAAGAACACTTCTCGGATCGTTTCGTCTAAACCACAAACAAGTATTAGGGTTACCTCTTGAAGCGTGGTTGCGATCGAGTCTCTAAACGAAGAGACCTCCTGTCTCAAGTCCGATCCGACGGAGGAGACGCTTGCGAGCGCGGGAATGAACCGTGTGCTTCTCGCAATCCATGTTGATGATCCAAGCGACGGACCTCCTGATCTCGACACACGAGATCCGATGTCTTCTTCACGAGCGAGGCGCAACGAAGGAGACGGAGATCCACGAGCAAACGATCGGGCAACATAACGACGACGCTGCAGCGATGGAGACTCTATCCATGGCATGCATGGTGGACAGCCATGAGAGAGGAGGAGAGAGTAGGCGTGTAGAGAGAAAGAGAGAGAGAGAGAGAGACTTATGTTCTCTTGTGTGTAAAGAAGAGCAATGGGGTGCCTCTCCTTTTATAATATTTTGGGATCCATGGATCTCAATCCATGGGCAACACAAATCCAACGACTCTCATTGATTTGTGTTTCTTTTAATGGCTTAGATTTGTTTTTGTAAAAACCAACAACAATTAATTTAATGTAGATTAAATCTATATTGATAAATCAATATAAATCAATCTCAAATTAAATCAATCAAGCATGGAGATTATGGAATGAAGATTGCCTCCTTCCATAATATTGGATTTGGTGGCAATCTCATGTAATCTTGTGAGATCTCATGAGATTACATTATTCCATGGAAATCTCCAAGATTTACAACAACACTTGTTGCAAATTATTCTACAAAAATAATTGATAATTATTTTGTGAATATTGCAATCTAGCCATTGGAAATTTGTGAATGATATTCACAACCCAAAATAAAATGTAAATTACATTTTCACTTTAATGTCCAATGTGAATCCAATTCACATCAACATTTAATTAACAAATGTAAATTACAAATAGCTCTCTCTTATATATTATAAATCACATTTATAATATATATGACTAATATGGATATTGCTATCCACATTATCCGTATCCATTATAATTAAGTCATATTTAATCATCTTGGATCTCTTTTTCTTGTTCTCAAATAATATGAATCACGTTCACATTATTCACATCTTTGATAATCGAATCACATTTTAATTATCTAAGACAACTCTCTTTATAATATGAATCGAATTCATATTAATCATGATAATTGAATCACATTTAATTATCCATTTTCTCAATGCTCAGATATATATATCAGCAATAGAATTATCCATGAACTCCTTCAAGGATAATGCGCTTTCTCCGCAAATACTTGGAGATAAGGACAGGGCGATTATATTGTTCCACGTATAGTGACTTCGATATTGAGATCATATCTCAAATCCAGATCGTGGGTCTCCCATAGATGCTTGATTAAATCAAGACAGCAAATCTAATCTTCTCATTGCATCTGAATCACATTCAGATAAATGTCCAACATTTGGACTAAGATCAGATTACTTCTTTACCGAGAGGAGTCACTAAAATCCAGACCCGTTTCATCACTCCCTAGGAATGGAAGCGTCATGGTTATACAATCGTTTATGATCACATCACCCTCAGGTATTCCCAATACCTGTACATCCTGCATCCTGGAAGACTCAGAATAAACCTGAAGTATTTGATCAACTTTACACTGTCTACTTCAGTGTTCTATCAGTAAGTTTCTCATTCGATCATTGGGAGTCGGTATCGATCATATACTTTCCAAAAGCGTATATCATATGTAGGTCTTGATCATATACTTTCCAAAAGTATATATCAAACCTACAAATTCAGTCAAGCTTCCAAAGCGAGACGACCGTGCGCACGGAATTTGATTCTTCCCAATATCTCATGAGTGAGCTCATGTCTTCTGGTTCAGTAACTGAACCTGTATGATCCCTTTGAGAGATCGTATTACTCATATGCCCTTATATGCACACCAGCGCGCCGATGTATAGACCTTGGTTAGGTCATCAACCTATTGGTCTGCCAAATGTACATACTTAGACACATAGTAACACATCTATCTTCGGTCAGAGGATGCGTGCCTGTATCGTGACAGCATACGATATAGGACTTTGGTTATCTCGATCTTGTTAAGTCAACTCTTTGACCTAACTAATTTGACGCCTCCGAATCTCTATTCCTATGCAAAGGACCTGCATCAAGAGGTCGGTCAGATATCAGCCTTTAAAGATAAGGATTACCATCTCCTACTCAGGCTGAAGATCATCTCTTCACAATCATCTGACGGTGCTTGATGAGTCCTCAATCTAATTCTTTAGATATTCATCCAAGCACCAGCCTCTATGATTCTATTATTGAATCAACAGCTGTATGATCATTAAGATGGCCATGGTACATAATCCTAATTGTACTAAGGGACCTATTATGCAAATTATTTATTCTTCATTTCAGATCAGGGAATGATATTTACAATAACATTTATTGTATGATGGCTCGCCGTGGGCTCGCATGTCCAACAGGAAACCCATGCTTAGAATAACATGTATTCTCGGAGTGACCCGTGCGATGACAGAAGGTGCACGGTTGGCGAAAACGGCCTCCTCGGCCATGAGGTCCATGTCCACGAAAGGAAGACTGACCACCTCTCCCTCGCGATACAGCCATTGCCGAAGGGGGTGGAGTAGTTGTGTTGAAAGAAACAGAGATGCGGCTGAGCCTCCGGTAAACTTCCTCCACAGGAGGAATAGTAGCATCGGCAAGTATCTGAGAGCGGGCGGCCTCATACTCAGTATCAAGTGTTGCTAGTAGAACTCCATCCATGGTAGCATTCGGAAGGTCTTCTGTTGCTCAGGAGTAGCCGTGAGGGGTATAGTGCTATATAGTTTCTCAAACATCCCCCGCATGGACGTATACGAAGAATGGAGCGGCCACCCATTCTGATTCATCGTGAAAATTTCATGCTGGAGCTGTAACATCTTGGTCTCGTTCCCCACCTGTGAATATGTGGCAGCTAGTATATTCCACATCGCCTTGGCGGTGGGCTGATGGAGGACATCATTGACAATCTCCATCGATAGTGTTCCTGATAGCCAAACTTTGGCATAAGAATCATCGGCCTCCCAGGAGGCATAGATCCCAATCTTCTCTGCCGGCTCATCCTCGGTAAGTATATGCTTCTTACCGTTCGACTTCAATTGACTCATGAACTGCATCGCCCAGAGCTCATAGTTCGTCCCATCCATCTTGATTATTGGCGTTGGACCTTTGAATACGCCTATGGAGGGCATATCGACTTTACTTTCTGACCTGTTGCCGGAGACGAAAACTTGGGACTGTAGACGAGAAACCAGTGTCTACATAAACTTGATTGGATTTGAGTGCATATGTAGACTTTTATGCACTCAAATCCATGGAGAGGTAGTGGCCGACGGAGGAAGGGGTGTCGGCTTTAGAGAGAAGAGAACCCGACGGTGAGGGTTCCCTACAGCGGCGTTGAAGGGCCGATGTCGTCAAGGGTCAGCAGGGAGGTTGCTGGCGGGACTGAGTTGCCAGCGGGAGGGGGGAGGGGCTGAGGGTTGGAGAGAGAGAGAGAGGGGCGGCGACGGGATGATGCTTTTAGGGTTAGGGTTTTGGCTCTGATACCATATTGGAGAAAATGAGCAATCTATTATTCCATAAAATCCTAGGCTCTCTTATATAGAGCGGAACCATGGTTAAAATACATAAGAATCCAGACGGAAAAAGAAAATATGAAACGATACAGAATAATATAACATAAATCTCTACATTACTAACAATGGGATTATTCTTGAACTTTTTCAAGAATAATACGTTTTCTCTGCGGATACTAGGAGACAAGGACATGACGATAGTACATTCGATGTATAGTTAGTTGAATTGAGATCATATCTCAAATTCAGATCCCGGAGACCTCTCAAAGATGTTTGATTAAATTAAACTATGAATCTAATCTTATCATTACATCCGAATCACATTCAGATCAATGTCCAACATTTGGACTAAGGTTGGATTACTAATCTATTGATAGGAGTCACTTAAATACAAACTTGTTTCATCACTCTCTTGGAATGGAAGTGCTATGATTATACAATCGTTTACGATCACATCACCCTCGAGTATTCCTAATACTCGTACATCCTACATACTAGAAAATCTAGAATAAACTCGAAGTTTTAGATCATATTTGGGTCGTCTTCTTCATGGTTTTATCATTAAGTTTCTCATTTGATCAATCGTTTGAGCTCATGTGTTCTGGTTCATTAATAAACATGTATGATTCATTTGAGAGATCGTATTACTCATATGCCCTTGTATGCATACTGGCTCACCGGTGTAAAAACCTTGATTAGATCATCAACCTATCGGTCTGTCACACCACATGTACATACGCAAACATATACTAACACATCTGTCTTCGATCAGAAGGTGCATGCATACATCGTGACAACATACGACATAGGTCTTGGTTATCTCGATCTCGTTAAGTCTACTCTTTGACCTAACTTATTTGAATATCTATTCCTATGCAGAGGACCTGCATCAAGTGGTCGGTCAAATATCGATCTTTAGAGAAGGATTGCCATCTCCTTCTCAAGTTGGAGATCATCTCTTAACAATCACTTGACGGTGCTTTATGAGTCCTCAATCTAACTCTTTAAATATCATCCAAACATTGGCCTCTATGATCCAACCATTGAATCAACATCTATATGATTATTAATTGTACTAAGGGACCTTATATGTGCATTCATTCATTTAATCTCATACAAAAAAATGAAATAAATCTATAAGATTTATTGATACATCAAAGATTACAATAATATTTATTGTAGAAATGGTTCGTCCCAAGCTCACATGGCTAACATGAGCCAGGTTGGTCAGCTTAGATGAGGCTCATACATCATTGGATAAGTTTTGAAATTTTGTTGTATGGTTTCACAATCACAAATCCCAATCACATGCAATATGTGATGAAATAAGAGACGAGTGCTAAATTGATTTCTCTACGACCTAATTTTACATATATCGCAATATATAAATCTCGTGTAGGGGGTGTCTTAGAAATGCTCTCTGTCAGATGGATTCTTCTTCCGTTTGCCATCTCTGCACAAAGAATTCACATGCTTGTTTCTGATCAAGAACCATAATAAATGTAGTTCTCTATACAAACTGCTATCTTGGGTGCTAGACCATAAAGAACGTCCTGATTATCAGGGCATCATCTGTGCCAATTATGTAAAGTTATATTTCGAGGTGCAAGTTCAGGAATGTCGTCATTCAAAAATACTTTATACACTACCACTAATTTACTTAGTCTGTGCTACTCAGATTTTGTCATCTCCTTGTCAATTATTTTTTGGATTTTGTCATTTTGGGAAAAATATTCCGAGAGTTCAGTTGTTATCTATATTATTGTCATAGGCTGCAGTTTTCAATCGTACCGAGATTTCTTTCATTCTCATGGACCATGGGGCCAGTCCCGAGCGGAAGAATGCACAGGGTATGTCTTTCAGTAATTGTTGCTTCATCTTAAATTTTTTGCTTAGTAATCAAATGAAAGGCACTGAACTGAAAAGTGGGTTGTTCAGCTTCCCTCTTTTTTGAGAACTGGTAAGCGGTAATAAGTGTTGTATGTGAAAAGAGGTTCTGATTAGTGGCAATTCAATTCTCCCATACTTTATTATGCAGCTTATATTTACAATTACCTATACACTCTCTTCATCACTAAAGAGTTAATTCTCTGCGTCTAATACTTCTGGCGTGCTCTTAGTTTTCGATTGTGGTTTATGAATAATGGGGATGACATGCCAGTAGTCATGACAATAGTTAAATTTCTCCTCTTGGAATATCCCTAGAAATAACAATTTCGATTTATTTATTCCCAAATAATCAGGGGTTTGAAAGGATGGAGAATTACAGGTTTTTGGCAAAGCTGCTTGCTGTTTGGCTAAGTGAGGTGGTTGGAAATCTTGTTAGCCCGTTTCAACCTACCATTGTCCCCGTTGATCTAAAAGTAGGTTCAGGAGAGAAAAATGAGAAGCAGAAGGCTTCATATTAGGCACAGTGGATGAAGGCTCTTATCCAGTAAGATTGAAATACATAAGGATGTCAGATGATTTCCTAACCTCTGCTAGTCTCTACTTTCACATTCCCTCACTGCTTGTGATGGGTAATTTTCTAACAAGACAGCGTTGGATAGCAGATATAGATTTCATCAACTATGTAATAATCGTTTTGAGGGGATAATATCAGTTGTCTTTCTAATGCTGTAAGCGATTAAAATAATATAAGAATCTTCTCTTCATTTAGGTGAAAATAGTAGTAAACCTGACTACCAGAGGTTATTAAAGTGAACAACATTAATAAAAATGCTCTTTATTAACAGCAGCCTTGTCAACCTCGACGTGCATTTAAACCTTTTGAATTTCTGACCAGGGGAAACACCGTTGGAGTGCGCTCCGACTATGTTGCAGCACAAGATGCGGAAGAAGCTGGAAGAAGGTGGATAGGCCCATATGTTCTACCCGGGGTGCATTGTGGGCAGCTATTGGCTATATGAGTACGGAGGGATTGGCTGTTGATCTGCAACCAGAACCCTCTGCTCGCTTATGTGCACACCCCAATCGTTGTTTTACAGAAAACTCCTGGAGGTTGTATGCATGATCTTTTGAGGAATTGGATTTGTGCAATGATAAAAAACTGTACTTGGGGATGACATTTGTACATTGCAATAAAATAAGGGTTTTGCACTGAATATTGTGCACATAATTGTCATCCTTCTGTAAAGACAACTTTACATTACCCCTATTGTATCGATGTTGGGAATTGCTACTTTGAAGAAAAATGCAATTTTTTTCTCACTTAGTGCATTCCGATTTATAGATCATTGATGACAAGAACATTGTGAATCAAATATATAGGCTGTAATTAGAATATAAGATAGAAATTGATGTGGACGGATTATAATTTTCTCGTGGATTACCCTCTTGAATTAGAGACTACAAATGTGTGTAGGTCAAGATCCCATCAAGCTCATCTTATTTTAGTCTTTTTACATGAAAACAGTTGGTAAGAGCAAGTTATAGCAATGTTTCTGAAATCGAACATGAGATTGAACTAGAAATTTTTCTAGAAAGGTCAGATCGAAGGAGATCATGATACCAATTTGGTTCAATTGATGATGATGTCATCATAATTCACATTATACAGTTTTGGCGAGAAATTTTGTTTGAATCGATTGGTGAAATTGGGTTGACTAAACATGTCTAAAATACATATATAAATATAATTAAACAGTTGATCGAATCGAATTGAACCAGAAGATTCAAGGAAAACATACACCTATATTTATAAAAAGGGTAAAATGGGGCTGCCCCCAAGGAGTAGCCAACTTAGCTACTCCCACCCCTATTTTTCCCTTATTTTTTTATTTTTTTCGAAAATAAAATTTGTATATTCATCATTATATCCCTCTCACGTTCTATTAAAATTTCGTCAGAAACAGAGACTCCTAAGCCCTCCATCCAGACGTCATTTTTTTAACGGTCGTAGGATTTTTTAAATCGACCATGTTTGGATGGAGGTCGTAGGAGTCTCTGTTTCTGACGAAGTTTTAATAGATGTGAGAGGGATATAATGATGAATATACAAATTTTTATTTTCCAAAAAAATAAAAAAATGAGGGAAAAATAGGGGTGGGAGTAGCCAAGTTGGCTTCTCCATGGGGGCAGCCCCATTTACCTCTTATAAAAACAATGCATATATAAGTATTTTAAAGGGATTTTTACATTCATAACCTTGAGTAATTTCACAATTACAATCATAGCCCTGCATAATTATGAATTACATGGAAAACCTCGAGTAATGCTTAACTCTTACATGACATAATCTTGTGTTATATTCCGTTTGGGATATCCTTTACATTTGACAGTTTCCGTTAGAAAAGACCAAACTGCCCCTAAAGCTCATTCTAATTTGCACTGACATGCCATCGTTCTCTGGGTCAAAGTCTCCACCGACCCCTGCTCGAAGAGTCCTCCCAATCGACTCGACGACAAACTCTCCTCGAAGATGCCCCACGCTGATCTGCTTCGCCCTTGCCAAGCTCCCTCGTCGAAGCTGAGTCTGTGTTGCCAAGCTCCCTCGTTCGAAGTCGAGTCTACGTTGCTCAAAGCCCGCTGCCTCCCGCTAGCTCTGCACCCCCCCCCCCCCGGGTCGAAGCTGTACCCGCTATTCAACGCTCTCCGCCAACTATGCTGCCCACCCCCTCCCCCTCGGTCGAAGCCCCGAAGCCCTTGCCCACTGCGTACAACCCCCCGCCCCCCGCCAGCTCTGCTACCCCCACCCCACACTCGAGTTCCTGCTCGAAGCCCCCACCTGCCGAGCTCCATCGGTCGCCACCCGACAGCTCTGCTGCCGAAGTGCTGCTCCCATGTTCGAAGCCATGGTCCTTTGAACTCCATCCTTGAATCCAAGACCCGTCGCGCTCAAGCTCCCTCCTTGAAGCAACTCCACCCCCCCCCCCTCCCCTGAGCTGCTCCTGGTCGAAGCCGCTACTGCTGCTGCCCCCCATCTCGAATCCCTACCCCAGCAGCGAAGATGGTTGGTCGGTGGTGAAGAAAGGGAAGGAGGTTGGAGGGGGATGTTGAGGTGACGGAGGGTGAGGGGTGTCGGCTGAGGAAGGTGGATGGAGGTTGAAGGGAGAAGGTTTTTATAGTTTATTTCCTAACCGTTGGATTGAGGTTGAGTTAGAGTAGCTCATTAATATGGTTGAGTTAACATATTAAATTGACGAAGGGTTATGAGTGTGAGATGGAGTAACGATCTAGGGTTTCTCATGTAATTCATGATTATGCAGGGTTATGATTGTAGTTGCAGAATTACTCAGGGTTATGGGTGTAAAAATCCCTATTATAAATATAAAATGTGGCAAAATATAAAAAATACATATTTATAAAAGGAAAAAGGGATCTTACACCTGATTTTTTTTCATTTTTTTCATTTAATCTGAAATGAAACTTTTGGAAAATTAGATCACCATATGTCACCATGCTGTCATTTCAAATTAAACTTAATTGAGGACTTCTATCATCTGCATCAAGACTACCAAACTTTAACGGTCTTAAAATTGCTGAAACTAATGCCTTTTAGATGAACGTATTAGGGATGTTTTGCATGAAATTTGAAACACGTATTCTCATCAATATATTAAGGAAATTTCCCTGAGATTTTTGTCAAAAAACCTCAAAAATAATGAGAAAAAGGTCAGGTGTAGGCTCTCGGTCTCCTTTATAAAAACCATGTATATGTACGTATTTTAAATATAAAAAAGGAGTGTGTTCCTTGGGAGCATGTAACTTACATGCTCACACTCTTTTTTTCCTGTATTTTTCTATTTTTTTGAAATGAAATCTATGGGAATTTGTTTACTATATATCGCCACGATGTCATTCAAAATTTAACTTAGTTCGAGACTTCTATCCCCTCCATTAAGACTGTCAATTTTTAACGGCATCAAAATTGCTAAAATTGATTACTTCTAGATGGACATGTTAGGAATGTTTGTTTTACACGAAATTTGAAACACACATTCCACTTATTATTCTAAGTAAATCCTCCAAGGATATTATTTTAAATAATAAATGTTCGTGAAAAAAAGATGGGAGCATACTCTTATATTCTCCCAAGGAGCATGCTCATTTAACTCTTTTAAATGTATAAGAATGTGGCAGAATATACATTTGTATGTGAATAAATGCTTTCGAATTCATATGTTATAAATATATAGTTAGATACACAAACACATAAACACATATAATAACATATGAGTAAACAAAATTGTTAATAATAATTCATTAACATATACAAATATCTATATAATTATTTTTAATGCTATGGTTGTGTGTGCGCGTGCGTGTGTGTGCGTGCATGCGTACACGGGCACAAGCAGGGGCACGTGTGCTTGCGTGAATGCGTGTGAATTCATTCTCCAATTAGCATATGCCCTATGAGGAAATTAACGAGCAAACGACCTCATATTCATTTTTCCATCTGAAGTTTTCAATAGTTGTCATAAAAATTTATAAAATATATAACATAGAGTTATAAACTGTATTAAAGAATGGTGATTGATTTTGTTCCATAAATATTCAATTTTTCTTAAAACGACATCTTTACATCATTTATTTGTTAACACATAAAGATGGTGACAATGGAGATGTACCATATTTGTAGAATCATGGAGTGATTTTTTTATATAATAAACGATGATGACCGATAAAAAATGGATATTAGAGATTATATGTTTATTAATTTGCTAATGAGCCCTATACACACATGCGTATAAGGAAATTTCTTCGATGAGCACATGGCTCACGAGGACTATATTAAGTACTCTCATTTTTATAGGTTTTTATATCATTTTGAGAAAAATATATGATATTCAAAAATATCTTTCTATACGATCATTTTCATAAAAAAATCTAAAATAATAGAAAATGATGCAAAGTTATCATATGTAAAAACCAATGACGGACCCAGGATTTTACAATAGGTGGGGCACTCATGTCAATATAATGATAGATTCTACACGATTTTCGTATTGAGGAAATACTTTTTAAAGTAAGAATCTCAAAATTCGAAATATATTGTCAATAAAAACATAAGCCTCGTCATTTTATTTTTTTTATAGATCATAACTACATAAAATTTGATGTAACTATACTTAGATACATAGAGATAACCACATCTGTCACAATAAGGTCCATGAAAAGTTCACTCGTTTATACTGTAAATGGAAGATACCTATCACATAGAATAAAACAATTATAGACATATAAAGAGATGAAAATATTCAAGAAAGAATTGTATATATTTTTAATACAAAAATAATCAATACAATGTTGGATATTGTAAGTCAAGTTGAAATCAAAACCTGGTTGAGATAATATCAAAATAAATAAAGAAGTTGTACTTACAATCATTTGGTGATGCATCATTGAAAACTTCAATTTTTCATCTGATATGATATAGAAATAAAATTAATTAATAAAAAAGGGTCTGAGGGAAATAAACGGCTGCTCAGATATGGAAGAGGAAGAGGATAAACTGGAAGGGGGACTAACTGAAAGGTTTCAATTTAGAAATATTCTCATCATTTTTAAGTTACATATTATGGCACACAAATTATTGCAACCGAGGAATTCAATGATAGAGGCATAAATTGAGATAGTATTAATTGCAATCATGAACGGTTTGTAAAGAAGTGAGAGATTAATTAGATATGTATGTAAGGATTAATTGAAGGTGGAATGAGAAACAAATTGGAAGTCGTCGGAGTAATTGGAGCAAATTAGTTAAAAAAGAAGATAATTATCGGGGGCATTTAATAGACATAGATGAGTTATTTTAATTGATATTTGCATTAAAAATAGGCTACATGCATTGAATTTTAAGAGAGAGGGGGGCATGTGCCCGGGCTCACATATATGTGAGTCCGCCCTGGTAAAAACGATAAAGAAATTTGTAAGATCATTTTTGTTAATTTAAGATTTGTTTTTTTTTGAAATAATCATTTTTAATAATAATATGATTGATTATATCTTTATTTGTAGGGATATGTACACCCATAACCTTATGTATTTTGATAATTACATGCATAACCCTCGATAGTTCCTAATTGCACCCAGAAGCTTGAATAGTCCTTGACTCTTACATACCATAATCCCAAGTAGTTTCATAATTGCGAACATAACCCTGAGTGTTGATTTCCATCTGTTTCTTCATTAACTATGATGGGATCTGTTATATAATTCACCATTGAGTTCACCTTATTTACAATAGATATCATTCGTCCTTCCCTTCCCTCTTCCTTGGACCTTCGTCACCACCCCTCTTCCCCTCCCCTCCCCCCATGTTGCAACTCTCGCCCTCGTCATGTCCCAGACATCCTCGACTCCTTGATAGACACAGATTTCACAAGAGCCTAAATTGGTGTCTCACACAAGGCGGAGACAACCGTCGCTGTGGCGACTCTCAAATGAAACCTGTATTTAATCAACAATTAACCCACACTAAAGATCAACAAATTAGAACTAATGTGGAGTTAAAATTTATTTTTAACTCTGCACAAATGGTGTATAGTGACAAGTATGCAGAGAGTTCGAACACAGGGAGCAAGCAGGGTAGTTCAAGCAAATGTAAGCACAAGTGTGTGTCTGTGATGTGTCTACACTAAGCAAGCAAGGATGTTTTTGTGGGTTTTTAATTTTTAATATTTTTTTTTAATTTTAAATTTTATTTTTGTATTTTGATTTTTAATTTTCTGATTTTTATAATTTTATCTTTTATATTTTTTTTTCTTTTTCAATATTGAAATATAAAAGCAATATAATACAAGACAAGATGAAAGAGTTATAAAAATGTGCAAAAAAATCCAAAAGTTCAGAAGTACAATCTTTTTGGTATTTTTGTGGTTTTCTACTGTTTTTGTGATTTTTGGGGATTTTTCAAGGTGTTTTTGATATTTTTAATTACTGAAATAAGAGAAAACAGTGGAAAATATGCTGGCTGTGAACAAAATGAGAATTAAAAATAGCAACCAGTACTCAAAATTTTTCACACTAATTTTCAACTAAAGCTACTGAAATATACAGCAAACAGGAGCTGAGTTTGTATTTTTTGGAGTTTTCTACTATTTTATATATTTTTTTGAAGTTTTTGAGTGTTTTTAAATTTTTAGTGTTTTTCTTTTGAACTTTTTAATGATTTTTGGACTGACACTAAAATAGGATAAAATAGACACTAGGTGATTTTTTTGGAATTTTTGGAGGAGTTTTAATATTTTTTTGGTATTTTCTAAACTAGACAGTGCACAAATAGCAAGTTTTTGATTTTTAATAAATATGAAGATAAGATAAAATCAAAAACTAAATATGTGGCGTGAAAGTACACATGTCCAGGAGCTTAAGTTCAAAATTTGAGAAATTTTGGAGTTAAAATGATGGGTCAAATAATTAGAGCAAACATCCAAACATCAAACAGTACTGGCAGGGGTATATGTGCAATATTTAAAACCACCAGGGGCATACACGCAATTTTTCCACAAAAGGTTACACTGAAACTTGCATTTTAAGGATTAAAGATGAATAACAAAACCCGCAAGGGTATCTGAGCAATTTACCCACCAGGGTGCGTGACTAGCACGCGCCTGGAAGGGGTATTTTTGCAATATTACAAAGTTCCAAGGGGTTCAATGCAGTTTCTCCAAAATATTACAACTTAAAGCAAACATTCAAGGACTTAAGCGAAATAAATAAACCCCAGGGGGGTCCCTGCAAAATACCCAGCCCCCTCACGCGCACGGACACGTGAGGTGACGTGGATTGGACCTAGGTGCAAATAAGAAAACTACGGGGTTCTAGTTGCAATTATTACAGAAATATTTAAACTACAGCTTAAAGTTTATGGACTGAAATGAAATACAAAATTTGGCAAGGGGAAAGTGCAAAATACCCACGCCTTATCTCCTCGTGCGCGATCGAACGGCGGAGGGCCGCTCACTTATCCACGTGGCGCGCGCACAACGCACGATGACGGTTCGGCGCTGGTCGGCTGAGATTAGATCGCTCGAGGACGATCTGACGGTTGAGGCGTGACACGATCCAACGGCGGAGATCAGAATTGGGGTCGTTGCTCAATCGAACGGTGGAGGAGCGAGGTGGAAGAACAGAGAAGAACGCCGGCGAGGCGAACTTCCCCGAGCTCGATCTCGCGTCTCCGGCGGTGAATGGGCTCCAAAACTGAGCTGTGGACTCCTGGGAGGTCGAGGAAGATGCTGGGGGTCTCAGGTACGTCGGAGGTGCTTTGGAGTGCTGGCACGGAGGCGGCGGAGCTCGAAGCTCCAGGTAGCTCCGACGAACCTCGCAAAATGGCCCCCAGTGACTTTGACTGCGCGTTGACCTGCAAAAAGAGGTGAAAGGGTCCAGGGCAAACTGCCTGGACCCCGCGGAGGCGAAATGGAGGTCGGAGGTGGTCTGTGGACGGCGAAGAGATGTCGGCCGGAGGTGCGCTCCGGCGATGAGCGATGGGAGGTCGATTTGATCGATGGAATTCGGAATTTTTTTAGGGATTTTTGATACTGAAGCTAAGGGGAATAAATGACATAAAAGGGAACGAAAATAATGGATGCCTCGAAGGTGGACTACCTGAGGAAGAAGAACCTCAACGCCGGTGGTCGGCGGAGGTGGCGGAGCCGCTACAGAGCCTCCTCGACTCGCCTGAGGGTGTAGATGTGGAGCTGTCACCTCCAGCAACACGAAGAGCTCGACAGGGAGGAGGATTAATGGCTAATGAGGGTTCAAACTTGGGCTCGAAGACGGCGGGAGGTTTAAGTAGGAGGCGATGGCGTCTTCTTCAAGCGAGCTCCACGCGCGCATCATGAGGATATGGCTGGATCCGAAGACATGGCGTGGGAGAGTGGAGATCGGGGATGAACTTCCGAGAAGGAATCGAGGCGTGAGGACCAGCGGATTGAGCGCGAGAATTTCTTGAAAATGGGGCAAAATCGCGGGCGTCAGAGGTGGCAGGCTTTGGTCGGGGGAGTTGACCGGGGTCAACTCTAGACCGCGCCTGGTTGGTCCACGTGGACCAATCAGGAAATTCAGAGTAGAAATTATTTGAAAAATCAAAATAAAATATTAAATGAATTTATTGATTTTAGGTTATAAAATAAAAAATGTTTATTATTTTATGAAGAATTTTTCTGTGATTTTTATTTATTTTTATGAGACGTATTTTTACAAGTTTGCATTTATGCCCCTTTATATTGTATATATCTATATATTTAAGTATTTTATTTTTATTTTGTGTCTTTTAATTTATTTATTTTTGCTTATTATTTTATAAAAACATAAAGTACTTTTATGTACATAAATATATTTTTATTTTATTTTTCTGATATGTTTTGTATATTTAATAGAATACAAGTATTATTTGTATAGGTATATGTATAGGTAGTATACCTATGTATCCTTTATACAAGTATTTTTATTTTGTGATTTCTTTGCATTTTTATTCTGGTTTTAATGTACATATATATTATAAGTAATATATACATAATTATAAAAATATAAACATGCAAGAATAATGGATAAAGAATAAATTGAATATTTTAATCTATACAAGTATACAATGAGGGTCCAAAAGTCAACTTTCAAACCGTAGCTCCGCCAAATGCGAAACCACCACCATTGGATAGATTATTTTATTCTATATACAATTAAAGGTGAGTAGGCTGCATTTGGAGTTTTTATTTGTGAGATACGGGTCTGGGAAGTTGGGCTTCTGGATTTTTATTCAGACCATAACTTTTTATCTGTACATTATTTTTCTGTGAAATCAATTTTGTATTTTTCTTTATTTAATTATATACAACTTTCATGTATAAAGTTTCTTTATTTGAGGTACAAAGAGTGGAACCAAAAATAGGTCCCAAAAAGAATAAAGAATGAAGAAAATAACATAGGTATTTGACCCTTATCTCCCCCTACTTTATTCCTTGTCGACCTATTCATCAAGATGCCTAGGTCTCGGGGGTTTTGGGTCATAAAATATTTGCAATATTTTATTCTTTTTCTTTTCTTTATTTATTCTATAATTTTGGCCTTAATTACAGTATTTTATACACTGTTTAGATGCACATGCATGAATGCTAAGATGATGATTTTAATGCTATTTACAGGCATTTGCTAGGGTTTTTGGTACCAAAATGATAGAATAAAGATGATGAAATGTGGATTCATCATCCCCCTATACTTTACCTTTGCTAGTCCCTAGCAAACACTTATGCAATAAGTGCAAAAAGAAAAGAAAGAAAAGAAAAAGAAGAAAATTGGATAAAGTTTAATTATCAAACTTGTCTTCACAAAATCAAAGTTTGGAGCTTAAGTCGGACCTTTGGAATTTTAGTGTGGTCGGAACCTTAATGAGAACCAAGTTTGAAATCCAACAGTCCTTGAGAATCCCAAAACTCTGTCCAAGTCTCCTCAATAGCCAGGTCAGAAATACTTCAACTCATACGCAAACTCTTACAACTATGAGTCTGACTCGTACAGTGTAAGTGATATGTAGCTCCCCACCTCAGAAGTGACAAAGAAACAACCTCCCCAACCTGGTAACTCTAATGCCTCGGTCTAGCAACTCTTTCCTCGAGAAGCGGGGTATTCCCTTTTAAGTTCAAGTGCAACCGGCTCAAGAAGAGGGGGAAGAAGTATAGACTTTTGGGAGCTCAACCAGTGTAGCTAAGTCTCCCGCTGCAAGCTTCATGAGATGTGACATGGATACCATAAGCTTTTGCTTTATTGGACTATATACACTCCGGTGGGGTTATTAAATTTTCAATCCGACCCACCAATTTTTTTGGAGTTCTTCTCTCTTTTTTTTTTTTCAATTGCATCTGTACAACATATCTACATGGTGCAGCATATATACAAGAAATTTTCCTCTTGAGCCAGTAGACTATCCCTCTTTTGAAGCTTTATTGCAACCCGCGGCTCCTGTCTTTAGCCTTCATCACCACTAGACCAAGTTGAGGTGCACTTCCTTCACTAGAAGAAGAAGAGAGGTTCCGCCTAGAAGTACTACCCTCATATGCTACCCCAAGCCAAAGGAAACTGCCTCCTCACCACCTCATCCGTGGAGAGCTATGTGAAAGGTGCAGGTATCCAAGTTAGGTCATTATCAACAAGAGTCGTGCGTGTGCTCCGAAATACTCTACTTAGGCAGTCAAGAATCCATTGAACCAAGTCCCGTGATCCTCAAAGAATTAAGTCAACTAGACCTGAAGTACCTCAAACCCAGTTCCTATAAGGTTCCTGTTATTAGGTATATTTTAAGGTCCAATCAAGCTCCAATCTCCGGATTTTACTTAGACTTGTTCAACTATCAAACCCAGTCCGAAAAATGCGAATGCTATGCAATGCAATGCAGAAAATATTTTTGTGATGCAATTTTCAAGATTTTGAACTTTTTATGGATTTTTTGAAAAGATGATGCATGCGTATGCAGATGCATTTTTTTGTATTTTTCACAAAGATTTTTCAAATGTTTTTGGATTTTCATTTTGCAAATGTTTTTTTTTTTGATTTTTGAAAACAAAAGACTTTGGCTGCAAACTAGGTTAAAATATGTACACGGGAGTGCTTCCTATATATACAAGAAGTGGATTCCAAGAATTTACAAGGGTAAGTGGTCAGTTTTATACATATATATACATAGTGGAATTTTAGTGTGATGTAAATATTCCTCAAACTTATTTGACACAAGCTTTTTCACACAATTTTTGAAAACTATAGTCCAAAATAATTTTCACAAACATTTTACAAACATGTACACACATTTGAAAATCATTTTGCAAAGGTTTTCAAAACAGTATAGATAGATTTTTCAACATATTTTTGCAACCATTTTTCAAACATTTTATTTCACATAAAGAAAATGAATTTTACAAATCACACATTTTTACAAAGGTTGAAAACATGTAACAAAATATTTTCACCTGATATATACAAAAAGAATTTGAGGAATAAAACACCTTTTTATTAAGGAATTTTAATGAATTTTAAAGAATTATTAGCCATATTATTAAGAAAATACGAAAGTGCGAGTTATGGCTAAAGTATATACACAGTATATACGACCCCCCCTATACGTAGCTTGAGCTATGTCCTCATAGATCGGAGAGAAAAGAGAAGACATAACTCGTACTAATTATAGGCAAGTCGAAAGAATAAAGGAATAAATGAATGAGAAGTTGACCGTCCCCCCTATACTCAGGATCAAATAATCCTAAGTATAGCAGACTGTACTCAAAGCAGGGAGGGTCAAGGGTGGGAATGAACAGATCGTACTCAGATTGTCTCCCCCTATACTTAGGGTAAGATATCCCTAAGTATAGACAAGAAGAGGAGACAATGGAGAGGATCAAAGAATGGAAATACTCGGGGTGCACACCCCCCTATACTTAGGACAAAGTACGTCCTAAGTATGGAAAATTGTCTACAAGGGTGGCACCTTTTTGATAGATACAGAAAGTAGAAAAGGAAAAGAAGAAAAGAAGAAAAGAAGAAAAAGATGACTCAACAGATGAAAGTGATATGAACAGATGGACCTGTACAGCGGCAGATGGAGTTGATCACCATGTATAAGATGTATATGATGAGAGTCAAAGGACACATCTCATACCAGAAGAATGGGGGCAACGTCCATGGTCGGCGGATTATGATCTCGATATAGCTTCAGGCGTTGACCATTGACGCGGAAGGTGGACGAAGATGACGGTTCGGATATATCAATGCTGCCATTGTCATGTACCTTCCTAACCACATACGGACCTTTCCACTTGCTCTGCAATTTCCCTGGGAATAATTTCAGCCTGGAATCAAACAACCATACTCTCTGATCTGGTTCAAACTGTTTATGGTTGATATGCGAATCGTGCCATGTCTTCACTTTTTCTTTGTACTGTAGGCTGTTGGAAAAGGTTGTATCTCTCAATTCCTCCAGGGCTGCCAATTCTGCTCTTCTTTGGTCTCCTATACTCTCGGGATCCAGAAGTAACTCAGTTACTGCCCAAAAAGATTTGTGCTTGATTTCTACTGGCAAATGGCACGGCTTGCCATAAACGAGACGAAAGGGAGATGTCCCTAATGGATTTTTGAAAGAGGTCCGATAGGCCCACAAGACCGAGTCCAAAAGCTGTGACCAATCCTTTCGGTCTGGGCGGACAACTTTCTGCAAGATAGTCTTTATCTCCCGATTCGATACTTCAGCAAGACCATTAGTCTGAGGGTGATACGGAGTGGCAACCCGATGGTCAATGCCGAACTCGTCAGCAAGGGCCCTAACCTTGTCATTGATGAAATGAGACCCCCCGTCAGAAATCAAAACTCTAGGTACCCCGAACCGTGAAATGATATTTTTCCTCAAGAATTTGCACACGGTTTTCGCATCTGCGGCTCGGGCGGGAATGGCCTCAACCCATCGACTGACATAATCCACAGCGAGCAAAATATGCTCGAATCCCTGACTCTTAGGAAATGGGCCCATGAAATCAATCCCCCATGCATCAAAAACCTCACAGAAGTGAATGGGTTGCATGGGCATCATGTCTCTCTGTCCGCAGGTTCCCATTTTCTGACAGTCAGTACATCTCTTCACGAACTCATCAGAATCCTTGAAGAGAGTAGGCCACCAAAGGCCGGATTGAAGCACCTTTTGTGCTGTCCTTTTTCCAGAATGATGTCCTCCTGCCTCAAGCTTGTGGCAGTATGTGAGGACGCTTTGCTGCTCTTCTTGAGGAATGCACCTCCTCCAGATACTATCCCCTCCTTCATGATAAAGGACGGGATCCTCCCAATGATAAAACTTGGCCTTAGCTAGGAAGGTCTCAAGTTTCTGCCTGGGCCAACCCTGAGGGACTGTCTTGGCAACAAGATAGTTTACAAAGTCGGCATACCACGGGAGTGAGGTGACAGCCAAGATCGCCTCATCTGGAAACGTCTCTGTGATAGGTGCGCTAGGCTCAGATTCCTCAAGATTCTCCAATCTGGAGAGATGATCCGCCACCACATTCTTGACTCCAGGCTTATCCTTAATCTCAATATCAAATTCCTGGAGTAGAAGGATCCATCTGGTCAGACGTGCTTTGGCATCCTTCTTAGCCATTAAGTACCTGATGGCGGTATGGTCGGTGTAAATGGTCACTCTAGATCCAAGAATATAAGATCTGTACTTATCCAAAGCAAAGACTACGGCCAGCATTTCTTTCTCAGTCACAGTGTAATTCCTTTGAGCGGCATCTAAGGTCCGGCTGGCGTAGTGAATGGCAAACGGTAATCCATCCCTCCTCTGTCCAAGCACAGCCCCAACGGCAAAATCTGAAGCATCCGTCATGATCTCGAATGGGAGAGACCAATCGGGTGGCTGAAGGACAGGAGCTGAAACAACCATACTCTTGAGAGTTTCAAATGATTCAAGACACTTATCATTAACAATAAACTCGGTGTCTTTGGTCAGCAAGTCAGTGAGCGGTCGGGCAATTCGACTGAAGTCCTGAATGAACCGTCGGTAGAAACCGACATGCCCCAGAAAAGACCGTAACTGACGAAGATTGGACGGCGGATTGAGTTTTCTGATGATATCCACCTTGGCAGGATCGACCTCCATGCCCCTGTTGGAGACGATGTGCCCAAGGACCGTCCCTTGAGTCATCATGAAATGACTCTTCTCCCAGGATAAGACAAGATTGACCTCTATGCAGCGCTTCAGCACACGATCTAGGCAGTCAAGACAAGTATCAAACCCGTCGCCATAGACCGAGAAGTCATCCATGAAGACCTCTAAACAGTCACCCACCATGTCCGAGAAGATGGACAACATGCACCTTTGGAATGTCGCCGGAGCGTTACATAGACCAAAGGGCATCCGTCTGAAAGCATATGTCCCAAACGGACAGGTGAATGTCGTTTTCTCCTGGTCTTCGGGCGCAATGGCCACTTGATTATATCCAGAGTACCCATCAAGAAAACAATAATGGCTCTTCCCGGCTAACCGTTCGATAATCTGATCAAGAAAGGGCAGTGGGAAGTGATCCTTCTTGGTGGCCTCATTCAATCGTCTGTAGTCCACACAGACCCTCCAAGAAGTTGGTACTCTGGTAGCGATCTCCTCTCCAGACTCATTGACCACTGTAGTGACACCCGTCTTCTTGGGTACCACATGTAACGGACTTACCCATTTAGAGTCTGAGATGGGATAGATGAAATCAGCGCTCCACCACTTCGAAATTTCTTTCATGACGACCTCTCGAAGATTCGGGTTCAGCCGTCGCTGGAACTCACGCGATGGCTTAGCGTCATCCTCGAGATAGATGTGGTGGGAGCACAGCTTCGGGCTCAGCCCCTTGAGATCAGCTATATTCCAACCGATTGCCTTGCGGTTTCTTTCAAGAACCTCCATCAGACGAGATTCTTGTTCTCCAGTCAAATCTGCTGAGATAATGACTGGGTGCATTTCTGGCTCACCTGCAAGGAATCTATACTTCATTGATTGCGGTAGAGGTTTCCGTTCAGGACAACTGGGAGGCGGCAGATCTGGCTTCTGATATGTCTGGGTGAATGCGACCAGGTCTGCATGAGAGAACTCTCGCTCTGCATGAATTTCTGACGAAAGGCGGCTGACTGAATTATCAATAAACTGCACGGGCTCGCACTCTGTCACGGTTGTTGGCTCAGAATGAATCAGACAAGACAACGGATCATCGAAATAGGCCCATTCAATATCTGAATACGAGGGATCAGAAGCAGAAGAACAAGAATTGAAATCATCGGCACCACTCGTCACCACACTGTCAGCCTCAGGTGTATCCGTATCCAGGAATGTGCTCTCCCGGCTCTCGATTGCCATGAGCTTGCGATACAATGAATCGGTAGGCAAGGCGAGAGTCGGTGCTACAGGGTCTTTCCAGTTAGATTCATCATCAGTCATCTCGAAATCACGAACCTGGTGGACGTCTAGCTCTTCCTCTGTCATCTGCACGGCTTCACTAGATTGCTCGGAGCATTCTAACTCTCTGGCTCTGGTTTCCTCGATCGTCTCTATTTGTATGGTCTCGCCCTCTAAGCGAAAGCATACCTTCCCACAATCATGGTCGGTCACCGCCTTGGCTGTGGCCAAGAATGGGCGTCCTAATATGATGGGGGCATCAGTTACCGACTCAGGGATCTCCATGTCCAACACAACGAAGTCCACGGGGAATTTCAAGCCCTGAATGGTAACGACCACGTCTTTTAATAACCCCTTCGGCCTCTTAATCGACCTATCAGCAAACTGAAGGACCGTTCTGCTTCGAAGAAGAGGGCCAAACTCGAGCTGCTTGAGTAAGGCCGCCGGAAGGAGGTTAATTGAGGAGCCGCTGTCTAATAGAGTACGATCAAATTGCTGCTCTTGAATCTCGCATCTGACATAGGGAGCTCCTGCGTCTGGTCGCTTGGCTGGCAGCTTGTTCTGAATGGTGCAGCAAGTATCATGAGTGAGCATATGGATTTGGTCTCTGTGCCTCCGCTTTCTTCGGACAGTGGTTGTCTCTTTCAAATTCTTTTTGAAGAAAGGGATATGCTCAAACGCTTCTCGTAGAGTTAGCTGAATGTGAAATCTGTCAATCATCTGATTGCCGAACTCTACCTCCTGGTTCTTTTTAGGATTTTCTCTTTTATTCCCCTTCGCCCGGCGGAGTGCCTCAGGGAAGGGGATGGTGGGGGTCTCCTCAGATGGAGGACAAGGAAACGGTCCATGTGCCTGTGAAGGTGGAGAATCCACACAAATATCATCATGCAACACATATGGATCTGTAATTTGAACAGGAACCTTTCCTTTATTCATATTTTTGTTCTTTTTGCTACCACAATCCATAGATACAAAATGTGGTAACATCACAGTGGGAGACTCAACAAAAGTAGAGGTGGTGGCCTCAGTACCACCACCGGCACCTGTCTCTGCGGCATCAGCACCGCTCTCTGGTTCTGCATCAAAAATGGTGGCATCAGCACCACCGTCTTCATCTGGTATCACTACGGTCTCAGCACCATCGTCCTGGACTTTGTCATGGGTGGCATCAGCACCACCGTCAACATCATCATCAGCGGCATCAGCACCGCTCCTCTGCTCCTCTGGCGCTCCTGATCCTGCCTCTGGGTGTCGCTCAGAAGAGGCGCCGCCGGCTGGCATCCTACCGCTCCTAGTAGTAACAAAATCAGCATCATGATAGGAATAAGATATGTCACTCACATGATCACTAGGAGAGGTATCCTCTGTAAACTCTACCTGCTCAGACTTCCTTTTCAGATTGTTCGGGTTAGGTTCAATCTGAGCGGGTATGGCGGCCTTGCCTTTCATAATATCCCGCATCTCCTGCCGGAATTCATCCATTTCTTGCCTGAAAGATGCTCGCTGTTCAGATAGCAAGCGGGCAAGATCATCGAGTGCTGGGTTCTCA
Organism: Ottelia alismoides; assembly: GCA_037367405.1. Taxonomy (NCBI): domain Eukaryota; kingdom Viridiplantae; phylum Streptophyta; class Magnoliopsida; order Alismatales; family Hydrocharitaceae; genus Ottelia; species Ottelia alismoides. The sequence continues at coordinate 80,376 of JAZKJV010003724.1, read as the reverse complement.
AAGGCTGGACCCTGAGAACCGGATGTCTGTCCCTGCTGGAAATGGGGCTGCTGCTGTTGCTGCTGATACTGGGGGGAAGGCTGGTGATAAGACTGCCGAGGCTGCTGTCGCTGCCTCCATTGCTGTCCCTGATAGGAGGGACGAGGACCATTCTGGTATTGCTGATAATGGGCATATTGGGGCTGTTGCTGCTGTGTCTGCTGGCTGCTCTGCTGTCCATGGGCAGGAGGATGCTGCTGGGACGAGGATCCACCATTCCCCCAACGGAATCCGGGGTGATCCCTACGAATTGCGGGCTGGGGGTATCGGTCATACCAAATCCCATTGACTTCCATCAATGGTTCCTGCTCAAAGGAGGGTGGAGGAAGAACTGCCAGTGGCTGCTCTGGCTGATAAACCACCATCTGCGTGTCAGAAGATGGCGGTTGCTCTGGGTGGTACTGCAACAACGGAACCGGCTCTGCCTGGATGTGATTCACCTGACGGTACGAGATAGAGCCCTGGTTGTGGTTGCTGCTGCTAGAGGCAACCTGTGACCTAGGAGGCTGTTGGGCATGAGATTGGGCCTCCTGAATGCATAGCATTTGGGTTTTTAGGTCACTCATAACTTTGGCAATTTGGTCCATCTGGGCCATGCCTTGATTCTGCTTCTTCTCGAGGATCTCCATGCGGTCCAGCTTCTTACTAATGATGCCCATGTCGGCTGCGGTTGATTCGGCTTGGGCTGCGGCTACCGACACTGTGTTGGGACCGGCATCGATGCGAGCGATCCTCTGAAATGTTCCGCCTCCTTGCGGTGGCTTTTGTTGAGTGTAGACACGGGCCTGAGTCATCACTGTAGAATTTTCTGCCATGCCCTCGTAGATGGCCCAGACATCATCTTCACCCTTAGAAAAATAGGATCCACCACAAGAGGCGTTGACAAGCCCCTGCAGCTCCGGTGTCAGCCCACAGAAGAAACTCTGCACTAGGTTGGGCTTGGAGATGTCGTGATGTGGACACCGGTCAATGAGCTCTCTGAATCGATCCCAGGCTTCGTGGAATTGTTCGTTTGGGATCATGACGAAGTTGCTGATCATTGCTCTAGCTGCGTTGGTCCGGCCGAGAGGATAGTACTTCTTCAGGAATACGGTCCGGAGATCTGCCCATGTGTCGACGAAACGCCCAAGATGTTTGAGCCAATAGGCGGCTCTGTCAACCAAAGAGAATGGAAAGGCGATCATCTTGATTGTGTCCTCGGTCGTCAACCGATCATGGATGGTGCTGCAAATCATCTCGAATTATTGGAGGTGGAGGTGCGGCTCTTCGGTCGGCAACCCATGGAATTTGGGTAGCAGCTGGATAGTGTGGGGCCGAAGCTCGAAATCTCCGTGGATGGGTGGGAGTCGAATCCATCGGTGAGTGAGGGATGCGGCTGGGTTGTGCAATTCCCTCATGATAGTCTGTGGCGGTCTCTCGCCGTCTGGATCGCCTCCTCCTGCGTCTGGTCCTCCTCCTCCTCCACCTTCTCCGCCAGCTCGGTTCTTTCTCATCTGAGCAATTTCCCTCATAAGGTCACCCATGAATGTGCCCTGGTCACGGATCTGTTGCTGCATAGTCTCCAGGGATGCTAACAAGGAATTATTGATGGCTGCTTGATCAAATAGGAACGGAGGGTGCTCATGATCATCTTCATGCTCGCCTCTGTCTGCCATGGCTGGATTTTCTGAAAAAGCAAAAGAGGCCATCTCAGGTGCTGTCGAATGAGCGGAACACTGTGATTCACTGTATTCAGACACTCTTGGACTGATGGAAGAAGAATGAGAAGGGTGGTCGAGGGGGAACAGGGTGGATGTAAACTCAGGCTCGGAGAGCGGACTCTCCGAGGTATTCCTAGATGAATAAGGCGGAGTGCGGGATAACGGTGCCGACAAAGTCGGCCTAAGAGATCTCCGTCCCATCATCTTGATTTAGAAAAAAGGCGGATGAGATCTGGAATGCAAACAGGATGATAAATCAAAACCCCAGTTTCACCTACTCAACACTTGAGCTGATGACCGTGAGAGTTCGGTCTGTTATCTTGTCAATTTTTATTAGGTGATAAGTCAATCTATCAGAGCGTTAGAGCGAGCTGTTAGGTATCCTACTTTCCTAGCCGACTGTCCCAATCCACGTCAGATCTTTCCCAGCCAGTATGAATTGCGGACCGTAACCCGGTTGCTCCCGCTAATTCACTCTGTTAAGGATATCGCGGTCCGCTTTACCGGTTACCGGAGAGATCCTCACTGGAGAACGACTAACCACGACCAGTAGTCAACTAAAATTTCAGATGTGGCTCTATCCTAGTGTCGAGGCACTCTCTCGCAGCAGATAAATCAAACAAGGAGGGGATTAATCTCCCAAAACAAAATTTTTGGTGGGATGAGTTTTAAGGTCGAGTTTGCATTAGCAGTCCCAATTTTTATTGTTTTCACTTTTTTAGGTGTTTTTCTGAGCAAACATCGTCTAACGAATTTTCCAATTTCCTTGTTATTAAAATTCAATAAAACTGGGGGAGGAAAGCGGAAAAGCCGATGCGCGGTCAAAATCTATGATGCATGCAGGGATAGAGATGCGTACCTTGTCGCCAGCACTCTACATGCAAAGTGATCCGCGCATAATTTAAAGACAATAATTTAAACTACCTATATGCATGCACGAGGAAATCGTCCTAAGATGAGCAACTTCTATTAACGTGAAGAACAAGTAGCTATGACAAAGAAAAGAGTCCGGAGTCCGGTCTTGGCTCACCCCTCCTCTTCTCGACACACTCGAGTTCAGGAGTAGCGCTTAACAGGGTGGGCTCGCGGCACGTGGCCTCTAGTCCAAAATAGCTTTTTCAAGTGAATTTTAGCCAAGTCCAATTACGTTCTATAGGTGCAGGCAAGATATTAGGGATTGGGCCTTAGCTTCTTAGTTCGTCACAGTCAACAAAAATTCCTATGTCTAGGGGCTAAATCCTCGTGAAACAAATAGAAATGAAGGCGAGAAAACCGCAAAAAACACAAAAACCGCGGTGAGCCCCCAAGTGAACAAACACTTGGAAATTAGGCCCGGTAGTGTCCAAGTCCGAATGTACCTGTATTATTACAAATTAATAGTCTCTCTCTCACAGAAATAAAATGCAAGCTAAACCAATCACTCTCTCTCACTCCTCCTGCTCTCTCCTGCCGGCTTGGCCCAAGAAGGCCGGCTCCGCTTCCCAAGGATGCTCCGGATCACCTAAGCAATCCGCCTCGCTCCGCGGTCCCTCGCAAGAAGACAAGAAAAGAGATGGTCAGATAGCTCAACAAGATATATCAAAAATGTAAGAGACAGAAAGTAAGGCTATGGTAGACAAACACACAGTTAATCAAAATGTAAACTACTCGCTGTTGCTCCCCGGCAACGACGCCATTTGATAGACACAGATTTCACAAGAGCCTAAATTGGTGTCTCACACAAGGCGGAGACAACCGTCGCTGTGGCGACTCTCAAATGAAACCTGTATTTAATCAACAATTAACCCACACTAAAGATCAACAAATTAGAACTAATGTGGAGTTAAAATTTATTTTTAACTCTGCACAAATGGTGTATAGTGACAAGTATGCAGAGAGTTCGAACACAGGGAGCAAGCAAGGTAGTTCAAGCAAATGTAAGCACAAGTGTGTGTCTGTGATGTGTCTATACTAAGCAAGCAAGGATGTTTTTGTGGGTTTTTAATTTTTAATATTTTTTTTTAATTTTAAATTTTATTTTTGTATTTTGATTTTTAATTTTCTGATTTTTATAATTTTATCTTTTATATTTTTTTTCTTTTTCAATATTGAAATATAAAAGCAATATAATACAAGACAAGATGAAAGAGTTATAAAAATGTGCAAAAAAATCCAAAAGTTCAGAAGTACAATCTTTTTGGTATTTTTGTGGTTTTCTACTGTTTTTGTGATTTTTGGGGATTTTTCAAGGTGTTTTTGATATTTTTAATTACTGAAATAAGAGAAAACAGTGGAAAATATGCTGGCTGTGAACAAAATGAGAATTAAAAATAGCAACCAGTACTCAAAATTTTTCACACTAATTTTCAACTAAAGCTACTGAAATATACAGCAAACAGGAGCTGAGTTTGTATTTTTTGGAGTTTTCTACTATTTTATATATTTTTTTGAAGTTTTTGAGTGTTTTTAAATTTTTAGTGTTTTTCTTTTGAACTTTTTAATGATTTTTGGACTGACACTAAAATAGGATAAAATAGACACTAGGTGATTTTTTTGGAATTTTTGGAGGAGTTTTAATATTTTTTTGGTATTTTCTAAACTAGACAGTGCACAAATAGCAAGTTTTTGATTTTTAATAAATATGAAGATAAGATAAAATCAAAAACTAAATATGTGGCGTGAAAGTACACATGTCCAGGAGCTTAAGTTCAAAATTTGAGAAATTTTGGAGTTAAAATGATGGGTCAAATAATTAGAGCAAACATCCAAACATCAAACAGTACTGGCAGGGGTATATGTGCAATATTTAAAACCACCAGGGGCATACACGCAATTTTTCCACAAAAGGTTACACTGAAACTTGCATTTTAAGGATTAAAGATGAATAACAAAACCCGCAAGGGTATCTGAGCAATTTACCCACCAGGGTGCGTGACTAGCACGCGCCTGGAAGGGGTATTTTTGCAATATTACAAAGTTCCAAGGGGTTCAATGCAGTTTCTCCAAAATATTACAACTTAAAGCAAACATTCAAGGACTTAAGCGAAATAAATAAACCCCAGGGGGGTCCCTGCAAAATACCCAGCCCCCTCACGCGCACGGACACGTGAGGTGACGTGGATTGGACCTAGGTGCAAATAAGAAAACTACGGGGTTCTAGTTGCAATTATTACAGAAATATTTAAACTACAGCTTAAAGTTTATGGACTGAAATGAAATACAAAATTTGGCGAGGGGAAAGTGCAAAATACCCACGCCTTATCTCCTCGTGCGCGATCGAACGGCGGAGGGCCGCTCACTTATCCACGTGGCGCGCGCACAACGCACGATGACGGTTCGGCGCTGGTCGGCTGAGATTAGATCGCTCGAGGACGATCTGACGGTTGAGGCGTGACACGATCCAACGGCGGAGATCAGAACTGGGGTCGTTGCTCAATCGAACGGTGGAGGAGCGAGGTGGAAGAACAGAGAAGAACGCCGGCGAGGCGAACTTCCCCGAGCTCGATCTCGCGTCTCCGGCGGTGAATGGGCTCCAAAACTGAGCTGTGGACTCCTGGGAGGTCGAGGAAGATGCTGGGGGTCTCAGGTACGTCGGAGGCGCTTTGGAGTGCTGGCACGGAGGCGGCGGAGCTCGAAGCTCCAGGTAGCTCCGACGAACCTCGCAAAATGGCCCCCAGTGACTTTGACTGCGCGTTGACCTGCAAAAAGAGGTGAAAGGGTCCAGGGCAAACTGCCTGGACCCCGCGGAGGTGAAATGGAGGTCGGAGGTGGTCTGTGGACGGCGAAGAGATGTCGGCCGGAGGTGCGCTCCGGCGATGAGCGATGGGAGGTCGATTTGATCGATGGAATTCGGAATTTTTTTAGGGATTTTTGATACTGAAGCTAAGGGGAATAAATGACATAAAAGGGAACGAAAATAATGGATGCCTCGAAGGTGGACTACCTGAGGAAGAAGAACCTCGACGCCGGTGGTCGGCGGAGGTGGCGGAGCCGCTACAGAGCCTCCTCGACTCGCCTGAGGGTGTAGATGCGGAGCTGTCACCTCCAGCAACACGAAGAGCTCGACAGGGAGGAGGATTAATGGCTAATGAGGGTTCAAACTTGGGCTCGAATACGGCGGGAGGTTTAAGTAGGAGGCGATGGCGTCTTCTTCAAGCGAGCTCCACGCGCGCATCATGAGGATATGGCTGGATCCGAAGACATGGCGTGGGAGAGTGGAGATCGGGGATGAACTTCCGAGAAGGAATCGAGGCGTGAGGACCAGCGGATTGAGCGCGAGAATTTCTTGAAAATGGGGCAAAATCGCGGGCGTCAGAGGTGGCAGGCTTTGGTCGGGGGAGTTGACCGGGGTCAACTCTAGACCGCGCCTGGTTGGTCCACGTGGACCAATCAGGAAATTCAGAGTAGAAATTATTTGAAAAATCAAAATAAAATATTAAATGAATTTATTGATTTTAGGTTATAAAATAAAAAATGTTTATTATTTTATGAAGAATTTTTCTGTGATTTTTATTTATTTTTATGAGACGTATTTTTACAAGTTTGCATTTATGCCCCTTTATATTGTATATATCTATATATTTAAGTATTTTATTTTTATTTTGTGTCTTTTAATTTATTTATTTTTGCTTATTATTTTATAAAAACATAAAGTACTTTTATGTACATAAATATATTTTTATTTTATTTTTCTGATATGTTTTGTATATTTAATAGAATACAAGTATTATTTGTATAGGTATATGTATAGGCAGTATACCTATGTATCCTTTATACAAGTATTTTTATTTTGTGATTTCTTTGCATTTTTATTCTGGTTTTAATGTACATATATATTATAAGTAATATATACATAATTATAAAAATATAAACATGCAAGAATAATGGATAAAGAATAAATTGAATATTTTAATCTATACAAGTATACAATGAGGGTCCAAAAGTCAACTTTCAAACCGTAGCTCCGCCAAATGCGAAACCACCACCATTGGATAGATTATTTTATTCTATATACAATTAAAGGTGAGTAGGCTGCATTTGGAGTTTTTATTTGTGAGATACGGGTCTGGGAAGTTGGGCTTCTGGATTTTTATTCAGACCATAACTTTTTATCTGTACATTATTTTTCTGTGAAATCAATTTTGTATTTTTCTTTATTTAATTATCTACAACTTTCATGTATAAAGTTTCTTTATTTGAGGTACAAAGAGTGGAACCAAAAATAGGTCCCAAAAAGAATAAAGAATGAAGAAAATAACATAGGTATTTGACCCTTATCTCCCCCTACTTTATTCCTTGTCGACCTATTCATCAAGATGCCTAGGTCTCGGGGGTTTTGGGTCATAAAATATTTGCAATATTTTATTCTTTTTCTTTTCTTTATTTATTCTATAATTTTGGCCTTAATTACAGTATTTTATACACTGTTTAGATGCACATGCATGAATGCTAAGATGATGATTTTAATGCTATTTACAGGCATTTGCTAGGGTTTTTGGTGCCAAAATGATAGAATAAAGATGATGAAATGTGGATTCATCACTCCTCTCCCCTCCCCACCTCCCGATGATGTGTTGGAAACAGGATTATCAGTGCATATATTAAATAGGTAATTACACGGATTTAAAGGAGTTAACAGAGAAACGTTAATGATTAACATCATCCCATTCATTATCCGATTACATAATGCAACGAGGAACCGATTAAACAAATGGAAAGAAGAATTAGGACGTGATCCAGAGAAAGGAAAGCAATAAACAATTTGTGGCACACAAAATGAAAGAAGGATTTGATTAGAAATCACTGAAGCGTACATGAAATGGATTGTCCTTAGAGAATATATCGCCAACACAATACCAGTGCGTAGGGTACTGATGATTCGCTCCCAGGATACGAAGGCACACGATCTTCATCTGCGTACACTGAGAGATCGTCCTCGAATGTACCTCAGAGAACTGCGTTCGAGAGAAAGAAGCACAAAGACAACAGTGGGAGAGAGGGTTTTTCTTTCGAGTCAAGAAAACAACATCGGGGGAGAGGTATAAAAAGAGAGTCGCGTGCCCTAGTGCGCAATATCTTTCGATTTCTGAAAATGCCCCTCAATGGGTATGTCTTTTCGAATTTCAAAACTGTGGCCATAACGAGCCGTTTGGGTCGAGTTGAATTCTCATTTAAGTTGAATCCGAATTAATCGGTGTGATTAATTTAATCGATCTACCAAATGAAATCCGCAGCAAAAATATCGAAATCTGAATGGACTCTCCCAAGACGAGCATGAGCCCGAGCAGGAGAGGGAGCGAAGCACGCTCACGCGTGTGTGGCCCTCCAATCCTCCTCTCTACTATTGCTACAAGAGATTGGGGTTTAAACTCATATATAAGCCCGCCAAAAATTTAGAGATACTAAGTATGGTACTAAACTTCTACCCAAGCTTTTCCATGTTTCAAATTTGGGAATTCCCAACTTTCCCTCCAAGCCATTTGGTTTCCCAATTGAAATCAAATTAACTTCAATTGTAATTACATAAGCTTTCCAACTAAAAGTCTAATTGCAATTCTTGGTACAATCTTCTGCGTTGGTGCTCTTAAAGGCCATGCACTCATATCCTGTTTCATGAGTGTGTTCTGGAAAGACCCTCTTCCTCTAACTGCGGCCCACAATAACACTCACATAGGTGGCGTTCTCCAAGGATGCACTGCTAACATCATGTCCAAAGACTTGAGCCCATTCAGAGCCTACACTCTTCCTAAACTTGCAACTTAAATGGCACTAGGCGTTCAGGGATAGGACACTCATGCATAAGAATTAAACTAAGAGTGCCAACCAGTTCTCCTAAACAGCTTGTTATTACCACATTGAACCTTCTTTATGGTATATCCACTCAAATAGGTTGGGTTGCCATTGTAGAGGAACTCCCAATGGGTCTCAGTCCCATCCCAAGCTTAGACTTTAGGACTAAAGATCTATCAAGTCCTTTAGTCAACAGATCTGTCTTGTTGTCCTTGGATCCAACAAAATCCATAACCAATACCCCTCGAGACACCAAATCCCTTAACGTCCCAAGTCTGATTTGTATGTGTCTTCATATTTTCTGATTGAACTTTGAACTTTGATCTTGGCAATTATGGTCATATTATCACAATGTACAGAGATCATAGGAAGTGGCTGATCTACCATGGGAATTTCAGGCAGAAGTTCCCTTAGCCATTCAGCCTCAATTCCAGTGGTGTCCAAAGCACACAGCTCGGCCTCAAAGGTGGATCGAGCTAGAATGGTTTGCTTTACAGACCTCCTGGAGACTGCACCGCCTCCAAGGATAAAGACATACCCGGTAACACCATTACTCCCAAACTCCTTTATTTTCCCTATCCAGCTTGCATCACTATATCCTTCTAGTACAGATGGATGTCCACCATAATGCAAACTAAGGGAAATAGTTCCCTTCAAGTACTTCAGTACTCGATCCAGAGCCTCCCAGTGATTACGGTCAGGACAACTAGTGTATCTACCCAGCTTCGCAACCGAGAATGAAATATCAGGCCTCGTGTAATGTGCAAGATACATTAAAATTCCTAGCACTTGTGAATACCTTAGCTGAGCTACATGTACTCCACTTTTATTCTTAAATAACATTTTGGATGAATTAAAAGGAGTGCCTACAACTTTGCATTTTTGATATCCAAATTTCTCAAGTACCTTCTCAACATAGTGAGATTGAGAAACTACAATCCCATCAACTGAACTTGTCAGTTTGAGACCCAAGATCACATCAGCAATACCCATGTCCTTTATCTCAAACTTGCTACTTAAGAATGTCTTAGTCTCATTAATAATCCTTATATGTGATCCAAACAACAATATGTCATCAACATACATGCACAAGACAATACACTCATCACCTTTCACCTTGGAATAGACACACTTATCAGATTCATGAACCTTAAAGCCACATGATAAAATAATTTTGTCAAATTTTTCATGCCACTACTTTGGTACTTTTTTCAATCCGTAAAGGGATTTAACAAGCTTGCAAACCTTTCCCTCATTCCCAGGAGTCACATGCCCATCAGGTTGATCCTTATAGATCTTCTCCTCAAGATCGTCATGCAAGAAGGCGGTCTTTACATCCATCTGGTGAATAGAGAGATCATATACAAATGCCAATGCTATGAGCATCCATATTGTGGTCATCCTAGTCACAGGTGAATAAGTATCAAAATAATCGATACCTTCCTTTTGCCTAAAGCCCTTGGCAACTAATATGGCTTTATACTTTTTAATTGATCTGTCAGGCCTAAGCTTTCTCTTAAACACCCACTTGCACCCAATCGTAGAGCACCCTTTGGGTAAATCAACCAACTCCCAAGTTCCATTAGCCATAATGGAATTCATCTCAGATTTGATGGCTTCCTTCTATTGTTTTTCTTCAGATGAAGCCATGGCTTTCTTGTAACTTGGTGGATCACCCTCGATATGGTAGACAACAAAGTTGCTACCCAGATCCTTATCTATCCGAGGTCTTTTACTCCTCCTTGTCTCAATCTCCTATGAATGGTCATTTGGTTTAGGTTGAGTCTCAATCCGCACATTCGTTATCCTTTCCACTTGATCTGGAATATATCCTGATGTGGAGGCGCCCTCAATGGTAAAATTCTGAGGAATCCCAGTCTTCTATGGGAAGACATCTTGAAAGAAGGTAGCATCAGGGAGTTCAACAATGGTGTTGACATCTATGCCCGAAATCTCGGACCAAATTACCATGAACCTATATGCATAGCTATTTTTCAAGTAACCTAAGAAGACCGCATCAACAGTTTTAGGACCAAGCTTCTTTCTATTGTATTCTGGGACTAAAACCTTAGCGAGACAGCTCCAAACTAGTAGATATCTTAAGCTTGGTTTTCTATTTATCCAAAATTCAAAAGGACACTTTTCCATATGCCTTGGAGGAACCCTATTCAGAATATGGAAAGCCGTATTCAAGGCATCTCCCCACATATAGGTTGGAAGTCCAGAACTCTGTAGGAGAGCATTAATCATGTCAGTTAATGTTCTATTTTTCCGTTCTGCTATCCCATTTGATTGTGGTGAATATGGGGCTGTAACTTCATGAACTATGCCAAATGTTGCATTATTCATCAAACAAGTTAAAGGTATATTCACATCCTCTATCTGACCTAAGGTGTTTAAGAACTTTCCCGGTTTGTGTCTCAGGCTCATTCTTAAATATAAGAATTTTTTCTAAAGCTTCATCTTTGGTTTTCATTAGATATACATAGCAGTATCTACTGCCATCATCTATAAAGGTGATAAAGTATTTATTATTGTCTCGGGTCAACACACCATTAAACTCACAGATATCCGTGTGTACTATATCCAAGATCTCACTGTCTCTAGTGACAGACTGAAAAGACTTCCTAGGTGTCTTATCTTGCACACAGATTTCACATTTTTGAGTTTTATAAATAGTGTGTTTAGGGATCAACTCTAAATTTATCATTATTTTAATTGAATTTAAGTTTACAAGTCCCAATCTACCATGCCACAGATCACAAGATTCTAAATTATTAACTATATGAGACACAGAATTAGAACATTCAGAATTTAAAACATTCATTTTATTAATGTTTACTGAATCACATCAAATTCTAAATTACAAATCAAAATCTACCAAATAACTTTTTCCATAAAAAATACCATGTCTCAGAATGACAATTTTATTACATTTAAAACTCAATTCATAACCATTTGTAACTAAGATAGAACCAGATAAAACATTCTTCTTGATGTCAGGAACATGCAATATCCTATGCAATGTCCGGGCACGTCCAGAGGAGAACCTCAAGTTGACTTGTCCTGACCCTAGCACCCTGGTTGGAGAATTGTTACCCATCTTCACAGTCCCACCACTGCAGGTCTGATAAGAAGAAAATAAAGTTCTGTCAGAACAAATATTTACATTGGCTCCTGTATCTACGAGTCACTCATTGGATCATGGATATGGTATAGTTCAGGTTTTACAGATACATACCCCCTTGCCATCCCCAAGTCCCATAGTGATCATATTCACATGTGGACTCCCGTGTGCAGCCTTAGGTTGAGCCTTTAAGGACGGACAATCCTTCTTCCAATGGCCAACCTGATTACAGTGCCAACATTGTTTATTCTTTGCCTTATTCTGGATCTTGCCTTTGGTTTCATTTTATTGTTATTAGAACCCTATCCCTTATTATCCTTGCATTTGGAGGTCATGAAATTGACCTTAGCCGGAATATCAACAAAAAGCACAGGTCTTTGTTTCATGTGTTCCTCCTCTATGGTAATTGTCACCATCAAGTCATCCATAGAAAATTTCCCTTTCTGTATTTCAGGGTCATGCCGAAGTCTTACCAAGACTTGAGGAATTTTTCTATGATGCACATGACCTGAAAGTTTCATTTCGGCATCTTCTAAACCATGGAACATGAGTAAAAATTCGTGTGCCTGTTCAGAAACTGACTTCCCTTCGGCCATGGAAAAGAATAAAAATTTGGTCATGGAGTATTTCTCAATACCGAGGTTTTCGGTATTATACTTCCAATCCAAATCTTCGCTTAACCCCTTCGCAGTCTGCGTGGACAAACAGTATACGTCAAACAACATGTTGGACATACCCAACAGGATGCAACCATGACATATATGGTCACGTTCCTTCCACGTTGATTGCACCTTATGGCTATTGGGTGAGGGGTTTTCCTTTTCCATCGTATGGCAATTAGTTTCAAGCATAGAGATTAGTCCTGTGGTGGTCAACTATATCTTCATGCGTTGTTGCCAACGCTTGAAATTCTGACCACTGAATTTTTCAGGCATACTCATCATATCCACCCTCGATTTAAACATTATTTCCAACATGATTTTAAAATCAATTACAGATATCCTCTCTAATATTGTTAGAAACATGATCATCAGTGCATATATTAAACAGTAATTACACGGATTCAAAGGAGTTAACAGAGAAACGTTAATGATTAACATCATCCCATTCATTATCCGCTTACAGAATGCAAGGAGGAACCGATTAAATAAATGGAAATAAGAATTAGGACGTGATCCAGAGAAAGGAAAGCAATAAACAATTTGCGGAAAACAAAATGAAAGAAGGATTAGATTAGAAATCACCGAAGCGTCCATGAAATGGACTATCCATAGAGAAGATATCACCCCACAATACCGGTATATAGGGTACTAAACGATCCGTTCCTAGGATACCATGGCACACTATCTTCGTCTGCGCACACCGACGAGATCGTCCTCAAATGCACCTCAGAGAACTACATCCGAGAGAAAGAAGTATAAAAACGGTGGCGGGAGAGAGGGTTTTTCTTGTAAATGAAGAAACAACGTCGGGGGAGGTAAAAAAAGAGAGTCACGTGCTCTAGCACGCAGTATCTTTTGATTTTCTAAAATACCCCTCAACGGGCGTGTCTTTTTGAATTCTGAAATCGCGGCCATAACGAGCCGTTTGGGTCGAGTTGAATTCCCATCTAATTTGAATCCAAATTAATCCATGTGATTAATTCAATCGACCTACCAAATGAAATCTGCAGCAAAAGTATCAAGATCCGTATTGACTCTTCGGAGCCCGAGCCAGAGCTGGTGTCGGAGACGGAGCGGAGCGCGTGCGCACGCGTGTGTGGTCCTCCATTCCTCCTCTCTACTATTGCTATATCAGCTTGGAGTGTGAACTCATATATAATCCCACAAAAAATTTAGAGATACTAGGTATGGTACTAAACTTCTACCCAAGATTTTCCATGTTTCAAATTTGAGAATTCCCAACTTTGCCTCCAAGCCATTTGTTTTCCCAATTGAAAACAAATTAACTTCAATTGTAATTACATAGACTTTCTAATTAAAAGTCTAATTACAATTCTTAATACAACATGATGCCCCCTCCCCCGCTATTCTCTAGTAAGAAGAATCACCAACACATCGTCTTGAAGAAGAACAAGAACTTCGACATCCCTGTCGGTGACAACGAGTTTGTGACGATGAATTGGTGGTCCATGCTCCACTCTAGGTCTCCCACATGGGCTATCTTGAGGAGTTCCATGATGATGGATGCTATTGTTGTAGTAGTTCATGAGGAAAAGGACAAGGATGAGGAGGAAGAGGAGGCCTTAGAAGCGAGGATGTCATGCATTCAGGAATTGCTATCATGATGACACGAGACTCGAGCCTGACAACAAAGAAGAGGGGGAAGAAAAAGAAGAGGAAGAAGAAAATGATTACAGTGAAGAAAGATGGAAGAGGGTGACACAGAGGAGGGGCAAGAAGGGGCACTAGAGGAGGGGCGGCTGGAGGAGGGGTAAAGGGGATTGGAGGAGAGGTGGTTGGAGGATTGGCAACTGGAGGAGGGGTGGAGGAGGGGGGTGTTGGTAGGGATGCTAGTCGAATCGAATACCTTCAAATCCACATGGATTCGGATATAATTCATCTTAAAAGTTTTGAATTCAAACTTGAATTGAAATTTAAACAAATTGGACAACTTAAATGCAAATTCAATTCATTTCGAGTTTTGAATATTCAAATTTGATTCATTTTACTTTGAATTTAAAATATTAATTGATTTTTCAAATCTTATAAATAATTTTATGTAAATAATATTAGAATTTTAAAGGATATTATAAATAGTTTCGGTGAGAAGAGCTTCCAGATCACTAATGTGTTGATAATGTTTTCTTGACATTTATAGTCATCATCAAGGATTGTAATGTAAAGAAATCCAAAAAAAGTGGAGGAGGGATATCTGGATAAGAGAAAAAGCATGTCAAATGTCAAGGACGGATTTGTAGTACAATTGGCATTGTTTTCATGTACAAGGATATTGAACAACATTGTTTACTTGGGTTCATGGGATCTTAGTCAATAACTGAAAAGAAAAGAGAAAAGGTAGGGTAATGAATGCTAGCATGTGGAAATAAATGTGGGGAGTGGAACTATAACAGAAAGCATTAAGCTAAGTTCTTTCTTGCTATACGTCATGACTAATCTTTTCTACTTTTTTATATTAAATATTTTATCTCTAGGTAATAGGTATAATCCGTTAGTATTAAATTGGGAATTGGCTTTTTTTGTGATTCTCTTGATGCGCCAAACTTTTGAGTAACAAAATAAAGTTGACCATTGTATGTATACAAAGCAACTCATATCCAATCTAATATCACATGGCTAGCACAAGAAGTAGAGATGAGAATATAATCGATGAATGGATGCCCCCCACCCCGACTCACGATGTGTTTCAGAGTCAAGTAACTTGATCTTTATTAAAGACATTGGCTAATCTTTTGACATGAGATATCATAAAAACTATGAAATGTATAAAATGATAATTAAATTGGATATGGTTACTGAGAAGGAGCAATTGAACAAATATGAAGATAATAACATGAGGTTGTTGTCACCTTTGAGGGGCTTTATGTAGAATGAGTGGTGGCTCAACTTGAACTTATAAATAGAAAAAAATAACAAAAAGAATAGATTGCATCACAAGATCCTTATTTTGCATATACAAGTCACACAATGACAAGCAACATCGATATAGGACGAGAGTAATGAAATCTTGTCGGTGAAGCCTAGATGTGATAAATCATAATGGATCCTTTGTATGAAAATAAATTTAAGAGTAACCACTTAATCATTTATAGAAATGGGATTTGAAACTACCTTTAGATTTTGCTACAACATAAATTATGTGGCACTTTCTTAATCTCGTACTTAACATCCAAAGTATCATTAATCATTTTTTAAATAGAAATCAAAGTAGAAATGAAAAATCGCTTTTATCCAGCTACTATATTTTAACATGTTACGTTTTGTGATACAATGCAAATATTAAATCTTTCAGTACGAACTAAACGATGTTCATATATTATTTTTTACATATATTTACTTGCAAATGAATTTGGATTAAATGCATGTCAACCCTTCAATGTTATTATAATATAACTCCCTACATTGAAACATTCAGGTTGAATCTCGATCCGTGATGGAATTGTATCATGTGCATGTCGATATGCATGTATTGTATACACGTATACATGTATGTAATATATATATATATATAAATTTATATGGATGTATAAGTGTTTATAAGTATAAATATAGAATCGAATTATTATCAAATAAGTTATGGTTAATTCAAATTCGATTCATTTAGAATTTTAATCTATAAGTCAAATTAAAATTCAATTCATTTAATTTCGAATCCAACTTTTTTTCAAAATTTTATCAAACAAATCGTAATCGAATTCAAATGGTTAATTTTTATTAGCACCCTTAGCTGCTGGAGAAGGGGTGGAGGGGCAGGTTGACACTAGTGTTGAATATGGATTTTTGCGATCTAATATGTCCTCACAAGGCGAAGACAAAATCGTTGTGATGATCCACAAGAAACTCTTGATTGAACCAATAATTAACCCATAATACAGATCAAGCAATGCAAAATAAAATATGGAGTTAATCCTTATTATAACTCTACAAAATGTGTGTATATGTACATGTATGTATAGTGTCATACACAGGGAGACAAGTCGGTGTAGCAGTTATATTATTTATAAATAATAAATAAATAATATAGGTATTTTTTAAAAATATTTACTAAACGAAAAAATGAATTAATGTGCGGGTTGTGAATAAAAAATAAAACAATTCTTTTTTATTTTATACTTTATTTATATATTTTTAATTTCTAATTGTATAATTATAGTTTCCATATCTTTTTAAAATATAATACAAATATATATAACTATATAAAGATATATATATATATATAATATGGTCATATAATTATAAATACAACTGAAAATGACCACAAAATGCATAAGAACGTATTTTTATGTTTTTAACATTTTTAAGGGAAAAATGGGGCTGCCCCCTAGAGGTAGCCAACATGGCTGCCCCCACCTCATTTTTTGCAATTTTTTTTATTTTTTTGAAAAAATATCACCATGTATATTCATCCCTATATCCCTTCTATATGTCATTCGAATTTCGTCAGCAACAGAGACTCCTACGGCCTCCATCCAGACGTCATTTTTTTAACGGTCGCAGGATTTTTTAAATCAACTATGTCTGGATGGAGGCCGTAGGAGTCTCTGTTTCTGACGAAATTCGAATGGCATATAGGAGGGATATAGGGATGAATATACATGACAATATTTTTAAAAAAATAAAAATTTTGCCCCAAAATGGGGCGGGGAAGCCATGTTGACTGCCCCCAAGGGACAGCCCCATCAACCCCTATTTTTAATGATTTTGTAAAAGATTTTTTGCTAATTTTAGGTACTTATAATTTCAAAAATAATCAAAAACACTGACTAGATAAATATGCTAAATTGTTTTGGAATTTAAAAATACTAAATAAAGTCAAATTTTTCAAAACTATTTTTATTTGATAATATGTAATAAAAGAAAATTCAGAATTAGAAATACGTATTTTTGGATTTTTGAAAGATTTATTATAATTTTTAAGGATTTCAGAGCTTTTAAATTTTTAGTTATTTTTTTTTAAATTTTAGGGATTTTTGGTATAGAGGTATAAAATCCAATAAAAATATAATACTTTTTAAAAAATTTTAAATATAGTTTTATATTTTTGGATTATTTAAAGCAACGAAAAGAAAATGTGTTATTTTAATTTTTAATAAATAAGAAAAATGTCTAAAATGTGAATATAATTACATAGCGAAAAGGGTGTGCAATGAGGCACAAAACTCTGTTTTTTTCAAGATTTTCAGAGCACGGATGGTATTTTTAGAAAATAGAAAACAAACAGAAAAATAAATGAATTTACAGTGGTATATTTGCAATTATAATAAAAGATTGGGGATACAATGTAAAATATCCAAAAGTTTTCAACTAATATTTTAAAGTTTAAATGTTAAACACCAATTACAAAAACCATAGGGGCTTCTTTGTAAAATGGCCAGCTCATGTGGGCAGCCACGTTAGCTGAGCTGACAAGGACCTAAATGTAATAAAAATAAACCCCAAGGGCTCACTTACAATTTTTTAAAATTTTTCAAACTACTTTAAATAATTACAGGACTAAAATATAAATAAATAAAAGCGTGGGGAGGATATGCAATTTACCCCCTAAGGCACTAGATCGTGCGGTGTTGAATCGTCCACTTGGATACGCATCGCTCTGAGGTTACATGATGGCGCTTCAATGGCCAACAATGGAGATTAGATCAACCCCCTGTCCCGACAGTGTTAGAGGGGTCTATCCAATGGTTGTGATCAAAATTGGGGAGTGTTCTTCATCCAACGGCTTGGACAAGTGATGAAAGAATAGATGAAGAACACTCATAAGGAAAGCTTCAATCCGACTTCTCGCATGCTTCAGGTTGTCTCCCTTACTTCAAAATGGCTCATCATGCTCTGGAAGAAATCCACAATGGCTGGAGGGCTCAAGGATGTCCAAACCTCATCGATAGAGGCCTGGAGGTGTGATGAAGTGTCACGACCTAGGACTTTGTCTCCTAGTGCGAATACACCCTAGATGGGGCTTTTGTGGATCTAAACCTACACTGTTAGCATGCCAAAACAAAAAATGTAGCTCCTTGACCCTTTATTTGATGGTAATGGGTAGATATGAGTCGTGGCAGCGAGGTCCAGCGGGCGATGGAGGAAAAGACTTCAGAAGCTCGATCCAAGGAGGGTCGAGATGTATAGAGGTGTTTCAGAAGTGGAGAATATGAAGGGGAAGAAAATGAGGTGGTTGGTGAGCCGAAACGAGGGGTAAAATGGTGAAACAGAGGTGGTTGGAGCTATAAAACTCCCACGATCTAGAATCCTATTGATTAAGCTAAAATTGAAATAAATACACGAAATAAAAGGCTGAATCGAAAGGTAGGAAGAGAAGCTACCTAGAAAATGAGAAACTATGAACCTCAAGCAGGCTAGAGCCTGCGAGATTGACCTCGATGGCAAGGTCTCGTTGGAGGTGGTGCAACCAATCCTCCGCCAGACCTCCTCAATGCGAATTGCTCTGAAGCAAACTTTCAGCTTGCTGGAGAGTGGCAAGGATCCTAGGGTCTTAGTGTGGGGGATAAAAGGAACAACCTTCAAAAGAGGGTGGATGAGGTGATTATACAGTAACATGGTGTGAACTTCGATGGGTGGTAGCGAGCGAAAAAATAGAAGGGTGATGGGAGGTGGTTCGATGTGGATCAGGGTTGTACGAGGAGTAGGATGGGTGAAAGGCTCGAGGGTGAAGAAGATATGGAGGAGGCAGGAAAATGGGAGGAGGAACAATCGTGATGCTTGACAAGAGTCAGAGGGGAGAGAGGACAGTTGACCTGGGGTCAACTGCCAAGAGGTTCTGGTTGGTCCACATGGACCAACAAAAAAAGGAGATTAAAAATTATTAGTAAATTTGATTATAATTAATAAATGAATTAAATTAAATAAAATTATAAAATAAAAGTTTTTTTATTGTTTTATGTATCATTTTAATCCGATTTTTATTTATTTTATGGATTAATGTATTACAAGTTATTATTTACATGTATAATCATAGGTATATTTACCTATATATTGTATATTTTATTTTTATTTTGTATTTTGTATTTTATTATTTTAATCACATAATTTATATATTTATAACTTATTTAAATATACTTAAGTATATTTTTATTGTACATTCTGAGTTTATTTGTATGCTTAATAAAATATAGGTATAAATTATATATGTATATGCACAATATATTCATTTATGTATTTTATATAATTATTTATTTTATTATTTTTAAATGTTTTATTTATTTTAATTACGTACATATAATATAAATAATATTTATAAAATTAAAAAAAGAAAATAATGAAAAACACAAAGAATAAATAAAATGAATATTTTATTCAAGTATATGGTACAATAGGGGTCCAAGACCAACTTTTGCATCTTAACTCCAAATTAAATGAAACCACTTTCATTAAATAGCTAATAAAAGTTGATAATTAAAGGTGGTTTTGGTGCATTTTGATTTCATATGGAGAAGATATGGGTATGGGAAGTTTTGGTTTCGTCTTTTTATTCAAAGTGTGGAATGTTCAATATATATTATTTTAGTGTGAAACCAATTTTGAATTTTTCTATAAATTTTATCTATAATTATTATGTACAAACCTTATTTATTTGATGTATAAATAATAAAGAATAAAATAGGTCCAAAAAATGCATCATTGAAGAATAAATAATTAGGGTTTTTATTGTGTTTTAGATCCTTATCTTCCCCTACTTCATTCCTTGACGACCCAACCATCATGATGCCTGGGTCTCGGGGTTTAGGATTATAAAATACTTTTGACATTTTTTTATTTTTCTTTTCTTTCCTTTTTTATTTAATTTTGGATTTAAGTACAATATTTTATACATTATTTATATAATAAATGATGAATGTATTAATGCAAAATAATGCTATTTACATGCATTTGACTAGGGAACTAAGGTCAAAATGTAAAAATAAATGTGATGAAATGGAGATTCATCAACTAGCAAAGGCTCAATTGCTTATCTATTTTGATTTCTTCTTCTATCAATATCTTGTTGCATCTGGAGGGTAGGACGAAGGTTCGTGGCATCTTCCAAAAGACATAGGCGCCAAACTCAAAGAATGTAGCTGGCTAGATGGAGGAGGAAGAAGAAGGGTATAAGATTGTAATTTTATTAAACAATATATGTACATGTACTATTTTTAACGGATGCCATCTAGTCTTAACATCCAAATCTCTAAGAGTTAACCACAAGTTCCATAGTGTAAGAGTTAACAAATTTATAGGGGTTTGGTGATAGTTATGTAGAATACATGGTTGAGTAGGTAATTTACAAAGTTTTTAGGATTTATGGTGTTCAAATACAATGTGTTTTTAGCCCACATTAAAGCAATGCCATGTTCTACATAAATTTTCATATATCCTTTGCAAATTTTGTATGCTACTTTATGAAATGATAAATCAAATTGTACTATTTCACTTATTTTTTCATTCTCATCCAACATTATTATGCAAAATTGTGTATAAATCCCAACAATTTTAAGTAAGTATGCCCTCTCTTTGTAGATTTTATGTGATTCTTTGCAAATTAAAAATTTGATTAGTATTTTATTATGTATTTTTAGGAATGTAACATGTAATAATTATAGTATAAGTTTGCAAAATAACTAATCAAATATATAACATACCAATCAACCATGTTAAGAACTAGTTAATTTGGCACAAATGTAGTCAATTTTGTATTGCAACATTCGTGATTAAGGAGAGGAGATATCCATCGATGTCGTTGCAACACATAGGTGATGGTGGCGACATTGGTGATGGAGGGGGATATCAACAAAGGTAGTGGTAGAACAAGGAGAGATGAGGTGGAAGCACAGATTGCCGATATAGATCTCCTTTCCGGAGGCTTGGATCTTGAGGTGACATGGTGCCAAGTAGGCTAAGGGTTGATTCAATCAACTACTTGCAACATGCATGGATCAACGATGTCATGAATTGAGAAGATGTTGTGTTTGAATTTTAAACATGAAATGAGATGTGAGAGAATTGTGGGGGAGGATTCTTACATTCTATAATCTATGAATGGTAAAATGATCGTGTGAGAGAGAATTTTTAATTAAAAATAATAGAAAATAACATATCTTTTATTTCAACTATTAGATGAAATTTTAAATGGATGTGATGGAAGGTTTTCCTCAAACATGGAAAGGCATAAGCTCATTTGATGTTCCCCGTATATACATGTGTGCGTGTCTACACACACAGAGGAGTGATCCTATGAGATAGGATAGGAATGAGATGGTGAGATGTAGATTCTCAACTATTGATCTCCACCAAATGAAGGGTGTGATTGGCAATTACTTTACTCATCCACCTCAGCATCTACACGTTTCCACACCTCCCAACTATGGAAACCCTTCCTATTCCTTCGACCCTCTTTCCTTTTCCCTTGCACCCACACCCAATGACAACAGATCATATATCTCTTCCTTGGCTTTCCCTCAGCCTCACTCTCAGTGACGTTGCCGTTCGACGTCGACGATTTATCAGCATTCAAACCATCTTTGTTCTTGGATCAGACCTCGTTCCATGTGTCGCTGATCGATTTGGGCATCATTCATTCTATCAGTCATGATTTCTCTACACTCATCCTCTCGGTTCTCCGCCTCCACAAGCATTAACCACGGCGTCAACGATAAAGGAATTATTTCTTCCTGCTCCATCCCATAATAGATATTTTTGCAATGTACTTCTTGGTTCAGGAAGTTCATATTATAACTTTCGATGGATTTTCTAAGAGGAAAGAAAGTGGATGGTTCATCTTTCTTTATAGTAATTGGTTCATAAATCATAAAGTCAGATTTTTTAAGCAACTGAACACAAATTCAAATTTTATTGCTATAACTGAGTTTCTTTTTAGATTTTGTTATGTTTAATATTCATTCCATACCATTTCAGGGTCATCGTATTTTTAATAAATGATCAAAATCATAGAAACAAGCATGGCATATACCACTTACTCAATAATAATTGAATGTTCAAATATGTTTGTTGATTCAATTGAAGTTTTATAAACAAACAACGTCATGTACATTTTAATAATTTAATAAATTAATATAACTATTTTGTATATTTACATGTTGTATTTATTTCTTATCCAAAACATAATTTATGTTACAAAGTGTCAAATTAAACTCCATGTGCGGATGGATGAAAATCATATGTACGCATGATTTTTTATTCTATTGAAGATGTACTCACATCTTACATTAAATATGAACATGGTATCAGATTTAATGTACGAAAATCTTCTAAGTCTAATGGTACAAAATTAATGAAGTTAATAGGAAATATCTTATTTTCTCAAAATAAAGATTCAAACAAGAAAAAAAATTATGTTGATCATATTGCAAGTGATAAGGAAAAGAGAAAAATATCACAAGAGAGGGATGTAAAGCAAGTCTAGTTGTTAGAAAAAAATGAATGAAATAAATGGATAGTTGACAAGTTCAACGAGGAATAAAATCATTTACTAGCAACTCCCACAAAAAGATATTTTTTGAGATAAGCTAGAAGTGTGACACCCACACATAAAGCTCTCCATAGTGTCTTCTCTCAAGAAAATGTTCTGACCTCTAAAGTGATGCACGTTTTAAAAATGCAAGCTGTGGGCTATGAAAATATTGGATGTCTAGATAGAGATATTAGAAATTACGAGAAAATTATGTGGCAATCAACAATGGACCCAGATGTTTTTTCCTTTATTGAGGATTTGGGAAACAAAAAGAAAGCACACCCATCTTTCTATTATGCATATGAAATGGATGAGGAAAAAATTGAAAAATATCTTTTGGGATGATGGTATTTTTGAAAGAATTATGCTTTATTTAGTGATGTCGTTGTTTTTGACACTACATATAAGACAAACAAGTATTTTATGATCTTTGTACCATTTACTGGTTTAAGCATCATAAATAATCTATCACATTTGGTGTTGGATTACTAAGAAATGAAAAAACTGAATCATTTATATGATTGTTTGAAAGTTTTTTGGATGCAATGGGTGAGGGTGGATGTCAGATGGAAGCCATTATTATTTATCAGGATCCAAGAATGAGAACTGTTATTAAAGCTTCTTTTAAAAATGTAACCCATCATTTATGCACATGGCATATATTGTAAAAAATTTCAGAGAAGGCATGGTCCATTGTGGCATCTAACCCTCAATTCCAAAGCAAATTTAAATAATGTATTTGAAGTTCAGAAACACCCTATGAATATGAAAATTCATGGCATGAGATAATTCAGGAATACAACTTAGAAAAAAAGATTGGTTCAATCAAATTTATGATTTGCGTGAAAAGTGGATTCCTACATATTTTAGAGACATGTTTAGGCATGGAATGAGAACTACACACTACACAACGTTCATAAAGTATGAATTCTTTTTTAGCAATTTTTTCAATAAAGAACTGAGTTTTTCTACAATGTTAAAAAGAACTAGGGGCTAATTATGAAACTCTATACTCAAAGGTTGAATTAAAAGTTAGAGATGATCTTGAAAAGTAAATATCAGAGTTATTAACACGTGAAAGCTTTTACATGTTTCAAGAAGAACTCCACCTTTTTTGCATACTGGTGAGTTGTGTGGATCTTTAGCTGGGTAAACGGATCTTTGGATGAGGGACCGTTTACCCACCATTCTATAAATGTACTCATCCCCCCTCAGTTTTTGATTACCGAAGTGAAGAGAGAACACTAATCTCTTGTGAATGAGATTAGGGTTCGTACGTGCCCCCGTGGTTTTTCCCTCTCTCTAGGATTTTCCACGTAAATCATTGTGTCTTCTCTTTGTTCTGAATCATTCGTTTCCAACATGGTATCAAAGCCTAATTAGGGCTTAATCACCATCTGGAAACCTCCTTCTCGTTTTTTTTCTTCTCAAACGAGTTGGTGGTTGTTTCGGCGCGTCGCCTCCTGTGCACGGCTCCTCCACCTCGAGGTCCTCCTCCCTGAGCGCGGTACTGCGCCTCTGCCCCTGCGCGCAAGCCCCGCTCCTATGCACGCAAGCCTCGCTCCCCGCTCCTGCGCGCAATCCCCGCTCCTCGAGGTCATCCTCACCTGAGCGACTTGCACGTGATCGCTCCTGTGGGCAACCTTCCTCCTTCTTGAGCGCGGTGCAGCGCTCCTGTCCCTACGTGCGCATCTCATTCGTGTACAACACGCCTTCCCCTGCGAGCGCAGTGCAGCGCTCTTGCCCCCCTCTCCTCAACATCTTTTGGTGGTACTGTGCATCCCGTGAAAAAAAAGGAAAACGTGAAGAAAGGGGGGGGGGGCGTAACTTGTTTTCCAGCCTCTCATTCGAAAAAGGGCAGTGAGTGTTTATTAGCCTTTTCTTATTTTTGGCATTTTTTGTTATCTCTGTGGCAGTTGGATTCCTCATTAGGTTGGGTGGGGTGAGGTTATCATTGTTGTGAGATCTATGGAAGTAGAAGGGAGTTTGGATACTGTAACTTTCAAGATGGAAAATATTCCATCTCAAGTTACTACTGTTAAGTTAACTAAGACTAATTATTTGATGTCTGCGGCTATGGAGGTATCTTAGCCTCCTGCGACAGGGGAGGATACATTGATGGTCGAAAAAAGGTCCTTCTGATTACTGATAAACTTTACGAACAATGGTAGTTGAGGACAACCAATGTAGAAACTGGATCAATGCTGTATCATCTGACATTCAGCCACTTATTCTTCGAAAAAAATCAGCCAGAGAACAATGGCTCACTCTCGAGAGTATGTACGGGCAGAAGAAACAAGATATTCTTATGTATCAGTTGAGCAGGGATGTCTACACTATGAAACAAGGAGAGTTGACTGTCGCAGGATACTATGCTGCACTGAAAGCCAAATGGGAGGAGATTGATTACTACTGCGATGATACTTGGACAAGCCCTGCTGATCAGAAGAAATATTGGGATGAGGTGTGGAAGCAAAGGATCTTCATTTTTCTTGAAGGACTGAATGTTGAGTTTGAGGCGACTAGAAGCCAACTTTTAACAGGAGGGATTGGATCTGATATTGAAGAGGTTTATCATGCTATTGAATCTGAGGAACAACGACGGATTGTTATGAAAGAATATCAAGTTTCCATGTTTGAAAGGACTGCTTTGCTCACGAAAGGAGGCAAGAGTGGGTATTGGCAGGATAAAAAGTGTGGACATTGCAAGAAAACAGGGCATGAAGTTGATTATTGCTGGGAACTTCATCCAGAAAAGAAGATGAACAAGGGAAAGAAACCTCTCGCAATGGTTGCTGAAGGAAAACGGCTGACAACATATCAAATCAAAGACTTGCATGCGTATGTCCAGAAGATGTCGATTTCTAATAAAGGTGAAAGTGATGCTGATGTCATCAACGCTGCCATGGCCGTTGCAAAATATGAAGGTAATTTTTTTTCATGGTGAATGGATTATTGATAGTGGGGCCTCTGATCATATGACAAAAAATTCTAAGATATTCCATGAGTATAGACTTACTTCGGGATGAGAAAAAGTTAACCTGGCCAATGGATCTTCTGCCACTGTGACCGGAAAAGGAAGCATATCTATCATAGACAAATTTGTTGTAAAGAATGCTCTTCATGTTCTGGACTTTCCGATTAATCCGTTATCTGTTTACTGCATTACTAAAGACCTGCATTATCGCCTGATTTTTGATGAAAATGCTTGTGTGTTGCAGGACTTGGAGGCGGGGAAGAAGACTAGGATTGGTTTGGTTGTTGATGGACTTTATCGTCTTCCTGCTCCTATCGTCTCATCCTTGGTTGATGCAACTACTCCTCAAAGAACTGAAGATGTTCGACAGCTGCAGAAGTGGCATGAACGCCTGGGACATCCTGGTTATTCCACTCTTTCTATTTTATTTCCAGACTTACGCAATAAAGTAGGTCGTAGGATTTTTTCATGTGAAGTGTGTCAACTATCAAAACACACGAGAACTATTTATCCTATTTCGACTAGTAAAAGTTCTGCTCTATTTCAATTAGTGCATTCTGATTTTTGGGGGCCATCAAGTGTGAAAAGTTTGGGTGGTCAAACATATTTTATTACCTTCACAAATGATTTCTCTTGTTATACCTATGTATACTTAATGAAGAGTAGAAGTGAAGTACCTACCATTGTTCGTACCTTTCTCAACATGATAGAAACTCAGCATGAGACTAAGGTGAAGACGCTACGGACGGATAATGCTAGAAGGTATATGGAAGGGTTCCTTCAGACCCTTCTACGAGAAAAAGGGATTATACATGGAACATCGTGCAGTTATACTCCGCAGCAAAATGGTTTGGCTGAAAGAAAAAATAGATCTCTTTTGGACGTTACTCGTGGCCTTTTATTTCAAAGAAATATCCCTAAGCATTTTTGGGGCGAAGCCTTGCTCACTGCTACTTACCTACTTAATAGATGGCCTTCTGTTACTATTAAAAAGAATGTTCCTTTCTCTATGTTGCATCCTGATAAATCTCCATTTACTCTGGATCCTCGTGTATTTGGTTGTGTGTGTTTTGTTCACAATTCGAATCCTAATAGAAGGAAGTTGGATCCTACAACCATAAGGTGCATCTTCCTTGGTTACTCTAGGACTCAGAAAGGGTACAAATGTTACGATCCGTTGTCAAGGAAATTATATGTGAGTAAGGATGTTACTTTTCATGAACATGAATCCTACTATGAGGCATCTCTTACTCAAAGGAGACTAATGGAAACAAGGCAGGTGTTTATTATTTGGACGAGTTTCTGACCATACATCGTGAAGATCGTAGAGATACCAATGCTAATGTGAACAACCATTACGATAGCATGCTTCTTGAGAATACGAATGACGAAGAAGAGATCAGGGTTGATAATATTGACAGTGGAGAAATTATAACACCAAACCATAATCTCAGTCAGCCCCCGGATGATCCAAGTCCTATTAAATCTATAAGTAGCTCTTTTACTCTTGACAATAATGTTGATGAAACTAATGCTTTGCTAAATGATTTGAATGGGAATGATGAAGATGACCGTCCCATTGCAATGCGAAAGGCAGCTAGGTCAATCAAACCTTCTACTCGTTATCTTTGGAAGATTTTATCTCTTACTCCAAGGTGAGTTCAAGTTATAAAAGTTTTCTTACTCTATTGGACTCATATGAAATTCCCAAGAATGTAGCTGAAGCAAAAGCAGATCCAAGATGGGCATGTGCTATGGATGAGGAGATGACTGCTCTGAAAAATAATGACACTTGGGATATTGTTGACATTCCGAAAGATGCTCATCTTGTTGGTTTGAAGTGAATCTACACGATCAAGTATAACTCTGATGGGAAAGTTGACAGATTCAAGGCACAACTAGTTGCACGTGGGTATAGCCATAAATACGGGATAGATTATCTCGAGACTTTTGCACCTGTGGCCAAAATGAATACTGTTCGTGTCGTGATCTGTCTTGATGTACAGTTCTCGTGGAAGATGTATTAGTTGGATGTCAAAAATGCATTCCTTAATGGAAAACTCAAAGAGGAAGTCTACATGAAGATGCCTCCTGGGTATGGGTAGTGAATAAGTGTTGCAGATTAAAAAGGGCATTATATGGCCTAAAGCAATCACCTAGAGCTTGGTTTGAACGTCTCAGGGGTGGTGATGATTTCTCATGGCTATCATCAAGCTAATGGAGATCATACTTTTTCCATTAAAAGGCAAGGAGAACGGAGGTCCATTCTCTTGGTATATGTCTATGATATGATTCTAACTGGTGATGATGATGCTGAAGTAAATAACATAAAAAGAGTTCTAGCTACAGAATTTGAACTAAAGGACCTGGTTAAGTTAAAGTATTTCCTTGGCATTGAGATGGCCTTCTCTCCTGGAGGTATGTGCTTAAACCAACGAAATTATGCTCTCAATTTACTTCGTGACTCTGGTTTGCTTGGCTGCAAGCCAGTCTCTACTCCTGTAGATGCTAACCACAAACTCAGGAAAGAGTGTGGTGAACCACTCAATGAAGCTATGAAAAGCAGATACCAGAAACTGGTTGGAAAGTTAATTTATCTCACTCTTACAAGACCTGATATCACCTATGCAGTAAATGTGGTCAGTCAATTTATTCATGCCCGCACCACAGTTCATATGAAGGTTGTCGATAAGATTTTATGCTACATTAAGAAATCTCCTGGTAAAGGACTTTTGTTTAGAAAACAAAGTGATGTGTACATTGAAGGATATACTGATGCAGATTGGGCCGGGTCTGTTGATGACAGGCGATCAACATCAGGATATGCTGTCTACCTGTGTGGTAACTTAGTCATCTGGCGAAGCAAGAAACAAAATGTGGTCTCCAGATTCAGTGCGGAAGCTGAGTATCGAGCACTTGCAAAGGCTGTCACTGAGGTCATATGGTTGAAACTTTTATTAAATGAGGTGGGTATTGAACCACTCGTGCCAGTAAAAATGTTCCGTGATAATAAAACTGCAATCAACTTGGCAAATAATCCTGTCATGCATGACAGAACGAAGCATGTGGAGATTGATAAACACTTCATACGTGGGAAGATTGATGATGGTCAGCTATGTCTTCCTTACTTGCGATCTGGTGATCAGATTGCTGATCTCTTCACAAAGGGGCTACCTACGATGTTTTTTGAGTTGAATGTAGGCAAGTTGGGCATGATTGATATGTATGCCCAA
This sequence comes from Ottelia alismoides, assembly GCA_037367405.1. Classification (NCBI taxonomy): domain Eukaryota; kingdom Viridiplantae; phylum Streptophyta; class Magnoliopsida; order Alismatales; family Hydrocharitaceae; genus Ottelia; species Ottelia alismoides. Next base: position 51,393 of record JAZKJV010003724.1, on the reverse strand, counting down.
CTTGAGGGGGAGTGTTGAGTTGTGTGGATCTTTAGCTGGGTAAAAGGATCTTTGGATGAGGGACCGTTTACCCACCATTCTATAAATATACTCATCCCCCCTCAGTTTTTGATAATCGAAGTGAAGAGAGAACCCTAATCTCTTGTGAATGAGATTAGGTTCGTACGTGCCCCCGTGGGTTTTCCCTCTCTGTAGGGTTTTCCACGTAAACCACTGTGTCTTCTCTTTGTTCTGAATCATTCGTTTCCAACACATACGTTGCACTAAAATGAAATTAAAGAGGAAGGGAATACACACATTAACTTGGTGAAGGCGAAAGCAAGTAACTTTTGTATCACAAGAGAAGTATCACAATCACATAACAAAAATTGCTCATTGCACATGGAAGTTTTTTTAATCGGAAGGTATCCTATGTCATCATATACTTGTGGCTTTATGGTGAAATTCAGTTGAAAGCATGCCAACTTATTATATAAAGAATAGATGGATAAAAAATGCTACCATAAAGTCATTGTTTGATGTGTTTGGGAATGAACTTAAAGAGTGTTCTTATGTTATCTGTTCTATAAATTTTGCATACTTACGAGATTCGTTTCGAGGTGTTTATACATGGCTAGTAAATCCAATTAAACACTCTTAATGGTGAAAAAAAAGGTTGCCGAATTTGAAGAAAAAAATTAAGGAATGGTTACAACGTAAATAATAGCAATGGGGAACCAAAATGCTTCAATGGTTTTAAGAGATCCTTCTGTTATAAGTATTTCTCCACCATCCATTTCAAAGACGAAGGGAAGTGGAAAAGAATTAAAATTGGGCAAGGAGAAGTTAATTGAGCAACGACAAAAGCATTCAAGGTATTGTAGAGCATGTGGATAACAATCTTATCATGATAGTAGAAATTATCCATCAAAGCTATAGGTTGATTTTTTTCCAATTTATTTTTGTAAAATATGTTATTTTTTAGTTAGTATTATGACTTTGTTTAAAATTGCAGAAAAAGTGCTGGATGGATCTTAAATTCAGCACATATGATATAGATATTGACGCTCATGGATACTTTTTTGGTTAATTATACATAGTGATTTTGATGCTACTAGTATGTTTTAAATGCAATGATTCTATGATTACTTTATCATGGACTCCTCAGACTTGTGTTACATTCCCCAGGTTTTTTTATTATATGATTATATTTGTGTACTCATTAAAGTTCGGATGTTTATTTGTGGGATGTCAGCCCCATTATAATCATGTATGAACATCTTATTGACATCTTAGCGACCACCTGACGAACATTGTGAGAATGTTTATTTTTTTGAACGTGTTGTTCTACCCAAAAATAACGGACGCAGAATCTATTGCGCGAAGATATTTGCATTCTTTTGATGGACTATGATTGATGCTTTTATTGATTATCTGACAATCCAAAATATAATAGAAGAATAAAGGCATGATAATAAAAAAGTTTCGGATGAAAGCAGACGCTCTTACAAAATTATGCTTCAACGATTTTATTTCTGTGTAGATGTTTCATATGCGGAGAATATTCCATAAATTGCTTCAAAGGAACTTGAATAGGCAGATATCATTCCAAAATGTAGCATTAGTACCCTTCTTCATTCAAACTCAGGCAAAAATAAACTATGATTCTATGGCACTTTGAGTCAAAATGATACTTGTGCACACGTATTTTTCCTCACAACCAGATTTATCAATTATTCCAACATGTTCCATATCTCACAATCAAACCATTTGTCCGAGAATGAAGATAGTTGTGGTCATTGGTCTGCACTATTGTGAGAAGTGCATAGACTTGGAAGAACACATCATTACATTATATGTGATTTAAAACTTATCATTTACCTTATACGAAGTAATATTGGTCATTGTTCTCAGTCTAATGTTGTTACCAAAACGTTGATGAACTTTGTATATAGAATTAAAATTTCAGATTTGATTGTCTCTCTCTCTCTATATATATATATATAAGAGTAGAAATTTTTTAAAGATCTGTAGATTTTTTTAAAGATTCGTGAATCTCGAACCAAAGGGAATAACTACATGTGCAAAAACTTAAACAAATAACATTAGGAACTCAGATCATCCATTCTAACTTTGAACATATCGTTCGTTCTAACTTTGAAATATATTTATACAAGAATCATGAAGTCTAATGCTATTGGCAATCTACAAGATCGGACTTCCTAAAAAACTAATAAGAAAAAAATTTCCATTTGTGGTAGAGTAATCGATGTTGGTGTGCAGATCTTCCATGCTTGTTTATGTGATTTCGATCATTTAAAAATACGATAAATATAACAAAATTTATAAAGAACCTAAGCTATAGAAATAAAAATTGAATATGTGTTGAGTTAATTTGGCTTTATGATTTATGAACCAATTACTATAAAGAAATCAAACGTGCATAAATGTCAAAAACATCAAGATTATGGAATCATTGATTCCACATTAAAACTCTGGTCATCACAAAAGAAGCATCCACTTTATTTCCTCTTAGAAAATCTATCAAAAGTTATAATATAAAGTTATAATAAGAACTTCCCGAGCACTAAACCAAGAAGTACAATGCAAAAATAGCTATTACGGGATGGAGTGGGAAGAAATAATTCCATTACAATTGACAACGTGGTTAATGCCTGTGGAGGCAGAGAACTGAGAGGACATGTGCTGAGAAATCGTTATCGACAGAATGAATGATGCCAAAATCGATCAACGATGTGTGGAACGAGATCTTATCCGAGAACAGAGACAGTTTTAGTGTTGATGGATCGCCGATGTTGAACGACAATGTCGCCGAGGTTGAGGTTGAGGGAGGGTCGAGGAAACGATATCTGATCTGGTTGGTGTTGTTGTTGTTGGGTGCAAGGGGAAAGGATAGAGGGTCGATGTCACCCATAATTTACTTTTAAATCGAATTCAAGTTGAATTCTGATTGAATAGGATTTTTATTTGAACAAAATAGAGAGCCAGATCGATGTCACCAACTGATGACAACGTCTTTTGGTTTATAAACGATCGTTCGGCATATTTCTTAGTTGCATGCTCTATGGAAGAGTGAGAAGGTGCCACCATTGTAGGTGGGCTTGAGATTTGAAGGCTTCAAGAGGTATCACAAGTTGGATGTTTTCCTTCGATCTTGTTCTCTGTTGTCACTTCTTACTTTTCTTCTCACTTTCTTTCTCCTTTTCTTGCGTTTCTATGATCTATATTGTTCCTTTCTTCTCTTAAAAGCTTCAGTATATTTCAGCAGGATAACATGCTAGGTTTTCTAATTAGTTTGTTAAGTATCATCTATTATTATTTTTCATTTTGACGTCGTAGTTCTTCATATAGAAAATTATCCGATAATATAGAGTTAGTTAATGATCTAACTTGTAATAAATTCTAATTTATTAAATAGTTATTTGTGAACTTGTAAGGTTTTGTAGGTTGTAACATGCGATTTTCTATATTCCATATGTTTAAAATTCGATTTTTGAATGAAAATTAGGCTTGCTATTAATATTTGTGTCTTTTTATTTTATTTTATTCTTTTTTAATTCTAGATAAATAATTGAGTAACTCAAATAGTACATAGTTTTAAAACATTTAATTCTTTGTAATGAGTTAATATAATGACTTCTAATATGATAAAAGGGAAATTTTGTCTCAACCTCTCTTAAACTTTTAAATATAAGATGACGGTAAAATATATGATCCGCCTTGGCACATTTCCTCACTCGGATCTCGAGCTCACACCCGCATACTTTCCACGAGAACCCGCCTCTCTCTCCTCGTGCTATAATCCGGTGGGTCCGTTAAGTCGCGCAGAGGCTCCTCTTTATGAGCTGCTCCACCTCCGTTGTTCCTACACGGACTGCGTAAAGGATGGTATGTGGCAGCCACCACCTCTGCATCCGCCAGCCTCGACCTTACAGAGGTTGAAACTTCTATTCGCGACTATCCTTTTCACATCCTCCACTCGCCCGGTCGTTGAAGGACCATACAATGCATCGCGCGCCTCATCATTCTTCCCCACGTCATTAGCCTCGCGACCTCAGTAAGCCAACCTGTAGGGGGACGTCGTTAGGGTTTAGGACTTTTGTTGCACTATTTATACACTGTTTTGTCATCCTTTGCGAGGGACCGGGTCGCCTCTCATTAGCTCCGTTCTCCCCAGTTACCCCGGTGTCGTTTGCGTCGAAGACGTGGAGCTCATTTTGAGGAGGTCTGACCGAGCCCTGGAAGAGTCCTGCTGGAATACGAAGAGATCTTTGAGCACGAAGTTCCCATTCAGCAACTCCCCCGACCATCCACTCATCATACTCCATCACCGCCTTCGTTCCCTTCCCTTTTCAGCACCTTCGCACCGCCATCTACCTCTACAGATGCATCCTTCCCTTCTCTTTCAGCGATGCACCCGCCAGCAGCGCCACCGCCCCGTTGAACACGCCTGTAAAAGCTTCTACCCCTCCTCCTCAGTAGACAGTAGCAGCCGCCACCTCGCCTCTCTTCACGTAAGGGCGCAAGACCCTCGCATCATCAAGAGCTCAGTCAGGAGCAGCCCTTTAGCCAGTTCCCAACGGAAGAGGAGTTCAGAGCAGCATTACGAGCGTGGCAGGAGCAGTCAGTTCAAGCCTCTGGTTTGGCGTGGAGACGCTGAAGACCATTGCAATTGCAAGCCAACGCGCACTGGACAGCAGCTGCACATGGAGTCGAGTACACGGATGAAGCATGTGTGTGAAATCATATGGGGTGACTTCTTTCCTTCCACCCACTTATTTTGAGTAGTATAAGTTCAATTAAGGAACTTAGTTTACTTGGTCTTTTCTTCCGGTCTTTAAGATCTACCTTTTAAAATCTTTGTGGAGTTATGTTTGGTTTTTCTTGTTTTTGTAAGAACATAGTTGTCTCTGCCCTCACTTTGCTAAGTGCTGCAAGTAGGTTATTTCTGTAGCTTTTAAGTTAATTCCCGGGTTTTGGATTGTTAAAGTGAAGTCATGAACTGTTAGTGAAAAGTAGCTGTTGACAATATAGTATTGTTTTTCTCGATTTCAAGACGAGCATGTGCAACTTGATAGTTAGTGTTCGCACTTCGCTGTGGGTGTTCTCTGATTTAATTCTGAAATTACTAAAATGTTGTGGTATTACAGCCGGTTTTTGGGATTGGGTACGCTCTTGCGAAGAGCTACCCGTTTAAATGGTGATGCGGTTCTCTTATCGAGGTGGTCTGAGGTGTTTGTCTTTAGTACAACTACCGTTGTTTTCGTTATCAATTAATTCTTGGATGGTTCGAGCTGAGAATTGTGCGATTACTCTGATACGGCATTGTTAGAGATTTTTGATCTTTGATTAGTTGTTTTGATCACTACAACAAAATATATGAAATTCGACGTTTACAATTATCAAACGTCAATTATAGTATACGCATACTCGACATTTGTTATACGTCTGAAAATAATTAACTTTTTCGACGTATTTTACTGAATATAATAAATTGGACATTTCCTATGCGTCGACTAGTTCGCTATATAAGCAAAAACCCTAACCTATTCGTTCCTTCCCTCTTCTCTCTTCCGCCGCGACACTTCTTCCTCTTCTTCGATCGACCCACGAAGAGCCACCCCACGAGCATCACACTTCCATGAAGGTTGTGATCTGATGATGTTAAGCCTCTGACCTCCTCTCCATGTCTTAGAGGTATTTATATAATCTGTTTCCTTCTCACATGCCAAAATTCCCATTTCTCACCCCCAACCCTAGTCACATCATCATCCTCCTCCGTAGCGTCAACTCTCTCATTTACAGCAGATTTTCCCAACAACTGTGCCAAATCTCAGCCTTAATTTCGTCTTCCTCGTCCTCCGCAACTCTCTTAGTTGCAACAGCAAGTTTTCCAACGACGATGTCCAAATATCAACTCTGTTTCCATTCACAAGTGAGGATTCGTACATATCTAGTTTTTCTGTTAATTTTGGAATATATGTTTTTCACGATAGTTGATTCCAGAGCACCTGAAAGTGTTAAAAATCAATATCCATTTTTTTCGAAATTGAAGAGATTTCATATGAGTTGGCGCCATCTATTGAGACCTCGTCAGATAATTAAGCATCTAACATCATTTTTACTGTTTTAGATATCAGAAATAATTTTTCATTAACTCATCATTTAAAGTGGGTTTGTTTAACAATCAAATCTACTACATCTCATCATAGTTGATGATTTCGGCAAAAATCCTACATCAAGACCTCATGAGCTTTCCACTGGGGAGGAGGAACAGCTTTTCGCTAAAGCCTATTATTGATGGGAATAAGTATATAGTCCGAGCTTTTTTAATGTTTGGAATTATGATAGACCGAATGGTAGACCATAATTCAATATACATATTGGGCCATTCACGTCTGTTACTGAGTTGAGGCAAACATCAAACATGGTAGGTCTATTTCATTATTTTGAATCTAGATGTACACATGGTATTATTAATGGTAATTAAGTAGACCTTTAAATTTTTAACCATTGTTTACTACCTGGTTGACAACACTAGGATCGATTTTTTAAAGTAAATCTGGGACAAAACATTTGCAAATTTTATCCATGAAAAATATATCTATGTCTAAGAAACAATATTTTCTTTTCAATTTTCCGAGAAAATCTCGAATCAACCGCTTTCAAAAGTTGGATATTAAACTATAGGCCAATCGTTAGCATATTACTCCATATTCATACTCAGCTATGTTTTTTTGAAGACACTCAGATGTCTGTTGCTATAGCTATTTCACACTCAGCTATTTTTTTGTACAGGCATGACATTCTTCTCGGCACCCAGTATACATCATTGAATCTCTTGTAATGTTGTTGTCGAAAATTCACAGCTAGAATTATTATTGGGTTCTCACGTCTCTAATCTGATGCTTTAGCCAAGGAGGGGATGCACCTCAAGGTTATACTATTTGTGATACTCATAAGAATCTTCCTAAAATGGCTTATGGAATTTTGAACCTGGACAATGCTGGTATTTATTATGACAGATTTAAGTAATGTTGGAGATTATATTTTTGGAGACTGCATGATATTTTATGGAACAAGATTCTATTGATTATTTCTTTACATATAAGAGTTTTTCTATGATGGACCATCAGTATTAAAGGATTTTTAACTTACAGAAGCTAAACTAAGGGTCCTGTGGAAGGTCTTAAAATTTGCATTCACATGAGCTTTTAGAAACTTTCACTACCATGATTCATTATTTCTTGTTCAAATATATGATTTAGGTTCTCATCATATTTAAAATCTTGAATAATGATGGGCTAAGTTGATTGATATGAAGCACACTATTATTGGATTTTTACATTAGCATTGAGAAGCTCATATCTAGCCAATCAAGGGATGTATTTTGATGGAGAGGGACAATATTCCTTATGCCAGGTTCCTTATATCAAGTTCAAAATGATGTTCGGGTAACTGTATCTTGAGAGACTGAAGAGTATTTTTAGTTTGAGATTCTATTGTTGGTTCAAAATGATGATGGATTTCCTTATGTCAGAATATATTTTTCTCTGATGTTTATGAGGTAAGGAAGAGGCAGTATGCATATAGTCATCATGAAGCAAAGAGTAGGATATTTTTTCTGATGTCTGAGATAGAAAAGAGGAGATATGAAATATATTAGTCTTCAGATGGCTACTTTTATTGTACCAATATAGTCACTGTCTGTATCAGGGGGATTTACCCTAAATGTGTTATTTCTCTCCGTCGATTGGGGCAGCACTGCTCGCCACCGTTGTTTAAATCTCCATCACCAGCATCCTCGGCTCCCAGGTGCTCCCACACATGCTCTTTTACTTGATTGACATCATTGATCTCGTATGTGATTGTATATGTGGCTATTTTATGCTATGATATGTGAATCTTTTTTCTATTACTCAACACATTATTGAAATTGCAAGTGACGCTATTTGTGTTGTTCAACACAATATTCCTAGGTGCGATTTTGCCTAAATCTGTATCGGCATGCATCTTGTATCTTTGGATCCAATCTCTCTGGTTAGTCTCGTCCCTATACTATTATATGTTGTTGCGTGTATTGCTCTGTTATGTAGCTAGCTCACAGTTGACGCCATTTGTAATAATAGAGTTGTATCCATTCCCTGGAAAGCTGATCTCATCTTTAGATTGAAATTTGATCTTAGCAATGTGTCATATTGCTTCGCATTATGGGATAAAGAATCAGTGATTATGACATCATGATTAGATTATGGATTTCCATCAGTGAGATAGTTTGCATTTGGTTTCATTACGTAGAGACAGATCAATCGTCGTAAGTTATCTCTTGTTTACTTTTCCGAAGGATGTTTTTCTTATTTATTTTTAATCTTTCATAGATTTCAACGGTTCTCTCTCTCTTTCTCTCTCTCTCTCTCTATATATATATATATAAACACAACTATTCTTTTTCAGAAACTTGTGCACAATTAAGGTGATGATTTGTGTTACGTAAGACTCTGCTTTTGGTTCACGATGAAGAATTAAATTTGGCAACACTTTTTCATTAGATAGCTTTGGTGGTGTTCTATTCGCATTAGATACTTATACATAATTTTTCTATATATGAAATAAGTGATTGTGTAAATATTACCAGATAATTATCCTTGCAAATCACGAATGATTGGATTCCTTAACCATATCAATGTCCCAAATATCGACCATATGTTTGTTCAATTTGTGCTAAACGAAATTCAGCTTGCTATTATATGTAGTGCTTCATTTGCTTTGATGCAAACATGACTGCTATTAAGACTAAGATGTGCACAAGCTAAATAATTTACTATCTTTTGCTCTTTTAAAGATTTTTGAGATATATGCAATGGGAACACTAATGCTAATGTATGTTGAAGGGAAGTCTAGCTCAGAAGGGTATCATATTCACTATTGATTTCTTTTTTTATCTTCTGAATCTTTGATGCATGTTTTGATGGAAATTACTTAAGTTTAGTTTTGTAGGTATTTGACCCCTTATATATGTAGATTGTATTTTTGTTGGAGAATGGTACCTCTATGTATGTCTTTTTCTTAATTTGATTTGCAATGTTTATATTCCTTTTGAGCTTATATTTGCTTTTGTTGATGCACCACTCTGTGTAATTGATTGGTTTCAGTTCTATCTCACAAATTTTAACAACTAATGAGAAGCACCTAAGCTTCTTGAGAGATATGTTTACTTGAACATATGTAGAATTTATATGTTTACTGAAGTTTTAAAGAAAATAGATATTGATTATTTTGTATTTTAGGTTATACTTGGTGGTTGGCATCATGTTCATACTCTGCTATGTATTTTAGTGATCCATATTCACTGATGATATTTTTCGAGATAATACTTTTATTTTGGGTGTGCTCAACATAAAGAAAATAGCTTTGGTGGTGTTCTATTCGCATTAGATACTTATACATAATTTTTCTATATATGAAATAAGTGATTGTGTAAATATTACCAGATAATTATCCTTGCAAATCACGAATGATTGGATTCCTTAACCATATCAATGTCCCAAATATCGACCATATGTTTGTTCAATTTGTGCTAAACGAAATTCAGCTTGCTATTATATGTAGTGCTTCATTTGCTTTGATGCAAACATGACTGCTATTAAGACTAGGATGTGCACAAGCTAAATAATTTACTATCTTTTGCTCTTTTAAAGATTTTTGAGATATATGCAATGGGAACACTAATGCTAATGTATGTTGAAGGGAAGTCTAGCTCAGAAGGGTATCATATTCACTATTGATTTCTTTTTTTATCTTCTGAATCTTTGATGCATGTTTTGATGGAAATTACTTAAGTTTAGTTTTGTAGGTATTTGACCCCTTATATATGTAGATTGTATTTTTGTTGGAGAATGGTACCTCTATGTATGTCTTTTTCTTAATTTGATTTGCAATGTTTATATTCCTTTTGAGCTTATATTTGCTTTTGTTGATGCACCACTCTGTGTAATTGATTGGTTTCAGTTCTATCTCACAAATTTTAACAACTAATGAGAAGCACCTAAGCTTCTTGAGAGATATGTTTACTTGAACATATGTAGAATTTATATGTTTACTGAAGTTTTAAAGAAAATAGATATTGATTATTTTGTATTTTAGGTCATACTTGGTGGTTGGCATCATGTTCATACTCTGCTATGTATTTTAGTGATCCATATTCACTGATGATATTTTTCGAGATAATACTTTTATTTTGGGTGTGCTCAACATACATGCATTTGCACACTTATATATTCTGCTTGAAATGTCGAGTGATCGCATAGAGTTAAGAGATATCAGTATATGAATCTAGAACTAATGTTTCTAAGGGTGTGTTTGGATAGAGGGTTTAGGTGGGTTAACCTGGTAGCAGGTAACCCATATGTTGGTTTTGGTGTTTGGATAGAGGGTTAAACTGGGGGTGGGTTAGAAGTGGGTTTATTGTGATATGATTGTATTGGAGTTTGAAAAAGTGAGTAGTTATTGTGATGTGATTGTATTGGAGTTTGGAAAAGTGAGTAGACGGGGAGTAGTTTATAATTTTTATATGATATGATGGTATAATATATTATTTTTTGATGGAATTGATGATGGAGAATTGATTTATTTAATTTTTTTAAAAAAGATAAAAAGTGGGACCCACGTGGAGGGAGAAAATATGGGGTAGGGGAGTTAAACCTCCCTTGGGGTGGTTTAACCTTGTAAACGAACGGGTCTAAAGGTTTGTAGAATTTTTGAATAGAAGTGTATGGTAATACCAATGGTTGTGAGTCAGGATGATGGTCAATTAGAAAATGGAGATGATTGATGATCCCATGAGTGATCTCTTTGTCAAATTTTGTGGACCACCGAATAGTTGACTACTGTATCTTTTGTATAGTTGTCTTCCGTTTCTGAAATGGATGATTGTGTGCAAATTATTTGATATATCTGTTTACACAAGAGACACATGCACGGTTAGAATGGACTTTCCAGATAGTTATCCTTACAAATCCCCATCAATCAGATTGATTAACCTCATCCATCACCTGATAATATGAAGTGAGTTTAATTTGTTCTAAAAAAACCTTTTCACTTTGTTAATAGTCTTAACTTGATAACAAAAGACTTGTCTATTAATTGATATTAATAGGGCGCATGTAAAGAACGTGGCTTAGGGAGTAACCGCTGCTGTGAAGAATGTTGTTGGGATAGGACAACTGATTTATGGAATCCTATTATGTCGGTATGACTACATTTTTACTAAGATTATATATTATAAATTGTTTAATTTTAAGACGTAGAAGTAACTAAAAACATCAATAGTTTAACTGTAGAATGGTACCCTTACACGGTGCATACTCGTATTCAATTCCCGGCTGGTGTATTCATCTGACTATTTATATTCTAGGGGCCTGACTTTTTTGGAATGTATTTTATTTTGTACTCCAAATTTTTTTTTATGGAGCTAGTTACTCCCTTTTAACAATTGATACCTCTAGGCTCTAGTCTCTAGAGTAAGTTATTTTATTTGTCTAATCAGTTCCCACTATTTGTCTTTCGTGTATCGAACACTGCAGGAAAATTGAAATTCTAATTCTGAGCGAGCTTTTTATTTCTTCTTTTAAAGTATTTACTACACTCTTTGTCTTGGATTGCAGGTTCTTCCAACAAAATTATCGCATTTGAATCATATAAGTTGTGGTTTACAATTTCCTGGGCTTGTTGCTTATGATGTTCCTATAATTGTGGTTAGGATATGTTTACTGTATTGCCTTTTTTAAAGGCAGAGGATTGAAATGTCAAGTCTTGCAATGCCAACAAGGATTTCCTGCCATGAAAAGAACAAGAAGGATATTGGTGGAGGTTTCTGGACTTCCATGCTTGATCACGACTGCGACGACCTTGGCAGCACAACTTTTCAAGTAGGGTTGCAGATGGTGGAAGTTCAAGATTCCAAGTAGCTCGAGTCGAAGATGGAGGAGGAACGGGGGGCCGTGAATGCCGTAGAAGAACTGGAGCTTTCTGCGACAACACCACATCCGGTGGTGGTTTCGACGATGGCAGAGGGATCTTGAGCAACGATATCTCGGGCACTGCCAATGTAGGGCATTAATGATGCCACGCTAGAGGAGACTCAGCTTTTCGAACGTGCGGATGTGTATAGTATAATTCTGGCATATCATTTTGTCCAAATAAGATAGAAAATCTGGCTACTCTACCCCTTTGTACGTCGACTCCCCTTTCTCATTTCGACGGATAAATGTCGAACATATAGTACAATATTGATGTTTATACGTCGAGTTATGGAAACAACCTCGACATTTTTTTGAAAAATTTTACAAATTCGACATTACAACTTGTATGTCTACAGAACCCAAATTAGATGGCCCTGAATTGACGCATAATTTTGACGTATATAAACGTCAGTTTTCTTCAAATTTGACGTTTATGGCGTCAAAATAGGACCAATCTATTGTAGTGGATGTTGGGTTTTTGAGTGCTGAACTTTGAGCACAATTTCGGGTGAAAGTGAAAAGATAAGACTTAGATCAATCCAGACCATTTAGTTTAAGGGATCCTAAGATTCTAAGCTAAATCCGGTCTTAATCAAAAGAAATTCAACTCCTCTGATCAACACACACACATACACACATTATGACTTAATGTATTGACTGCATTCACAAGAGTAGAGTCAAGATGTCCCCTAAAGTTCCAATACAAGAGATTCTCCTAAGGGTTTAATCCTCAACACTACGGAATAAATCTAGTCTTGTTTTAATCCACCGTTTCTTTACTTTGTCCGACTTCAAAGTGAAGATGGCAGTCAGATAATGGAGGGATTAGGATTTGTTTAAATTCTCCTCTTCCTCTCATTGGAACAAGCTAACTCTCAAGTGCCTTATTAACTTAGTACAATATATTTTTGTTGTTAGTCAGTATGTTCGTTGAAAGAAGTTGAGTCATCTGTACTTATTTTCCTGGGAATTCACCAGGGTATGTCTTGTTTGAGTATTTAGGATATCTTCTACACCTAGATTTGTATCACTATACGATGCAAAGCCCTTTTGAGATACTAGATCGACTCATAAAAGCTTAGAACTTTGGTCCAAATAGACACTTAAAAGGTTGGAAGCACTCGTAACTTTTTGAATCGCCAAAAACAAAAAGCAATTTGAATTATGTATCAGGGCCTCGTTCTTCCCAGGTGTCGAGAAGGGGTGTGGACTTTTCCAGCCTTTGCTTTGAGCAGAAGCAGAGAGCTTCTTTAATAGAGTTAGGACAGAGCGAAGGTTGCTACTTCTCGATATTGTGCCGATTCCAGTTTTAAACTATCGCGGACTTGTTTCATAGCTTTCAGCTGAGCTGTCGACCCTACGCGACTGACAGATAATCCAATGTTAATAGAAGGTCAGAGTCCGTGATAATGGAGATCTGTTTCCAAACATATTTGTTCTGTGTCATATCGAATTAAAGCACATGATTCACCGCTTGTGCGGGCTCCTGTCAATTCCTTTGAGATTCGATCTTGCGACTGTACTCCCCGGGCAGAATCTTTCACGTGTTAGCTGGCCCCTTGATCCGCGTGGACCAAGGGCAAAGACTCATCATTTACGGCATGGACTACTAGGGTATGTAATCATGTTCGCTCCCAATGCTTTCGCACCTCAGCGTTGGTAGGGACCCAAAGAGCTGCCTTCGCTTTTGGCCTTCCTTTATGACACTGATGTAAGTTCTTTGAATTTTGACTTTGTAATGCTTGAGCTTTTCTCTTTCTCTTTATCTTTTCTTTTTGACTAGCTCCACTGCTGGAATTGGTGCACACTGATCAATATTTTATTTTATTTTATTTTACACATTGACACTTAGGTCAAATATCAAGAGATTAGTATAAGAACAATGTTCTTATATTGTCTTAAGGTTGTTGACATTCAGGTTTCATGAAGTCTTCATTAATTTTATCCAATCCTTAAGTATCATCGGATTGAATCTAAACTCAAATCTCAAGTCCTAATTTCTCAAGTGAAAACCTCATCTCATATCATCTTGAATGCAGTCTTGCTTGTGAGTGAATGTCATATTCTTTTAAGGCAGAGATTGAACATGCAGATATAGCATGTAGATCTTTCTAACTAGAGAAGTGTGAATTATTAAATTCAAGACCATAATGATCAAGATATGTTAACTCTAAGTCTTTGGATCTCATAAAATAAGTTTTAAAGATCTCAACAAGGCTTGAGTGCGAAGTGAAAGTGTCAGGGAAGAACACCAAATTAGTAAATTAATTATTTATAGTTGAAGAAGTTTTTATTAAAAAGAGTAAAGCATATGTATCCTTTAGGGACAAAGACAAAACACAACATATGAGAACATTTCTGACAACAAACAATTCAAGGATACCCAACACTACACAACAAATTTCAGTTTCTCAATATCAAAAATTATGTTTGAATCTTTGGGGCTTGAAATTACAGGTTGTCTTATGATTCACTTGCTTCCTCCTCACATAGTAATTCTTGGAATCAGAATATGAAAAATCCTCATAGACTTAAAAATGAATCATCTAGAATGTTTCCATTCTTCCTCAAAGGTAATATCCATATCAACATGAGAAGAACTAAAATTCTCTAAAAGAGAGAGAAGACATATCCAACCCTTTGTTCGTGTAACAAACTTGTAGATTTTCCTTAAAAGAGAAAAACTAGACATAAGAGGATGACCTAACTTACAAGTAAGACGACAATCAAGTAACTGAATATCCTCAAGAAAAGGTGTAGGTTCCTCCATATCTAACTCTTCTAATAAAATATCATCTTCCTCAATTCACACCACTCTTTTCAATGAACTCCTTATCGACTTGATCTTGCAAAATATAGAATTCAAATCGAGACTTTCCTCCATGCTTGACTATGTAAGAGACTCATAAAGGACTTCCTTTTATAACCTAAAGAATCCAACGATTTAAAAACTAACAAGACACCCCTTCAGGAAATAAATCTTTTCTTAAAAAAGCTGAAGAAAGATTTGATTTTTTATAAGAAATAATTTATAATTTATACAGAAAATGATGTGTATAATGTAAAAATATTTTTTATCCCTTTGAAAATAATTTGTAAAATATTTTGCTAACCATGTAAAATAGATATATAATCTTCCAAATATTTTACAAACTAATCTTTCCAAAAAATTTCAAATCCCCATACCCATAGTCCAAAATAAATGAATAGAAATATGTAAAGATATGAGATATAAATAAAAATATTTATCCAATACATACACATACCCTATACTTAACTTGTGATATGTCCTCATGGCACAAAGTGGAATGAAAGACAGCCCGTACTAAGCATAAAGAAGAGAGACAACAATACATGACAACAAAATGATCACCCTAAAACTATTGTTATATGATCGATTGCAGATTTCCACTAACTCATTGAGGTTTAGGTCTCTACAAAGCTTTCCTAGGTAATAGCTCCAATTAATCTTCTTTATTGCCTACTCAGAGTTGTGAATTAATTAAGCATATAAATGACATGGCTTGCCAAAGATAATTATAAAAGGTGAAGTTCTAAGAGGGGTCTTGTAGGCCGTCCTATAAGCCCACAAAACTTGATTCAACAAATGGGATCAATTCTTCCTATCAGGACGAACTAACTTCTGTAAAATACTCTTCACCTCCTTATTTGAAACTTATGCCATGTTGTTTGACTGAGGGTGGTAAGGACTAGTCACTATATACTCAAACCTTAGCTAAACTTTTCAGTTCTCCATTCACAAAGTGGCTACCTAATGAATCTCCATTTCATCACATTTATTCTATCACTTTGGCCTTAAAAACCCTAGTAAATGCATGTAACTACCTCTAGTTTGCATAAATTAACATTCATGCATTGTTATATAAATACTATATAAAATGCTATTTTTGATACCAAAATTATAGAATAAAGAAAAGAAAAAGAATAAAATATCAAATATATTTTATAACCCTAAACTGTGAGACCTAGGCATCTTGATGATTAGGTTGACGAGGAATAAAGTAGGGAGAGATAAGGGCCATTAATTCAATAAAATTCTCTTTTATTAATTCATTCCTTATTCATTTTTGGGACCTATTTTATTTTCTATTTTTTATACCTCAACTAAAGAAACTCTATACATGAAAGTTGTAGATAATAAAATATAGAAAAAGTATAAAATTGATTTCATACAAAAATAATATAGTGTAAAAGATACACTCTGAATAAGATTCCAAAATCCCAACTTCCCAGACTCGTATCTCTCAAATAAAAACTCTAAATATATCAAAATCACCTTTAATTGTATATAACTTTTAATAAGCTATTATTGAAGGTGGTTTCATATTCTTTGGAGTTAAGGTGTGAAAATTAGATTTTGGACCCCTGTTATACAAATACCCAATTAAAATTTTCATTTTATTTATTCTTTATTATTTTTATAATTTTATATTTTAATAATTTTGTAATAATTATTTTTAATATATGTACATATTAAAACTGGAATAAAACACTAAATAAACCTTAAAATAAAATATGTATATAAAATATATAGATGAATATACAATAAGTATACTTATATAATAAATAGACCTATTTATTTAAGTGTATATAATATATCAAAAAATATAATAAAAATATATTTATGTATATAAAAATAAGTTATAATTATATAAACTAATAAATTAAAATATTAAAATCAAATATACAAAATAAAAATAAAATAGTTAAACTCTACAAAAAAGACGGGATTTGTGTGCACATGATGGCTCGTAATGTGCACGTCGAGTGCAAGCCATGTGCACGCCCGACCGATGGGCGAGCATATGTGCTCGTTCAGCACGTGCTCGCTTCTACGAAAGTTGCTCCGGCAGGTGGGCGAGCACATTGGGACGCGATGTGCTCGCCTGCTTCCTGGCGTGCACAAATGTGCTTGCCGAAATGATCGCCCCTATTAAATAGGGCGATCAATCACGGAGCACCAGGCGAGCACATGTGCTCGCCCAAACAGATTTTCAGGAAAAACTTATACATGTTCGACGGGGTTTTGACGCCCCGTCGAACCTGTATAGACTGCCAATAAACCACTGCAGGTGTGCTTATCAGAGCTCGCTAAGCGTATATATAGTATATCTGTTCGTCAACTAAGATAACTAGCACTGACAAGTCGAAGTCATGCAATATACATGAACTTATACATAAACATTCAAATTTAACATCTAAATACTACAAATATATGTTCGAAGCGACGACAAGTAAAATTACAACAAATTATACTATCAAAGTTCGTATAAATTAAAAGACATGCTAAAAGTTTAACAACAATAAAAGTCAATACCAACACAATTTACTTCTTCATTGATCTAAAAAAATTAGACATTAAACCCTGCTTTGATTTCTTTTTTTCCTTCTCCTTTTCTTTGAACCTAGCATACATGCATGCCTCTTCTTCAGGGTCGTTCTCCTCCTCCTCTTCGTCATCAGATTCAATCTCCTCAAGTTGAGATGCATGCCCTTTTGACCTATATTATATATGGAAGATATATACATGTTACTTGCATTTTTTAGATATAGAAATATAAAATTATTACTCATTCTAAGTAGAATACTTACATGTACGCTGTGAAAATCTTCTCGGAGCTTTATCACCTGCTCCACCATCATCGCCATCTGTGAATCCATTGGAATTGATGATTGGGACGGATGTGGTTGTGTGTATGACACTGGGAGTATGCAAAATAGGAATGACGATGTTCTTCCACATAGTATGGAGGAAGACCACCAAGCGTCTGCTTCCTGTTCGCCATAACGTCCCTCTCCTCCAACACCTTATAAGATTTTCATTGTTTAATATGAAATTATATATTACTAATGAGTATAGTAAGATAATATTTATCTATAACTGCTTCCAGATTGTTTTATCAAATGGTGGTTGCTCTCCAGTTGGATCACCACCCCATTTTTCCGCCGATAATGTTGGATATGCGAGCCCACAGCAAGCCATTATGCAATAAATGTTATTGCGAATATCATTCCTTGATCTGAAATGAAGAATAGATAATTTGCATAATAGGTCCCTTAGTACAATTAGGGTTATGTACCATGGCCATCTTAATGATCATACAGCTGTTGATTCAATTATTGAATCATAGAGGCTGGTGCTTGGATGAATATCTAAAGAGTTAGATTGAGGACTCATCAAGCACCGTCAAATGATTGTTAAGAGATGATCTCCAGCCTGAGTAGGAGATGGCAATCCTTTCTCAATTAGGTTGATATCTGACCGACCTATTGATGCAGGTCCTATGCATAGGAATAGAGATTCGGAGGTGTCAAATTAGTTAGGTCAAAGAGTTGACTTAACGAGATCGAGATAACCAAAGTCCTATATCGTATGCTGTCACGATACAAGCACGCATCCTCTGACCGGAGACAGATATATTACTATATGTCTGAGTATGTACATTTGGCAAGCCAATAGGTTGATGACCTAACCAAGGTCTATACACCGGCACGCTGGTGTGCATATGAGGGCATGTGAGTAATACGATCTCTCAAAGGGATCATACAGGTTTATTTACTGAACCGGAAGGCATGAGCTCACTCATAAGATATTGGGAAGAATCACATTCTGTGCACGGTTGTCTAGCTTTGGAAGCTTGACTGAATTTGTAGGTTTGATATACACTTTTGGAAAATATATGATCAAGACCTAGGTATGATATATGCTTTTGGAAAGTATATGATCGATACCAACTCCCACTGATCAAATGAGAAACTTACTAATAAACCCTGAAGTGGACAGTGTAAAGTTGATCTAATACTTCGGGTTTATTCTTAGTCTTCCAGTATGCAGGATGTACAGGTATTGGGAATACCTTAGGGTTATGTGATCATAAACGATTGTATAACCATAACGCTTCCATTCCTAAGGAGTGATGAAACGGGTCTGGATTTTAGTGACTCCTCTCAGTAGAGAAGTAATATGATATCGGTCCAAATGTTGAACATTGATCTGAATGTCATTCAGATGCAATGAGAAGATTAGATTTACGATCTTGATTTAATCAAGCATTTATAACAGGCCCGCGATCTGGATTTGATATATGATCTCAATATCCAAGTCACTATACGTGGAACAATACAATCGCCCTGTCCTTATCTCCAAGTATTCGCGGAGAAAGCGCATTATCCTTGAAAGGGTTCAGGATAATTTCATTGTTGATATGAGTATCCAAACATTGAGAAAATGGATAATTAAATGTGATTTAATTATCATGATGAATTCGAAAGAGAGCTATCTTAGATAATTAAATATGATTTGATTATCAAAGATGAAAATAATGTGAATGTGATTCATATTATTTGGGCACATGAGAATAGCGATCCAAGATGATTAAATGTGATTTAATTATCATGGATATGAATAATGTGGATAGCAATATCCATATTAGTCATATATATTATAAATGTGATTTATAATATATAAGAGAGAGCTATTTGTAATTTACATTTATTAATTAATTGTTGGTGTGAATTGAATTCACATATGACAATTAATTGAAAATGTAATTTACATTTTATTTTGGGTTTTGATGGTGATTCACAAATTTCCAATGACAAGATTGCAATATTCACAAATAATTATGAATTATTTTTGTAGAATAATTTACAACAATTGTTGTAGTAATAAATTGGAGATACATGGAATAATGTAATCATCAAGGGATATTACATTGGAGATGCTCCTTTCCATAGGAGGGATGGCTACCTATTCCTATTAGGAAAGGGTGGTCGTCCACTCCATGTATATGGAAGGAGGCATTCCCTATTTCCCATTATCTCCATATTTGTTTGATTTGATTTGAGATTGATTTATATTTATTTATCAATATAGATTTGATCTAAATTAAATTAATTGTTGTTGGTTTTCACCAACACAAATCTTAGCCATTAAAAGAAACACAAATCAATGTGAGCCATTGGATTTGTATTGCCCATGGATTGAGATCCATGGATCCCAAGAGGCACCCCTTTGCTCTTCTTTAAACAATACACAAGAAAACATAAGTCTCTCTCTCTCTCTCTTCCTCTCTCTACACGTCTACTCTCTCTCCCTCCCCTGTGGCCGTCCACCATGGATGTCCTAGAGAGATTCTCCATCGCCGCAGCATCGTCGTTATGCTTCTCGATCATTTGCTCGTGGATCTTTGTCTCCTTCGATGCGCCTCGCTCGTGAAGAAGACGCCGTATCTCATGTGTCGAGATAAGGAGATCCGTCGCTTGGATCATCAACATGGATTGCGAGAAGCACGTGTTTCATCAACACGCTCGCAAGCGTCTCCTCTGTCGGACCAGACTTGAGACAGGAGGTCTCTTTGTTTAGAGACTCGATCGCAATCATGCTTCAAGAGGTAATCCTATTACTTGTTTGTGATTTAGACGAAACTATCTGAGAAGTGTTCTTGGATCATGTGGTTTCGTCGCGTGAAAAATTTTAATTTCCGCTGCATAGAACAACTAGTACGACTAGTCGTTCTTCGTCGTATTCGATACGATGCTCACACTTTCATGATGTGCTTGAGGATCTAGACATATCCTTCAAGTGGTATCCGAGCCTTAGATCAGAAGGTTATGGATGCGATCCATGAATCGAGGACGACTTGGGTTCATTAGGGTTTGCGAAAGGTTTCTTGCATTTCATTTTCGTATCTCTATTTTGAGATTATTTTCGGCACTGTTTAAATTCTTTAAACACAAAAATAATATTTGGATTTTGTTTACCATTAAATAAGGAAACCGTTGGATCTGAGTTTATGTGATTTCGATTCCGTTTGCTCAAGTTATGTTCATTTTAGTGAATATGTATTCACAGTTTCGGGGACTGCGAATCTCAACGTAATTAAAGAGTTCATTGCGGATTTTAGGCGTCTTGAAATGCATGCAAATTACTTAGGTTCTGTTATAAATCAAATTAGCAAACTTTAGGAACTTACTTTCCTTAATTTGGATTTAAATTGATTGAGATATGGTATTTTTAGTAAGTGAGGGTCACTGCTGGAAATACTTTCCTAATGAAGAACCTAGTGATTGTCATTTAATAAATTAGTGAAATTAAATTGGTTAATTTCCTGGAATAATTGTGCATAAATATTTGTAAAATATTTGATGATAATTATTTTCTTAAATGACATAGCCTTAACCGATAATTGATTAGATGTGATCTATATCACAAAATTGATTACATCATCTACATTCCAACAAACATGTTGCTTGAATAGGATTTGGGATTTGTTTAGCAAATCTCATTATAATGTTAATCAAAATTGTTTTGATTATTATTATATGGTATAATTTCGGTTGAAGAACCAATGATCATCTCAAGTACAAATTGATCTATTTGGCATTATCCTTTCCTGAGGTGGATATGGTGTCTAGTCGGAGAGCAATGGGGTAGCAGGTTGCAACGTATGTGGTCCTTCCCACTCTCGTCGGTACTGGCCATGACTGCGGGTAGGGACTCGATAATGCCGGAGAAATCAATATGTATTTTTCTAATTATTAAAATTCGAATTAGTACGTATTTTGAGATAATACCATATATATTCAAGTAAAACAATCAAGTTTGTTGATTAAATTGGACTGATAATTAATTTAATATGATTGAATTAATTATATCCAATAAAAACACTTTACTATGAATAGATGTGTATTTCCCTTGGAAGAATTAATTATATGAATATGATTCATGATAATTAATTAAAATTTGAATATGAGGTGGAGGATCACATAAATGACATCCATGGTCTCCCATCAAGGCGAAGGGTTCCGTCGCCAGATATTGTATGTAGGAGACACCTGTCCGAAGTGATAGCTCTTGCATACGACCCATTTGGATCGGGCTCGTCGCTTCTCGAAAGAGTAAGGACGTATGCGTAGTGACCCCAATATCGGGTCCTCATGTTATTGGGACGATATTGGATTGTGAATAGCTATTTGTATTCCTGTTGACGGTTGGCTCAATTAATGACGGGTCAACATCACCTTAGGGGTGATGGGCCCGGGTGTTAAATACCGAATTGGGAGATGCAAGTTGGACTTGCAAGGCAGAATGTGTTCCCGCTTCTTTTTATCTGAGTTACAGGTTCTCATATTATTGGGATATAACAAAGATAAGGAAGGAGATCCCAGATCTTGCTTAAGACATAATGGTAAGTATATCTCTTACATTGAAAGTGATTAAAGGAATGAACTTTCAGTGTTGACAAGGCAAGATAACTTTGATATAAAAATTCCTAAATCAAAGTAAAATATGTATATACACTTATGCAAATTTCTTATTTCAGGTATTCCTTCATTAAACCCACTCAATGTTATACTCAATAATAACAAGTAAATATCATGGATTGGACTCATGATCCAGATATTGTGCTTGCAATTGGACACATAATGTATGTGGTTGCAATGTGCAAGTTTCCTCATAATAATGAGAAATGACAATTAAATAGATAATAGGACTACAACCCTAGAGTTTGTATGTCTCTATAGTCTTGGTATCATCAAATGTACTTTGGAAGTGACATGTCGATGATGATGTCATATAATCCTTATAAAATCTAAGAAGATATTCTGGCATACATATGTGCTCTTGACATTTATCATGTATGACATGGTTCACTGCATCATGCAGAATGGTAGATCTGTAAGAGATGATGTATTCAAAATGTTTGAATACCTATCTGAACTAATGTTTCAAGAGTTTAGATGGATGTAGATAAGATGAGTGTCATCGTTCTACTGTCTATACTCTAAGCTTCATAATATTCATATTTTATGAATTTAATGAAGCATGTATAAATGTTGAAATGCTCTTACATTAAATTCTTTTTTTAATTTAACATAAGAGATCCTCTGTCTTGAGCAATGGTTGCTTATAGATAAAGGGAGCGTAGTGGAAGTGTGGGTTGGACCCATGTGAGAAGTATAGTCAAAGAGTTGGTTGTACTTATGTGTCTTCCATATGACATCCAAAGAGTTAGATGAATGTCAATACTGCAATAAGTTGATGTATTGATAGTATGACTATCAAATTTGTCTAGAATCCTTAGAAAAGGAATCAGATGGTACATCAGAATAATCTACATAAATCACTGAAATTGACTTTCTTATTTGATAAGATAAAGTCCAATAATTATATCTCAATCGTCTAATGACACTTGTAATTGGTTGCATATATATTAGAAGATTAGAAATTTGATCTTAAAGGTTTAATAGTCATCCACATGGATATTGATGCAATTGTTGCAACAATATCTATTGGATTGAAAGGCTTCATAATTTCAGTGGGAGAGCCCTTAGTCTTAGAAAATATCTCTATAACCTAGATATTAGAATACACTTATCGTTTATTTCTAAATGTAGGAAATAAACATGAATTCTGTAATAAATCTATCATAAAGAGTTATGATGGAGATATTTCAGATAGTAATCTAAAATCTAGTGGACTCCAATAAATTAGAAAATTAATGAATGGTTCATTAACATTTCTAAATACTGAAATAAACCTTAAGATTAGTAGGAGGATGAAGATCATTTGACAATGATCTAGCAACAAGCCTTAGACATTTGTCTATTAATTTGATCAATGGACTAGTAAGATATGAAACTTTAGATATTCTAAAATTTCAAATCTTACATACTTGTAAATATAGTATTCAAAGTAAAATGTCCAATACACCCTTCTTTGGGAAAGGTGTAAGATTTCAAGGTATTCGGGATCTCATACATATTGATGTGTAGATCATCTATATCATAGCGAACATCATGGATATATGATATCTATTGATGATTATGTGTGATATGAAATTTCTTCTCTTCATATGAGAAACCTTTGAAATGTTCAAATATTTCACAATTTTGGTTTAGAACCAAAGTATGAAGGAAGATTAATTGAATTTGATCTAACCAAGGTAGCAAGTACCTATTGGATGAATTCAAAGAATACCTCATGAAGATATGAATATCATTTCTATCTCAATCCTCCTAATATACCTTGACTCAATAGAGTTATAGGGAGATACAATTGGATCATGTGTGACATGATTTGATCAATGATGAATTTTAGCATAATTTCCTCTTAGTTTCCAGGTATATATGTAGTAGAGACTACATTATATATCCTTAATGAGATTCCATGCAAGTAAGCTGGAATTGAGCACTAGAGAGTGCAACTTCATTAGGAAAATAAAGGATGGTATTGGATACCTACTTTATAACCTTGAGATTCTTAAAATATCTCAAATCTAAGAATGTGATTATTAGAGGATGACTCTCTTGAGAATCAAGATGAAAATGAAGTATAGGAACTCAGTTAATCTTGAGAAGATTATGAGGCTCCTGAAATCGGAAACTGAAGGACAATTATAGATGAAACACTAATACCTCTTCAAGAGTTTGAGGATGTATTCCGTGCGTCAGTTAAGTCTGACAATGATCGGACTTCATGTGATGAAGCTCCTAAGGATCATGACATAGAAAAATGGATGTTAGCAATAAAGTCTAAAGTAGACCTCATATACAAGTGTTGTATATGGACCCTCTGTTGGAAATGCGAGCCCACAACGAGCCATTATGCAATAAATGTTATTGCAATTCACTCCTTAAATCTGAAATGAAGAATACATAATTTGCATAATAGGTCCCTTAGTACAATTAGGGTTATGTACCATGCCCATCTTGATGATCATACAACTGTTGATTCAACTATTGAATCATAGAGGCTGGTGCTTGGATGAATATCTAAAGAGTTAGATTGAGGACTCATCAAGCACCGTCAAATGATTGTTAAGAGATGATCTCCAGCCTGAGTAGGAGATGGCAATCCTTATCTCTGAAGGCTGATATCTGACCGACCTCTTGATGCAGGTCCTCTGCATAGGAATAGAGATTCGGAGGTGTCAGATTAGTTAGGTCAAAGAGTTGACTTAACGAGATCGAGATAACCAAAGTCCTATATCGTATGCTGTCATGATATAGGCACGTATCCTCTGACGGAGACAAATGTGTTGCTATATGTCTAAGTATGTACATTTGGCAGACCAATAGGTTGATGACCTAATCAAGGTCTATACACCGGCGCGCTGGTGTGCATATAAGGGCATATGAGTAATACGATCTCTCAAAGGGATCATACAGGTTCAGTTGCTGAACCGGAAGACATGAGCTCACTCATGAGATATTGGGAAGAATCAAATTCCGTGCGCACGGTCGTCTCGCTTTGGAAGCTTGACTGAATTTGTAGGTTTGATATATACTTTTGGAAAGTATATGATCAAGACCTAGGTATGATATACGCTTTTGGAAAGTGTATGATTTATACCAACTCCCAATGATCGAATGAGAAACATACTGATAAAACCATGAAGTAGACAGTATAAAGTTGATCCAATACTTCGGGTTTAGTCTGAGTCTTCCAGTATGCAGGATGTACAGGTACCTGAGGGTGATGTGATCATAAACGATTGTATAACCATGACGCTTCCATTCCTAGGGAGTGATGAAACGGGTCTGGATTTTAGTGACTCCTCTCAGTAGAGAAGTGATCTGATCTTGGTCCAAGTGTTGGACATTGATCTGAATGTGATTCAAATACAATGAGAAGATTAGATTTACGGTCTTGATTTAATCAAGCATCTATGGGAGGCCCGCGATCTGGATTTGAGATACGATATCAATATCCATGTCACTATACGTGGAACAATACAATCTCCCTGTCCTTATCTCCAAGTATCTGCGGAGAAAGCGCATTATCCTTGAAGGAGTTCATGGATAATTCTATTGTTGATTTATGTATCCGAGCATTGAGAAAATGGATAATTAAATGTGATTTAATTATAATGAGTAATATGAATTTGATTCATATTATAAAAAGAGTTATCTGAGATAATTAAATGTGATTTGATTATCAAAGATGTGAATAATGTGAATGTGATTCATATTATTTGAGAACAAGAGAATAAAGATCCAAGATGATTAAATGTGATTTAATTATCATGGATATGAATAATGTGGATAGCAATATCCATATTAGTCATATATATTATAAATGTGATTTATAATATATAAGAGAGAGCTATTTGTGATTTACATTTGTTAATTAAATGTTAATGTGAATTGGATTCACATTGGACATTGAATTGAAAATGTAATTTACATTTTGTTTTGGGTTGCGAATATGATTCACAAATTTCCAATGGCATGATTGCAATGTTCACAAAATAAATTGGATTTATTTTTGTGAAATAATTTGCAACAAATGTTGTTGCAAATATCGGAGAGAAACATGAGATAATGTAATCTCATGTAATAGGAAAAGGGAAGCTCCCTTCCTAATGAGGAGAGGGGACGGCCACAATTCCATAAGGAATGTGGTGGCTGTCCACCCTCCTTATGGAAGGAGGCTTGCCTCCTTTCCTATCTCTCCAATGGAGATTGATTTGATATAAATCAAATTATATTTAATATATATTTGATTTTTATTAAATTAATTGTTGTTGTGTTTTTAGCAACAAATCATGGCCATTGAAAGAAACACAAATTAATGTGGACCATTGGATTTGTGTTGACACATGGATTGAGATCCATGGATCCCAAAACCCTATAAAAGGAGAGGCACCCCATTGCTCTTCTTGACACATAAGTGAGACAACAAGTCTCTCTCTCTCTCTTTCTCTCTCTTTCTCTCCCTCTCATGGCCGTCCACCATGGATGCCCTAGAGAGGCTCTCCATCGTCGCGGCACCGTCGTTATGCTGCCCGATGTTTTGCTCGTGGAACTCCGTCTACTTCGGCATGCCTTTCTCGTGAAGAAGACGTCGGATCTCGTGTGTCGAGATCAGGAGATCCAGCGCTTGGATCATCAACATGGATTGCGAGAAGCACGCAATTCATCCCCGCGCTCGCAAGCGTCTCCTCCGACGGATCGGACTTGAGACAGGAGGTCTCTTCGTTAGAGACTCGATCGCAACCATGCTTCAAGAGGTAAACCTAATACTTGTTTGTGGTTTAGACGAAACGATCCGAGAAGTGTTCTTGGATCATGTGGTTTCGTCGCATGAAAGATTTTTTATTTCCGCTGCATAGAACAACTAGTACGACTAGTCATTTTTCGTCGTATCCGATACGACGATCACGCTTCCGTGATGCGCTTGAGGATCTAACCATATCCTTCAAGTGGTATTAGAGCCTTAGATCGGTGGTTTTGGATACGATCCATAAACCGAGGACGACTTGGGTTCATTAGGGTTTGCGAAAGTTTTCTTGCATTTCATTTTCGCATCTCTGTTTTGATATTATTTTCGGCACTGTTTAAACTATTTAACCACGAAAATAATATTTCAATTTTATTCCCCATTAAATAAGGAAATCGTAGGATCTGAGTTTGCGTGATTTCGATTCCATTTGCTCTAGATATGCTCATTTTAGTGAACATGTATCCACTGTTTCGGGGACTGCGGATCATGACGTAATTAAGATGTTAATTGCGGATTTGAAACACCTTGAAATGCGTGCGAATCACTTGGATTATGTTGTAAATCAAGTTAGCAAACTTTAGAAATTTAGTTTGCTTAATTTGGATTTAAATTGATTGAGATATGGTATTTTTAGTAAGTGAGGGTCACTGCTGAAAATACTTTCCTAATCAAGAACTTAGTGATTGTCATTTAATTAATTAGTGAAATTAAATTGTTTAATTTCCTGGAATAATTATGCATAAATATTTGTGAAATATTTAATGATAATTATGTCCTTAAATGACTTTGCCCTAACCAACAAATGATTAGATGTGATCTAGATCAAGATTGGTTACATGATCTAAATGATCAACATTCCAACAAACATGTTGCTTGAATAGGACTTGGGATTTGTTTAGCAAATCTCATTATAATGTTAATCAAAATTGTTTTGATTATTACTATATGGTATAATTTCGGTTGAAGAACCGATGATCATCTCAAGTACAAAATGATCTATTTTGCATTATCCTTTCCCGAGGTGGATATGGTGTCTAGTCGGAGAGCATTGGGGTTGCGGGTTGCAACGTATGTGGTCCGTCCCACTCTCGTCGGTACTGGCCATGACAGCGGGTAGGGTTAGTATAATGCTTAAGAAATCATGATGTATTTCTAATTATTAAAATTCGAAATAATACGTATTTGAGATAATACCATAATTCAAGTAACTATTAAAATGTTTGTTGGATATTAATTGGATCATTAATTTAATATGATTATATTAATTGGAATCCAATTAAAATTAAAACACTCTATGAATAGAGATGTTATTTCTCTTGGAAGAATTAATCATAATGAATATGATTCATAATGATTAATTGGAATTTAATATGATATGGAGGATCACATAAGTGACATCCATGGTCTCCCGTCAAGGCGAAGGGTTCCGTCGCCAGATATTGTATGTAGGAGACGCCTGTCCGAAGTGACAGCTCCTGCATACGATCCATTTGGATCGGGCTCTTCGCTTCTCAAAAGAGTAAGGACGTATGCGTAGTGACCCCAATATCGGGTCCTTATATTATTGGGGCGATATTGGATTGCGCATAGCGAGTTGTATTCCTGTTGAAGGTTGGTTCAATTAATGACGGGTCAACATTGCCTTAGGGGTGGTGGGCCTGGGTGTTAAAGACCGAATTGGGAGATGCAAGTTGGACTTGCAAGGCGGAATGTGTTCCCGCTTCTTTTTATCCGAGTTGTAGGTTCTCATATTATTGGGATGCAACAAAGATAAGGAAGGAGATCCCAGATCTTGTTGAGATATAATGGTAAGTATATCTCTTACATTGAAAGTGATCAAGGGAATGAACTTTCAGTGTTGACAAGACAAGACAACTTTGATATAAAAATCCTAAATCAAAGTAAAATATATATATATATATATTTATGCAAATTTCTTATTTCAGATAATCCTTCATTAAAACCCACTCAATGATATACTCAATAATAACCAGTAAAATATCATGGATTGGACTCATGATCGAGATATTGTACTTGCAATTGGACACATAATGTATGTGGTTGAAATGTGCAAGTTTCCTCATAATATCGAGGAATGACAATTAAATAGATAATAGGACTACAACCCTAAGGTTTGTATGTCTCTATAGTCTTGATCTCCCATCGAATGTACTTTGGAAGTGACATGTCAATGATGATCGCAATTGTCAAATAATCCTTATAAAATTAATGAAGATATTCTGGCATACATATGTGCTCTTGACATTTAACATGAATGAGATGGTTCACTGCATCATGCAGAATGGTGGCTCTATAAGAGATGATGTATTCAAATTGTTTGAGTACCTACCTGAACCTATGTTTTAAAAATTTAGATGTATGTAGATGATGAGTGTCATCATTCTACTATCTATACTCTGGTCATTCATGAAGCTTCATAATATTCGTATTGTATGAATTTAATGAAGCATGTATAAATGTTGAAATGCTCTTACATAAGAGATCCTTAGTCTTAAGCAATGGTTGCTTATAGATAAAGGGAGCGCAGTGGAAGCATGGGTTGGACCCGAGTAAGAAGTATGATCAAAGAGTTGACTATACATCTATGACTTCCATACGTCATCCGAAGAGTTGGATGAATGCCAATACTGCAATAAGTTGATGTGTTGATAGTATGACTATCAAGTCTATCTAGAATCCTTAGAGAAGGACTCGGATGGAGCATCGGATTAATCTACATAAATCATTGATAAGATAAAGTCAAATAATTGTATCTCAATCTTCTGATGACATTTGCAATAGGTTGCATATATTTTAGAAGACTGGAAAATTTGATCTTAAAGATTTATAGTTATCCACATGGATATTGATGTAATTATTGCAACAATCTCTGTTGGATTGATAGACTTGTTAATTTCAGTGGAGAGTCCTTAGTCTTAGAGAATGTCTCTATGACCTAGATATAAGAATACACTCATTGTTTGTTTCTAAATGTTAGAAATAAACATGAATCTGAGATAGAACTATCATAAAGAGTTATGATGTATATATTTCAGATAGTAATCTAATAATCTAGTGGACTTCGCTAAATTAGAAAATTAATGAATGGTTCATTAACATTTCTAAATACTGAAATTAAACTTTAAGATCACTAGGAGGATGAAGATCATTTGACAATGATCTAGCATCAAGCCTTGGACATTTGTCTATTGATTTGATCAATAGACTAGTAAGAGATGAAACTTTAGAATATCTAAAATTTCAAAACTTACATACTTATGAATATTGTATTCAAAGAAAAATGTCCAATACACCCTTCTTAGAGAAAGGTGTAAGATGTCAAGGTATTCAGGATCTCATACATATTGATGTATGTGGATCATCTATATCATAGTAAACATTATGGATATGTGATATCTGTTGATGATTATGTATGATATGAGATTTCTTCTCTTCACCTAAGAAACCTTTGAAATGTTCAAAGATTTCATTATTTTTGGTTTAGAACCAATGTTTGAAGGAAGATAAAATGAATTTGATCTAATCTAAGTAGCAAGTACCTACTAGATAAATTCAAAGAATACCGTATAGAGATATGAATATCACTTCTATCTCAATCCTCCTAACACACCTTAACTCAATAGAGTTATACGTAGATACAATTGGATCATGTGTGACATGATCTTATCAATGATGAATTTTAGCATAATTATCCCTTAGTTTCCAGGTATATATGTGTAGAAGAGACTACAATATATATGCTTAATATGATTCCATGCATGCAAGCTGGAATCTAGCACTTGAGAGTGCTACTTCATTAGAAAAATAAAGGATGGTATTGGATACCTACTTTATGACCTTGAGATTCTTAAAATATCTCATCTCTGAGAATGTGATTCTTAGAGGTTGAGACTCTTGAGAATCAAGATAAAAAAATGAAGTGTAGGAACTCATTTAATCTTGAGAAGATAATGTGGCTCCTGAAATTGGAAACTAAGAGGACAATTAAAAATGAAACACTAATACCTCATCAAATGAGTTTGAGGATGGATTCCATGTGTCAGAGAAACCTGACAATGATTGAACTTCATGTGATGAAGCTTCTGAAGATCATAGCATGGATAGATGGATGTTAGCAATAAAAGTCTTATGTAGACTTCACATGCAAGTGTTGTATATGGACCCTCGTGGATCCACCTATATGGGTAAGACCTATAAAGGTGTAAATAGATCTTCAAGAGAAAGGGAACCTGATGAGAAGGTAGAGACCTTCAAAGCACGGTTTGTAGCCATGAGCCACACACCGGAAGAGAAGACATTGCTTGCAATGAGACTTGCTCTTCGGTGACCATGCTTAAAATCATCAGGATATTGCTAACCTTAGCTACACAACTTGACTATTGCATCTTCAAGATGTAAGTCAATATTGCATTCCTCTACGAATACCTCTTTGAGGATATTCACATGAAGTAGCCCCAGGGCTTCATGGTTGAGGAAAGCAAGGTGTGCAAACTAAGGAATCCATCTATGGACTCAAATAAGATTCTTTGATATGGACCATAAGATTTGATGAAATTATAAATGTTATGATTTGAAATGGAATCTTGATGAGCCATGCGAAGCTTAGTGGGAGTGCCTATGTGTTCATTGCGCTAAATGTAGATGATATCCTGATCATTTAAAATGATATAAGGATAATAATAAGTGTTTTATAATCTGATTGTTCCATAACTTGAGATATGATCTCAAGGATACCTCTTGGATCTTAGTTCTGAAGGTGTTCAGGAGCAAAGAGAAGAGGGTATTGGGACTGTCACATTAGTAGTACACCTTGGACATATTCTATTTTATGGAAAATCCCAAGAAAGGCTTCCATCCCTTAAGATATGGTTCTGACCTGTCTGAAGGGACAGCACCTCAAAGAGTTGAGGAAGTAAATGCTGGAACTACTTGCACTTGTGCATTAGTTACGAGAAGCTGAGTGTATGCTAGATGTGTACAAAAGCTAGATATCTGCCATGCAGTGGGAGTAGTAAAATGTTACTAATCCTACTATGGAAATAAAACACTTAATTGCAGTAATAATAATATCTTCAAAGATGATTAAACTTAGAGATAGTGATCTCAAAGTCTTATATTCAAAAGTTTAAGACCATGTAGATAGTGATCTATAAGGGTCTTAACTTTAGATACCTTAGGAGATAGAGATCTCCGGGAATGAAGGTATTCTAATAAGGATTATGGGAATACTGGTTATAATAATCAATCGAGCTTAAGTGTCAAGGACACTATGACAAAATTGAGTATTGGTTGCATAAGATGCAACATTCGCATTGGATGCGAACACTGTTACTGGGGATATGCAAGTGCCGTAAAAGGACTTGGCATAGTCTCGCGGGAACAGAGTGACTGATCATCTTACCTAACTATTTTCTAAATAGCCTATGATTGTCACATGAGTGCGGGTTTAAATGATTAGCCCATTAATGGCTCTTTGGGCTAGTGGGAGATTGTTGGAAATGCGAGCCCACAACGAGCCATTATGCAATAAATGTTATTGCAATTCACTCCTTAAATCTGAAATGAAGAATAAATAATTTGCATAATAGGTCCCTTAGTACAATTAGGATTATGTACCATGGCCATCTTGATGATCATACAGCTGTTGATTCAACTATTGAATCATAGAGGCTGGTGCTTGGATGAATATCTAAAGAGTTAGATTGAGGACTCATCAAGCACCGTCAAATGATGAGATGATCTCCAGCCTGAGTAGGAGATGGCAATCCTTATCTCTGAAGGCTGATATCTGACCGACCTCTTGATGCAGGTCCTCTGCATAGGAATAGAGATTCGGAGGTGTCAGATTAGTTAGGTCAAAGAGTTGACTTAACGAGATCGAGATAACCAAAGTCCTATATCGTATGCTGTCATGATATAGGCACACATCCTCTGACCGGAGACAAATGTGTTGCTATATGTCTAAGTATGTACATTTGGCAGACCAATAGGTTGATGACCTAATCAAGGTCTATACACCGGTGCGCTGGTGTGCATATGAGGGCATATGAGTAATACGATCTCTCAAAGGGATCATACAGGTTCAGTTACTGAACCGGAAGACATGAGCTCACTCATGAGATATTGGGAAGAATCAAATTCCGTGCGCACGGTCGTCTCGCTTTGGAAGCTTGACTGAATTTGTAGGTTTGATATATACTTTTGGAAAGTATATGATCAAGACCTAGGTATGATATACGCTTTTGGAAAGTGTATGATTTATACCAACTCCCAATGATCGAATGAGAAACTTACTGATAAAACCATGAAGTAGACAGTATAAAGTTGATCCAATACTTCGGGTTTAGTCTGAGTCTTCCAGTATACAGGATGTACAGGTATTGGGAATACCTGAGGGTGATGTGATCATAAACGATTGTATAACCATGACGCTTCCATTCCTAGGGAGTGATGAAACGGGTCTGTATTTTAGTGACTCCTCTCAGTAGAGAAGTGATCTGATCTTGGTCCAAGTGTTGGGCATTGATCTGAATGTGATTCAGATACAATGAGAAGATTAGATTTATGGTCTTGATTTAATCAAGCATCTATGGGAGGCTCGCGATCTGGATTTGAGATACGATCTCAATATCCATGTCACTATACGTGGAACAATACAATCGCCCTGTCCTTATCTCCAAGTATCTGCGGAGAAAGCGCATTATCCTTGAAGGAGTTCATGGATAATTCTATTGTTGATTTATGTATCCGAGCATTGAGAAAATGGATAATTAAATGTGATTTAATTATCATGAGTAATATGAATTTGATTCATATTATAAAAAGAGTTATCTGAGATAATTAAATGTGATTTGATTATCAAAGATGTGAATAATGTGAATGTGATTCATATTATTTGAGAACAAGAGAATAAAGATCCAAGATGATTAAATGTGATTTAATTATCATGGATATGAATAATGTGGATAGCAATATCCATATTAGTCATATATATTATAAATGTGATTTATAATATATAAGAGAGAGCTATTTGTGATTTACATTTGTTAATTAAATGTTAATGTGAATTGGATTCACATTGGACATTGAATTGAAAATGTAATTTACATTTTGTTTTAGACGAAACGATCCGAGAAGTGTTCTTGGATCATGTGGTTTCGTCGCAT
Organism: Ottelia alismoides; assembly: GCA_037367405.1. NCBI lineage: Eukaryota > Viridiplantae > Streptophyta > Magnoliopsida > Alismatales > Hydrocharitaceae > Ottelia > Ottelia alismoides. The sequence goes on along the minus strand of JAZKJV010003724.1, from coordinate 17,155 downwards.
GAAAGATTTTTAATTTCCGCTGCATAGAACAACTAGTGCGACTAGTCGTTTTTCGTCGTATCCGATACGACGATCACGCTTACGTGATGCGCTTGAGGATCTAACCATATCCTTCACCCTCGAGGATCCACCTATATGGGTAAGACTCATAAAGGTGTAAATGGATCTTCAAGAGAAAGAAATCAAGATTGCATTCCTCTATGAATACCTCTCTGAGGACATTCACATGAAGTAGCCCCAGGGCTTCATGATTGAGAAAAGAAAGATATGAAAGCTAAGGAATCCATCTATGGACTTAAATAAGATTCTTGAAGTTGGACCATAAGATTTGATGAAATTATAAATGTTATGATTTCAGATAGAATCTGGATGAGCTGTGAAGCTTAGTGGGAGTGCCTTTGTGTTCATCATGCTAAATGTAGATGATATCCTAATCATTTAAAATGATATAAGGATAATAATAAGTGTTTTCTAATCTGGTTGTTCCATAACTTGAGATATGATCTGAAGGATACCTCTTGGATCTTAGTTCTGAAGGTATTCAGAAGCATAGAGAAGACGGTATTGGGACTGTCACATTAATGGTACACCTTGGACATATTCCATTTACTGGAAAATTCCAAGAAAGGCTTCCATCCCTTAAGATAAGGTACTGACCTATCTAAAGGGATAGCACCTCAAAGAGTTGAGGAAGTGAATGCTAGAACTGCTTGCACTTGTGCATCAGTTACGAGAAGCTGAGTGTATGCTAGATGTGTATAAAAGCCATATGTCTGCCATGTAGTAGGAGTAGTAAATTGTTACTAATCCTAATATGAAGAGAAAACACCTGATTACAGTAATAACAAAATCTTCATAGATGACAAGATTTTTTGAGATAGTGATCTCAAAGTCTTATCTTCAAAAACTTAAGACTTTATAGATAGAGATCTAAAAAGGTCTTAACTGTGGATACCTTAAGAGATAGTGATCTCCAGGAATAAGGGTATTCTGATAAGGATTATGGAAATACTGGTTATGATAATTAAGCTGTAGTGTCAAGGACAATGTAACTAACAAGATTGAGTATTGGTTGCATAAGATGCAACATTCGCATTAGATGTGAGCACTGTTACTGAGGATATACAAGTGACGTAAAAGGACAGGGCGTAGTCTAGCAGGAACAGAGTGACTGATCAGCTTACCTAGCTATTTTCTAGATAGTCTATGATTGTCACATGAGTACGGGTTTCAATGATTAGATCATTAATGACTCTTTGGGCTAGTGAAAGATTGTTGGATATGTGAGCCCACGTCGAGCCATTATGCAATAAATGTTATTACGAATATCATTCCCTGATCTGAAATGAAGAATAGATAATTTTCATAATAGGTTCCTTAGTACAATTAGGATTATGTACCATGGCCATCTTAATGATCTTACAACTATTGATTCAATTATTAAATCATAGAGGTTGGTGCTTGGATGAATATCTAAAGGGTTAGATTGAGGACTCATCAAGCCCCGTGAAATGATTGTTAAGAGATGATCTCCAGCCTGAGTAGGAGATGGCAATCCTTTCTCAATTAGGCTGATATCTAACCGACCTCTTGATGCAGGTCCTATGCATAGGAATAGAGATTCAGAGGTATCAGATTAGTGAGGTCAAAGAGTTGACTTAACGAGATCGAGATAACCAAAGTCCTATATCTTATGCTGTCACGATACAGGCACACATCCTCTGATCAGAGACAGATGTGTTACTATATGTTTGAGTATGTACATTTGGCAGACCAATAGGTTGATAACCTAACCAAGGTCTATACACCGGCGCGCTGGTGTGCATATGACGGCATATGAGTAATACGATCTCTTAAAGGGATCATACAGGTTCATTTACTGAACCGACGGCATGAGCTCACTCATAAGATATTGGGAAGAATCAAATTCCGTGCACGGTCGTCTAGCTTTGGAAGCTTGACTGAATTTGTAGGTTTGATATATACTTTTGGAAAATATATGATCAAGACCTAGGTATGATATATGCTTTTGGAAAGTATATGATCGATACCAACTCCCAATGATCGAATGAGAAACTTACTGATATAACGCTGAAGTAGACAGTGTAAAGTTGATCTAATACTTCAGGTTTATTCTTAGTCTTCCAGTATGCAGGATGTACATGTATTGGGAATACCTGATGATTACGCGATCATAAACGATTGTATAACCATGACGCTTCCATTTCTAGGGAGTGATGAAATAGGTCTGGATTTTAGTGACTCCTCTCAGTAGAGAAGTAATCTGATCTTGGTCCAAATGTTGGACATTGATCTGAATGTCATTTGGATGCAATAAGGAGATTAGATTTACGGTCTTGATTTAATCAAGCATCTATGGGAGGCCCGCGATCGAGATTTGAGAGATGATCTTAATATCCAAGTCACTATACGTGGAACAATACAATCGCCCTGTCCTTATCTCCAAGTATTCGCGGAGAAAGCACATTATCCTTGAAAGGGTTCAGGATAATTTCATTGTTGATACGAGTATCCGAGCATTGAGAAAATAGATAATTAAATGTGATTTAATTATCATGATGAATTCGAAATAGCGTTGTCTTAGATAATTAAATATGATTTGATTATTAAAGATGAAAATAATGTGAATGTGATTCATATTATTTGGGCACATGAGAATAGAGATCCAAGATGATTAAATGTGATTTAATTATCGTGGATATGAATAATGTGGATAGCAATATCCATATTAGTCATATATATTATAAATGTGATTTATAATATATAAGAGAGCTATTTGTAATTTACATTAATTAATTGTTGTTGTGAATTGGATTCACATTGGACAATTAATTGAAATGTAATTCACATTTTATTTTGGGTTGTGAATGTGATTCACAAATTTTCATTGGCAAGATTGCAATATTCACAAAATAATTATGAATTATTTTTGTAGAATAATTTACAACATTTGTTTTTATAATAAATTGGAGATACATGGAATAATGTAATCAAGGGAGATTACATTGGAGATGCTCCTTTCCATAGGAGGGAGGGCGATCTATTCCTATTAGGAAAGGGTGGCCGTCCACTCCATGTATATGGAAGGAGGCATTCCCTATTTCCCATTATCTCCATAATTGTTTGATTTGATTTGATATTGATTTATATTGATTTATCAATATAGATTTGATCTAAATTAAATTAATTGTTGTTGGTTTTCACCAATACAAATCTTAGCCATTAAAAGAAACACAAATCAATGTGAGCAATTGGATTTGTGTTGCCCATGGATTGAGATCCATGGATCCCAAAATATTATAAAAGGAGAGGCACCCCTTTGCTCTTCTTTACACAATACACAAGAGAACATAAGTCTCTCTCTCTCTCTTACTCTCTCTACACGTCTACTCTCTCCCCCTCTCCTGTGGCCATCCACCATGGATGCCCTAGAGAGGTTCTCCATCACCGCAGCATCGTCGTTATGCTGCTCGATCATTTGCTCATGGATCTTCGTCTCCTTAGGTGCGCCTCGCTCGTGAATAAGACGTCGTATCTCGTGTGTCGAGATCAGGAGATCTGCCGCTTGGATTATCAACATGGATTGCGAGAAGCACGTGTTTCATCAACACGCTCGCAAGCGTCTCCTCCGTCGGATCGGACTTGAGACAGGAGGTCTCTTCGTTTACAGACTCGATCGCAACCACGCTTCAAGAGGTAATCTTATTACTTGTTTGTGGTTCAGACGAAACGATCCGAGAAGTGTTCTTTGCTCATGTGGTTTCATCGCATGAAAAAAAATTTTAATTTCTGCTGCATAGAACAACTAGTACGACTAGTCGTTCTCCGTCGTATTCGATACGATGCTCACGCTTCTGTGATGCGCTTGAGGATCTAGCTATATCCTTTAGATAATGCCAAATAACGATCCTGAAATATAAAGTGAAATATAGAAAAGTGAGTTATAATATATCATTCAATTGCAAATAAATTGATAGACTTACCGACAATTCTCCTGCTTCAGGAGTGGACCATTGCGACTCTCCTTCTTTCCCACTCATGTGGTACCTCGACCACCACTCCTGAAAAGAAGGTTCTCTTTCCAACCTACCTTCCTTAAAAAAATTTTAAGATGTGATAGCAACATTGCATTATATTAAAGTAGATTTCAAAAAATAAATTTTATATTGTAATGCCATCTCCGATCTGATCTGATTGGGGATTTTAGAGCCACTTGTCAATTTAATCCTTTGTTTTTGGCGGTTTGTCTTTCCCGTCGTGGATCTTCTTCCAAACTCCGCATCCGCAATGAATGCATCATAGAAATCCGTCCGTCTGCAAGGAATATGTTATGATTAGTGATTAATTTAAAAAGTTTATTATAAATTCTTGAAGAAATACAATACCTATCCTCCCTACACCATGTTGGCGGGAACCTCTTCATCTCCTCAAAATTTATCTCCTCGCATCCCATTTTCGCATGCGAGTCTCTCCTTGCCTTGAAAAATATATCGTTCATTCTCTTTTTCGCCAAACGAATAAAGGCTCGACGATAAGCCTCCTTCTCCAGACCAGAACCAAGGCAAAACCTAATCTGAAAATTACAACAAAATATCAGATCCAAAAAACTTGACCAAAAATTTCTATATCACTTTTTAGAAATTTTTCTTACCAGAAACATATCAAACAATCTCTCATGTTCTGAAGCAGGGATGCAACACCATATAAATTGCATGCAAGTCAAGTGTGTCTTTATTATGTAGGTTATCTCCTTTTCCACCCTGTTGCTATTCAAAAAATCCCTACATTTGGTAAAATTTGTAAATATGATACAATTTATAAATATTTGGAAAAATTTAAATTACAACATTTATTAAAATCTTACCTCCCATCTGCCGTAATGTCCAACAAAGGGTGGGACGCCGAAGTCTGTCCAAATGCAGCAGGTAAAGGCACAGAGGTGTTCAGATGTCCAGAAGAAGGAGAATCAGAAACCATCGATGTTCGTGCTAGTATGGGGACCGGGACCGGGAATCCAGTAGGAGCGGCTGAGGTAGATGGCTCTCCATAGCCACCTACATAAAAGGGTGGTGGAGGATAACCAAGAGACTCGTAGTAGGGTATGACCCGCCGGACCTCGTCGGATTGTGAATCTGAAACAACATCCGGGGTGAGCTGCCTACCGGACGAAGGTTTGTCTGAGGATGATGGTCGATTGGATCGATGTGATCCATGAGCCCCGCCACGTCCAAAACCTGCCATGACTGTAATGATGATGTAATAGTTAATTACATAGTTATTACTTACATGATTATAATTGTGTAATAAAACTTACAACTAATCTTCATCATTTATTTCAGTGGGATTAAAGGATATTTCTTCATTTTCTTCATTTTCTGAGTTTTCTGAATCATCATTTCTGGAGTCGGTATCATCTTGTAGGTGAACACAAAAAACTGACAGCCCGCCCGCACCCTTAATTAATTCGAGCAAATTAATGTCCAAATTAATGTTAATCGTTCGTTGCAGTCGGAAACGAGAGGCTAGTCAAAAACCACTTTAATTAGTTTCGAGTTAATTTCAAGCGGCAAATTTTTTTTTACTTGGTGAAGTCCAAGGTCGAACTCAGGGAGGCAACTATCTCCTTAGGTTAAATTTTAGCAAAATCCAAGTGTGAGATTTTCAGGGAAAATATTTTTGGTCTTTTTCTATTTTCTATGCAGACACATGCAATCCACATGCCAATATAACAATTAATTCAATTAAGATATCAAATGAAGTCCAAAAATTCTAAAAATTGGTCAGATGATTAAATATGATGAAAATGATCTACCCTAATTTTTTGGAATTTTTAGACACTAAATGAATTTACTGTGAATTAAATATGCAGACAGGGTGATTTTCAATATTTTATTTTTAATAAATAACAAATCACAATTTCTTCAAGAAATATAATTATCCTAGATAGCACTAATGATGATGAATCCAGGAAAATTGACAGATCTGAATTTCAATGTGAAATGAATATATTAAAATTAAAATGCGAAAACCACTCAATATTTTATTTAGGCCTCGATATGTGCGCAAATGACATGAAATTTTTATGGCATGTTAAGAATACTGTCCTTAAGCTACTGTGAATTTTTGAGGATTTTTGGAACCACAGAGAATTAACTAGAAATTAAAAGGTGTCACTGGGCAAAATATTCCAAAAATATACCAATTAATTCATTAATAATTCTACTGAAATTACAAAAATGTAACACGTGGCTCAATATACAGAGGACAAGTTTCTCAACAAAATGCAATTTTTAGATTCGCAAAATGATGTAATATGCAACCTAGGGATGCGTGCAAACACAGGGGTGTAAATGCAATACAGGAAAATAAAAATACAAAAAGCAAATATGCGGACCAGGACTAAAATGCAATTACCTATAATGCTGGGGACTCGAGTGCAATTTTTCCAACAAGCACGTGCTCCTCACGTGGGCTCAGCTTCACAGGGATCTTTTTGCAAATATGGAAAGTCTCGGGGGCCTCTGTGTAAATTACCCACGCCGCACGTGCTCCTCACGTGGGCGGCCTAGGCTCGGATGGTTGCGGAGGCTCGGAGAAGCTTCGGGCTGTCCGAGCCTAGGTTCGGGAAGAGGCTCGGACCCTTTCTGCGTGGCTCGCTGAGGACCGTTGGTTCAAGCTTGATCCAACGGCGATCTGGGCGTCGATGAAGATGGCGACGTGGCTCGCTGAGGGCCCTTGGATCAAGATTGATCCAAGGGGTGTCGGTGCTGACGCGTGGCTCGATCAAAGATTGTCAGATCTACGTTGATCTGACGGCTCTTGGCTGCTCTAGATTTCGATGACGTGGAGGGTTAAGTGCGATGTGGAACGAAGTCTACCGTTCGATCAAGGTGATCGAACGGCAGCTGGAGCTTCTCCTTCAACGGGCCTCCGCCACCGGCGGAGGAGATGGCTGGGCTCCGACGAGGTGGCGTGAGCTCCGCCCGTTCCTCCAGATGCCGATGAAGCTCTCCAAGGTGTCAGAGATATCCCAGTAGGAGCGCGGCGATGCGGAGAAGGCGCTGATGGTCCCAGGAGCTGGAGAGGGCCGTCGGAGGTTGCTGACGACGAAGCTCGAAGTCGTCTCCGGCAAAGTTCCGATCAGTGACAAAAGAAGTACCTGCAAGGGTCAGAAGACTAGCCGAAGCTCGGGCTTGCACTTGTGGAGGTGGGAGGATGGTTGGCGAGGCCTAAGGCGGAGGGAGGTGATCGGGCGACGGTGCTCCGACCAAGTGGCAGAGCTGGAGATCGATAGATGGTGAGGTGCGTCGTCGGCGGGGTAAAAGTTGACAGCAAAGATGAGAGCTCCGATGCGGAGCTCGGCGGAGTGAAGGCGAAGCGCGAAGATGATCGTGGACGTGTAATTAAATCGGAGAAGATAAAGAAAATTTAAGAAAAAGATCGAAGGGGGAATGGAGGGGGTTCACCTGGGGATTGGAGCTCCTTTTCGGGTTCCAGGTTTTCGCTCGAGGGACCGGTGATGTCCCGAACTCAAGCAGCTGCTCGGAGGAGTGGCTGAGACACGGCGGTGGGCCGAGGATCTCGCCGGAGGAGATGACCGGTCTTCGCTCGAGGAATAGGTCGCTTGCTGTCACCAAACGGTTGCTCCGAGCTCGGGGTATCTCTCAGGGATGGCGGATAGCCATGACGGTGGCTGGTGATGGTGTATTTATAGGATGGAGGTGGCAGCAGTGTTGGCGACGAGGCAAGGTTCATGGGCGTCATGGAGCGACTCTGATGGTCGTAGTGGGGAGTGCGGTAGCTGGCGAGGATGAGGGACGAGTGGGTGACATCGTGGAGGTGGTGGTGCTCATCTGCGGTGGTCGAGGAGCTGCCAAGAATAGGAAGGGGGCGCCCCTCCGCAAGGCAGAGAACGTGGGAGAGAGGGGCTCCCGAGGTAGGAGACGAAGTCTCCACCGTTGGATCTTCTGATCCAACGGTGGTGATCGCAGCGGAATGGGACGTGTGTGATTAGATCGGGGCGCGGTGATGATGGGCCGTGATCGCGCCACGTGGAGGGAGCTGGGCGAAGCGCGGGCGAGCGGCTTGGATGAGGAGATGGAGATGATCGAAGGGACGAGGAGCGCCAACGGAAGAGCGGCTGTGATGGAGGGATCAGGGGCTTGATCAGATGGTCCATATGCCGCCACGTGGCGAGCTCTGGAAGAGGCGCGGATGGGCAGATCAGATGAGGCCCTGGAGATGATCTGACGGCGTGGATTTAAGGCGCACGTGGAAGCATCTAGGTCGTTGGATCTATAGCGTAATCCAACGGCTGTGGCTGCGGGCGACTGGGGCAAGGGGAGCGGGCCGCGTGGCGCAACCAGAGGGCGCCACGTGGCCTGCTGTGAATGGCTGGAAGAAAATGAATGTGTAGAGAGAAGAGGGGGCCGAATTTGGAAAAAAAACTCAAAACATGAAAGTTGTAGATCTCTATGAGATCTACAAGTTTCATGTTGACCAAAGACGGAGATGAGGTCAAATATGATACATAAATACAAAGATACAAATATACATATATGTAGTATACAAGGTGGCCCAAAAACCCAACTTTCTCATACGAGCTCCAAATTGGATGAAATTAGTCTCATATTAAAGGTCTTTTAATGTGTAGTAGTCTAAGAGTAAGTAGACCTAGTTCGGAGTTTGTATGAGGGATTTATGTGTATTTTAGTGTACATGGGTTCTAGGGCTTTATTGACTAATTTACAAGGGAGATTTTTGGCATTCTTCCCTATATTATTAACTAAGGAGTACATATTATAAGGAAGAGGTTATTTTAGTAAGTGGATATTTTACAAGGGATTTTGGCTTCTTATTTGAATGCAAATGGACTGATAAAATGAATGTATTATGTATGTATGAATGGATGCTATTTATGCATTATAAAGGGTAAATATGCCTCTATTTACTCGGGAACAAGGCTCTATTTTTGACTTTTGAAGTGATGAATCACAGATTCATCAACCCCCTATACTTAAACCTTGCTCGTCCCCGAGCAACTAAATGAAATGCAGAAGTGAAATGATTTTGGGTTCCATACCAAGGCCATGAACAAAAGTTAAAAATAGAGCTTGACTCGACCTTTGGATTAATTATGTGTCGGAACCTTATTGGGATCTGAGTTTAAGACTTAACAGACTTCAAGTTCCACAAGTCTTCTATTCAAGACTCCTCAACACGCCTGATCAGAACAAGTCTACATACACAAACTCTAATGACCATGAATCTTTTCATGCAGTGTAAGTGATATATGACTCCCCACCTCAGAAGTAACAAAGAAACAACCTCCCCCAACCTGGTAACTCTAATGCCTCGGTCTAGCAACTCTTTCCTCGAGAAGCGGGGTATTCCCTTCTAAGTTCAAGTGCAACCGGCTCAAGAAGAAGGGGAAGAAGAATAGACTTTTGGGAGCTCAACCAGTGTAGCTAAGTCTCCCGCTGCAAGCTTCATGAGATGTAACATGGGGACCATAAGCTTTTGCTTTTCTTGACTACATATACTCCGGTGGGGTTATTAAATTTTCAATCCGACCCACCACTTCTTTGGAGTTCTTTTTGCAATTTTTTTTCAAGTGCCTCTGTAGAACATATCTACATGGTGCAGCATATATACAAGAAATTTCCTCTTGAGCCAGTAGACTATCCCTCTTTTGAAGCTTTATTGCAACCCACGGCTTCTATCTTTAGCCTTCATCACCACTAGGCCAAGTTGAGACGCACTTCCTTCACTAGAAGAAGAAGAGAGGTTCCGCCTAGAAGTACTACCCTCATATGCTACCCCAAGCCTAAGGAAACTGCCTCCTCATCACCTCATCCGTAGAGAGCCATGTGTAAAGTGCCGGTGCACGTCAAGCCATCGTCTCTAAGAGTCATGTGTGTGTTGTTAAGTGCTCTACTCAGGCTCGTCAAGATGACATATGAACATAGACTTGCAGACTTAAAGAATTAAGTCACCTGACCTGAAAAATCTTAACTCCAGTTCCTATAAGGTCCTCTGAAATTAGGTGGATTAAGGTCAAATCAATTCCATCCTCAATATCTGCTCATATCTTAGTTCAGAACCCCCTATCTTTTCACTTTGCCTATGCAAAGTATGCTGATGAGATGTCATGCTATGAAATGCAAGATTTTTTTGGATGCAGAGATGGTATGCAAGGTTAAACAAGAAGCCTTTATTTTCAACTTTTTCATTTTATTTTCTATTATACAACAATCTTTAGTTTGTAATAATATACATAGTATCATATTTTACAGGAGTATTATTTTTTTTTATACAAGTAAAATATTTATTTATTATTATTATTTTTTTTCAATTTTTACCCACCGTACTTATTGCATAATATATACAAAAATACGCGAAAATACGCGAAAGTACGAGCTATGGGTAAAGTATATATGTAATATATATACGCCCCCCTATACTTAGCGTGTGCTATGTCCTCAGAGCACGAAAAGCGACCAAAAAGATGTAGCTCGGGCTAAGCGTAGGAGAGTTAAAATTACAAGAGTATAGAAGTCGTCCTGCCCCCCTATACTTAGGCTCTGGCAGCCTAAGTGTAGAAGAAGATCAAAAATGGGGCGGGCGAGGAAGAGATGGGTAGTGCATGAGTATCAATGCGGGCATCGGTCCCCCCTATACTTAGGCTTAGGTCAGCCTAAGTATAGGTAAGAAATGAGTATGAGGACCAATGTGATCTGGAGGATGTACAGTGAACTGACTCAGGTGACCCCTCCCCCCTATACTTAGGATCTGGTTATCCTAAGTATAGTCCAGGATAGTGATCTAATGAGGCGGGGATGGGTTACTAAAGTCGTGTAAGATAGAGGATAAGATGTACAAGAAGAATGATATATACAGATGAGTCGGTCTGAATCTTTCGAGATGCTGCGGATGGCTGGAGTTCACTGCTGCAAGGTCTCATACGCGGCTCAAGGTGTATCTGCTGTATCTGTCTCGTGCATGAATACAATCTCCTCAACATGGACTAAATGCTCATTGGATTCGACGAAGTGCTTCAACAGCTGTCCATTCACTAGGAATGTTGGTGCGTCATCTGCAAGATCTGAGATCTCGACACATCCACTATCATGCACCGTACGGATGACAAATGGGCCTGTCCACTTAGACTTCAACTTGCCTTGGAAAATCTTCAGCCTAGCATTGAATAACCATACCTTCTGTCCAGGAACAAAGGTCTTTCGTTTGATATATCTATCATGCCAACGCTTCACCTTGTCCTTGTACACCAAACTGTTGTCATATGCGCGGTTTCTGACTTCCACAAGCTCATTCAGATCCATGTCTCTCTGCTTCTGACCCAGGTGTGTGTTCCAATTGACCTTCTTGATTTCCCATTCTGATTTGTGCACTAACTCTGCGGGCAAGTGGCACGGCTTTCCGAATACCATTCGGAATGGGGAGGTGTAAAGCCTTGAATTTGGCATATCTCGGATCCTATATAATAAGATCCGGCTCGTAAAGAGGAAACCGGCAGAATTTGTTTCGTGTGAATCGGACTTCGTTTCGATTTGTTATGAATTTCGGAAGAAAGAGAAGTAAGGAAGGCCATTAATCCATAATGACTTTCATTAAGACTAATTAAATATGATTAAAGAAATTAATGACGATTGAAAGCCGCTAATGATCATTAGTAAACACTAATCAATAGTTAACAAAAGATATGCGTAAGCCGCGAAAGTTAAATCGCGATTAGTGAAAGTTAATCACGATTAGTGTTAATTAAGCGTCATTAGCGAATCTAGAATCCTCTAGAATGTTCTAACTTAAGCTCCAAGTTTGGGATAAGTTTTGGCTAAAACCATGGGCCAAAACCATGGGCCGCTAAACCATGGTTAAGGTCTAAACCATGGTTTTCTACCATGTTTAGTGGTTTTCTGGGGCCTATAAATAGACCCCCCTACCCATTCATTCTCTACAACTTACACTACCACCACCCCAAGGGCTAGGGTCGAGAGGTTGGGAGGAGGAGTGGGAGGCGAGGGAGGAGCGCTAGCGAAGCTCTGCCGGGAGAACGAGGAGAAGAAAGGTATGATCCTCTCTTAGTTGCTTCGTAAGCTCGGCTTTCAATTCATACTCTTGTTCTTCCAAGTTTTGTTTTTGATTCATATTTCTTTCCGATTCGTTTTCCTGTTGTGGTTCGAGGAGAAATCTGTGTAACGCCCTACTTAGGTGCGGGCGGCTATGCACGTCAGTGACCCTGTGATTCGTCACACGTTCACTCATCTAAGACGCGTGGTGTCTACCGATTCTCCATCGTTTATGTTTCTATTCTTCGTATTATGCTTTTATAGTTATTTCGATGGAGAAATCTGTGTAATACTTTACTTAGGTGCAGGCGGCTGTGCACGTCAGTGACCCTGTGATTCGTCACACGTTCACTCACCTAACATGTGTGGTGTCTACCGGTTCTTCATCTCTTGTTGTTGAGTATATTCTTTCAGTTTCATTGTTATTTTCCTCTCGATTGATTTTATAGAGGAAACTCTTTTCGTTTTTATTTTGAAATATGTCCCGATATAAGGGGAAACTCTGCCGAAATTTTCCGAGAAATATGTCCCGATATAAGGGGAAACTCTGCAAAAATTTTCTGAGAAATATATCCCGATATAAGGGGAAACTCTGCCGAAATTTTCCGAGAAATATATCCCGATATAAGGGGAAACTCTGCCGAATTTCTAAGAGAAAATATGTTCTTGACGTTCTTCGCGTTCTTCGCGTTCTTCGTTCGTTCTTCGCGTTCTTAACATGTTCTTAGCGTTTTGATACGAAAAATGAAATTCGATCTTTTCAGGAGCCTTAAATTAGCCTTTCTAAAAACGAAACTCGATAAAGCCTTGCATACACGAGAGAGAGCTCGATTAGGTAACGAAATCCTTCTTTTTGCTGTTGGGTTTTCATACGAAATTATTGAAATTCTTGATTTAGTGTTCTTTGCTACGAAGAACCCTAATTTTGGCTATTTTTGAAAAAGTCTGAAGAATTGCTTTGTAATTCCCACTAAAATAAGATTTACACATCAAATTGATGCGTTGGCTCTGAAAGTTAGGGTTTGGGAGTTAAAATAGGCATAAATAGGAGTATACATATGGTTATGAATAATATATATGTGAGTCGATACCAAGTATTGCGGTTTATGCAAATCAAAGACTTAACGAAAGAATTACATCATGTGAATTGGTGTGATTTGAGTTGGATCCTGAAAAGGATCATGTGTCACGATAAGGATGACTGGGAGTAGTACTACAGGTCGGGCATGCAACCTGTAGGTTGTTGGAAGGAACCCGTATTGGCATTTCCCTACCTAGGTGGTACACGGTTGCCCTGTTATGATAAGTGCGCACAAATTGAATGTTTTGCAACGTGTGGTACCGGGAGCCAATATATTCGGGTTGGAACGACGGAAGATGTGGTCGTGTCATGTGGAGGAACGAGTGGTTCAATAGCGGCTGGGTCACGATAACATGTATTTAAAGCCACTAGGTTATATGATTAAATGTTAGCCTGAGGTTTTAAGCAACCGAGTCCTCGAGGACGGTGTGCTCATTTGATTTTCCAGGCTGAGGGTTGAGACCCTGTTTAATAAAAGAAAAGGAAATTGTCAGGGTAGTATTGGAGGATTGGTTGAGGCGACGTGCGACAGCATAAGCTTACCAAGATCAACACAATCTCCAATCCTGAAGCATCCACAGCTTCGGAGTCCAAGAATGGTGGGGTTCCCCTGGACTAATCCCTGATGTGGAATAGAAAGGAATAGGACTTAAATTAATAAAAAGGAATGAAATATTGTGATATCAAGTTTTGAAAAAAATTACACAATTTATTTGCTTTTCTCTTCTTCGTTACTTAGCATTCGCTAATTTTTATCCTATGATTTATGGAAAACTCAACAGGTATCGGTGAGCCATAGCAAGGACTTTAAAAATTCATCCGGCTTACATACTAGACATCCAGCCAGCCACAGTAGCTTTACTCTTTAAGGTAGTTAGTAATCTTTTGTATATTTTCCTTTCAAGCTGATGTACATGTAATGGTTATAGTGGGACAATGTATCCTCTAAACTTTATTTTGTGAATGGAAAAGTGTTGAAATACTTTCTTCCGAGTATTTTTATTTGCAGTATATTTCTGAATGTTAGTTGTGATTGCTGAATAAATTATTGCTGAGTAACCAGATCCGGATATGGGAGGATCCGACGGCCCAGGAAACGGGGTCGTTACAGATTGGTATCAGAGCAAGGTTACTCCAGTAATTTATTTAGTAATTATCAACTATGAGCGGTATTCAGAAAACTAATCTTGTATTAAGATCCTTTGATCTTAATAACTGACTGCAATACCATTCACAAGTCACTGTTCCTTATGTACATCATGCTAAGACATATAGGAACTGACCTTTGACCTTGACTCATCCCAGGATCATGGCAGACCAAGATATGTCTAGGTAATTAGCGGCTATGATGGAAATTCTTCAAGACATGGGTCAAAGGTAGTAGGCATTAGAGCAAAGATTCAATGACACAATGAGAGATCAAAGTCTTCCAGACTCGTAGATGCTAGAGTTGAGGGTTCTATTCACCCTTATAAGAATAAGTCATGATACCATCGGTCTATAGAATTTGTTTGTTCCTACTCCATTTGGAAGCGCAATAGAGGAGGTGCTTTGTAGGGAAAAAAAGAGAAAAGGAGAAGGATAAGAATATATTATACCTATTGTGAGGATAAGATTCTGATACAAGCACAAAACCATTATCTCAGTACGGAACCAGGAGGTTAATTATAATTCAAGGAGATCTTAGACAACTGTGTGGGATGAATTGCATGACATCCGTCACCTGTTTATCTACTACTTATCGAATTGAATTACTTTGATCTTATACTAGGAATGGATTGGTTAGAAAGGCATCATGCATGTCTGGACTGTTTCCAGAAGACAGTAAACATTTCACCTTCCTAACTCAATAAAGTTCCAGTTCATTGGAAAGACATCCAATGATAATATCAAATATATCTCTACATTGAAGGCACAACAATTGTTAGAGCAAGGGTGCCAAGGTTATTTAGCTTATGTATACACTATATCATCGTCAGAAAGAATGATAGAAGATGTGCCTATAGTGTGCGAGTTTACTGATGTATTTCCAGAGGAACTACCTGGATTACCACCTGAGCGAGAGATTGAATTTGAAATCTCTCTCATACCTGATACTCAGCCTATCTCTATCCCTCCGTATAGGATGGCACCAGCTGAGTTACGAGAGTTAAAGGTACAATTGCAAGAACTGTTAGATAAAGGATTCATTCGTCCTAGTACTTCACCATGGGGTGCACCTGTCTTATTTGTTAGGAAAAAGGATGGCTCGATGCGGTTGTGCATTGACTATAGACAACTAAACAAGAGGACAATAAAGAACAAGTATCCTCTGCCAAGAATAGATGATCTCTTTGATCAGTTACAAGGTTCAACTGTGTATTCCAAGATTGATTTAAGATCTGGATACCATCAGTTGAAAATTAAAGATACAGATATTCCCAAGACAGCTTTTCGGACTAGATACGGGCATTATGAATTCTTAGTTATGCCTTTTGGACTAACAAATGCCCCAGCAGCCTTTATGGATCTCATGAATAGAGTATTCAAGGAGTTCTTAGATCACTTTGTAGTAGTCTTTATTGATGATGTGCTTATTTACTCAAAGGATAAGTATCTGCATGAACATCATCTCAGGAAGGCACTTGAAACTCTAAGGAAGAACAAACTGTATGCTAAATATAGCAAATGTGACTTCTGGCTATCTGAAGTATCTTTCTTAGGCCATGTTATTTCTGGGGAAGGTATATCAGTTGATCCTACAAAGGTTAGTGCGGTGATGAGTTGGGAACGTCCGAAGACTGTCACAGAAATACGATCTTTTCTGGGTTTAGCTGGATATTATAGAAGATTCGTGAAGGACTTTTCACGGATAGCATTGCCAATGACTAGACTAACTCAAAGGGAGGTCCCATTCTTATGGTCTGATACATGTGAAGCTAGTTTTCAGACACTGAAAGAATGCCTAACATCTGCACCAATCCTTACTCTACCCTCCGGGAGTGAAGGGTTTACAGTGTACACTGACGCGTCAAAAGAAGGACTTGGGGCGGTTCTTATGCAACATGGTAAGGTAGTTGCGTATGCATCACGACAGCTCAGGACACATGAGAAGAACTACCCAACACATGACCTTGACTTAGCTGCCGTAGTGTTCGCTTTAAAGATTTGGAGACACTACCTGTATGGTATTACTTTTGAAATCTTCACCGATCATAAAAGCTTGAAATATCTATTTGATCAGAAGGAACTCAATATGAGACAGAGACGGTGGCTAGAGTTGCTGAAAGACTATGATTGCACTATCTCCTACCACCCTGGTAAGGGGAACGTCGTAGCAGATGCCCTTAGCAGAAGAACTTATTCACTCGGGTTAGTGAGTGCAATCCACTTCTGGGGTTTACTATCAACGTTAAGTGAATGGAAACCATTTGATAGTAGTGCTGATACTATAACTATTCCCCATCGATACAAACCAGAAATATGGGATAAAATAAAGAAAGGACAGGAGGATGATCCAGTCCTCAAAGACTTAAAACAACAACTTGAGAAGAATGAGATAGAGGGATTCCAGATACAAGATGGTTTACTGTATAATCATCACAGAGTTTGTGTACCAAACACACTTGAACTAAGGAAAGACATCTTACGAGAAGCTCATTGTTCTAGATTATCTATTCATCCAGGAATTACGAAGATGTATAAGGATCTTCATTCATACTTTTGGTGGCCAGGAATGAAGAAAGATGTTGCTGAGTTTGTGAATTCATGTTTCACTTGCCAGCAGGTAAAGGCTTCACACCAAAAGCCACCGGGATTATTGCAACCCCTCCCTATACCTGAATGGAAATGGGAAAGCATTTCCATGGATTTCGTTACTGGTTTACCTCAGACGACTGGTAGTAAAGATAGTATCTGGGTTATAATAGATCGTCTGACAAAGGTAGCACACTTCATTCCAATAAGCTTATCTTTCACTCCAGAC